>OZ014511.1:28285051-28900051 GCA_963966075.1 Aphodius sticticus
TTCCTTCGGTCCGCCAACGTAAACCGCTCCCACCAGCCCCAACCCTGCGCCACTGCTCTCACAGGAGCGCTAGGAACACACTTTATACCCGTAAATTGATGTTTATATCTCCCGACGTCCGATAATAATCTTTCAACTTGCTCGTGGGAGGCTTTTGCTACCTTCTACTCGTCAGGTTGGGTGAAAAAACAAACTTTTCCGGTAGAGTTTCCACTGATTTTGTTGTTTTGGTGCAAATCATATTCAATTTTATGCTATTTAATATCCATTGAGTTTTTATTACACAACATCGTTGGATAGCATACATCTGTCAAGTACAACGTATCAAATAGTTCCTCCCAATCTTGTTCGTTTATGAATCTATTGTGGTTTCTTAACAAGTTTTCGACAAATTATCCAACTAACCGCCAAATATAAACTACGATCCATCAATTCCGCTTATAAAATTGAATTTAATACAAAAGACGCCACTACAAGGTAAGTTCAGAAACAACCAAGTATAGTGAGAAAAATTACACACGTCAACAATAGTTACGTCAAAAGAGGTATGTACCTGACACTTTTGAAAAACCTAAGTTAAAATGTCTTTAAAAACACGTTTTTCACACTTTTATGGGGTATCTACCATTCACAATAAGTTAAAATACATCATGCCAGTTTTTTTTCAAGGTTGACTCAGGTGTGCATAAAGCATTATCTACTTAAAATTTGGTCTCATTAATTCAAAATAAGACATGGCGTATCCAAAATGACTGCCAAATTCTTCAAAAATAGACTCGGAGATTTTAGGGGTCGCTGATAGTCAATTTGATACCATATATTCAAAATTAAAAATGGTGAGTTCAAAATGGTAGCCAACATAGTTCAACGGATTTACATAAAAACTGTCTGTGGGGATATTCTTGATGTCTAATCTTGAATGAAATAATTTTTCTTCGGTGCCGGTACCTCATGGTGCCAACATGAAGGAGTGTGTTCAACTCCAATCCCCTTAAGCCCCCGTTACTTCATTCTGTGCAATTCAAACGCGCAATTAAATTCGTCGTCCAATGTAATTTTTTGTTTTACTCTATGAAAGATTTTAGAATTACCAAGTCACATGGAATTAGGATCAGTTCGATCAGATCTAAATATGTAAGTGCGTTTATAGCAACAATCTAGGATTTTTTTGTGTAAAACGAAAATTTGGTGACACTGTGTATAGACGCGAAACATAACCTATTCCGCATTTTGTTATTTATTATTGTTTGCTGTGATTTAAAACTGTGTGTGGAATAAAAGCGTAATCAATAATTTAATAGCACAGCCTAAAGCATGAGGGTTATGTTTGCTACCAACCCAAAGGAACTATTGTCAAAAAATATAAATCACTGACGTTCAAACCATGCACAGATGTAAATAGTGTACAAATTGTCATGCATTTGCATTCGATTTTTAAAAACTGCTTTGTTGAAAGTGCAGGTTTGAACTGCATAGATATAAAAGTAGCTTTAGTTGATCTTTTCATCTTTGTATCTCGCAAATGTAGTTCTATTAGTTACCACTGTACCTAGTTTGAAAAGTTTTTAAGGCAATTTTTACAAATGCAACCGCAAGAAAGGTCCGCAGTTATTTGGGTTGCATACTCACCGGTCGACCGGCACTCAACATAACCTATATTTTTTTATAAAAATTAAAAAGTTAACGACTAACGGTTAACGTTAACTTCCGTTACATTTGTAACAAATTAACGGAATATCGGTTAACGAAGTTAACCTTTCCGTTAACGGATTAATGATTAACGAAGTTAACTTTCAGATTAACTTTGCCCAGCTTTGGTGGTGACACATAGCAAGAAATTGTAATTATTCTCCTTAACCTCACTTTGCCATATGACTGTTTTTTTATTGTACAGCTCCTTGACGGTAAATATCTTGTTATTGTCTTTATTATTTGAGTTTGTCGAACTTTGTTAGATGTTAGTTTTTTGTTTTTTTTTTTTCGTGGCTTGAAGACGAGAATTTATAGATCCGAAGAATGTAGCCCCATAAATATGATGCGACATTGGAGGAAGCTATTATCTTATATAAATTATTAACGAAATAAATAACAGTTTACAAACTAATTCCATTAGTATTTTACATCTCTCGGGTGGTAATATTGAACTGTCAGAGTCTGTTGTTAGTACTAGTAAAGTCGGTTATCTTATAATAAAATTCCATTTCAAATTCGATCATCAACAACAAAACCTTGTTGACATTTTCACAGCAGGGCACCTGATAGTTAGTTGTACACATTAGTGCGTCCATTGTGATTTAACAGAGGGTTATTTGTGATCAATAAAGCTCAATTTGGACTACACTGAACATGAAGGACGTGTTAAATATCACTTTGTTGCAAAATTAATTCATTTTGATCATCAACGTCACGTACCGTGTGATATTCTCGAAATCAATATTTTGACATGACATTCAGTTCAATGGAACGCAAATTATGATCTAAAAAAGTCGCCAGAAAGGAGAAATAATAATAACGTGCAAAAAGTTCCCATCGATATCAAATCTGCGTCGCAAATTAGTCTCGATTAATAAAATAATTCTGAGGTATTCTTGATTCATACTTGTGGATTTTTTCAATTTTCCAGACTGAGTTTGTACGTATCGCAGAACGTATTTTAAGTGTTGGGTTCTTTTCTTTTTTAATGATCGTTTCTCGTAAGGTTATAATAATTGGTGAAAGATCCGAATCCAGATCAAATTCCTCTTCAACTCCAATAAGCATCAAACAGCAAGATCTTTTCAATAATCTGCAATAAATGTTAGAAGGATTTTTTTTCGCACTAGCGGTCGTTTTTACCTAATACGGTTGAATAACATCATCACTTACATGTAAGAGTAGCAAGGCATACATTGTATACACCTTCCTGAGTCCTGAAAATTTACAAGGGAATGAATTTAAAGGAGCATCATATTTTATTATTTAAAATCCAATAAACATGTAGTACAAATATTTTATATAAGTTTTTCAGAAGAAAAGTATTTTATATAAAGACCTCCCTTGTTTTGTATGGAATTTTGTATGGCATATGTATGGATATACATACTAGAGTACATTTGAAAACATAGTCAAAGAAATTTTGTTGCTATTCCGGCAAAAGCAATGATGGTATTACATTATATTATTAGATTAGTACCTTCTGATCTACATATCTTGGAAAAATTCCTACTTTACTACGTATAGACAGTTTTTTTAGATGTTTACAAGATATACAGGATGTTTCTTAAGAACATGCTAATATATAAGGAGGTACTTTTTGGGTCCATTTTGAGGAAAAAAATCATATGAACATATGTCCTAAAGCTCTTAACTTTTGAACTACAGGGTGCTAAAGTTTTAAGAACAAATCCTTTTTCTATGATAATTGGTACGACACTAGATATTTTTGTGAAACATAGTATGCATCTTCTATGCACCAAAAGGCATTTTCTGCTGTACACTTTTTTTTTATTCTTACCAGTGGCGTTCGTTCGGGGTTTGTACTGAATAGTTTCAAAGAGAAAAGTGATACGCCACTGCTTTTTCTTAAAGTAAAAATAATTTTTTAAATCCTCATTCCTTTCTTACCAAATCTGGTCTCTTGATTTCTTATTGTTTAACGTACGGATTTCGCAAAGAAAAAATTAAATTCATTCATTTGCACTCTAAACCTCTTACGAGAAAAAAATAATTTAAATAAAATACAACTAACAAAAATTTATTTAAGAGAATAATTTTTAAACGGTAAAATTATAAAGTTAAAGGAGAAAGGCAATTTGTCGGGCAATTCCCTCATACGAAGAAGCAACCGTCGAGAAGTAGCTTTCTATAAAATTAAAGTAAACTTAACACATTTTGGAATGACGAAAAAAAAGAATTTTTTCGTAAAACTTTAGCACCGTGTAGTTCCAAAGTTAAGAAAGACCCTTAGGACATATGTTCATATGATTTCTTTTCCTCAAAATGGACACAAGAATAACCTCCTTAAATATTAGCATGTTATTAAGAAACAGCCTCTATAGTAACTTAAATTTTATATTTATGGGAAGATTTATGGGGCGATATTTATACGCAAGACCAAAGTTAGATTATCTCCTTTTAAAATCAATTGCCGATAAATCGCTATACTGTCAGAATGATCTTGGTTGCATTGAAGAGTGATGTTAAGATTAAACTTATCTCATAGAAAATTCTTTAAACAAAAACAACCAATCTCCGACAAATCACGAACAACAATATTACGTAATGCATTACGTACATCCCCCGTTGAATTTCGGCTGTGAAGGCGAACCCTCGATTTAGGATGTGGCTGATTGATAAGTGAGCGGAACTGTCTTATCCCCTGTCGCATTTAATTAGGATCATTTATATCGCCGGTGGTGGGAGGGGTGCCGCAGGGCCGACCTCCGGGGTGGGCTTAAATTGAAATGGAGATTTTGGTCGCGTGATAAGACCGATGCGCCAGATTTAATATTCAGACACACCTGGAGGGGAACTGACGCCGACTGAACCCTAATAAATTGCCGCAATTGCCCTCTCTGATCCGTGGCTGGATGCACCAAATTGATCGTCCTGCAAATATTGGAAAGGCATATAACACAAACATAAATAAGCGCTCAAGGAATATTCTATATATTGTCTGTAAGAGTACAAATATTGTTTACCAAGACAAGAGAGTAAGTTACTTTCGTATGAAAAGAAGATATGTCCTGGCAATCCGTAACTTAGCCACTTTCTGAGAACCTGAAAAGCATTTTCTGAAATACAAAATAATTTCAGTCAAAGCTAAGCATTTTTATGCTGATCAATTATCTAAATGGAAATTTAACCTTTCAAAGATCTCTTTTAAGAAGCCGCGCACATTTTGAATTTGGGTTTAATTCTTAACCCAAATACAACTGTAACTACAATCTTGAAAACGTGAAATTATTAACACATGCTTTTGGACCATTAAGGTGAATCTTATTTGGCCCAAACAACTTTTTCACAAGCAACTCAGTATTTCAACAACTTTTCAATACGGTCTATTATTTGACTAACATCTACAAGTATATTAAGAAGAGCGCAGCGACGGGTGCCCTAAATGAACGAAAGCGCCAAGATGCAGTGGCGTACCGAGGGGGGGCGGTGGGGGCGGTCCGCGACTATAACATATGGGGGAGGAGAGGTGGAGACCCTGATTTCCAACCCCCCAAATGCTGGAAACGCCGACAATATAAAGGGGGGAAGACAAGAAAATACAGCGGGTCCCGTGAGAAACACGAAACCACCACCACAAGCAGGTAACCAACGCCAGGGCTGGTACTCGGCGGTCCCCCCTATAGTAAGGCTGACAAGACAATCGGTCCAGGCGAGACAGAGCCTGCGATACGCCACTCAAAGACTTAGAGACAAGACGCTCTTTGATATGGTTAGGAACTACCTTGGCTACTTCGAAGGTACAGAGGACATGGAGATAGTCGGAGGGGAGAGCAAACTCTCCTCCAGGATCAAAATACTGTCGGAAGGTATGCCGGTAGGAGCCGATCTGAGGAATATATACTTCGGATTCCTACTGAACATGGGCGCCACCGAGGCTGATATACTGAAAGACCTAGACCGAGTCGGTTCATACCTCAGAACCACCAGGATAATGAGGCTACAGGCCATCCGAGAGAGCGACAGGAAATACAGGACACCATGGCCCTAAAAATCCTGCAAGCTAACCTTGGAAGAGGTAGGGAGGCCCAGGATCTGCTGATCACGACCGCCGCCCGAAGAGATCTGGACATTCTTCTCGTGTCAGAACCAAACAAGTCTGGGGCAGAGAGACTGGGATGGGGAGTGGACCGGAGCAGGAAAGCAGCGATCGGACTGACAGGCCGACGGGCGCACGCCGTACGACAAGGTTCTGGAGACGGATTCGTGTGGGCTGACCTGGGAACGGTCACAGTGTATAGCTGTTATGCCTCTCCAGCGATGAGCCTGGAGCAGTTCGTAGACTTACTTGGAGAGCTTGAAGGCAGCCTACAACGAAGCGGCAACGGCAGATGCCTGGTGGCTGGCGACTTCAACGCAAAGTCACACGAATGGGGATCGGCCATTACGGACGCTAGAGGTGAGGCACTCAGCGAGTGGGCGTCGAGAAACGGACTGGTGCCTCTCAACGAAGGGAACACCAATACCTTTAGAAGGGGGGGCGGCGGCTCAGTGATCGACGTCACCTTCGCAACCGAAAACGTGGCCAGGAGAGTGGACGGATGGGGAGTGGAAGACCAGGAGACCCTCAGTGATCACGCATACATCTCCTACCAACTCCAAGAGGTTGCACAACCAGCCCATAGAGATGAACGGCATCAGCGTGTGAGATATAATGCCCGAAAGTTAAACCGGGAGGTGTTCCGGGAAGTCTTCCAAGAGGCATCGGCACGGGGGACCGCAAACGTGACAGCATGCGAAGCGGCCCTCATAGAAGCCTGCGAAGCCTCAATGCCGAAACCAAGAGGAAGAGGCACCAAATCGACCTACTGGTGGACGAATGACATTGCTGACCTACGAAAAAAGTGCATGGAAACCAGAAGAGCGGCACAGAGGGAGAAGCGAAACGAGGAGAGGCGAGAGCAACTTTTTGACCGCTACAAAGAGTGCAGGAAAACCCTGAAGGCCGCAATCTCGAACTCCAAAGAGGAGCACTGGAAAAGCTTGGTGGAGGAAGTAGAGGGAAACGTCTGGGGGGAAGGTTACAAAATAGTCACCAAAAGGCTCAAAGCCAGACAGCCGCCTCCCAACCTGACGCTACCCGAAATGAAAGAGGCTGCCAGAGAACTTTTCCCGCAGCATGAAGACCTTCCCGAGGAGGAAGAAGGAGAGCCTATCGAGGACGTACCGACTTTCACGGAGGAGGAGGTAAGGGCGGCCGCGGAAAGGCTGAAAATAAAAAAAGCTGTTGGACCTGACGGCGTGCCCCCGGAGGCTATTAAGGAAATGGTACAAGTAGCAGGAGGCTATGTGACCGAGGTTATGAATGACATCCTGGAGGAGGGGACATTCCCAAGACAATGGAAAACAGCTAGCCTCGTCCTGCTGACTAAGCGGGCAGCGACAGAGGCGGCACCGCCAAAATACCGGCCTATATGTCTCCTGAACGGTGTCAGCAAAGTCTTGGAGCAACTGCTAGTGAAAAGGCTGAAGGAAGAGCTTGAAGCCAAGGCCCCACTAGCAGAGAACCAGTTCGGATTCCGAGAAGGAAAATCCACGGTAGACGCAGTGAGGCGCGTGGTACAGATTGCTCAAAGGGCAAACCTGGGAACGCGGAGGACGCGAAAATTCTGCATGCTGGTCACCCTAGATGTGAAGAACGCCTTTAACACCGTGGCGTGGGCGCCCCTCATCTCGGAACTCAAGAAGAGGAGTGTGAGTCCCTACCTCATGAGAATGATCAGGAGCTACCTCGAGAACAGAAGCCTATTACTGGTCGACGGAAAGGGGGCGCAGGAAAGAGTGCCCATTAACAGCGGGGTGCCCCAGGGGTCGATCCTTGGGCCGACTCTCTGGAACGTCCTGTATGACGGGGTACTCCGACTGAGGATACCGGGAGTCGAGCTGGTTGCTTATGCTGACGATCTGGCAATGGTTGTCACCGCCGCCACATGCTGGGAGCTTCAGAAACGGACAAACTCGGCCATCGGAAGGATTGCGGAGTGGATGGCCGAAAAGAAACTAGAGATTGCCCCGGAGAAGACTGAGGCAGTGTTCCTGACTGGTAGGAGAAGGGTGGAACCCGTAGTGCTAACCGTGGCAGGGACCCAAATAAAACCTAGCGACAGCATAAAGTACCTTGGGGTCAGGATTCAAAAGAACCTTAGGTACAATAAACACATAGATGAGGTTGCAGGACGGGCGCAGCGAACAGTAGGAGCCCTGATAAGGCTAATGCCCAGAACATCTGGGGCACGAACGGCAAAGCGCCGGGTTCTGGCGTCTGTCGCAGAGTCGGTGATGTTGTACGCCGCGCCGGTCTGGGTAGATGACATGGAGTTTGCCAACAGAAGGGGCCGACTCCTCCGGGTGCAGAGAAGAGCGGCGATAGGAGTCTCAGCTGCATACCGGACTGTATCAACCGCGGCAGCGCTTGTGGTGGCTTCTATGGTGCCCATTCACCTGAAGGCCAGAGAGCGCCAGAAGAAATACGACCTAAGAAGGTCGGAAGGTCGGGCAACAGGGCGAGCGACCAGAAGGCAGACGCTGGAGGCCTGGCAGATCGAGTGGAATGAAGCGACGCAGGGGGAATGGACACGTCAGCTCATCCCAGACGTCGCCACATGGACGGAGAGAAGACACGGGGAGTTGTCGTACGAACTAACCCAGGCGCTGACTGGGCACGGGTGTTTCGGGGCCTACCTCTACAAGTACAAGAGGAGGGACAGCCCCAACTGCAGATACTGCGGGGAGATAGACACCCCCGGCCACACCCTCTTCAGATGCGAGAGGTGGGCTGTGGCCAGAAGGGCGTGCCAGTACGTGGAGGACCTTGACGAACAAAGGATGGTCACCCGTATGCTAGAAGGACCTCGGCAGTGGGAGGAGATATCCCGCACAATCTCCGGTATCCTCAAAACAAAGGACGAGGAGGACAAGAGGGGGTAGATAGCCTCCGGCCCCTCAGACCCAGCTGCTGAGGACAGCCCGGATGGCAGACCCCTTCAGCCCTGGATAACGAGGCAACCAGAACGCCAGGTTTGCACCATATCCAGGCATCCAAGATAGGAACACAGCACGAACAGGCAAAGGAGCGTGCAGGGACCTCTGGATCCTTATTACGTAAGGAGACCTGATGGTCTGGGGACTGCAGAACCTGGAAGTACAGGAGAGATGTAACCAGAGACCGGTACAGGAAAGCTCACGGTAGACCGGGAGCGAGTTGAACAGAAAGGTCCCGGACGATCCGGACCAAAGCTGCCGGAGCAACGCCAGCAGTAAAAGGGAGTGACCACCGGAACAGATAACCGGTGCTCACGGAAGAACAGAAAAGAATGTGTCCCCAAGAGTAGTGTGGGTAGTTCTGTCAAAGTGCTGTGACATTAGGATGAAGGGAATAATGCATGTCTATAGAAATAAGTTTAAGTATGTATTAGTATAAGGTAGCGATTTTAAGAGCAGGATTATAGGTAGAAAGATCATGTTAAATTAATCAATAAAGGTTTACGACCCAAACCGAAAAGAGCGAAGGGAGTTTACTAACTATTTTTGTTTGTTGATTAATTCATGTAAGGAAGAAGTCTCCAGACTGAGGATGCCCATCAGGCAAGGCCGGTCTGGAGGGGTGGCGGAGGGTCTTCCCCTCCCCTTGCTCTTTTTTTATTTAAAAAAAAGGTCCGCCCCGGGCGGCATATGTTTTGGGGCGGCATTTTTTATATTTCTAATTTATTTAAAAATAAAAATACTATAATAATGTTGTTATCAACAGAATCAATGATTAAAACTACTCCGCTAATAATTTCTTTAGCGACTTTGTTGTTATTGCGAACAGCGACTCTATCGGTCAAAGACGTTCAAAGAAAATTCTGCATGTAGATAAGCATGCTTTAGTTTTTTCGTCTTCCACTCGTTGATGAGATATTTTACTTTGTCACTGGTCAAGGTGTTTAAGCACAGTGTAGAAACTCGTTGGAACGCTAGAATAAAAGTAGTAATAATAATTGTAAAAAAACATTTCTTAAACAATTTATTTGCGTTGGAAAAACTAATATCAGAGGAAAAAATATTACAACACGATCAGACAAAGGCCTCTTGAACGTTTAATATTCATTCAAAAATACAAGCTGGGAAACTCCGTTCCAAACATAGTAATATTGCTTAGAATTTTTTTAACAATAGCCGAAATTGTCGTCAGTTGTGAAAGCAGCTTTTCCAAACTAAAATTGATAAAAACTATGTTCGTTCAACAATGAGCGATTTATGATGGCGAAATCTAGCGATACTTTCTATAAAGAGAATTCAAGAATTTTTGAATAAAAAAGCAAGAAGGATAAATTTATAAACACGCTTACATGCTATGTAGGTACATTATTATATGTATATTGTATTTGTACAATCCATGGGTACAATCTGTTTAACCAAAAGACATAAAATTTCTGTTTATTAATTTCTGTTGATGTCCAGTAATGTTAATAACCACCATCACTTAACTATGATTGACTTAGAAAGGGCGGCAAATTGATGACCGCCCCAGGCGGCAAAAGCTCTAGGTACGCCACTGCCAAGATGTCTTAATAAACGAGTGTAATATACTACTTTTTCTACTTTGCATCATTAATTTTATATAAACTAAGAAATTGTGGTTACTATATTAGGTTAAATTACAATCTGGAGTATTTTTGCGGATGAGGTGTGGTAGTACTGTAGTAACTGTCAACGTAGTAAGGTTAGGATACATTATTTCATTAAAGAATACTACAAAAAAAAATAATCATTTATACACAAAATACAAGTAATTGTAGTTTGTTAGTTTGTCCACAAAACAATTATTTTAGACATTAGGTTTATTTCACCTATTTTCCTAAATTTTAAAATGAAAAAAAAGCACCATTCATATTGACCCATAAGAATCGATTTCGCCTATCATGAATTCATTATGTGCACCTATCTAAATGCAACAAACGTAGTAAGAAAGTGATTGACAATGTATAGAATGAACATTGAACATCTTTCGTGCTCATTTTCCTTTTAGCGATTGCAGTTGCCTGTTCTTTATCCAAAATTATTGCAATGATTGTTATTATTTATATTAACCTGGCTAGGCATGAAACAAAGATTTTCTATAGCACAGAATTCATACGAGAATTTACGCGACGTTGACGTTCTCTGACGTGACGTGAGGTTCTCGTATAGTATAGGCGCACGAGTTGCTTTGGGTACGACGAGCGTAGCGAGGAGTGCCTAATCGAACGAGTGCGCCAATACGATATATAATATATAATAAAACAACTGTTATATACTATTTTTTCTACTTTGCATCATTAATTTTACATAAATTTCGAAAATCGTGGTTGTCATCTTACAATCTAGAGTAGTTTCATATTCAACAGTTGGTGGCTGCAGTAAAATTTACAAATACGATTGAGGCGAGCCAATAGCCATTGAGATGTCAGACTTATTTGACACTTGACGTCAATATCATCAATCTTGGAAAACTAAAAGTTACTAAAAGTTTGTGATCTAGTGTTTTCATAACGACACCGAAAGCGGTTTCGTTTTGAGTTTATAACGAACGCAAAGTAGAAAATGGTCACTTTGAACGCACAAAACTATTTTTTGCCCTAAAATAGAGTGAGATTAGAAATAAGTGATTGGGTTTGTATATCGGAAAAAAATTAAAATGCACCAACTTTATAGTTATTTTGGATATTCCAGTGGTGTCGTGACAAGGTTTTGGTATACCGTGTGCGGCAGAAAGTAGAACACATGGGAAACACTTTTATTATTAATTTCTCTGAAAATTCAATTCTTCATAAAAGTGTCTGGATTGTCTTAAACCTAAAATGTAAATATTAAAATATAAGTATCTGCTAGCATATACAATGGTGTTACTAAAACTGTGAAAAACACTTGAAAAACCACAATAGATTGTTATTGTAATGTTTCTGAATACACAAGAAATGCTTTAAATTGTTGAAGGAGCCTTGGCTTCCTTCATTTCCTTCACAAAATTGTAGATGATGGGCGCAAAAATGCCCAAAGTTTACAATTCAAAGTCGAGACCAGTACTATTCTAAAATCATTAATTGTTGCGGCATGTTAGATGACCATATTCCCGTATTATTTTCGCGAAACGTTAAACGCGCAAAGGTTTTGAAAAATAATTATGTTTATTAATGGAATATTAATTATAGAATCACCATAACCGATCGAGGAAATGTGTTTCTCCTCTTCTCTATTGTCGAATTTAACACATTCCACCTCTACTCCAGATAAACTGTCTATTTTTTAAAATAAAGGTATTTTAATATGAAGTCATTTTCATAATTTTGATTACACCCGGTATAACGACGATTGTGATTATAATTTCGTATTAGTACATTCTTAAATTTCTAAATAGCCTTTTACATGATATGTTTGCTTATCTTTCAAAATCATATATTAGTTTATATTATATATTTTTTGACCCGGAACATGCAACGACGAATGCGATTATAATTTCCTATATAAAGCAAACTAATATTTCTAATCACTTTTCAAATAAAATTTTGGCAGAGCTTTTAAAATAAAGGTACTTTATTCTTAAGTATCTTTCATAGTTTTGGTAAAACCCGGTACATGCAAGCAGAAAATTTACATTCTAATATTTGTATTTTACGTTCAAGACGATACAGAAACTTTTATCAAAAATAAACATTTCTGAGAAATTGTTCCTTGTGTCCAACTTTTTACCGGACAGTTAATTTCTTAGATTATTTTAGGTAAGAATACGCCATTATGATGACAGTGTCTCATTTCACAGTAAACAACATTATTACCGCTACCTAGTACTGTTTTTTTAAATATGTAACGTAAATAGAAAACAAAATAATAAGTTACCAAGTACGGTCAAGTACGGTCAAGTACGGTCAAATAGATCTCAACGGACAAACCGGTTCGACAAAACTAAAAACAAATTAAAAAAGATGGGGCACATTCGGGCAGCTAATTCATTCTGTGCTTGATAAAATATACTATTGGCTACAAAATTATAGTAAACAGTTGTGTAAACAGTGATAAACTTTTTAGTTTGTGTCCAAAAACATTAGGAAATGCTGTATAATCTACGAGATTGATTGACCATAAAATAAATAGTCATAATTCATAAACGCGATTAGTTATAGACAATTTTAAACAATTTAAATGAAGTACGTACCTTGCTGAATTTTCTCCTTTTCACACCACCTCAACCACTTCTGACAGAACGTGATAAAATAGATAGAAACAAAGACAAATAAAGGCATGTTTTGCCATGCTTTGATAGAACATTGACATGGTAGCTTCCTTCATGACACTGATCGTAATAGTTCTTTAATACCCTTCATTATTCGGATTGTGGATTGCAAGGTATTAAGGCATATATTCCAGTAAGAACCAATAAATATTTATGTGATATCAAAATCCATAGTTTTGAGCGTCTAGATCAGTGTTTCCCAACGTGGGGCCCACGCCCCACAGGGGGGCAATTTGATTGTTCAGGGGGCAATTCGAAAATGGCACTCGGATTCGTCCAGATATTTAATATAAAATGAGCGATGGCATCGCTTTTTGAGGAAGCAGAAATAATATATCCAATTTCAACCAAATGTGCAAGCAAAACCATTGTTACCATTTCGCTCTTCATATTTAGATGAATGTGGACTTATTGCCATAAATGGATTGCTGAAAAAAGAAAGAAATCGGTTGTATATAACACAACGGGAAAACTTGAGACTGAAGTTCTAAATTGGAACCTAACATAAAATCTCTTTACAGCAAGCATCAAACACAAACATCTTACTATATAACAAAAAAATTAAAAATAATAATAAAAGTAATAAATAATTACTAATAATTAAAATAATATAGAAAAACTTTCATTAAAATTAATTCGTTCTTAAATTTTTATTCTTCATTATACAGGCTGTCCAACTTTCTTCCCCGCAAAACTTCTTTCCAGTTAGCAACAGTCAAACTGAACAAAAAGTTTTATATGGACTAATTAGTTTTTCAATGCATTAAAAAGTTTGTTGTTTATAATAATAACGTATTTTAAATGGCTCCAACTTTTTAAGGAATTTTTAAAAAAACAAATGAGCTCATATAAAACATTCTACTCAGAATGACATTTCCTTTCTAAAAAAATATTTTGCGAGGAAAAAAGTGTAACCTGTATATTATTATTCATTATTAAACACTGTGGGCAAAAATAAAACGGTACAACTTTTCCATTACTCATATCATGTAAATTAAAGCATTTCCTTAAAAACCAAATTGGTTATATAGTGAAGATTGAAAACATACCATATTCGCAATATTTGGACGTATCAATCCAATATTATGTTACTTTATGTATCGCAATGCAACATTTCTGATAATAATTCATTCAAATTTCTAATAATTTTGGGTCAATTTAATATCAAATGAAAGGTGTAGTAAAATTAGACATTTATTTTTCTTTCGTCAAAAACACAACATAACATAAATAAAATAAATAAAATAAAAACAACAATAGAGATTTTGTCGCATCATATACAGATATTTTTTAGTACACAGGCTAAAATTTTAAACATCGTCTTTTACTGCACTTTACTCAAAAAAGCAGTGGAGTTGGACATTTGCAACGACAACATTGAACAGGCAGGACAAATCCAACTGCATTCTTGAGATGATAAATCTTTACAGATGATACAGAAACTATGGCAATTCTTTTCTTTTCTGTTTTTGTTTCACAGATAGTACATACTATACTTGTTGGGCTGTAGATTTTTTTTGCAAATTTTAGTTTTAATTTTTTTGACTAAAATCAGTATATTTCATCGAATTAAAATTATAACGTTTTGGATTTTAGGCGATAAAATGTTAAAATCAAACATGCCGCCTATAACAATACCAAATTTGGCAATGGTTTCTCCACAATCTTTAAAAATATCTGAAGTACACAATTAGATTTCTCGTGTCTATGCAATGTTTTTGTAACAAACGTCCGCGAACATAAAGTAACATAACATTGGACAGAAACGTTCTGTTATATATATAACAGCAATTCGTTTTTGACGAAATATTTGAATTGACTAAATATCATGAGTAATTAAATTATTTTTCGTTTTTTTGCCCAAAGTGTATAACATATTGTCTATTAAATGTTATGAAAAATTACTTCCTCACCAATTTCCTAAAATTTCTTCAAATATTTCTTCCTAAAGCAAATCATTTAAGTTTCTTCAGTGAACAGCGCTATTTTTTAATATTAAAAATTATATATGTGATACATGGGGGGGCATAACAATTTTAGAAAGGCTTAGGTGGGGCATGGCACAAAAAACGTTGGGAAACACTGGTCTAGATTGAGTATATCCACCACTGTGTGATGTTGCCTTTCTCTGACGTGGCGTGACGATACGTATAGTGCGAATGGACTTTCATTCGACAATAAAAACAGTTCTCTTCTATGGTTCCGACACATGAATCCGAAACATCGTCAGTTGGAAGGAAACTGTAATCATTTATAAATAGATGCGTATGAAACATATTGGGAAACATAGTGGCCCGAAAGAATGAGTAAATATTAACCAACATAGTGGACAAATATTGCAGTCATGTAAATCTACCATGAATTTACAGTTTAAACCAGAACAAACGTCAGTACGCTAAAGGCAAACTACCCTTAAGACTACTCCCTTTAGACTTGACTCAAAGCAGCAGAGCTGACGCTTGTCTTGCAATTCGATACCAGCAAACACTAAATAACTATGACCAAGGCAAGTCATGGCGAGTGGTGCAAACTGCAGTCAAACTTTTCGTACGATGAGAGCTGGGGCACAGAGCATCACAAATTAAAACCGCATCAAGTGGCGTCCTGTGGCGCCGACGGAGTTTATGAAAGTTCGCCGGTTTGGTGTACACACATTACTTAACTTCAGTTTGCACAGCGAGATCGGTTTTCTTTTCCCATCGGAACCGTCTCACTGTCGGATAAGAAGACCGTGTATACCTACTGCTGCCTTGTTTAACTTTGATTGCAGTCGGGACGTGCTACAAAGGAAAACCGTGTTTAGTTTTTGCACTAGGGAGGAACAAACTACTTTGCAGAGATATCCGAAGCAGCCGGCATACGGTTTGCATTTTCGTGCTTTACTTAAGTTAAATTATAGGTTGTGTATTGGAGTGCTGGAAGTACGTGAGTGTTGAGATTTGCTTTTGCAATTTATATGAGCTGTTTCATTTTTAATTTGGGTCTGAAGTCACTTAAAATTGAACTTGTGTGTCTGATGGCCTTAACTCTGCGTATAGTGGATCTAAATTGGAATTTCTCGAGAAAAGTTATTCCTTATAGCGAGTTTGTGTCCTTAGGTTCAAGCCACTGTGAAAATTTCTCAACAGTAAACTATCATTTTTTTCACATTTAAGATGTAAATTAAACATGTTATGTAGAAAATCGCGTAGACAATCAAAAATTTTTACCACAAATCTCAGATATTGGTCCCATACTGAACGAATCTGTGAAAAGCAAACTTCTGCAGTATTATGTCCTAAAAAATATTTTCTAATTCACATTGTGTAGGTGACGTCACAAGATATGAACATGATTTTTTAAAGCGAAGTTCGAAAAATTGGAAAGAGATCTGTCTAAATATAATGTAGTGTATTCTGCAAACAATGACCCTACTATCGGTTGCAAAAGTATTGAGCCCTGTGTTTGAAGGCTAGTAACTCTGAAACGGCTGAACAACAAAAAATTAAATAAAGCGCGTTATACTCCTGAATCATTTCTACATAACAGGAGTGACTATCAAAATTTTATACCCGTCGGTTTAGGCACGAGCGCGAGAGAAGCAAAAAAGATACCCGATTTAGGCGATTTTAAAATAATTCTCGACTTTCCGATTTTCTTTCTCCTAAACCAGTTACCAAAAAAATTTTAATTTTTGTTCAGGTTACAGTTAGAATCTCTTATATAGATTGGTGTTTTTATTTTCTTGATTTCTTATGTAATAAAGTCTGTAAGCGAGCTTTTTATAGACGCGGATATCTCAGAAACGAACGTTAGCAGGACAACGCAGTTAGAACGAAAACAATCCTTATTTATTGTGATACTCATCCATTGATGTATAATAACATAAAAGTTATTTGGGAATTTTAAATAGGGAAAATAATGTGTTCGATCAGGTGGCGGTGCGCAGGATAGTTCCCCTCGGGGAAAGGGGACAAAGCGCGCGAAACGATGCGACGCTTCGTCCGCCGATTTCAAACGATCAACTCTCAGGACCGTATTTAATATTATTGTCATTTTCTCGTTCGGTTTAATTTTTGAAAATAATATCAAATCATTTTTTTTATATCTGCCAAAAATCAGTAGTTGATATTTCAATTGAGACATTTCTTTGTCCTAAACTTTGAACGAATTGTGCAGCTTCAGAAGAACCACCAACATTGGAACAATATTGCGACAACTTCTTTATCATTATCTGTAGTATTGTCGTTGTAGTCTAATAAGTCGTCATCATCTTCATCATCATCTTCATGCAAGTTGATTATAATGGTTTCTACAATTGAGTCAAAAATATGATCAATATCAATATACTGGTTTTGATTTTCAAAACGAAAAATTGTGTTGCCAACTTGTAACACAATTTTGCCATATCTCTTTTGAGGCAGTGCTTTGTTACATAAATTTAACATATCTTTAATTTCAAATGTATTAGCTTTTTGCAACTTTATTTTGTACATATGCCCAGATTAATTCAATTGTCAATAATTAATTGTTTTACTTCCTTGGAATGATACTTCAACATTCTTGCTCAATACTTGGAAAACACGTACGCATGCAACGCAGTTACTCAAGAAACTTTATTCAATGAATATTTATGTATTTATGTTATCTTGGTTTTACCCAAAATCATATTATTATTGGGGTCTGAGATAAAATATTTGGTTTTGTTATTTTATTTGTTTATGCTACATGATAATAATAAAATTGATTGCTGCTGTTGATTCAAAAGGCGCTAAAAATAAAAAAAAAAATGCTTACAGCTCTTCGTTGTACACTTGCAACCTTTTCTTTCATTAAACAAAGAGTCCACAATTTCTAAGCTAATATGTACGATGCTTGTTTTAATTCTTTAAGATGGGGTTCGTAATAGTAAATAGGCATAATTATAAATATTATGCAACCAACTATACGGCATGCAGAGCCTCTTGTTAATAGATGGCGGTTCAATGCAATTTTAGATATATTTGGGGAAGCTGACGATTTTACATGGTCTGTGCACGTGACCTGTGCTTGAGCTCCGAGGCGCGTTTTTTTTTCGAGTACTAGGGGCGCGCCAGGTAAGGCAATAAAATGTTTTACATACCAATTGACACAATTTGTATTTTACTGATACATACAGGATTTTTGGTTTGTGACAAAACTGACAAAATATTGTTCAGGTCCAATACAATGTGATGGACCTGTTAGGTATAAATAAAATTAAAAAAAAATTGTAGTTATATTAAATATAGAAACAAACTACATATTTATATTAAATTATAATATTTATAATTAAATTATAATTAATTAATAAGCCGCTTACTGTCAAAAGTAATAATAGGAATTATAAAAATATTAACACAATGAACATTCCCTAAAAGATTATCTCAGCATATAAAACCAATATTTCTTGCGTAAGTTTGTCAGTAAATTTAAATAATCATTGAACTAAATTTGTGTCTGTGAAACAAATTCCTTCGTTTCTTGATTTTCCTAATCGTCCTACTTGTACATTTTGACTAGTATATAAAATCATGGTGACCCTAAATGTAATAAAGTTATGGAAGAATACACCTATAGGAGATATTTCCTGTGACTATTTGCATAAAAAGTAGTGTGAACAACTGTGAAAAGGACACTGACAAAAGGAACGAAGTGGGAGGGGTACTACGTTTCGAATATTTTCAGCGTAAAAAGTGTTTATTCAACCTGTTGCTTTATTCTGTGTTCTCCAGCCGTATGTTTAGCAAGTATTTGCGAATTACCTATATGCTGTGGTTTTTTGATTGAGAGTGTTGGACATCATTTTGTTAGTTTAGCTCGCTTGTTCCATAGATTCGATAGTTTATAGTGCGTTTTGTTATTGACAGTGTTGTATTAGTTTAGTTCGCTAATTTTATAGACTCGATAGTTTATAGTGCGTTGTTGATTGACAGTGTTAATGGATCTGTCCCAAACTTGTATTTGTCAAACACGAGTGAATTGTACCTTTTCTCCTAGTTTAAAATTATTATCTTCTTCCTATTAACCATCTGGCCTGTCCTTTACTACAATAATATCTCCCGCCACACCTAGGATTCATATACAACACGGGTGTACGAGACAAGTTTCTTATGTGATCCAAAATATTTATTCTTAGGTTGATAGGTATAAAGAATATCGTTGAATTTCAAAATATTGATATAAGTTAATAAAATGATGAATTACAGGATTTATATTGTATTTAATTATTTTTTTATTTTAAATATTTTATATTTATTTACATATTGATACCATACCATCGTAAATCTTTCCGAGCAATAGAGGTTCTGAGTAACACGAATAAAAGGTGTTTTAATTATATATTTTTTTTAAATGCATACAATTAATATAAACTAAATTATACTTCATATCTGATAAACGGATATTGCTGTTTTTGGACATTGGCCTCTACTAGTTGAACCCTAATCGCATGTCACTCCTTTATAAGTCATCTTGCTATTCTTCGAATTTCATCCACGTACCTCATCCTCTTCCTTCCGTTACTTCTTGTATACTCACTAGGTGACCAGTCCGGATCATCTCTGGCCCATATTTTCTGGTCGATTCTATGGTGGTTTACGCATCTAATATTGTGGTATGTTTTTCCAGGTCCTAAGAGGTTTATTTTTTTTGCATTTTGTGCCGAGTTGTTTCTATTTCATTCTAATTTTATCCGTTGGGTATTGAGAGAACCAGACAGCTTGCTACTCTTGCTACTCTTCGTGCAATTTCTTTCTTCAGACCACATACATCACTCAATATTAACTCAAGTTTACCGAAAATACATACATAGGTTATATTGCACACTGCCTTTCTTATGTTATCTTTATGTTCATCAAATGGCTGAGAACGATAAAATTGTGTTACAATACTGTTTTTAAATATTCATGGTAACCGATACAACGCTCGGGCAAGGAACGGGAAGTAGCTGAATTAATCAACGTGGTACCTGTACAGTTCAACAGATGGCTGTCCGGAAACAAGCGTTTTTATTTTCATAAGAATCTCAGTTTCTGGGCACTACTTTCAATCGGACATGAAATCGGAATTGAATCAGTGAGTCTCGATCTATTGGATAAAATAATAATTTCGTCCCCATTCGCATGAACAGCGACGTAATAAGGTGGTAAAAATCCTTGAAATTGTCGTATTTTAATAATTTATTACAACTGAATATTATGGTATTTGCATTCAAGATACACTTTATCCGTATATTTGAAGCTTTCCTAACAATAAAAAAAATACCCGACTTAGTTCTGCCTAGTGCCCGGACGGATTCAAATGAATTTCGGCGACTACGTTTTAGTCTACTACCGATCAATTTAAACCCCACCTTAAGTACGGGCTTGTGGTACATGCTGTAGTCGACCTCAAATCCCGAGAAATGACTGCGTTGAACGACGTGACGTACTTGCGCACTGGACCAAAATTATAACGAATATTTATGTCGCTTTATAAAATCAATGAACATCAGAAATGTGTTTCTATTTCAATAGTCTCATTAAACAAAATTTTGCGATTGTTTTCGTACCTGTCTCGTTATCGTGCTAATACTCGTTACCGAGATAGCCGCTTCCATGAAACTCTTGTTTATAGCCTTTATTGCAAAGAAAATTAGTAAAATACAAAAGCCAATCTGTAGACAAGATCTTGAGTTATACTCTGTGTAAATTTGAATTTTTTTGGGCAAGCGGTTTAGCAGGAAAAAATTTGAAAGACGTGCGTTTATAAAAAAAGTGCTAAAGTCGGGAACATTTTTACACTTCTCTCACGCTTCTGTCCAAACCTAGGGGCAGAAAACACACTTTATTTAATTTTTTTTGTTCAGTCGTTGCAGAGTTACGAACCTCCAAACACAGGGCTCAATACTTTTGCAACCAACAGTAAGGTACCTTTTCTTGCATGATAGGTACTATATTTTTGTGAAAAGTCGTCACAAAATTGGTCCCCTTCTCTTTGTCCGCGGGGGTAATATTGATTAGCAAGCACTGTTGCGATAATATAAAAAAATTAGGTAGCAATTTTCCGTGCTATCATATTTAGATCTTTGATTGTCATCGAGAATGAAAGTCGATCCAATTGGCATGCTCTTCGGATAAGGTTAAAAAAAACTAATATGACCTAAGGTAAAATTTGACAATGTGAATTTTGAGTTTTCAGTGAAATAAAACAGTAACATATATGTCTAAATTCTAGTATTAATACATTCAAGACATTTTATTCTACTTTATATCAATATATCCACTTAAAAAATTGTGCACTATTTTCATGACAAAATGTATATAAACATTAAAAAAAAAAACAGTTGTGTAGGAAGAAAAATCATAGCAACTCATATCACTTTTTCAAAGGCTAAGTATGTGCATATTTTGACTACATCATAAATTCAACCAAATCTCCAGACCCGGAAATGATAGAAGAGCACTGCCCCGACTTGGCCCATATAAGATGAATGGCGCGATACCTAAGATGGACGCGGGCAGAGAACTGTCACTGATGATTGATCAATGAGGCCATCGAAATCAGCAAGACAATTGGGCCACAAAATCGGACAGAATAGCTAAGCAATTCAGCAATTTCGTTAGTTTAGCAGATGTACAGGGTACTAAAAACAAATATAAGATATTTTAAGAACATATTATTAAGTAACTATATTCTCAAGAAATATTATATTCCCTTCTATGAACATCGAAACAAAACCTTGGGTAATGATAGCTAAACAGATGGATATTAGAGCTATAAGACCTTTTGTTAGCTTGACTACAGTTTTTTTTAATTTTTTAAATTTATTAATGAATTTCTGTTATTTTATAGTATAGTATGACAAAATTACGGAATTATTTCTTACTGAGCATCAATTCGTGTTGATGTGCTAACAGTGATATTATTTTAAAACCATGCAAACGTTTATGATAATTAGTACCACCGCCTTGAATAAGTGTCAAAAACACTGACAAACAATCAGTTTCTTTTACATGTGTAGCATCCAAGGTAATCTCTATGGTTGCAACATTAATTTGGCGAATGGACACCGCAACAATGCCGTGAATTCAAGCTGACATCACGTCTTGATTAGTTCGATTTCCCAGAAATTCCACGACGACCGCGTTACCAATTCCGGAGAACTGAAGATACAATGCCAAGTTCGCATCACATAAGAAAATATTAGCCACCTATCTTGAGCGTGCTTGTTTGTGTATATCTAAATTACCAGTCTTGTAATAAATATCAATACCCTTGATCCTTGGATTTTTTTTTGAAAATTTGTATGTACATTTTCTTGTGTGATTTTAATTCTACAACTTTAAACATAGTTAATTACAATTTTGTATGGTGTGATCAATATCTCCGAATGTACGGTTGTAGAAATATTGCTTTTCACTTATCTCCACATGGAAGCCAAAACAAACTTGATGTCTCTTGTATCTGTAAAAATGTCCAAACAAATTTTAACTCCTGATGTATGAGTAGTCAATTGCCAAAAAAAGCTAATTACGCTTTTAATTTCAAGATTCTGATCAGGAATGCAAAATACAATTCACCATTAAACGTTTTCCAAAAGCACAAAAGTTTGAGTAATTTATTATTTAATAGGTATGGCACACAACATTACTCATGGAAAGCTGGAAAGCAATGATTAACTTGGAGTTTGCCCAGCTCCGGAAATTTTGCGGAACGGTGACGTAGGAAGTAAATGTCATCATCTGTCATCATCTTCATAGTCTTTTAATCATTTCCATCTTCTATATTCCTTTGAAACCACATGGCAAAGTGATATCTGATGTGATTAAAATTAATAAAATAAGAGAAGTGATTAGATTATAAATTAGTGTTATTAAAGGTTATGGCAAATAGTAAACGAATTAAATTAGTAAGGTATTGGATTAATTATGATTGTATATATCTACAGGGTGATATATCAACGCAATAATATCATAATCGCAAACAACATCTGAAAATTACCCAAATTTTCATATCGCATATTAAGAATCGCTATAATCAATGGTAGCAATTACAGAGTTATAATTACGGAATGGATATAACAGAAAAATAGAAAAAGTTAAATAAGGAATACAAGCCAATAAAAATCAATTATAAATAATTAACAAGTAAATAAGTAAATGAATATTGATCAATTTGCTTTCATCGCAAGGTTACCATATTAACTTATCCTTTATATTATGCATATGTACTTTAGACAGCTGGTTCATAGGGAAACGGAAGCTATGAATCAATAAATGTATAAACATATAGTAGATAGTCCTGGAAACGTCGCTATATAACATTACCTTAAAAAATACTGTTATAATAACATCCTACATAGAACAATTGCATAAGTTGCATCCGTTGTACGATGGCAATAAATATTACTGCGGCGAAGTGCAAATTTTAACTGCAAACCATGGCAACGATGAGATAATATTGTTCACTGGAATTACGGTGCTGATTTTAATAATTAGGTGAACGGATAACGGAAGGAGGGCTTCCAACGGAAGTCTGCGAAACTATAATTCATGAGGGTTCTCTTGTAATGCAATCTCCGAGAAGTACGTAGCACGTACGCTTCGGATGAGATTTCCTGAAACAGCACAATGGAACGGGAAAATTATGCCCACACTTAAGGATAATTTTACCGATCTTTTATGTTGTTCTTTGAAATACTAATGGCCCATGAAGTGGTTGCAAGTCTACTAGCTAATATTAGCTGTTATAAAATCTTTGTATTTGATACCGAAATATCATTTCTAAGTTTTAAAATGTTGATAATATTGATGAAAAATGAAAACTTGTTTGAAAACTTGTGTTAGTTACGATGCATTATGACAGTTATTGGTACTCCAAAGAATTAATATCTATAAAATGAAAATATCTACAATATTCCGGCTCCTCCGCCAAAATGTATTATGATAACTTGGAGAAAATTTTATATTTTATATTCTATATCAACAATATGGAATATTATAAACGCCGAGACGCAACGTATGAGAGGGCAGTGCTCATTGAAGTTGTCTGATCCTGATGGTGTGGAGATAACCTCGCCTGGAAAAATTAGCAACCGACTAGGGACGCATTTCTCCAGTATTGCTGAAACAACAATTACGGACCACTTTGGCGCTGACATTTCTACCATGTGTACAACGACCAACATCATGGAACACACAATCAGCTTCCATGATGTAACCGAACAAGAACTCCTGCGAGCAATACGACATATGAAGAACAAGAAATGTGGAGGTCCTGACAGTATCCCTTGGGATGTCTTGAAGGCAATGGGCGAGATCTTGTTAGAACCATTGACCTATTTGGTCAATCTAACGATAGAGCAAGCGCGGTTTCCGGCCTGCTTGAAGACAGCAAGAGTTGTACCTATCCCAAAAAAGAAGAACAGCACCGATATCAATAACTATCGACCGATAGCCATCATCAGCGTCATTTCGAAAATCATCGAGCAAATTCTTTGCGACCCGATACCTGCTTTCATAGCCAAGTATGAAGTCCTGGCTGAGAACCAACACGGATTTAGGGCGGGAAGGTCGACGGAAAGTGCAACGTTTCAATTTACCAGCTACGTTCATGATAGGCTTGATGCCGGTAAGCTAGTGGTCGGGATGTTTTTCGATCTGTCGTGGGCATTCGACACCATAGATCTGAAGTTCACAGAGGAAAAGCTGTATGCCCTGGGTTGTAGGGGACAATCTCTGCGGCTTGTGATGTTGTTTCTCACTGACCGGAGGATGTATGTGGCTTCAAATGGTCATAAATCGGGATACTCTTCCGATTTATGACAATTGGAACTATTGCTGACGTGTGGCATCCCTCAAAGATCGACGCTAGGTCCCATGGTTTTCCTCTTATATATCAATGATCTTCGCCAAAGAATAAAGAACGGATCTGCTGTGAGTTTTGCGGATGATACATCAACTTCTGTGTCCGCAAACAATCTGGAAAAGCTTCAATATAAGCTTAGGGCAGTAGAGGAAGAGATGTGGACATGGTGTGATTAGAATAACTTGATTCTGAATATGGACAAGACAGTTACTGTGTTGTTTGGTCCAAGAAGAGGAGTGCGCATTGATGGAGTTCAAACATCTCCCTCCACAAAATTTCTTGGACTATGGAGTATGGATATCTTGGAGGGTGGGACGATTCCCACAGCACCTAGGCCTCATTACGCCCCTTTTGCTAACCTCCGGGGGTTCTTATGGCTTAAGCTGTGTCTGCCTCGAGCCATCCTGCGGCCTTCGTGAAGGCGAGGACGTCGCTCGGCGGTACCCCTCTGATGGCGGATAAATCCAGCCATCTTTCACCCAGAAAACGTTCACGTAATGTCGAAAGTGCCGTATATTCGCACAGAAAGTGTTCTGCCGTCTCTTCCTCGCTTTCGCATCCTCTGCACATTTGGTCCTCTAGGATGCCGATGCGGGTTAGATGCTTTTTTAGTCTGCAGTGCCCTGTATAGATTCCGGTTAGCAGTCTGAGGTTGCTTCTGGTAAGTTGAAGGTAGTTCATTGTGGTATTTGGTCAAGGGGCTCGTAGGGTTTCCCTTGCGAAAACACACATGGTGGATTCGTCCCATCTACTCCTGAAGAGAGTGTGGGATGTTTCTGCTAGTACGTTGAGTAATGTTTTTAGGGTCGGTGGTATCGCTGGCTCAGGTCCTATATAGGGCGTCCTCGCAGCGTGTTTTGCCAGGCGATCCGCTTCCCTGTTCCCTTTGCTTTTACCGTACCCCTTTATCCAGTGGATGGCTATCTTATTATTCGCTTGTGCTGCTTTTGTTATGAGAGGTCTCGACAGCGCTTGTATTGTTGCTTTGCTGTCCGTTAGGATCAGCACGTTTTTGCCACTAATACATTTTTCAGTAATAGTTTTGGCTGCGATTGTTAAGGCAATCAGCTCTGTTTGTGTTATAGTTATGTACCATCCTGCACTATCCACAACCATGAGGATAGTGTAGCTTCAAAACTTAACACAGCATTCTACGCCATACTGAAACTTCGGTGCAAAAATGGACACTTCAACTCTGCTTACCATGTACTACGCTGTGGCATACTCGCATCTGTCCTTCAACGTGGTAACATGGGGTGGTGCAATTTCCGTTGCTTGCGAAAAAAGACTCTTTGTTGCGCAAAAACGATTAATAAGACTTATTTTTGGTTTAAATGCCCGAGACTCCTGCCAACCAACATTCAAGGCAAAAAAATCTTTTAACGTTTCCATGCATATATATTTATAAGTGTGCGTTATACGTGTTTGAAAACAATACCAAATTTGCGAGGAATTGTGATAATCACCAATATATAACAAGACATAGATCTTATTACAGGATACCGTTGCATCATACGTCAGGATTTCAGCAGGGCCCTTCGTATTCATGTGTGGCGATTTACAACCGCATCCCCGTCGAGATACGTTCGCGAGCCACCATATTATGTTTTAAAAATCGATTTAGACGATATCTTACCGAACAATGTTTTTATAGTGTTAAGGACTTTTTTAATGTATAGTTTTGTTACAAGTTTGTTTTTTGATTTCAAACTGCGACTGTTTTCTCGTGATTGTACCATGTGGAATTGATTGTATTTGTCATACACAGTATTTATATATTCTGCATATCTGCATATTGCTTATTTTGACTTGGCCGATCTCTGTAGTGTATGATCTGGGGACTCAATAAATATATTTCTATTTATACCGAGTGACCCTCGCTACAGGTACTCTCGATTATTTGTGGGCCAATGTGGCATCTTTTTTCGTGTACTTGCCGGATGTACCCTAATTATTCGATAGATAAAATTTTTCCGATTACAATGACACCAAATACTTGATATTATGCTAAATATCGTACCCATATAGAATTATAGCCACTTCTTCCAAAATTTGTTTTTCTTAGCAATATGTTGGGGTAGATGAACATTGAACAGTTTATGCCTAATGCGTAATTTAGCCAAAAAGGGACATAGGTTCTTTTTATGGTGTTTAAAATTTATCTGGTTTTAGGCGCTGTTATATACTTAAGTTCATACTTAAGCTGAATTGATTTATTGTAGATCAGTGCCAAATTTCACCAATTAATAAAAGAATTATAGAATAATTTAGATTTAACTTTTTCGGGATCCCGGTAGTTAAATTTATAAACCCGGGATCCCGAAACCCATCATTATTTGTCGGGGTCCCGGGATCGGAAGCCCTATTGTCAAACTCGCTCAGGAATTAATGTCAGACCTGCGCACTGCGTAATGTTCTATTCTAGCATTCTTGATTATAATTGTGCAATTATGTGTGAACCGGCGTATTGGGAGTGAGATGGGAGTGAGTGATTGTAAAATTTCACTTTTCCAAGGCAACTATCGTGAAGTTTACTATCGTGAACAAAGGTGGTTAGCAAATAAACAGCTTTGTAAGTTATAATGGTGCAAATAATCGTATTTTGGTTATGCTGGGCAGCAACGCTATCCAAAATGACACTACAAGCGTTTTATATTCAAAATAAACAACAGAGGATGGCGCAAAGTGCGGATTTGAACTGTCTAGGTGTATAATCGTGCGATCGTTGTAATAAAGACATTACTGCGTCCTCCGCTAAGATTACCGATGTAAACTAAACGGATATTACTAGAGGGATATAAATTTAAATCGCTTTGCGGCGACTACTAGATCCATAATAAATTCTCGCGACCCGCCGACCGAGCAAATTCGATCCATGTGTGCGAATGTATACATGTATATATGTGTACACAATGGGCTTTCAGTTGTTCATTGTTCACGGACGCTTTACCAAGGTAAACCGTCCTCGTATATTATAGTTATTTATTGCAGGGCAGCATTCGAAAAGAGTTCGTACCTTAGGAGAGGACGTTATTCTCTCTTTTCAAATATTGCGCTAGGTGGTGCACAAAAAATAAAATTTATCGCATCGGTTATTTATGGGTCCCACCTTGCTGCGGGTGTGTGCTGCAACAAACGCTATTCAAATTTTAATTAATTGCTTTAATTTCGGCACTGAGCAGCGTGACAGTTACGAACTCGCATAACTTCGTCCGGTAGTGATGACTCATACTACAATTGCTAATAAAATACACCATTCGCACAATAAATATAAAAGTGTTAAATATAAAATATTCATAACATCTGCTACCGAGTGTAATTTGTAACAACAAAATAATTAAATCTAAGTAAGATCCTAAACCCACAAAAGGAAAAACTAATTTTCAGTATCCTTTGAAGTATGATAAATGGTAACACTAGAAAGTCATAATAAAACTATATATAGATGGAAAAACAAACAACATATGTTTAAAAACTCGTCTGTGGAGATTCTTATGACTGGTACACTACCAAAAATACGTAATGACAATAAAGTTAATAATAGGAAAATATTAAATAAGCCAATAATGTAAATATATTAAGCGCAAAAGCTAACGAACCATTAAGAATTGGTCACTTGACGATATGAAGATATTAATGTTATTAAAGTTTTAGTTTTTGGTATACAGGGTGTTTATGTTTTTTTTACACTCCTTTTCTTTTCTTCTAAACATCTTACTGCAAAAATGCCTATGATTGAAATATTGATTGACATCTATGATTTTTTTATGTTTTTATGTAATAATGGTCATAAGCAAGTTTGTAAAAATCTGTTACGATTTTTCACTTTCACTATCATTTCAAGTTTAAACCTTAGAGCCGATAATTTTTATACAATTAAACCCGGAAAAAAGTAAGTGATTTTATCCGAAGAGAAGCCGAAGAAAAGTGCTACTATTGTAAAACCACAGAAAGTGTGCTTCCGAAGAAAAGGATAAAAGTTAAACAAAAACAATTTAATTTTTTTTTAATAAGCATAGGATGCTTAACATATTGAAGCTAATCTAAAAGATTACCCATCAATTTAAATCTGAATTCTTAAAACTAGGTACTTGTCTCTAATATCCACTGATGTCCTATATTTACTTTGTCCTAAACAAGAAGCACTAACACTTCACTCACTGTGCATTTTACACATTTCACTGATACACTAGTTCGAAGGGTTTAGTTCTTTTTAGTCTTCTCACTAGATTCTGGTTGTCCAGTAGCTGCAGGGCCTCTACGTTGACGTGATGGCTTAGGCGAGATTCATGCTTAGTGGCGAATCTTTTTATTTCTTGAATGACTTGTGGGACACCAAGATCACGGTACAGGTCACTGTTCCGTATGTACCAAGGAGCGTTACCCATATTCCTTAGTACTTTATTTTGGAAAATCTGGATTCCTTATATATTGGAGTTTTTCGCGCAACCCCAAAGCTGGATACCGTATAACCAAGTCGGTTTTAGTACTTGGTTGTACAATTGTAGTTTGTTCTGTACTGACAACTGAGAGTTTCTTTCCAGAAGCCAGTAGAGTTCTCCGTATTTGAGGCCAAGCTCTACTATTTTCTTCTTAACGTGTTCTTTCCACCTTAGTATTGTATCCAGAGTGATACACAAATACTTTGCAGTGTTCGCATATGGAACTATGGCGTCGTTAATCTTGACATGAGGTATGTCCTCGATTCTTTTGTTTGTAAAGTTAATGTGGACAGATTTCAGTTCGTTGAGCTTGGTCTTCCATTTTTTGGTCCATTTATATGCTTTATTACTAGCTTGTTACATTTTCCAGATGACACGGCTCTAATGGCAGTGTGAATAAGAAAATATGAAGTAATATAAGTATATTGCTTCATATTTTTCACAGTAATGGTATGGTATTTTTCTTCAAAATTGCATAGCCTAAGAGATATTAAAACGTAGTGAGTATCAGATTGTTGATGCATCAACGATACAACAAATACCTAACTTTAAGGCAAAAAGTAACCATAAAATATTAACGTTGTACTGTTTTGTACATGTATAGGTGTACTTCTATTATTTAGTATTTTTTTTCTTTTAGTCTCATTTTATGAAAAATCTGTTCATTTCTCTGAAATTAAATTTTATAAAAAACAACACATTTACTTAAGATCCACAATGCCCAAAAAATATACAGTTATCTACATCCATTTTAGTGTATATTTTAATTTTCAATGAATATATTAAAGAAACACTAACCTATAGTCTATTTCAAAGTTTTAAGTCCTAACAAAATTGTATTGAAGAGATCGTCTAAGGCCGGCCCTGGTAAATGTCCCGAATACGGTTGCAAACGTCCATATAAACATTTATCAAATGAAAATTAGAGAGATTAATACGTACCTAACCCAGAAATGCGATGCGGATTCTCAAACATTGTTACTGCTAAGCGATATCCGTCAAACAAAACAAACCTACTCAACACAGCAACTGCTGACCCCGGCCGATCAAAGTTGTGTCGCATTCTAGCCATTCGTCGCATACAATTGGCATCCAGCCGTCTCTACTACACAAATCACTACACGAACACAACCACAGGAAAGTCCGCAATGCCATGGTGGAGGGACACCGATTTGTTGCTGCGACGTTGATGTGTCACCAGTTGCACCACAACTGTGGTGGAGAGTGTTGTCGATTTTCTTGCGATGAGCAGAGACGGGCTCAGTCTTTCTTTATTAATTTTCTCAAGAATGCGTTAAATTATATCACACGTTATTTGAAAAAACGTGCTTATTATGTCCTTGGCCATAATGCTCATTCAACTTTAGCCGTTATTGCTAAAACACCCTATATTTTAAAGAGATTAAAAAAAGCATGACGTAAGTAATACAATTCTAAATCCTTTTAATATTGGGCTATACGTTTTTAACTTTGTTCTTACTAACAAGATAGTGAATTTTCTCCACGTCATTAAACCATTGGTTTATAATTCTGTGCCAATCTAAAAATAGCAGATTGTATAAACTGAACCTGCTGAATAGTTTGTCGTCATGCACAAATTGGATCCCGTAACCATCCCCAAATGCTGCAATGCGATCTTATCGATTTCCGTCGGCGACCCATAGTCGATTTAAATATATCCGATTAATAAAACGGAAAATTGATATAATAAATCTGAAACCGATTATAGCCGAATTGAGAATCTCGCCCCAGGCTAATGGGGTATAAACGGAGGCACCCTGAACCCTTATATTTGATTCCCTGTCTGTGGGAGCAGCTCAAGGCTAAAGGGAGAGACGCGCCAGACGAAAGGTGGAAGATCTCCGAGGGTATTCGAAATAAAATATTGCCCCGAATATGTTCGGAATGTTACGCGATTTCTGAACGTCTCGCATGATTTCTCCGGGTAATATTTGTCCGTTATATGTGAACTGCAGAAATTCCGAACTTATATCCCAGAGTTTATGGACTTGAGTAACTCTAATGGCTATTATTGGATAAGAGTTTGTGATTATGATGTTTGGATAATTTAAATTTTCCTCTCCATATGCTTTGCTCTTCCATTTGGAGTCATTAGAAATGCTTCAGAAATTGTAGTACAAATTAGGCGAAAATAAACAAAGAAGATAATTGAATACAAATTAAAATATGGCTACGTTTTGTTCATACGGTTATAGCAATTATTCTATTGCTTAATAATAAAATGTTTTGTATTGTACGCAGAAAGTAATACAATGTAAAACTGAAGGTAACGTGAAGTTTGGAATAATAATGGACATACCAAATATAACAGATAAGATTTTAAAATCAATAAACTGAAACATAAAAATCATCAAAAAGCAAACAAAAACAATTGGTAATGTATATACCCGTCTCAAAGATAAAACACCACCTCTGTTACAGGCGAACGCAGTCTATAAATTGGAATGTTTGGGCTGTTACGGAATGTTAAGGTGTACATAGGACAGAACTCTCAAATTTAAAAAAAAATACACAAAAAAGTGTCATAGGTGCTGGACACAAAAGTGATGCCAGACTGAACCCAGAGAGATGCATGCTAACCACTTACGTAAATCAACACGACCACATAATCAATTACGACGGAGTGAAAGTCCTACAGATAGAGAACAACTATATAAAAAGAACTTCTATGGAGATGTACCACATCATAAGCACCCAAGAAATCAGATCAGACTTGAGCTCTATATACACCTACATTATGGAGATTTATAATAACGGTGACAAGTCATAATGACACTCTGTATGAACAGGCCATCACAATTTAAGTTTGAATTCCTAGCAGTGGACCCGACGGCAATACAGAACACTGTACTTGATGCAGAACATTGTACTTGATCCAGAACACTACTATACCGGCATGACGGATGCAGCCATTACGTGACAGCCATATACCGACGTGGACGTAGTATAATCGGTTTTCAAGTTTCAAGTTGTTTTCTCCACGAATAACCAAGGCATCGAGAGAGTAGGAATTTAGAAATTGGGTTGGACCGATAGCATACACACAACATATCCACTGAATCGCAGTATTTGTTGGTGATTATTTATATGACTGTGTTCAATAGCAGACAATGCTTTATGCTTTAGCTTTAGAAAAAAGTCAATTACAATGTAAGTCTACACTTCGCATAAAATGTTTATATTTATATTTTTTATCTACGACTCACATATAATAAGTTCATTGCATACGTATCTATGACTCTATAGCCCCCATCATGATACGCGCCAATGATTATAATGACACTAGCTTTGTATAATAAGGACAGTTCGTTCAAATAATGACCTGATTATTTGAAGGAACTGTCATCATTATACGAATGTACTGTCAAAGTCAGTCTAAACCTACGTGTCTAAACCTACGTGGATGACAGTTAATTGGATGACAGTTAATTGACATTTCGCCTCGCCACCATTAAATTAAATTAAATTAAATTAAATATCGTCTTTATTGATCAGAGTTCATAACATACCATTACAAAGGAAAGAAAATCAGAAGAACTGCAGAGATGCAACCCGATCATATCTCATGTCGAGATCCAGATGGGAAAGAGAATCTTCCCCCCTGCTCTATCTAACCATGTAAAAAATTTGAACTCTTAATATAAATATATGCCTAACTTAAATGAACACAAAAAAAAACAACAATAAACTAACTAATCCCAACTATAAGAAATCAAAATTTATCCACAATTTCCATTCTGCGATGCACCTGCCGAACCTCAGATTAAAACAAAATATACACATTGCAACTTAAAGAACCAAACAAAAAAACTACTACCGATGCAACGCTCCGCCGCTACCCAAGCAAACCGACAGCCTGCTCCTCACATAGGACCTTAAACATAGCCCGTCTAAACGCACCAACACTCAACGTACGGTACTGACTCGGCAAAGAACCATATGATTTACATATATAAATGATAAGTAAACGATCTTTCAAATAAACAATATCTGTGTGCCGGAGGAGAAATGGCGGCCCTGAATCTAGTATGTAAGTTATGCACATTGTATCTAAAGGTAATCTTTTCATAGAGATAAGCTGGAATTCTTGATGTTATAATTTTATGATACATTGTGAGACAATGCAGTCTACGCCACTTCTCCTTATTCAACCACCCCGCATCCAGTAATCTATAAGATATACGATCAAATTTCCTATCACCGAACACAAACCTGAGACAGGAATTCTGGACCCCCTGAATCCTACGCGCATGCTCCGCATCCAAACCAGGGTGATATACGGGCGTACAATAATTAAAATGACTAAGCACATATGACTCACACAGCATTTTTTTAACATGCGTGGATAAGTAATGTCTATGAGGATACAGCTTTCTGAGTCCAGCATAGGAGCATTTTAAATACTTTGAAATCTGCGTTCTATACCTAAAAGTATTATCCATCACCAACCCCAAGTTCCTTGCACTGTCAACAAATGGGACTACACGATCGTCAACCTTTATAAGCAGTATATCCCTCAAAGAAGCACGGACTCTATCCTTTGCAAAAATCAACAATTTTGTCTTATCCGGATTAACAACAAGGCCATGGCGTCTAGCAGTCTCACAAACCAAACCCAAATCTTCAGAGAACCTCTCCCCAGCGATCAAGAAATCCGACGGTAGAAACGAGCAATAGAGCTGAGTGTCATCAGCATAAACATGGACAGACGAGTGAGACAAACCCGCAAACAACTTTGACGTGTAAATTTAGAACAAAATTGGGCCCAATCATTGTCCCGAGGATTCTCCGTATACAATCCCATGTCCGGCGTAATCGACATATTCTCAACGGTTTTAACAAAAAAATCATTAAACTCACCCGCGTCTCTAAGATTAAGCGGAATCTGACCCGGAGAAACCGAGCTCCTCCGTCCAATCCCAAGAAAATCCAAGCCCCTCCACAGACCCGCATTGACAAATACATTCAAAAGATTTGATATAAAATGGAATTTATGAGTCGTAGATAAAACGTCGTATTCGACTCGCACATAACTGATATAAATCGCTCGCATGTCTATGCGCGCGCCTACGGCTCGCGTATAAATTGCATGCTCGCGATTTATATCGTTAGTTATGTGCTGGTCAAATAATATACTATTAACCTGCCCCATTGTAATGTTTCTCTTTATCTTAATGTATTACAGTGTCCCGATGATAGTTAAAGGAGTTTTTATTATATATATATATATATATATAACTTCTGAAAAAAAACCTCTGTGCAGACTTTGCAATAAAGAGGAGGAAGATGCCTCTCACATATTATTCGAATGCTTAGCATTGAGCTCCTGGAGGGAAGCAAACCTTGGAAGAGGAAACCCCACAACCAAGTTCCCCAAAGAAAATCTAATCGGAAGACTCCTCGGCCTCATAAACTGGACGAAAATCTCCGATTAACCTACCCGGGCGGCGGCAGTACAACAAGCCACATGGCTACAGTGCTAGGGCCACCAACCCTAAGCCAGCGCTCACGGCCCCCAAAAAAGAAGATGGAAGCTCATTGGAGAAAACACAAAAAGGAGACCATAATAAGGGTGACCAATGTTGCCATTTTGGTGCTTCGGTCACAACATCATCGGATTCGAAGACCAGAAGTGACATCGCGCCGGGGGTAACCAGTACACCCCAAGGTACAACCTTTAGCCCATGGTAATAAAACGAAAAATTGTTTAACAGGCGGTGACTGGAGCGATGTCACTTCTTTACCAAAACCATACCATACTTGCGCTTGCAAACTTTAATTATTTTATAAAATGTTCATGAGAGAGCACAGTACTGATTTATGTAGGTACTACATTACTATGGACTATGGCGTGGTATGAGGAAAGGAGAATTAGCTAAACATCGGTTCATAGAGGAGTCGTGCACATAGTAAGTTGTATGGGCTACCGTTAACTGAGAATTTTTCTACCGTCAATTTTTGTTTTACAATCCCTACTATATACTAAAAGTCTAACACAGTCCGCGCAAGAAGTTTACGAAAATCGGCGAATCGGGGGAAAGGTCTGCTCCTCGGAGAAGCGAAAATCGGCGCCGCAGGCGCCGATTTTCCGCCTAAAATTGGATTGTACAGCGCTTAGGCTTTCGATTTCGTCCAATTTCGGCCCAGTTTTCGTTATTTTTTACCTCGATTCGGGTAAATTTATGGATTATGCTTTAGGAGTGTACAGGTCAGCGCGTCGCCATGGCAACCTATCGAGGTTGCTAGGCAACGGTCGCGCGCTTCGCGACGCGGTCACCAGACGGCGGCACATCATCATGTCGCTGTTGGGATTACGCTACGAAGCAATCGATGGCGCCCCGTAACCGCTTCGAACGTACGAGCATCATCACGTCGCGCGTGTAAGGGCATCCGGGCTTTTTGTCTCTCTCTTAACGCTTCGGCGACCTACCTAGGTCGACCAGCAGGCCTATTAGGCCTGCACATTCTCCTAGTTTGTATACTAAAGGTCTCTACCTTTAGGTCGCGTCCATTTCGTCCATCGTTTCCACGATACCGCTTTCATGCCCCTTTCAAGAAAATAAACCATCTGCTTTGACACTAAGAGAATTTTAGCAAAGTTCTTATCCCATTTGACAAACTGGCCGAACAATGGGGACCAGAAGGAATGCGGGTGGAAAAAAACGAGAAAAGCAGTAAAATCCGTCAGTTTTATCTACATGCGTGCGCTCTGGAACGCCGTTTGTCACTACCAGCGGGGTCCATATCCAGAACAGCATCCCGGCGACGAGACGAAGAAAAAAAGCGTCGTTTCCGGCCGCCTCAGCGCGTCGTAAAAAGGACGAAGTTTACGGCGCACTGTATTGAGGAAAGAGGCCGTAACGTAAATCACGGAATCGCGTTGCATATTTTCAAAAATTCATAAGATGGAAATCAAGCGGGACGTCACATGAGGTATCGGGTACCTTCGGGGACGCCCGTGGATAGGCTCAGCGGTCGTAACTTTCCTTACAACGTCGACCTAACTCTTAGGATATTGTTATACTGAATTCCGAGATTCAAATTCAATTTGTAATTTAGTTCCGTTTTGCTGGTGGGCTTTCAGAGCGCAACATAAATGGAATAATTTACTGGTATTTTTGTAGGCAGTACTCCTCACGATTGTAAAACCTAGAAGCAGTAGTACGATGTATCTGTGTCTGCAATAGTTACTGGAGTTATGATTATGTTGCATAAGTAATGATGAAGTAAAATAAACTATAAGCGTATCTTCGGAAAGTTTAATGGAAAAATCAAGTCCACACTAGTGTGTAGATTGCAATCGCTGCGAATTAATTAGGAGTCCAAACAATACAGACAAAAAATGTTTGAGTTAGCGGATATGAAATGGTATGAAAAAGTTACCTCTGCAATTATGTTCACATTGAGGCAATAACGAAAATTCTAAATTTTCACACGTTGCGGAGCGACACCATCTAGGTTATTTTAGACAAATTTATATAAAGAATTTATTTATTTTCTAGATAAATAATGTCTCGATCAACTAACCGTGTCGAATTAACAGTAACTTTTATTTTAACTAGGTCTAGAATCTAGATATTACAATAGACTCTAGTATACAATACATATTATTCAATATTTCGTATAGTAACAGATTCTAATAATAAAAATATGGTCTAATAAGATTCTAATAATTAAATTTTGCACAAGTGCTAAAATTACTTTTCAAATTATCCTAAGGAGAAGCGGAAGAATAAAAAGGAGCGCCTTGACTTGGATTTGAACCAGGGACTCCGGGTATCGCGCCCAACTTGTTTCCAACTAAAGCCACCGAGACATAGGAAACTAGCAAGGTCCATTCACCGCATCGGAACAACGACAAGAGAAGCAGTTGAGCTCTGGTCACACAGAGCGTGTTCGTCGCGGCACCTATAGACCATTAGTGTGAGATGGTTTCAAATGTTGCTCCTGTATAATTTACCTACTTTTGATTGAGTTGTGCTAATATATATATATATATATATATATATATATATATATATATATATATCGGGTGATTCAATTTCGAGGCTCACCATGGGGATCTGGCTTATTAGTGGAGATAGAGCCTATGTTTAAATTTGGCAAAGTTTCGTATTTTTGTGCTGATCAATTATCTGAAAAGAAATTTTAGCTATCATTTTTCATTTTAAAGATATCCGCAAAAAACTGAAATGTTAAGATATCGTTTTAAATTTTTTATACGAAACCAAACGTTGCTAGACATTTGAAACAAAAACATTCAATAGCTACTTTTTAACAAGGAATGCAGTGTTATTTTCTAATTTGAAATAACATCAAAGATGGCTGCGTAACCATGGCCAACTTTTGTTTTTCTTATGGGCGCCATGTTGAATTTTGGCATTTTCCGATAGTCGTGTTTTTTCTCATTTCCGCAATGTATAACATGTTGGCATTATTTTTTAAAATAATGGTGTAATAATCAAAAAACCTTCAGGTACCTAACTGGAGCTTGGTTACAGACCTCCGGACTCGTTGCCAAGCAACGTCCACAAAATGCACTTGGTTCAAGCGACGCGCTCAGCGTTGGGTTTGTCATTTAACCAAATAAACCTTAATTGTGGTTGATTGTGGATGTAAAATGCCGTTTACCAATAACGAAAAGCGTGATATGATAAGGGTTTATTATTGTCTCATGGAAATGCCCAATCGTACAAAATTCCTAACATTGGACAGAAATTTAGCCGGTCATGGATAGTTTAGTAAACGTTGAAAAGGATCAAAGAGATATTTTGGAAATGGTAAACGTTAGATTACCATAATTTGCAATGCTTCAACTACTGGTTTTCAGACAAATGACAATCCTCGGATTTCTACGCGGGAAGTAGCCTCTAATTTGAAATTGCCGCAAACACCGTACAAACCCCACACAAGTCAAACTTTGCAGTTGAACGAAATTATTTGGATCAAAAATTTCCAAATCGCTGGATTGGTAATGGTGGAGTGGTGGAAAGTCCTCCTAGATCCCCTGACTTAAGTCATCTGGACTATTTTCTATGGGGAACTGTGAACGACGAAATTTATCACGATACTCGCAGAAATATCGAGGAACTGCGGGATCGAATAACGAATGATATTCCGGGAAGAACAGTTAAAAGAGTATAACATGTCGAAAAGCTGGCTCGGTTTTATGCCTTCAAGAAAATGGCGACCAAATTGAACATTTACTTAAAAAATAAGCTTTTTGTTGTATAAACTTGCTTCTTTTACAATCTGTATGTTTTTAATCCAAACCACTCTGGTCAGTCCGGCGCCGGCGGTCTGTAACCAAGCACCAGTTGGGTACCTGATAAGCACGACAAACAACTAGAAAAAGAAGAAAGATTTTTTATTATTAAACAATTGTTTTAAAAAATAATGGCAACATGTGATACATTGCGGAAATGAGAAAAAAAACGACTATCGGAAAATGTCAAAATTCAACATGGCACCCACAAGAAAAAGAAAATGAGACAATAATAAATCCTTATCATATCACGCTTTTCGTTATTGGTAAACGGGATTTTACATCCACAATCACCCACAATTAAGCTTTATTTTTTTAAATGCCAAACCCAACACTGAGCACGCCGCTTGATACAAGTGCATTTTGTTGACGTTGCTAGGCAACGAGTCCTGCGGTCTGTAACCAAGCTCCAGTTAGGTACTGAAGGTTTTTTGATTATTACACCATTATTTTAAAAAATAATGCCAACATGTTATACATTGCGGAAATGAGAAAGAACACGACTATCGGAAAATGCCAAATTCAACATGGCGCTCATAAGAAAAACAAAAGTTGGCCATGGTTACGCAGCCATCTTTGATGTTATTTCAAATTAGAAAATAACACTGCATTCCTTGTTAAAAAGTAGCTCTTGAATGTTTTTGTTTCAAATGTCTAGCTACGTTTGGTTTCGTATAAAAAATTAACATTAACAAATCTTAACATTTCAGTTTTTTGCGGATATCTTGAAAATGAAAAATGATAGCTAAAATTTCTTTTCAGATAATTGATCAGCACAAAAATACGAAACTTTGCCAAATTTAAACATAGGCTCTATCTCCACTAATAAGCGAGATCCCCATGGTGAGCCTCGAAATTGAATCACCCGGTATATGTATATATATATATATATATATATACCACCTCATTTCATTGGATGTTGTGTCCCTATATCCCAATGTACCAATACCATTGGTGAAAGATGCGATAAACAAAAAGTGGCCGGAAATAGAAGATCATGCTTTTCTTCCAAAAAATGAATTTTTGGAAGCAATAGAAACAACATTAACGCATACCTATTTCCAATATAAGGACACATTCTACAAACAAGTGTTCGGGTGCGCAATGGGTTCACCGGTATCAAGTGTTATAGCACAGATGGTAATGGAGGAATTGGAGGAATCGGTTCTATCAAACATTTCTATTGACATCCCGTTCTTTAAGCGTTATGTAGATGATTGCATAATTGCTGTACCAAAAAGAAAAGAAAATGAAGTTTTGGAAACTTGTAACAAATACAATGATAGACTACAATTTACAATGGAGATAAATAAAAACAACAAAATAAACTTCTTAGATATGACTTTAATACAAGATGACAAAAAGGTTGATACAAAATGGTACACCAAAGAAACAGCGTCACACAGATATCTGAATTATAATTCAATCCAACCACGTATGTACAAAGAAAGTGTTATAAGAGGACTGGTGGACCGAGCAATAAAGCTAACGAGTACTCAATATCAAAATGAAGCATTAGAGAAAGTAAGAACCATTTTACAGAAAAACAACTACCCGAAAGATCTGATAGAAAAAATAATTAAAAAGAGAAAAATATCTAATAAAAAGAACAAGGATGCAACACCAGAACACAACGAAGAATCGCACACGGAGAAAACGAAATATATCGCTCTTCCCTACATTAGACAAATATCTGAAAAGATAGGACACATACTAAAACCATTCAACATAACAGTAGCTCACAAAAACACTAACAACTTGTCTAAAATGTACACAAAACTAAAAGCGCCGACACCAATATTGAAGAACTCTCACTGTGTCTACCAGATTCCCTGCAGCTGTAAAAAAGTGTATGTTGGTCAGACGGAGCAACTTCTGGAGGAGCGTTTGAAAGGGCACAAATACGCGAAAAACATCACAGCGTTAAAAAAACACCAACAAGATACCGGACATCAATTTAACTTTAGTGATGTGAAAGTGCTCCAAAAGGAGAATAACTTAAAAGCTCGGTGTGTGTTGGAGACCATAGAAATTTTAAAACAAAAGGACGCGGTGAACGACAGATCTGATTTAAATTTGCTAAATTGTTACAAACTAATTTTACCTACAAACATGTAACAAAAGGGGAGAAAATGTATTTTAAGGAATTCGTAAAATTTGTGGGAGATTGTTGATAGACGAGTTCCTGTTTTGGAAACAAGTTTCATACGTGGTTTGTCTTGGTTGTACGTATTAAAATGTATAAAGTTATTCACGAATATTTCAGTTTATCTGTGATCAAGACACAAATAGTGTCGAAACGTCAGAGCAAATAATTTTTAATGTGTTGTATCTTGTGACTTTTAGTTATAAGTTTTAATGTGTTAAACGTGACCAAGCCTACAGTACCCAAGAAAATAAACAATTTGATATAAAGTTGTTTGTGTTTTTTTAATATTATCTACAAGGCTAAAGTAAACTTAAACAAAATATATATATATATATATATATATACAGGGTGAGTCACTAGAGTCGCGGTGGTAGATATAGCAATTATCTTTAGAGATGGAAAAAAATATTTAATACAGAAGTTGTTTGGCATATCATTTTCTACAACGTAAAATTATTTTCATTTATACTGGGTGTTGCATTTAGGCGTAGCAGAAAATAAATTAACTTTTTTTAATGGAATGCCCTATATATTATAACATATTATGATTGCGAAGCAAATTGTCTTACTAATTGTATCAAGTGATATTGACGTAAAGCTAATAGTTTCTGCAATATTCAATTTTTTATTTAAAAAATGGCCGTTGCAGGCCTTTTCCGAAAACTACGTAATAGCGTCATTTTTGCAGATATTTTCTTACAACTTTGTCAGAAAATTACCAATACTAATAGGGAGGTGATAGTGCCCAAAGAAATTTGATGCGCTATACAGGGTGTTCCTAGCACCTAATCAATTTTGATATTTTTCAAATGGCTTTTTCTTGAGTTTTTTAAATGGAACGCCCTGTATATTATTTGCTGGTTGCGTTTCCCATTAAGTTGCCTTTAATTTATATTAAGTGTGGCATATACATATTTGTACCCGTTTTCGTGATATTTGGAATTTAAAGAAAATGTGTAATAAAGTGTACCAATACAGTGCTTTAATATTACACCCTGCATAACATGGTTCTTTTTTAATGATTTTTTTTTGTAAAGAGAACATAGAAAGGAAAAAAATACTTTTGTTGAATTAAAAAACTGACAGAATTGCTCAAAATAAATTGAAAAGTACATGGAATTACCATTTAGTTACTCAATATGAAAAATTAATATAATTTGAGACAACTAAAAATTAAATAAAAACAAATAATTAAGAGAAACCACAACTAATAACATTTATTAAACTATTTTTTAAACTTGATAAGCATTAACATAAAACTAGTAAAAAACTATAACAATTAAAGATAAAACAACAAGTAGTTATTGATTTTGTAGGTGTTCAAAATGCCCTCCATTTTGTCTTCTACAAGCATTAATCCGATGGGTAAAAGATCTCGAAGTATTTCTTAACATCTCTCTCTTATTTTCTCTGATGTCAGCAAAAACATTTCTTATTCTAATCTTCATATCGTCTCGTGTGGTAGGTGGTGTCTGGTAAACTAATTCCTTAACATGACCCCACAAAAAAAAATCCAACTTATTTAGATCAGGAGATCTTGGCGGCCATAACGTAGGGCCTCCTCTTAAAATCCATTTGTTGGGGTATTGGTTGTTCAACAATTGTCTTACGTTCAGACTAAAGTGGGGTGGGGCTCCGTCGTGATGGAAAATTAAGTTTTGGCGAATATTAAGCGGCAAATCATCTAACTATTCATGTAGATGGTTGTTAAGAAAATGTAAGTACCTTTGACCATTTACGGAACCCTCAAAAAAGTAAGGCCCTAGCAAATTGGTACCTACTATTCCATCCCATACATTGAGTCACCATCTATGTTGATGGTCCAAAGGCCTGATAACGCGAGGATTTTCTGTTGCATAAAAATGGAAGTTATGTTGGTTAACATACGCATTTTTATGAAACGTAGCTTCATCAGTAAAAAGAACAAAGTCAAAAAAATTTGCTTGTTGTTGAATTTTAGCAGCCGCCCAATTACAAAAATTTAATCTCTTTTCTAAATCGTTTTCGCTCAATTCCTGTACATGTTGCACATGATATGGATGATACTTGTGTCGCCGTATTATTCTGGACACAGATGATTGGGTTATTCCTTGATTTCTTATTTGTCTAGTGCTTGAGTATGGATTTTCTACCACACTAGCAACTACCAGAAATTCATTCTCTTCATGTGTCGCCGCTTTTGTTCTTTTTCTTTTTTTGTAAGTAATAGTACCTGTTGATTCAAAACGTTCCCGAACTCTATTAATTGTTCTTGCATCGGGATGCCGTCTTTCGGGATATCGCTGAGCGTAAATTCTTGAGGCCAGTAGAGCGTTTTTGCCGGCTTCTCCATAGATGTAAATAATATTTATCAGTTCCTTTTTAGTATAATTAAAATTCATCGTTAACAGAGATTACAAATGTTGGTTAGCTATATTAAGTCTGTTGACAGCAATAACTACACGTCTGTTATTTGTTTTTGTTTCCATGACAACGAGGTTAAGTAAATCTAAGCTAACTTAAAATATTAGCGTAACTCTGCTATTTAAATGTATCTTTATAAAAAATAGCATTTTTAACTTTACCAACATTTATAATTTATTTATATTATAACAAAATACATGAAAAAAACTAACTCAATTATACAGGGTGTAATATTAAAGCACTGTATTGGTATACTTTATTACACATTTTCTTTAAATTCCAAATATCACGAAAACGGGTACAAATATGTATATGCCACACTTAATATAAATTAAAGGCAACTTAATGGGAAATGCAACCAGCAAATAATATACAGGGCGTTCCATTTAAAAAACTCAAGAAAAAGCCATTTGAAAAATATCAAAATTGATTAGGTGCTAGGAACAGCCTGTATAGCGCATCAAATTTCTTTGGGCACTATCACCTCCCTATTAGTACTGGTTATTTTCTGACAAAGTTGTAAGAAAATATCTGCAAAAATGACGCTATTACGTAGTTTTCGGAAAAGGCCTGCAACGGCCATTTTTTTTAATAAAAAATTGAATATTGCAGAAACTATTAGCTTTACGTCAATATCACCTGATACAATTAGTAAGACAATTTTCTTCGCAATCATAATATGTTATAATATACAGGGCATTCCGTTTAAAAAAGTTAATTTATTTTCTGCTACGCCTAAATGCAACACCCAGTATAAATGAAAATAATTTTACGTTGTAGAAAATGATATGCCAAACAACTTTTGTATTAAATATTTTTTTCCATCTCTAAAGATAATTGCTATATCTACCACCGCGACTCTAGTGACTCACCCTGTATATATATATATATATATATATATATATATATATATATATATATATATATATGTCGCAAAATGGTTATTTTAGACAAAAGGCTTTTGCCTAGGCAAAAGCTATTTGCCATGGCAAATAGATATTGAGCCTTCAGTTATATGTTTAAAGCTATTTGCCTAGGCTGATGTATTTGCCAACACTGTTGTTAGGCAAATAGCATTGTGTTTTCAATCCCGTTTGTTTTAAAATTATGTTGTTATTTGCAATCCGTGAATGTTTGTTCTTCAAATACGTCATAATTTATATTTAATCGTTGATTACTTCTGAGTAATATCGTATTCTAATCATCATGGTTCTAATGAAGTTACGCCTGATTTGTTGTGGATCAATATGGATTTTCTTTCACTAAAAGAATAATTTTAGGTTATGAATATTTAGTTTCCCTTTTGCAAGGAAAAAAGTTATACTAGACTAACGCATTGATGCAGATGATGATATCACCTAACTATTTTGCACAGGGAACCATGCGGAACAAATGTTTGGTGTGTTGTAACGTTTTTCTTGTCTTCATAATGGTTCACCGATATGCTGCGGGGGTTACTGTGATGTTCCAAACACACAGCCAAACATGTGCGTATTGTTGTGATAAGGAATGGATATGAAGTTAATAACTGGTTAATAATGCTGTCAACGATACTGTCAACCACAGACTGTCAACAGTCACATAACCTGAAACCTGACATAATTTGAAAATCCAACACTATGCTGACTATGCGCACTGCCGTCTCCAGTTCGTCTAAACGCGCACATTTTACGGCCACTTACTTGCGATTAGTGTTACACTCTGTTCACTAAAACCAGTCGCTTATGTCATCATTTTTTCTCCGTATGAATCAAATTGGCACAGAAGAATAAAAAATCATTGCTGCCATGTGTATGGCAATGCTTGTCATCAAAGAGTTTTTGTTATACAAATGAGGATAACCGACAGAGAGGAAGGAAGAGAGAGACCCCCATTAATTGATGATGCTACGGACTTCTCTACCCGTACGGAATGTATTTTAGCGTAGCGATACGGGACCGATCGATTTATAAACAAAATGCTATTTCCCTAACAACGGCTTTGGCAAATGTATTTACCTAGGCAAATAGCTTTAAACATATAAATGAAGACTCAATATCTATTTGCCATGGCAAATAGCTTTTGCCTAGGCAAAAGCCTTTTGCCAGAAATAACCATTTGCCTACGACATATACATGACAAACTAATCATATGATAAAAACCTATAATTATCAAGACAAGGCTGCAACACGGTAGGATATAGGTTGTTTGAAAAGGCAGAAGAAACAATTGATCGCTGACAACCAAGCTTACGACAGCCAATGAAAGACCAAGAACTTAGACAGCTTTTTCTATTTATCATTAACAGGATATTTTATTTAGTAAATTAATTGTTTCCTGGTTATGCGATGCATGAAGTATTGTAATATGGCAAACCTTTTGTCAACCATGTTGCTCGCTTCTTCAGGGCTAACTGAATACTGAAAACCTGCCAAACTACTCACTTATATACCCTATACACCTCACTGCGTTCATCTGGAACTACCGCTTCCATGCATCTGGCCGCGTTAGAATCGATTTACAGATCCTACTGATGTCAGTGGCATTCTCACGATCGATATTGGACATTTTCTGTTTTGTTTTCAATGATATTACTCTATTTTAGATTTGCTTATTTAGGCATTTGGTTTGTATATGGAGTAGGTATAATCATACTTTGTAATATTTTTGTAGTTCCATAAAATTTAAAGTATTCAAATAAGGATACATTTTGTTACTAATTAAATACAAAAACTGCTGTTTTCAAAAATCTTGATTTGTATGAACTACTCCCTATACTGGATTGCCAGTTTGAATTTTGAATATCAATGTTCAGATTTGGATCCAGCTTCAAAAGCACGAGAAAATTATAGACTCATGCGAATTACAGTACTGTGGATACTACCATGGCTATCTATAAGCTATGCAACTAAATATGGCATTTCTACCATTTCACAAATTTTTGACTTTTGATGGCGTAAGCGATTTCTAAAGCTTCCTTGTTTAGTTTTTTATAATTACAATAATTTTCATTAAAAAAACGGGTCGTTATGCACAATGTGAACTTTTTCAAATATGTTTACTCCAAATTTATACATACTAACCTATTAAAACGGCAATTACTCAGCTGGAACAGTAAATAGTTACGTTACGAAAGAACACAACGGGCGTACACATTATCGCCTAGTAAATTTATGGAACAATTACATTCGGTTGCTCGCCGGCCGGCATGAAAAACCAACACCTAGGTCATAAAGAAATGCGGAGACCGCGCCCTATGCAACGGGGTTGAGTTCAGCCCCTTTTCCACAGGAGATCACGCAAACCCGACACAATTTACCAGATTGTATTAATTCTTCCAGCAGTAAAAGTAATGCTATTAGCCTGCGGTAATTTATAATCTTCTGTATGTGTCATAATATAGGAATGGCCGCTATTAAGGAGAAATACACTAATTGGAGGAAAAACTAGGCCACTGCGGGTAATTACTAAATACACACAGCAGAAGAATGAACAAAAACCTCAATTTGGTGTGATTGATTTAGGAACGTATGTACATAATATACATTGCTTAGGACACAGGATGTTTCTATGCAAGATGACAACTTTAATTTGCACAACAATTAAATAAAAAAATTGTTTTTTTTGCATATCATTTATTGAACTAATGACAATATTTTATGGTCAAAGATACATGAGGTCATTTGCCTTCGAAAATTGTTTTATACATGCAGGCTGTCCGTTTTATGCGGGGATACACGGAATATCTTATATATTCCGTTTTTTTAATTATGGTCATAACTTCTTTATTTGTGATCCAACCAAGAAAGCGGTTTGACATTATAAAGGCACTTTTTTGTCTACAATTTGATTATGTCAGTTTAAAATTTTTTTCGCCAATGAATTCGCCAGAAACAAACGGAACTTGTTTTTCTTATGGACGCCATATTGGTTTTATACATGTTTGGATCCAGAATTTTTTTCTGAGTAATTTGGTATGCCACATGCCCTATTTAGAACACAATAAGCCGACAAAATTGAAGTTTTTTTTAATATCTGACAATCGCATGGTGCTATGAAAAGCACATTTGAGTGAGTATTATGTGTCTATAGTCAAGTTACAGTAAAATTTTGGAATGTATTTATTTGTACTAACTACATAAAAACAAAAAAAGGAACAACATATTAACAAACTAAATAATGTTTTCAAAAATCTCGCCATTTTCGTGGAGGCATTTTTCACAACGTTCCGTAATACGGTGACCTTACCGAGGGTTCTTCTGTCAATCAAATTGATAGCGGCGATGACGGTGTCACGTAACTCACCAACGTTTTCAAAATTATAAACACCATACACCTTATTTTTTAAGTCACTCCATAGATAAAAATCACAAGGGGTAAGATCCGGCAATCTTGGTGGTAACAATATTTCTGAATAGGTAGCAATTACTCTCCGTTTATATCTTATATCTAAATAGTTCGTCACAATTCGGGCATTATGAGTAATTGCTCCGTGTTGTTGGAACCACATACCTTAGCGTAAGGCCGATGGTATATCGTCCATTCTTTCTTCCACGTCCCCAGAGAGCACTATTGCCGATACCTCTCCTAAGTTACATTTTTGTTATAAAAAAATTGGTCCGATTAATCGGTTGGCCACTATATCGCACCATACATTAAAACCAAACCGCACCTGATTATAGCGCAGTACAAAAAGGATTTTCGCGGGCCCAGTACCCAGTAGTGCGTCTTTTTTCAGTTAAAAATACCGCAGTTAGAAAATATGTTTCATCGGATCACAATATGATTTTTTTTTATAAAATTCTGGGTATTCACTAATTTTGTTCAACAGATGGGTACAGATGGGTAGATATCATATTGTTTCACAAAATGTCTTCCATGGCACCATGCGATTTTCAGCAATTCTCTAAGTGTACAATTTTCAGTCAATTCTATTATCTTATTGTAGTAAAAATATGGCATGTGGCATACCAAATTACTCAGAACGAAATGATGAATCCACACATGTATAAAACCAATATGGCGTCCATAAGAAAAACAAAAGTTTCGTTTGTTTCTGACGAATCCATTGGCGAAAAAAATTTTAAACTGACATAATCAAATTGTAGACAAAAAGGTGCCTTTATAATGAGAAAACGCTTTTTTGATTGGATCACAAATAAAGAAGTTATGACTATAATTAAAAAATGAAATTTTTTAGTTTTTTCAGAATAGCATGGGAACCGTTTGGAATTCAACTGTTTTCTGAACTGATTACGAAAGAGCACATAAATATGCACTACTTTGTCCATTTAACCGAGTTTCTATCTCTAATAATAACAAAAGTACCCATACAATCCAACGTCCCGGGAGACACACTATATATATATATATAATGGGTGTTAATTCTCGCAGAAACCTGCATATATTGATATGAAAATTTGAAATAGTTAATACAAGATGGCGGTAATTTTTTAAGTTAAAAAACTACAGCCACGCCTGGGATTCGAACCCAGATGTACGGATTGCCGGTCCGACGTTTTACCAATTAGACTAACGTGACCTTTGACATACAGTAGGTTAATTGTCACTAAAGAAATATGAGTAGAAGTTTCTACCTTTAGACACATTTCAATTGTGTCTAAAGGTAGAAACTTCTACTCATATTTCTTTAGTGACAATTAACCTCAACCAACAATCCACTTGTTTTTAAGTCTTTGTACCGTGCGTTCGTTGGAAGCACATTGGAATACGCCTCTCCTGTCTGGTACCCCTATTACACTGGACATCAGTTGGCCATTGAGCGAATACAACGAAAATTTCTAAAGTATCTAAGCTTTCGAGAGACAGGCATTTATCCTGTCCAGGGATATGACTATTGCCTCTTGCTAGCAGAACACGATTTTCAGTCTCTACAACATCGTCGTGAGGTACACAGTGCCAATCTTTTAAGAAAGCTCATCCATAACGTTGTGGTCTGTGGACTGCCCGATGTTGCTTGGAGGTGTGTCATTTCATGTGCCTAGGACTTTTGCCCGATATACCTCGACTTTTAGACTTCTACCGGCCAGAACAAACATTGGATTGAGGGCTCCACTGAGCCACATGTAACGAAATGCAAATAATATTTTTGATGATATTTTTCTTTAATAATTTGTTGTTTCAGATTAAGATTCTAGACTTGTCGCTTTGATTTTTGATTTTTTTTGAGTTTTGCTTTGTATAATGCTTTTGCGCTTACGTTTTAAATTTTTATTGTATTGTTATATTTTTTGATACATGTATTACGCAATACTTCCTCCAAATTTGTCCTGTAATTGGTTCTGTTGGGCAAATAAATACTATTATTATTATTGTTATTATTATGTCTGTATTGTTGCACTGTTGTTTGCATGTATGAGGCTGTTTGTCATCCAGTTGATCTCTGCTTTCTTTTTATTAATTTTAATTGTGGTCTGATTTTTGTAGACGATTCCTTCTATTATTTCAGGTAGTAGAAAATACACAGGTTACCAGTTCTTAGAAAATACACAAGTTAACAAGTTGTTAAGTTAAGAAGAAAATAAAGAACATGATTTGCAACACTACACAAAATCAAAAAATACTAAAAATCAAACATCAAATACCATCAATTTGGCACACGGGTTTAGCAGTGTAAATTGAGGTTTGGTTGTCCTTCCTCTCACTGCGTTTTAAGGGCGAATGGACTCGGATCATTTGTATATTATATTTTAAATTATGTTTTAAAATTATTTAAAGGTGGTGGAGGCCATAGTACACTATTGTTTTCTTCATAGCTGACATATTGAGTTTGGATGTTTTTTAAAGACCAACTGCACTATTGCAATCCTCGTAATATCAAATTTAATAATTATTCATTTATAAATACGAGCTTCAATTGATTTTTGAGTAAATATAAAGGTAAACAGAAACATTTCACTTTTTGTTGATATCTTGAAGACAAAAAAATACCTGGGTTCCTGCAAATAAACAAAAAAGTGGAAATGGATCATTTTGGGACTGATGTTGAAATAAGTTTAAGCATGAAACGATGACGTGTAAAATATGTCAATGCAATGCAAATATATTTGAAAAAAAACCTTAAAGAAATCCATGTTATCGTAATTTAACAAACTATAAAAACTTCAATTGTAACTTGACAACAAAAGACAATATTTAGCTATCCCTTATTATGATTTTCAAGTTCCCCTTTAAAGTATTCAAATTTGTCCACTACTCAGAAAGTAAAACATACTAATATTATATTAATATATTTGTCACCCATGTTGATTATAAGTAGTATCACACTCTGATGTGGATTGCTTATGAATTCGCTAAACTGAACTAAATACTACGTTCTGGTTAATAACAGCTTGTTACCAAAACATTAATAAAATCTTACTTAACAACTATTTCTTACAAATCAAGTACATTTCTCTGTAGTATTAAATATTGTGTAGCTAAAGATAACTTTTCATAAAATGTTTAATAAAATCTAAAATCATTTTTCGTTATTCATTCTTGAATGATTCAATTTCCTGCTGCAGCCTGCAAATATCTCTGCACTTTTCTATAAAACTTCTTAAGAATCGCATGATCCATTTTACTACAAGGATTTCGTCCAGTGTAAGACCGAGGGAGTTCCACATCTCGCCGTTCGTCAGTTTCAGTTCCATTTCCGGACGGAATAATATTTTGAGTGCAGAATTTATTTGGCGGCGCACGGACGCCGACGCTTCAAAAGGATTATTCGGCGATTTTTAGTACGAATCGATAACGAGTTTAATTCGGACCGTTAGCGGTTTGACGGCCGGGAAATTATAATGAAAATTGAATTTTCGAACGGTCACTTTTTCACCAGACATAGTGCAATTAAAAAGAATAGCTAACGTGTTTTTTTTTTGTCGGAAACATTATATTTTGTGCAGTGGAACAAATAATTTTCCGCCTCTGCTAAGCCCGACTTTCTCTGACAAACAAAGCTAATAATCAACAGCCTAAAAGGTTGATCTGGAAATATTTTATTTAAACTTTTTAGAACATTTCAATGCGATTAAGTTTACACCAGCTCTTTGTTCCGTTTGTTCATTGACTTTGTTTGTGTAATTTACAGAAATCTTATATTCTGAAGTAGAAACAATATAATTTTCAAAATACTAGTTAACAGAACAAGGAAGAAACAAACGCATCACTAAACGTTGACATCTTCAGCATAAATGATATGATAATTTGACATTTTGTCATTTGAAAATTACTTGTAAAGTCAAGTCCTGGAGTCACAATAATATCGCGATGTTTTTGGGTTATTGTCTGGTATCTTCATTTGGGACTGTAGCAGAGACGGTAGCTTTCCCGAAGGAATCAAGACGCCCTGAGCGGGTTATAGCAGTGCAAAATGGTGTCATCTTCTATAGTGAGTACCTGAAGGTGATATAATAATTCTTTATTTCAGCAACATTGCCATATACAAATAATAATAATGATAATGATAACAAACCAAAATATTGAAATTCAAATAATATCACAAATAAAGTAAATATTGAAAGAGAAAAACAAAATATATTCCTCAAAGAAGGCGTAATGTGGATGCCCAGTGCCGTCTAATTGGACTTCTGTAGTGCAGATCAGAGCGTAGTACAACTTCGACGAGGTGATTATTGGAATAGTCGAGTCTTGATCTGAAGTTCGCAATTCGGTGCCGTAACAATGCATCGAAGGTGGGGAGACCGGCGTCTGCAAACATTCCCCGGGCACTGCAATCTGGTGAAAAATTATGTAATTTTCGAAATGACTTATTGTATATGATACTTAAGCGTCTAATTTCTCCCAGATTGTAGGTCGTCCACAGCTCGCTGGTGTATAGACAAGTGAGACTAAATGTTGTTAGTGGAGTATATTTGTCTGTTGCTGTTCCTCTTTCCTGTTGCACATTATGCAATGAACGAGGCTATGCCAATACTCAATACTAACCTTGCAGATTGTGTCATACTGTATTATACCAATATGTAGTAGTTAATTCAAATATTTCTTTAAGAGACGAATTGCTTAGAGTCTGAACTTTGAAAACACGTATATTTGCAATAGCAGAACGGTTAAATCCCAAGTTATGTTATTTTTTCTATGGTTATGTCAATAAAATAAATACAATAAAAATTATACAATGAAAGATGTATTAAAATTCTATAGTAGGTAATAACATTTGTTTGGATTTTGTGGGTTGAAATTTAAAAATATCTTTCTTTTTCGTTTACTCAAAAAACAGTGGAGTTGAAATTTGCAAAAAAAAACATCAGAAATCCAGTTGCGTCCTTGTATTTGAATGAACTTTAAAGATGGTAGTAACTGGATACCTTTTGGTTTTTGCAAATGTTTTGAAACTAAAGTCAACATTTTTTTATTGAACCAAAAGTATGAATGAAACTGTAAGATGTGGTTATTTGTATCAGTGGCGGCTCGTGCATTGGTTTGCAGGTTTGCGCAACCCCCAAAAATAACAAGGAAACAAAAGGAGTTCAATTGTATGTACATAATAGTGTAATAGTCAATATGCAACGATCTATGACATATAATTTAATAAAATATCTAGGATTTTCTTGAGAATTCCAAGCGCAAGTCGGTTACCGCTACCCTACGTATCGACGCCTGCATTCCACCCCGCGAGTGAGCGACTTTCGCCGCGTCGATTGGTTCGTTTACTCTGAAATGGTTGCAAGTGTCCAGTACACCAGAACTACTGGACCACGCCCCCAGTGGTGTCTAGAAGCGAAGCGACAGCGACGTCATGCTTACGCTACTGGCGACGTGCATTATTGCATTGCAGGGTGTAGACACTTGACACTCGTACGCTGTGGAGCTTGGTTGCCCGTAAAGCGCTAATTACACGAAATTAAAAGCAAACAATGAATTCAGTGCAGAGTTTATTAGCTCAACCATTTAGGAGTCTAAGTTGCATCGATAAGAGCGAAATAAAAAGGTTTGGGGGACCCACCCCTAATTTAGTGACAAAACAATGCGTGTCGACCAAATATCGGACATGTACAAGGACATTTAATGCTGATGTTTACAGTAAAAATGAGTGGATTTGTGGTTGTGACGTCAAAAATGCTTATTTTGTTTTCCTTGTTTATTGTTTGAAGCCGATGACCGGTGGACAAAAACAGGTATTACAGATTTAAATCATTTAACCACCCGAATTAAGAATCACTCATTGTCAGCAAAACATAAGACAAATATTTTAAAATATATAAAAGTTTTTACTGATTTTTTCTAGAAAGTAAATGTTATTCCGAGTAAGAAGTTCCATATGGACTTATTGGTTTGCTCAATTGCTTAAGAAGTTAGAGCCGTTTAAAATATCGATTTGTTAATATTTCAAACGGCTGTAACTTTTTGATTTATTTTATAATTGAAATATGAAAGTTTTTACTCAGCATGAATATTTACTATCTGAAAAAAAGTTCTGCGGGAAAAGAAAGTGGGACACCGTGTATAGTACTAACAATAACAGGGATTTAAGACCCATGGGACGTGGTAGCCAAAGATAATTAAAATTAGAGTATTTAAACATAAGAATGAGTAATTTTTTACTGCACAAATAAAGATATTTTTCTATAAAACTGATATATCATATGAAACTGGTAGGTAGAAAGTTGCAACCCCCATTTTTCGAGATCACGAGCCGCCACTGATTTGTATGTACTTATCTTAATAAATTATTTCCTTTCAAACAAAATGAATTTTGTAGTTAACTTCTTGTTGTACCTGGTATCAAACCTTATTAAATTCAACTAACAATAATGAAGACGCGAGTGGATGATGTTGTTATGTTACTAAATCAAACTTTGAAATAAGTTAGTTTTTCTTAAGCAATTTTTTCGGTTTTAATCCATCTAAGCAATTATATGAACTTTGATAGCGTCAAACGTATAATTGCTTAGATTGATTGAAGATGATATAAAATTTGAATATTATCATCATTAATAACTTAGTGTTGATTCTTTTTTGCCTAGTTTATTTTACTAAAACTGAAATGTTGTTTTTTGGGCTATCAAGGCTAGCCTTGATAACCCAAAAAACAACATTTCAGTATTATCATCATTGTTTGATCCTAAATTTGTTTAGACAGATTGGTACCAACATTGCAGCATTTTAATGCGTTTTCGCGCAAACAATGCGACCTTAGCAAGCAACTACAACCCGCATAGTACGACACGTATGTACATACTTAATTCATGTATCTCCTAAACTATTTGATATCCCATTTTGAAACTTTCAGTGTATTATCTACACACTTTAAACTTTATTACGAGAGTAAAAAAAAATTATTAATGATTTTACTTCCGGTTTTATTCCAGAAAAAATGTTCAACTTAGAATTTGATTTCATAATTGAAAAGATCAGCAAATTTTCTATACACACCACACATTTAATATTTTGTTGTAAATTTGTTTCAACAAAAAACTGCTTCCACAAAATACATATTTTGATCACAGCAATTCGTTAGTTAGCCATAACTTGACAACTACCTAAACCTCACATCAAAAACATGTTCTGTATACACATTCATATCTTCTAGAAGTACAAATGGGTGGATTTGGAACGAGTTTAAAAATCTCCTTTATTTTTCGTTGTCCGCTTCACGTGAAAAGCCCCATATATAAAATATCATAGACGAAAAGCTATAAATATCACAGAAGTGTTTATGGGAAAATTAAAAGTAAGGGAAACATTAATTTATGAGGCATCTCGAGAACCTGGAGAAATAGTTTTTGAGAGAACCAAGAAAACTTAATAAAAGACTTAAAAAAAAATAGAAATGCTGTGAGAACATTAAAACCAAGTTGAGTAGCGAGTTTGCGATTTGTTTCTATTTATCATATTATTATATCATAGCATATTATATAATTAACGTAGTGTCTAGAATATGAAAAATATTAAGTAGATTCACAGAAGTTTTATGTTTAGTTCTGTTCCGAATTTTATTTGATTTCCCTTGCCCAAATTCCTAGAGACATGTTTTTTTGTCAATTTTGTGTAAGCAATACGTCTAATTTATCTTGATATTCATCATTTAAAACTGTCCATTTTACAGGGAAAATAAAGAGTTGGAAGGTAAAACGTTGATTCCTGATCCAAATCAGTCGCAAAAACAAAAACTAGTAGTAATAGTAGTCTAAAATGTATAGGTAAATGATAAGTGTTACCCCTAAAAAAAGTTGTTACCCCCTATATTTTCTTGCACCAGTCGTATCGGTCTTCAAAATAAAACTACACTATATATTCAGCTTTTAAATATTTTTTTCGTTTGAAAAGTTGCATCAACAACTGAAATTATGTAGCAAGAAAAGATCCATGTGTGTTATTAAATATGTTCTCGTTAATCCAATATGCCAAATGGAAAGTAAGCGAAACTCATTTTTCATTTAGTTAGTTTGCTGTAGTAGTGAGCGGGAGTGCCGACCGTTGTATGCCCGATTGTCTGCAACGTTAAATAGTCTCCGTTACTACCCCCTACCCTAGGCGTTTTACGTTGTTTAGGGTGACCTGGCAGGCGGGTATCCCCCTGTTGATTTATGTGTTCAAAGTATATCTCGCGTGCAGCAGGAGAGGTGGCAAACGCTTTTTCTGCTTTTACAGAAACACACCTCAGTGACTCATAGGCAGATGCAATATTTTTAAGTGGATCCGTAGTCCGTACTGTTGATATTAATGACTTAATTTTATTTATTTTTTAATTTATGGTTGCTATATGGTTAATTACACTAGTTTATTATTTTTATTTTTGAATATAATATCAACAAAACTAATATTTGTATGTTCCGTTTCCTCTGCGAACTTGCAACTGTGGTTTATATCACGTGACAGTTTTTTTTATGAGGGCCCATCAGTTTTGCTGGTGGCGGTGTGATATATTTTCACATTTTCAATAAAAATTCCCTGAGTTTTATTTCTTTTATTTGGTATACTTTTACTTGACATAAACAAAAATTAATCAAATAAAAAAAAGAAACTAACTAGCTAATTATACAGGCTGATTCTTTGAATGATCAACTGGTAGCATGTAGTAGGATAAAGGATGTATCATTGGAGAGCTGAAAAGTTTAAGACAAAGTTTCAGAAGAGCTATCCTATAATATTTCACACGACCTTTTTATATAACTGTTTCGGGAGCTGATTTGTTTTAATATCACCACCTTCCGGTTCTGTTAAACTCTCTTTAGTAAAGTTAAAGAAAAACAAACTTTTTGTTTGTGCTAGCTGTTTCAATTATTTTTAATATTTACTTTTTTAAATATTATTAAAAGGATCATTTATCATATCGAAATAACATATCAAAATTGATCATGTTCAGGCAATGTTATATGTAATACTACCAATACAATGCTATGGCATTGTAATAACTATATACAGTGCACTTCATTAAATTCTGAACATACATGTTTAATTTTCAATTGACCATGTCAAATTATGTAGGTACAGTTGCTTGCAATAAAAACGGATACACCTCATTTTCCATGATGTAAATAGCCCTCATTACCGTCAGTTTCATGTTACTGCTTCTGTCATTTAAAGTGTCATACTATTACTCCGGAAGTGCTCCGAAATAATGAAATTAATTCGCTAAAATCAGATGTGGCCGCAATGTGGCTCACTTATGATTTTAGAGCATTAATTTCAACATTAAGCTTTTCGCGTTGGACGTCAGACTTAGTTTAGCCCAGGCAAACAAGAATGGTAACGATCACAAGTATTTTCAAACTTGAAGATGTACGCGTTTTTTTTACTGGTAGTTGTACATTGTGGACTAGTGTCGAAATGAAGTTAATACTGTAACTTCTGGCCTCGTCATTCTTATCATTCTCCTATAAAAACGATAGAAAGGAAATTGAATGTAAGATTATAAAATAGATCCTGATATACGCACATAACTTGAAACGGGCAGTTCAAACGGTTGGTTCAGAGATAAATAAAATGCCCTGTATGTATATGTTACCGGTAAATCCCGTTTTCAGACAGAACCAGTTTGACTTAGGCCAAACTAGTTCGGCCGAAGCGTGTTAGGCACAACTAGTTTATCCAATGCCAAACTAGTTTAACCTGGTAAGTAAGCGCATATTTCAGGTTAAACAAGTATGACCTAGGCCAAAGTAATGTCGATTAACAGATTTAAAATGTACAATAATGTTCACGCGCGATTTATGTAGGCCGTGTTTTTTAAGGCGGATGTCAAAACGCCTCTGAAAACACGGGCGTCATAAAAATCTCTATGAAAAGCTCTTCAAAAAACACTCGCGTCGAAAAACATGCTAGGCAGAAACGCACGTAAAAAAACATTCGTGTCAGTAAAATCGCGCTTCAGAAAACTCGAGCGCCATAAGAAACGAAAATTATAGTACACTTCTAAACCGTTAATCGAAATCAGTTTGGCCTAGGCCATAACAGTTTGACTTGAAGTATGCGTTTACATGCCGAGGTAAACAAGTTTGGCCTAGGATAAACTAGTTGTGCCTAACGCGCTTAGGCCGAACTAGTTTGGCCTAGGTCAAACTGGTTCTTCCTAAAAACGGGTTTTGCCGGTAACATATACATGTTGTGGATCTGTATTCTTCACTATGGTTCTTACCTCTGTCATCACCTCGAGTGAGTGAGCAGTTTCTCTTCAGGCAGTAGTATTCAGGATGCCAGGTGTACTTTTTTCTGTATTTGGAATAAGTTATGAGTTATTAATTATTAAAAATGTTAAGAATATTATGTGACTGTAGTGTCTATATACCCATATTTTGTATATACATTGTTATCACCCCAGATGTGGCTGTTGTCTCGCCCTTCTAGGAACTCGACTACCCACAAGTAGGTTTAAGTGGGGCATCTCACTTTACCCTAGGATTATTAGTACACTTTTAGAGTTGCTCCAGTAAACACATGTGTGGGTTGTGTCCGTGGACGCCACATAGAATGTGCCTTTGGTTTTTGTAACTTGTACCAAAGTATAATATACAGTTGTAACCAGAGCTGTCGTGTTTTATTCAACAAAAAACAACGGGGCCTCACGTTTTTTAAGACTAGTAGTACCTTGACCCACTCCGCGATATCCTGTGGCGTGAGCAGATGACTTCTGAGCGAGCCATGTGAAGTCCCATGTTGGCCGTGTTTGCTTCCCGTGTATCCATCGTTGCCTTATTGCCCGGGTCGGTTCTTGATATTTTGTGTGCTAAAAATGGATAATTTCACAAGTAGTGATTAAGTAAGTTAAGTGAAGTAAGAGATGGACATTATTTATTAGGAATTTCGTACAATCCGGGCACTAGGATAGGTGAAAGCCACATTTTGTAGAAGTAATACACATTATAGATTGTGTAGGTGTCCTCGCGTCCTCGTCGTGATAGCATTGACTTCATAAAACGTATGAAAACATGATATACGTTTACATGAAACTACATATACCGAAATTGGGACAAGTTGGACTGAACAATTTGATCAAAATATATTTTTCTTTGTTTCTTGCAGGTGTTAACAAGAAACTGACGTGTACGTGCTACGTTTTTATTCCAAGCCCATAGAAACTAGTAACGTGAGATGTTATTGTAACTACTTTTTTTAAAAATGTAACAGTGCAAATTGGATTTAAGATAACCTTAAAGATGTGGAAAAACCATAAATGCCAACTTGTAATGTTTCTTGTTTGTAGTGTCTCTATAACTTTTTGACAGGACAGCCTTTCCTATTAGGGTGTTTCGAAACATTTACTTTTTTAAGCGGCGATTTGCAGGGAAAAGAGGCGCTCTTCAAGGGAACTTTGGAGGAGCTTTAGGTCGGTGGGGATAGTAAAGAACAACAACGTCTCGATTCCTGATTCTGTACGTACTTCCGATCAGATTAACAATTCTTTTCTATCATCACCGACTGATTTGCCGGGAGATGATAACCTACTTCACTTTTACCGTCACAACGTATTGCCTCAGGTCTCTGAAAAGTTTTATTTTTCATTGGCAACTGAACAGGAAGTGTCTGTTATCTGTTTTCTATAAAAAGCAATGCCATTGGCTCTGATCGAATCAGTCTTAAAATGATTATTATGTGCTGTCCGGCTATTCTGCGTTTGTAATATTGCTAATTTCTGTTTGGAGGAGTCGGTATTTCCAGAGCAGTGGAAGTGTGGGTTAGTTACATCAGTTGCTAAAACTACAAACCCTCAAGAATTAAAGGATTTGCGACCTATAAGCAACCTACCCTGCTTGTCCAAGGTCCTTTAAAAAGTTGTTGCCTTAAGATTACGACAACATCTCGAGAAGTATTCTATTTTGCCTCCCTCCAAGTCAGGTTTTCGCCCGGGCTTCGGCTGCACCACCGCCCTTTTGGATGTAACCGACGAAATTTTCAGAGCGATTGATGATAAATTGGTTACTGTTTTGATTTTGTTGGACTTTTCTAAGGCCTTTGACCGATTGCATCATGATACTCTGATAACCATTCTCCATTACATTAAGCTCTCGGATAAAGCTGTTCAGTTTTTCTGTAATTATTTAAGTAATCGCTTTTAAATGGTGTCAATTCCGCTAGAGCGCATGTCACTTCAGAGGTTCCACAGGGCTATATATTGGGGCCACTGCTTTATTTAATTTTTACTATTAGCCTTCCGACTGCTGTTAAACACTGTTCTTTATACATGTATGCCGACGATACGCAGGTCAGATATTCATTTAGTTTGAGTGAGATTGAAACGGCCGAAAATAATATAAATAGCGATTTAAGAAATTTGATTTAATTTTCGAAAAAACTGTGTTTAACTATCAACTCATCCAAGTCGTCGGTTATGGTTTTTGTAGGCGGGAAGGCGGTTGAGGTGGTGTTGTCAAACTTAAGTGTAGTGGTTGATACCAGCAGGCTGCGTTTTACAGATTGTACCAGGAATCTTGGTATAGTTATGGACGAGAATCTTAGGTTCAGGAAACAAGTCGGCTCCCGTTTCCAGAGAGCCTTATTCTACCTTAAAGCTTCTATACTGCAACAGGCATATATTAAATTATAGATTAAAAGTGCACCTATACGAAGCTTTAGTGTTATCCCTGTTTAATTATGGTAATGTACTATATCACTCTTGTCTGGATAGCTTACACACAGGCAAAATACAAACACTACAAAATGCCTGTCTACGATTTATCTATGGAATACGGAGAAGGGAGCGGATATCTCATCCTCTTCTTTGGGTGGGGTGGCTGAATATGGCGCGGCGTAGAGTTCTTCATTCTTTATGCTTATATCATAAAACTATTTTATATAAGAACCCTCCGTCCTTTTACAATAAGATTCGGTTTAGAACAGACATTCATAACATCAACATCAGACAGATATGCCTTGACTATACCTCGCCACAGAAATTTTTAAGAGATCATTCTCATATTGCCTGCTGAATTTGTATAATAACTTACCCGTGTCCCTTATGAAGTTGGATGCGGGCAGGTTCAAGTTTCAGGTGAGGTTGCGCTTGTTGTTGGAACAAGTAAGCGTATGATTGGTTGCTGTACGATGCAGCGCATGCGAATGTTAATTTATTTATTTGTTAGAACAGTGAATTGTGTATTAGCATGTGACAAGTATTTACAAAAACATGCAGGATTGTACTCTTTTTTTCGTCTGTTATATTTTTGCTTTCTTCTATGACCGATGAAAACCAGTAAGTCCAAAATTGTTTTGGACTACCTGAATCGGTTCTTTTTGATTTAGTTTTAATTGTTTCTATTATAGTGGATATGTACATATTTAACTTCTGAATCAATAAACATTATTATTACTATTATTATTATTTTTTGAAAAGTTCCAACGAAAGTCAGTTTTAATATTTATATAAAACAACATTTAGATGTTGCTGTCAAACTTAATGAAATTAAAATAAATAAACTTTTGATTTCCTAAAAGGAACAAAAAGAAAGTGTTTGCTAATTTCAATAATATGCGGGCTGGCACGCGTTTTTCCCTATCTGAATCAGTAGACAGAAATTATCAATTGACTCCAGTGTTGGAAGAAACAAATGCTACAATGCATTCTGCCCCATTTTGAGACAATGAGTGTCTCAAAAACTAGACGCAATTCACAATTTCTACCTTCAGATTCAGATGTTTCAGGTATTATTCAGTTATTTTTATTGTAATCTACCCTCAAAAGTTTATTGATTTTGTATCCATTGTGCATTTTTACGATATTGATCAACAACAAAGAAAAATTCGAAATGTTCTCGTGGCGAGTTTTGGAAAGGTGGTCCCTAGTCATTGGCGACATTCAAATTTTCAACTGCAAAATTTTACCTAGGTTTTATCTAAAACCTAGGCAGCTTCAGTCAAATGGAGCAATTATGTGTGTAGTTGGAGACGGAGCTTTGTTAGTGTTCGTATATAAAAACAATGATAACCTTCGAAAAGCGATTAGTACAGCAAATTAACCTAAATAAACTGTGCTGTGATTAACAAATATAAATATTGCATAAATCTACAACTGTTATCGTATTTAACCATATGTATTTGATGATCTATGCTACCCCTGTCGCAAAATGCAATTTATATAACGCATGTTTTGTCAATAAAATGAATGTGGGCGTACCGACCGCTAGTAAAATTAATTCCCAGAATGCACGTTCACAACATTACAACGTCGGCTATTCTGATGCGATGTAATGCTGTAACTTTTTGCAATCGTTACCGCTGCCGACGCCGATTACAGGGCAGGGATGAAATGATGCGCGAAATAAATATGATGCGCCGCCGACCGTTGCCGAGTTGACGGCCAACAAACTAACTGTGGACGAATGGGGTCCGGAAAACGTGCATACAAATGCGTAAAGTCATTGCGCGATATAAATTTTGCAGGCCAACTACGTTTGGTCCATTTGATTAAATTCCGCACAGCTAGAAACAGAATATAAATTCGAAGTCTTCGCCGACACACATTTCTAGTATACTTTCGTTACCATTGGAATTCTTAATACTGAGTTACTGCAAAATACTGATAATGTTATGAAGCCATTTATGCAGTCTGATAAAGTAATTATTAATGCTTACTTTAGAAATAAGTGGTCTATATATATGCGACTCGATATTAAACAGGCTATTGTGGTTTTTATTTTTACTTCATCATACGGAGTATGATAAAGTGAGTTTTTGTTCAAAAGGGTCCAAAGGAACCAGATATTTTCATTCTAATGACAGTAGGTAGCGTCAAACGCTGATGTTATGACAATACCTACTGTCAATAGATTCCAAATAGTTAGCAAGTGCTAACTAGTTTTATTTTAAGGCAGACACGACAGATCGTGATCAAATGGCATCTCATGCAGTTAAACTATTAATTTTATATAGTATGATAAAGTCATGGCCTGGTGACATCCAGATTTTTTAAATATGAAATTTTTCACATTCAGAAAGTATTTATATTCGGGTATTTTTTCATAATTGGGAAAATCTATGGTCAAGGTACATTAACATAGAAAATAAATGATTCTACTCAACGTATATGCCTAATTCTCAGATAATTAGTTTCTCAGAGGCAGAAAATATATACACTCAAAAAGTACCCAAAAAATGCACCACGCCACTGATTTTTTCAATTATTATAATACGCCTTTGAATATTCTACGTCACTAGATACTAGATACTTGGAGAGAATCAAAATTAATTAACAATATTTAACATAGCCGAACTTTTTGTATCACAATATAATTTGACTTATAAAGTACCAATTTGACTAACGCAGTCAAAATTATGTCGAGCGACGTAATTGGCCGGCTCAGTAAGAGCAGTCTCTGACTCTCCGTGGAATCCGTGCAGCCGGCTTGTTTACATACGCACTAATTTTAATATTATACGGTATTACGTCGTTTGATTTGAGTGGTCAATGTGACCAGTGTGTGTATTGAAATTCTACCAACGATTTGAGATGTTCAACGCACACAATCGCCCCAAAAAGGTAGATTTTCTGAGTATTTTTATCGCTGATTATTCCGACATTGCAAACAACCGGCTACCAAGTTTGTATCTTGACGTTTAGCGCTACGAACATGAACTTGATATTAGATTACGTTTTCAGTGCTTATATTATTTTCTAGGAGTTATTTTCTATTGTTATACTGTGTGTTTTCGCTATTTTTGGGAGGTAATTTCGAGTTTTTTTAATGAAATTTCGTTTTGAGTTGGCTAGACTGCTAGAGATTAAATTATATCTATCGTACATAGTTTACTTCACAGATAAATTGGGTAATGTTACAACTTTTAGCACTGTAAAATTTTGGTTTTACTACGGAAAAGTTCAAATCCAGCTGGTAAACATCTTTGGTTGGGCATTAAAAATAACGTGCAAAATGTCCCCATCGATACCGTGTCTGCGTTGCGAGTTATTCAAGCCAGGATTTGATAGATATTTTCATTCTAATGGTAGTATGTAGTGTCAAACACACGTTGTGACAATACCTACTGTCAATAGTATCAAAATATCTGTCAAATCCTGGCTAATTAGTTTTATTTTAATGCAGACACTACCGATCTCGATCAAATAGATTTTTTCGATCGTATCCCTCTGACTGCGTCTACATGAATGTTTCTTCGCCGATGTATTTTCTTTTGAGGTTATGTGACAATTTATGAAATTTGACACTGACAGTTCTGGAGTACAGAATGTTTTGATTGGATGGTTTCATTTCACGTATCTATCATGTTCGTCATGTCATGTTCGATTGGCTATAATGGCGTCGTTTGATTGGCTATAACAAATCATGCATTAATAGAAATCGTGCATTTATAGAGCAGTTTAATGAACGATTTCCTATTCACTAACCTGATTCATAAATAAACTATCGACGGAAACAGTTATTTTATTAAACGACTTCGTATATATGCGTTGAGTTTTCAAATTGATCTAACAATATAATAGCGGACATACGTTTTAATATTTCAAGAAAAAGTAATTCTTCATTAATATTTTTGAATACGCTAAAATTTAGTTTGCGTCCATCGTTATATTTTTGCCAGAGTACATTATCCGTTTTTCATAGTGTATGTATTATGTAAAATATAGTAAAAATAATAATATACAGGTTGTTCCTAAATATCATGTAAATACGAAAAGGCTTATTGGCTTATTTAATGACTAAAAATTCATATAAACATAGGTCCGCAAACGCTTCGTTGCCGATCTACAGCGTGTTGAAATTTCAAGATTTTTTTAGTTTTTTCTTTATAGCTCTTGTAGTTTTTGAGATATTTAGCTCTAATTTCTAATTTAGGTTACGCTGTAGGGCTTACATCATTGGGCATACCAAATGTTTTTAAGAGTCTACAGGGAGATATTTTTTCAGGGGTCATGCCCCCTTTGCTCCCCGTGAACTTTTTTTCGGTGCATCGCTGGTGGATTATAAAATACAAAATGCATTCTTTGTTTTGTTCTAAAGCATTTTCATCTCTTGTAGTTTTTTCGTATTTACCACCGTTATCGAGAAAAAACAAAAGCTTTTCTGTGTTTCGCTACATGAAATTAAACTTTTTAAAATAATTGGTCTAGTATGCCTTGGCTTGATTTAGTTTGTATTTATTATGACATTTTATTCGCCACCAACTGTTAAAAATTAAAACTAGGATACAAGAGCTATAAAGAAAAAACTAAAAAAATCTTGAAATTTCAACACCCTGTAGATCGGCAACGAAGCGTTTGTGGACCTATGTTTATATGAACTTTGAGTCAATAAATAAGCCAAAGAATTACCCCATTTCGTATTTACATAATATTTAGAAACAGCCTGTATAATAAATATAGTAAAATGTCTTAAAATAATATTTTATTTGAATTTCATGCTCAAATGCCAAATTGAGATGTTGCATCTCAAATCTCAGATATTTGTCCAGTTCAGGACGAGTCGGAAAAGCGGAACCTCTGTAATTAAAAGTAATTCAGATTTGCAAATTGTAATAAGAAATATTAAAACTTATCCATTGGATGCCACGTCGACTGTTATTTCAACAGGTGGTGGATATGCAAGTTATTAAAGTTTCAAGTACCTACACTTCAAGTTTCACTTATTAAAATTTAGTTTTGTACCCATCAGTTTATCTGTTAATATCTGGTAATGATGTTTAAATTAAACCATTTTAGGTATTAACTACCTAGTACTTTTTACTTTTATTTAATTTCAATTTTTAAGTACTTTTTTTGTTTATTATTATATTACAAGACATATCGAACCTGGCGCTCCGCCCCCAGCCCCGAAGCCCTTCATGAGCGGAGCCATATGTATCGAAAACTGGTATTCACTCTCATTCTCAGAATCCATGTTCCATCCAAAGTTCCCCCACATTTTCTGGTGTTCAAAAAGTTTGTAAGGTAGCAAAAAGAAAATCGGTCCAAAATTATTTATCTATATATTTTTTAGATTAAAAATGTTTGAATTTGAATTAAATTCGAATTCCAAAAACATCCCACTATATTAATAATATTTAAAAACTAACACATCAACAATCCCCTAACATAGGTTTAATTAAAGTTTAAAATTATTTTCATTATATTAAATTAAAATTAGGGGCGGCGATAGTAACCGCTATGCAATATACATGTTATGTTTGGATATAACATCACCGTTATATTTCAGAATTAGAAATTATTTAATTTTTTTGTTCAATAGCTTGTGTGGGACATAACAGCAGGATGATGGTTGATTGCCATTACTAATTGCTTTATTGCGTGTTCCCCACTATTACTTTTTGTTCAATTCTCTCCGAATTTCTCTTAATAATTCCGAACTTTTTCTTATTATTATCCATTTAAAAAAAAATCTAAAATTACAAAAATATTGCAAGCAAGACGATTTTGGTGGACACGCCGGGAGTATTTTGTTAATATTTAATCAAATCATTCTTCCACATTTCTTACACATCTTGAAATGCAAGGAAAATATCTCTTACTCATAATATTTTATTTAGACTCTCTGATTGGCGTAATACAACGATTTTTCACGCTCAATATTGCTCACACACCTGCATGAATCGGCGGCGCCCCCTCTCTTCATCAAACATGTATAATAGAAATTCCGAGTGTGTGCACGTCGATGCGAATTTTACCCCAATAAAAACGCACATCGCAAATCCAATCGCACTTGTTTGCCGCGCGCTTGCTGCTATGAATCCGGCATCAATGCGAAATCACGTACTGAGATATATCTAGAGATAGCCGCGGGTGGCGCGAACTATTTGTATTCGCAATTTTGCACCCGGCAGCGCTGCCTCTGTCCGTGTATAATTGATAGGATGGCGCCAGGTGCGGATACGTGTGAGCAGATTTTTGTTCACTACTTTTAGAATGCTTTTTTTTCAGGATCCTACCACGAGTGAACGCACATAATGCATTCACCAATAGAAAAATAGCAGTAGAGAAGTAAAATAAAATTTTTAGTATCTAGTACATCGTACTGGTGCTTTGAAAAGGTACAAGGATTAACTATTGAAATTGAATACGTATTTTAGAACTAAGACAATGTCATCAATGAGAACATAAAGTTATTTAATAAATTGTTACATCGCATTTCAACAATATATTATTTAACGAGCACATAATTAAGGCTATAAATCGCGACATATGCGAGCTGTAGGCGAGCGTGTAATCATGCGAGCGATTTATATCCGTTATGTGTGAGTCAAATGCGACGTTTTATCTACGACTCATAAATTCCATTTCATGTAACATATTTTAAATGTGTTTGTCAATGGTGGCGGGGCATACTGTCAAACAACTGTCATCCACGTAGGTTTTGACAGACACGTTCGTATTATGATGACAGTCTGTTTGAATAATGAAGTCGAAACGAACTGTCATTATTATACAAAGCTACTGTAATCATAATCATTGGTGTGTATCATGGTAGGGATTATATAGTCATAAATACGTATGTAATGAACGTATTATATGGTAGTCGTAGATAAAGATATATAATTACATATAAAAAATAAATACGACAGTTAAAAAAACCATACAAAACCTTAAAGAACTATATTTCGTTTCCTCTATAATACGTGTCGTTATCATATTTACAGATATTAAGGGTGAACCATTTGAATGAATATAATGAATATAATAGCCAAACATAATTACAAATGTAATTACTACAGCTGCACCAAGAAAATGCTTTATAGAAAAGATGATATACGTTTAGTTACAATTAGTAACATTAATTAGGGCTATCATATGGCACTTTTAATAATAAACAACTTTTGTTTGAAACTTTTTTTTATTTTACGTCATTTGAGAGAGTTAAAGGATACTGGAAGTGAATGACGTTATTATATACCAACTTTAGGAACCGTGGGGATAAAAGACTATGTTCATGGTGATGTTGATAATATGATACGAGAGATAATAAAATTCCAACGTGTAATTATAAATTTATTTGTGGCTACATGAGACATTGTCTCGTCTTCAGGCCATACTGGAAAAACAGAAAAAAGGGGGATATTATTAAGATAAAAATTTACTTACCGTAAAGAATCACAATAAAAGCGTATCACGTGTTATACAGGGTGAGTCACTAGAGTCGCGGTGGTAGATATAGCAATTATCTTTAGAGATGGAAAAAATATTTAATACAAAAGTTGTTTGGCATATCATTTTTTACAACGTAAAATTATTTTCATTTATACTGGGTGTTGCATTTAGGCGTAGCAGAAAATAAATTAACTTTTTGAAATGGAATGCCCTGTATATTATAACATATTATGATTGCGAAGAAAATTGTCTTACTAATTGTATCAGGTGATATTGACGTAAAGCTAATAGTATCTGCAATATTCAATTTTTTATTAAAAAAATGGCCGTTGCAGGCCTTTTCCGAAAACTACATAATAGCGTCATTTTTGCAGATATTTTCTTACAACTTTGTCAGAAAATAACCAATACTAATAGGGAGGTGATAGTGCCCAAAGAAATTTGATGCGCTATACAGGGTGTTCCTAGCACCTAATCAATTTTGATACTTTTCAAATGGCTTTTTCTTGAGTTTTTTAAATGGAACGCCCTGTATATTATTTGCTGGTTGCATTTCCCATTAAGTTGCCTTTAATTTATATTAAGTGTGGCATATACATATTTGTACCCGTTTTCGTGATATTTGGAATTTAAAGAAAATGTGTAATAAAGTATACCAATACAGTGCTTTAATATTACACCCTGCATAACATGGTTCTTTTTTAATGATTTTTTTTTGTAAAGAGAACATAGAAAGGAAAAAAATACTTTTGTTGAATTAAAAAACTGACAGAATTGCTCAAAATAAATTGAAAAGTACATGGAGTTACCATTTAGTTACTCAATATGAAAAATTAATATAATTTGAGACAACTAAAAATTAAATAAAAACAAATAATTAAGAGAAACCACAACTAATAACTATTTTTTAAACTTGATAAGCAATAACATAAAACTAGTAAAAAACTATAACAATTAAAGATAAAACAACAAGTAGTTATTGATTTGGTAGGTGTTCAAAATGCCCTCCATTTTGTCTTCTACAAGCATTAATCCGATGGGTAAAAGATCTCGAAGTATTTCTTAACATCTCTCTCTTATTTTCTCTGATGTCAGCAATAACATTTCTTATTCTAATCTTCATATCGTCTTGTGTGGTAGGTGGTGTCTGGTATACTGATTCCTTAACATGACCCCACAAAAAAAATCCAACTTATTTAGATCAGGAGATCTTGGCGCCCATAACGTAGGGCCTCCTCTTCCAATCCATTTGTTGGGGTATTGGTTGTTCAAAAATTGTCTTACGTTCAGACTAAAGTGGGGTGGGGCTCCGTCGTGATGGAAAATTAAGTTTTGGCGAATATTAAGCGGCAAATCATCTAAATATTCATGTAGATGGTTGTTAAGAAAATGTAAGTACCTTTGACCATTTACGGAACCCTAAAAAAAGTAAGGCCCTAGCAAATTGGTACCTACTATTCCACCCCATACATTGAGTGACCATCTATGTTGATGGTCCAAAGGCCTGATAACGCGAGGATTTTCTGTTGCATAAAAATGGAAGTTATGTTGGTTAACATACGCATTTTTATGAAACGTAGCTTCATCAGTAAAAAGAACAAAGTCAAAAAAAATTGCTTGTTGAATTTTAGCAGCTGCCCAATTACAAAAATTTAATCTCTTTTCTAAATCGTTTTCGCTCAATTCCTGTACATGTTGCACATGATATGGATGATACTTGTGTCGCCGTATTATTCTGGACACAGATGATTGGGTTATTCCTTGATTTCTTATTTGTCTAGTGCTTGAGTATGGATTTTCTACCACACTAGCAACTACCAGAAATTCATTCTCTTCATGTGTCGCCGCTTTTGTTCTTTTTCTTTTTTTGTAAGTAATAGTACCTGTTGATTCAAAACGTTCCCGAACTCTATTAATTGTTCTTGCATCGGGATGCTGTCTTTCGGGATATCGCTGAGCGTAAATTCTTGAGGCCAGTAGAGCGTTTTTGCCGGCTTCTCCATAGATGTAAATAATATTTATCAGTTCCTCTTTAGTATAATTAAACTTCATCGTTAACAGAGATTACAAATGTTGGTTAGCTATATTAAGTCTGTTGACAGCAATAACTACACGTCTGTTATTTGTTTTTGTTTCCATGACAACGAGGTTAGGTAAATCTAAGCTAACTTAAAATATTAGCGTAACTCTGCTATTTAAATGTATCTTTATAAAAAATAGCATTTTTAACTTTACCAACATTTATAATTTATTTATATTATAACAAAATACATGAAAAAAACTAACTCAATTATACAGGGTGTAATATTAAAGCACTGTATTGGTATACTTTATTACACATTTTCTTTAAATTCCAAATATCACGAAAACGGGTACAGATATGTATATGCCACACTTAATATAAATTAAAGGCAACTTAATGGGAAATGCAACCAGCAAATAATATACAGGGCGTTCCATTTAAAAAACTCAAGAAAAACCCATTTGAAAAATATCAAAATTGATTAGGTGCTAGGAACACCCTGTATAGCGCATCAAATTTCTTTGGGCACTATCACCTCCCTATTAGTATTGGTTATTTTCTGACAAAGTTGTAAGAAAATATCTGCAAAAATGACGCTATTACGTAGTTTTCGGAAAAGGCCTGCAACGGCCATTTTTTTAATAAAAAATTGAATATTGCAGAAACTATTAGCTTTACGTCAATATCACCTGATACAATTAGTAAGACAATTTTCTTCGCAATCATAATATGTTATAATATACAGGGCATTCCATTTAAAAAAGTTAATTTATTTTCTCCTACGCCTAAATGCAACACCCAGTATAAATGAAAATAATTTTACGTTGTAGAAAATGATATGCCAAACAACTTTTGTATTAAATATTTTTTTCCATCTCTAAAGATAATTGCTATATCTACCACCGCGACTCTAGTGACTCACCCTGTATAGGTTCTCTCTCAAATCTGTAAAACCAAAATGTAGAAGCATCAACAGTAAGATCACATTTACAAATTGATAATTACGTTAAGATATCTCGCATCAGTAATAATAAAATTTATTATAAACACGATATGGAAAATAAGACATGAGGTTATATTATATGATAGAAGTGAAAACTAAATAAGTTTTGAATTAAATTAGTATAGTCTGAACCTTAAAAAAACCTGCTATTTCTAAAATTTGTCGCAATACTCCCAGGCATCGGTTTTCTTTATGTATTAATCAAAGAGATGTTTCAGATGAATTTAATTATTTTTAAAGAAGCTGTTCTATGATGCCTCACATAACCTGAGTTTCCAGTGTCCCCAAGTATTTTTCTACTTTATGTCAATCGCCATCTTACGGTTTCAGAGAAAACTTATTTGGCTGTAAAGAATTCTTTGTACTTGGCCGAATCAAGACTCAATTATCTCCTGTTAAGTAAATTTAAAAAATAAGAGGTTAAACTGTAAAAGAAATAGTATTCTTCATTTTAAAACATTGGCACCAGCTGAACCCAATATCGGAGAAACCTCAAAGTAGTGTCATTATTAACCTTAAACTATAAACTTATACCTAAAATCCTGTTCCGGAAGCATTTGCACCGATTATTTAAGTGGTCTGCAGATGTTTCGATAGACAAAAACTGCCAAAAAATTTTAAATCAAAATAGTAAGAAAAATGATTATAAATTATCGGTGACATCATATATCGAAAACAATTAAAATCCTGAAAATTTTTTTGTCATTTATGTGGAAAACACTCCTTGTCACACCAAGGAAAAGATTACACAGATTAATACATATTAATTACCAACTAAATGAGGATAATACACATAAAAATTTTAGGGGGCGATTTAAACGTAGTTGGTCATACCCAAAATTAGTAGGTCTCTCCGAAAATCAGTTGATAGTATGCTAAAAATAGTTTATATACATAATATAAAGTTAGTTTAACTACAATACAGGTAGGTGAAAACAGTTGATAAGTATCCAAAACGGTGAAAGTTCTCACAGGCGCACAGTGATTCATTTGCAACTTTTAGGTGGACAAAATTATTTTTTTGTTTTAGATTAACTTAAAATAATAATTTGGTAAGTAGAAAAATAGTGACAAAAATCTAAACCTTAAGGGGTTGCTTTCAGGGGGTTGAAACGCTAAATGTTCGTTTAATAATTTGAATTCATCTAAATGTGATAGTATTATACCCACAAAGACATATAAATAGCATAAAATTTTAAGTGTCAATAGGGTAGTGTTTGAGGGGGTGAAAAATAAAGTACATATAATAAAATTAATTAATTAAAATAATTAATTAATACATATATAAAATTCTGAAACTTTGCAAATGTGTTATTACACCTGGGAACTCGTTAAAAATATGTTTTTAAAATCATTTGATAATCGGGTGGTTTTGGAGGGGGTTGAGTAATAAAGTTTGTTTCTTGTATATTTCGGTGGATCAGAGATAATATATTAAAGAAAGTCGTAAAGAAGTAATTTCATATAATGAGCGTTTTATATACATATATGAAGTGACACCGATATTATTGTTTTATGTTTCTATATCAACATGTATTTTATATATAGATAACTAGATATTAACACTGAACGTTATAACATTTGATCTCCAACAAAAATAATGAAATTTTATAATACTATATTATTCCAGATAACTCGGTACTAAAAATGATATTAAAACACAATTAGCAGTGGGTTGGTTTTTTTTTGTTATAAATATGATAATATTATACCTATCTGCAAAAACAAGAGAAGCATTTTTGTAAATCAATTAGCAACAGCGAATCGCCTAGAACAAGATAGCTGGACAAAAATATTTTATTTTGCGCTTTGATTATTTATGGATTATAGTAAATAATTGCTCAATTATGACCAAAACAACAAAATGTCCTTGACATTAAATATAAAAATTAAAAATCTGAGGAATATGCATAATTTATAATCAATAATAATAAAACAATAATAATACTTAAATAAAACATTATTCGAAAAGAAAACTGTATTCGTATGTACTGTAAAACTGTATTAGCTTTAATATTACAGAATTTATATATGAAAAATATCTTATTCAAAAAACAACTCAACAGTACTATAAAAAAAATAAATAAAATAGAATAAAATGCAATTATAAATTAACTTTGGAACAAACACAATGAAAATACTTATAACTGTGTGACTGATATAATCCATTAGACGAGCATTTCCTTCTTCTTTCCTATGTTTTCGCCATTCTTAAGAAAACTCCAATTTTCCAATCGAGGATACGCGTTCTGAAAAAAAAATCAATGCAGCAAAAGTGTGGCAAAATGTGGGATTCAAATTTATGTCATTTAAAAGATAAATGTTTAAACTATATTATATAAAAAATATATATTGAATAAACGTGGATAAAAAAAGTTGTATTCGACGAAAGTTTACAAATATAAAATTTGCATGTATTTTCGATCATCATTTCAACATAATTAGTACACCATATAGTCTGTTAATAGAATCTAATTTGAAGTGAAATAAGAAAGTACTTACCCTGTAATGTAAAATTCATCACAGTACAAATTAAATTATCAACCACAAGTGTTAGGGTGTACTATCCAAAACACCGGTTATGAATGCGCAACCTTATCACGTGGTCTCCCTGCGTCTATAGCTCCTCAATGTGGAATGCTTTTCACACTTATTACCTAAAATTGTCACCTCGGGGGGTTTGTTTATAACATGTGACCATTAATTAACCGATTCTTAGAAATGACTTTTGTCCACCTAGATTATTATAGGCGATTCACTGTGAGGCGCTGTAAAATGAAAATTAACACCATGAAACTACTGACAAAATGAGAGAAAATATTTTTTTTTGGTATTGATATAATTGAACATTATGACCGAGTGATAAATCTCCCAAAAATAAATATTAACAATATTATTATCGATTTCTAACTCCGTGTTTGAGTGAATAATTTCCAAAATGGGATGATTCTAAAAAAACTAAAACGCAAATTAAGTAAAATAACTTTTAAATTCTAGTAAATATTTATTAAATATAGAGTAATATTCTTAGTAGGTTTCAAGAATAAAATGAATTGTTTTGTGGAAAATAAATTCAAAGAGTATTTCGTTTTAGTTTTCGTTTTCGTACGTACACAAACAACTGTTTTGGGAAAAGACTAAGTCTGCTAGTAAAAGAAAATCTACCTCGGAAAAGGGTATATGTAATACATCAATAGAACTGCGTAACACCGGCACGGATAAATGTTACTGCTACAGCAGAACTTCGAACTATGAAACGCATAGCTTCAACACGCGTGGGGAGTATTTCATATTCACAAAAGCGTAAACCTGCATTTCCCTAAAGGTATATTTTCACCTCCGTTGCAAATAATAATAGCTACAAAAAGAGTGAATGTGTTTTGCAAAAATTCAATTCCGTCTGATTTAACTTCATGCACAAATGGTGGCGCGTAAATACATAACGGTGTTGAATCGGTGTTAAATTAAACTCCGAATTTTTATGTGTGTACTTTTTTATTGAGAAGTAAATGCTGCTAAATTTATGTAACATATTTTGTTTCCATAGTCGAACTCACACGAACATGTTAAAGTACTATTACTGTGGTTTGGAATTCGTTACGGGGCTACCAATAAACAAAAAAAGGTAAAAGAAATGTTTAGTTTTTGCAAAAGTTGTTTTTGTCTAGCTCAACTAAGTATTGACTATCGACGATGATCAAACTTCAATTATTTTAGTCCACACATCTCAAAATCGTCTCATACATACGACTATTTAGGCCGTATTTGAGCATTAGCCCAAAACAATTATCGTTTTAATCACTTCAACTTCAACTCTGATGTTTGCATAAACCCCTACAAACGGAATGCAGAGGTGCTTTAAGACACGGGAGTTAACTGAGGAAGATTGAGCCTGCATAATAATTACAAGCTAATGCACCTCAAGTTTCTTTTAATTACTTAGCTTGTCGCTTATCAAGGGAGGATAATTTGTTCAACTCTCAGGTTATTCCATCTTAATTTACTAGAAACTTACACCGAAATCTTGTTAAAACTTAACTGCTCACACTTCAACGTACCGCGCTCTATATTTCCGCGAAACGTCAAGTACAAAAAACTCTCATCTACTTACACGAAGACAGTCTTAATTAGTTTGAGTACGGAACTTGTACTCCATATAATAGGTTTCAGGTAGGTATACTACCATGAAACGCAAACTACATGATGTACTAAAGACTGTTATTTTAATACAGTCATCGGCGTAATAATTAATGAGTGTCTATATAGGGTGTTAACAGACCCGGCGCGTGATATTTTTCTTGTGTGTGCGATAGAAATTCAGTTGCAAATCCACGTGGCACGATTCAAATACTCACGTTGGTATCAAGCGGCTCTAAAATATAATCTGCAATTTTATAATTTGCATGTAGAATTAAAATACTACAAGACAATATCATTAAAATAGATTTTTTTTAAATCAACATGAGATGTCACAAAACAACGTATAAACTTCAGTAAATTTGTATGAGCTTTTATTCCATGGCTTAGTTTTAACTTCGAGTTTTGCAAGGCTCTGCTAGAGAAACTATCATCAAAATTTTGGCAAAAAAGTTTTTTAGTAAGTCTTTCATAGATTCTTCTAAAATTAAAAATACCAAGTTGGCATCTTGTGATGTCACAATATCAATATATAATAAGGAAAATGTTTGTGTGACATTCTCAGATTTTAACTCCCATTAATGTTTTTGACAAGATTATTGGCCTATTTATATGCTCATTCTAACTACTACACATGATGCATTCAATATAATAGTAGCCTACTCTATATTTCACATAAATACTAGAATTATGTATTAACTTTATTAGAATAGACACTTTAATCTAGGGTCATTCCGTTAATTTTTAATTGTAGGTTACCAAAACGAAGAGATCGTTGAGCTGGTAACAATCGTCACGGCTATTTAAAACAGTTTTTCATAAAACTTATCAGTCTGAACATCTATCTCCAACAATTGTAAAAGATGAGTCGTCCTTTTGTTATAATGTTGCATCAAAATAATAATAAAGGCCCTCATTGCTTATGTGCGGAATAGCCCACAACTAGGAGATTGTAATTTTTGACAAATCACAATAAAAATTTGTTTCCTTTGTGTGCCGCAATCCGTGGAGATATACTGTATATTTATTTGTAAGGAACACATTCAGCTTAAATTTTTAAAATTTCTCTGGTAGTTTGTCATTTCTATTTGACTCTGCAATCGCCTTTTCAACTGAAACAGTTGCCTTAACTATTCTATTTTTCCTGGTCCATTTGTGTCATATTTAAATTTGGAAAAGTTTCTATTGCTCTTGAGCTCAGGCGCCACATGTATTTTTCCCTACAGCGAATTTTTATCCGCCGTTATGAAACACACGGTTAGTAAAGAACTGCGCCCATATACGTGGTGCAAATTTTTATCCACAGCGATAAAAAAAATCCTTACTGGGCGTCTAGGCTTAGCAACTAAAACAGGTAAAGTCAATACAAGTCTGAATTTGGGAAAATCATTATGGTTTAATCATCATCATTGATTTTTGATATAAATACAGTCTCACTTAGTTTTAAGATCCCTTGGACTGGAGTTTTGAATGCCGATTTGGTATATTTGAACTCAGTTTAGGTTTTAAACTGGTATTGAAAAATCTAGCCCTTAGCGCTCTTTTATTACGGCGCCTATGTGCCCTGCACACTTCGCACACGCCTCCCGCCGGGCATGTGTTTAATGCAAATTTAATGTTAATAAAATATTCTTACTTTTAGTAAGGAACATATACCGGAAAATGTACCGTATGGAAACTAAAGAGAGCATAAGGCATTAAAAGAATAGGAAGATGCTACTTAGTTTCGAAACAATACGCGGAAAGTCGGTCGTATGAGGTATCACGGGATAAATGTTTTAACATCAAAACAGTTTTTGTTTTATTTAACTTCATTGAAGAGGTTTACATTAAAGTGTATTTGCTTAGTTTAACTGAGAAATGAAAAAAGCAGAGTAATTGTAATGTATTCCCTTGTCTAGTTCCAGTAAAACAACTTTACAATTCAACTTAACTCTTTATTCTTTCAATACCCAGGCACTCTATTACAATTTAATTTATACGTCGTACTTCGGTCGTGGTCAACACATGTCTGATATAAATGTCGGACGGATATCGGCTATAGAAAATAATACAAAAACTAAAAGAACATATTCGAATTTTCACATATATACCAACATAATAATTATTCATTTACAACTACCACATTTCTCCCCCTTTAAAAAAATCTTCTAACTAAAATTACATCAATTACATGAAAATAATTATACAAAAAAAAATACACATTATTTTGACATATTTTTAAATTTCAACCGTTCCGAACGTCTCGGTTGCATTTGTTCAGATGAGCTGTTCTCAATCTCATCTAAATATGCATTAGTCTTTTCGGTAAGTGGTGTTATCATTGCATTTTCGGTTACCATCGAATTATTTTCGGAATTATTTAAATTAATATGACCATCGTTCTCACTGTCATCAACTTTCAGAACCTTCGGGCTATGTTCATTACAGTTTAGTTCTTTAGTGAATTTAGTCTCTACTTCATTAAAATTTAAAATTTGATTTGCATGCCGTTTAATAATTTTTCCACATTCCATTTCTACTAAAAATATAACATTTCCTACATGCTTAATTATTTTTCCCTTTGTCCATTTATTAGAATTTATTCCAAAATCTCTTGCATAAACTGTTTGTCCCATTTCAAATTTTTTAAACCTAGACCTGTTCCCGCCATAATAATTTTGTTGATCTACTTGCTTTTCTTTTACTAATTTTTTTATATTCGGTAGTACCATGTCAAGTCTTGAGCGTAATCGTCGTCCTAATTGCAGTTCAGCTGGTGTACAGCCTGTAGTACAATGTGGTGTAATTCTGTATGAAAACATATATCTAGGTATTTCATCATGCACGTTTTTACCAGAATAAATTATTTTTTTGACGTCTCTTTTAATAGTTTTAACACAATTTTCTGCAGCTCCGTTGCAGTGCGGTGTATATACAGGTGTTGTAATATGTGTTATTCCATTACATTTGACAAAATTTTGAAATTCTAAACTAGTATACTGTGTTCCATTATCTGATATAATAGTTATTGGTAAACCCCATCTAGAAAAATAATCTCTAAATTTCGATATTGTTTTTTCGGCAGATATATTTGACATTGCAAAAACTTCGGACCATTTAGAATACGCGTCTAATATTATTAAATACATTTTACCTTTTACTGGCCCAAAAAGATCTGTATGAAGACGTAAATTTGGTCCTGATGGCCAATTCCATCCTTGCAAAATCGTTTTAGAAGGATTATCTTGATGTTGAATGCATATATCACATGACTTTACCATTGTTTCGATTTGATTATCAATCTTAGGCCACCATACGTAAGACCTTGCCAACATTTTTGTTTTAACAATTCCCATGTGGGTTGAATGTAATTCTTTTAATAACATTTCCCTTAATTTCAATGGAATAATTACCCTGTATCCCCACATAAGACAATTTTGTTCTACCGTTAATTCATTTCTTCTAAAATAATATGGTTTCATTCTTTCATCCTTCGTATAATCATCTAACCAACCATTTAACACTTTATACATTACTTTACTTAATATGGGATCTCTTCTAGTTTCTACCGCGATTTCTTTTACTGATAACATCGGAACATCAGATGAAATAAAATTTAGATAAGAATATTCGTCATATTCTATTGTTTCCTGGACATTTTTTATTAAAGGAACTCTAGATAGTCCATCTGCTGCATTTTTATTAGATTCGATATACTTTATTTCAAAATCGTAACCAGATAAAATTACTGACCATCTTTGTAATCTTCCGGCAACCATCGGTGGTATACCCTTTTTTGAACCAAACAAATACACTAATGGCTTATTATCCGTAATTAAATCAAATCTATTAGAAAACAAATATTGATGAAACTGTTTCACGCCAAACACGATCGCTAATGCTTCTTTATCAAGTTGTGAGTAATTAATCTCGCTTTTATTTAACGTTCGAGAAGCATATGCAACTGGTTTTTCTTTTCCATCTAACATAACGTGACTCAAAACAGCTCCTATGCCATAACTTGACGCATCACAAGTTAATCTCAATTTTAAATCAGGATTATAATGTACTAAATATGGTTCGGTACTCATAATTTGTTTAATCTGATTAAATGCATTTGTACATTCATCAGTCCATAACCACGGAACATCTTTCCCCAATAAACAATATAATGGCTTTAATATTATCGAAATATTTTTTAGAAATTTACCATAGTAATTTATCATTCCTAATACACCTTGCAATTGTTTAATATTTGTAGGAACTTGAGCATTAAGTACTGCTTCAATTTTAGAGTTGTCCATGTGTACACCGTTTTTATCTAGATGATGACCCAAAAAATTTATTTCATTTTTAAAAAACGAACACTTGCTTTTGTTCAGTGTTAACCCACAACTTCTAATTCTTTTCAACACTTCCAAAGTTCTATTATAAACCACATCTCTACTTTCCCCAGAAATTAAAATATCATCAATAAAAACAACTACTCCCGGAATGCCCTGAACTAATTTTTCCATTTCTCTCTGAAACCACCCTGGTCCACTAGATATTCCATAAACTAACCGTTGATACTCATATAAACCTTTATGTGTGGAAATTGTTAATAATTCTTTGCTGTTATCTGCAATTTGTATTTGATTGTAAGCATGAGATATATCTAATTTAGAAAAATATTTGGCATTATTTAAAGTAGCTAAGAGATCTGAAGTTCTGGGAACTGGATACCTATCTGTTTTCAAATATTTATTTACTGTCAATTTAAAGTTTCCTGTAATTCTTAATGATTTGTCACTTTTTATAATGGGTACTATAGGAGTTCCCCAATTTGAATGTTCTACTGACTTTAAAACTCCTAAATTAACTAATCTATCTAGCTCATCACTAACTTTGTTCTTAAGTGGAAATGGCAGTGCGAACGGTCTATAAAATATTGGTTTACTATCATCAACTAATGTTAATTGCAATGTATTCTTATTATACAAACCAAGACTTTCCGAAAAAACCTCTGGAAACTGCTTAATTAACCGCTCTGTCATTGTTTCCGTTGATAGATTGTGAACAGCCAATCCCAACTCATGCATCCACTGACGTCCGAGAAGTGGAGGTCCTCCATTACTAAAAATAAAAAGTTTTAGAATTTTGTTTATATTCTTATAAGTAACATTCACGTGAATATTTCCTATTGCCTTTATAATTTGACCTGAATAACTCTTAAATACAAAATCCGAATCAGACAATTTTAAATGACTAAACTTTTCTAAATATAAATTTTCACTAATTGCAGCTATACTTGATCCTCCTATCAATTTCAAATGTCATTATTTGTCTTTCAACTTCTACATCTAACTTAATTGGTTTTATTATACATTCAGAATTTGAATCAATCACAAATAAAGGTTCAAAACTATTAGCTTGATACTCCACCGTATTATTATGATCTTCCAGTTCCAAATTATGAAAATTCTGCGCCCTGTATCGGTAGTCTCTTCCTTGATTGAAAGTTGCACCTCGTGAGTCGTCTCGTGTTCTCTTATCATACATTGGTTGGCTGGACTGGCTCCATCCCCGTTGACCTTGACTGTACTGACCTCTGGAACCGCCTTTTCCTCGCTGTCCTTTCTCCGTTTGACCAAACTTGCCTTGTTGTACCATTATTCCTGGATTACTTCTACACACCCTTGCCAAATGACCACTTTTTCCGCATTTTCTGCATACGTAGCTTTTGAAGTAGCATGCCGACGCTAAATGATTGATTCCTCCGCAACAATAGCACGTTTTTCCACCGGAACTGACTCTTCCTCCTCCTTTTGCTTTGCTGTGCATGCTTGAGTTGTAGTTTATGTTAAAACTTCTTTTAAATCCCTCCTTCATTTCTTCTACGTCTCGATTTGTGTTTTCCAATGATGTCGCTAAATTTACCGCCTTTTTGTAGTTTAAATCGGGATCACTTAATAAACGCTTCTTAATTGACTCATCACGAACTCCACAGACTAACTGGTCTCTTAAATTATTTTCTAGGTTCTCGAAATTACAATATAACGATATCTTTTTCAATATTGCTATGTACTCTGTAATTGACTCACCAGCTAGCTGTCTTCTTTCCTTGAATTTGTATCTCTCGGTAACTTCAGATGGTTTCGGTTTCAAATGGCCTCCCAATATTTGCTTAATTTCATTTACTTTTAATTCAGCTGGCTTCTTCGGAGTTGCTAGATCGCGGAGCAACATATACGCATTATTACTGAGCAGTGTTAGTAATATACTTGGTTTCTTCTTATCTTCCACGTCGTTGGCAATAAAATACTGTTCTAACCGTTCAATCCACACCTCCCAGTCGTCATTTTCCATATTAAATTGTTGGAATCCATTATTAATAAGTACAACTGGACTTACTTGCGGCATTTCTTCTTTTTTCTTTCCTCTACGCACGTGATATTAATTTCTCGCTTCTCCCGCTCGTCGCCAAAATGTAATGTATTCCCTTGTCTAGTTCCAGTAAAACAACTTTACAATTCAACTTAACTCTTTATTCTTTCAATACCCAGGCACTCTATTACAATTTAATTTATACGTCGTACTTCGGTCGTGGTCAACACATGTCTGATATAAATGTCGGACGGATATCGGCTATAGAAAATAATACAAAAACTAAAAGAACATATTCGAATTTTCACATATATACCAACATAATAATTATTCATTTACAACTACCACAGTAATCGTATTTTTAACTCCCTTTTTATAGTCCTGAGAAAATGGACTACTATTTATGCTAACTATTAAACTGATAGGGTCGATCTTACAAGTGTACGTATAAGTAGTGGAATAGTTATTCCCAGTATAAATAGTGCTATTCGGCCTCCCATTGGCTAAAATATTTGTGTTGTCATAGTAATAACAACTTATACTGGTATTTATACCAATATTTAGTTATACCATGGTATAACGTGCTTTGTAAGATCGGCCCTTAATAGACAATATTATTATTACTAGGCAACACCCAGTACGCCCCCAGTACTTGTGAAATCGTGTTTTCTGAAACATCTCCGCCTCAAGAAATTTATAATGATGCACTATTGAGCAGTTTCCGGGATGAATTATTTGCTGTATCGGCGTAAAATGGGTGCAGTTTATTTAGAAACTTTTGTCACAAAATTATTTTTACTTTATCATACGCAGCATGTAAAGTATTGTAATCGTTCCAAAAAATTTTTTTGAGATTTTAGCGGAAATGTGTCTTTCTGCGTCTCCTGAACATTTTTGACCAAGGTCCAAAAAAATGTCTGTCTATGTGTGTGTGTGTGTGTGTGTGTGTGTGTGTACCCCTTTTTTGTGGCGACGATTCCGGAGAAACTACTAAAGGTATCGGACGAAACTTCATATTTGGAAGTTTCATAACCAAACTTAGAGCTGAAAAACTTTCTGTTGAAAGAGGTCCAAAGGAACTGGAGGTTTAGTCTTAGCATTTTTGAAAGATTTTGCAAATAAGCCGCCATTTCTGGAATTTCGTCGAAATAGTTAAATAATAAATTAAAGATGAGGAAATTCTGAATAATTTATGACTATGACATTTTTTGGTAAAATAGTTTATCTGCATGAGCAGATTCTATTTCATCGAGATCTGTCGTACTGCATTAAGACTAGTAGCCAGGATTTGTCAGATTTTTTGATTCTAATGACAGTAGGTAGTGTCAAACGCCAATGTATTGACAATAACTTCTGTCAATATAAGCTGCGTTCGGATATTGTATTACACTGTTCACACCCAATAACACGTAAGTGTCATTTGGACGGTGTACCCGGTGTCAACGGAGTACAATATCCGAACGCAGCTTTTATCGACATATCTGTCTAGTTCTACTAGTTTTATTTTAATGCAGACATGGCCGATCTCGATCAAATAGAATCTCATGCAGCTAAACTATTAATTTTATATATAGTATGATAAAGTCATGTGCCTGGCCACATCAGATTTTTTTTATAGGAAAAAGTGGTATTTACAAAATAAATAATCCGACTGCAACGCTAAACACATTGGACATTCAGGGCAAAATTTAATAATAAAATTTAATAAAACAATAGAAAAACTTTTGTTTTTAATAAACATTTACTCGAAAATAAGCATAAAATTAAATATGAAAAAATTACATATTTATATCTTTTAAAAGAATCTTAAAAATATTAAAAAAGAATTCACCGTAAATGAAATAATTTTTCATAAGAAAAATTATTTAAAAATATGTCTGCTTTTGATTGTGGTGTGTTTATGGTCGTTCTTTATGACGATTTTTTGATTTTATAGTTTACAATTTTATTGAACCATCTCTAATTTCGGTCATATTGATCCCTGTATTTGAAGGCTCATAGCTCTAAAACTACTCAACAAAGAATGACATGCAATGTACTGGACTTTATCGGATTTAACCTTCCCCAAACCTACATCTTTCAATATATGTCAATAATTCTGTTTATCATGAACAGACATCCTTCGTCTTTAATATTCTGTATATTTTGTTTTGATAAGCTCAAAACTTTCGTTATATTGATGCAACAGGACAACATTTCTTGACCAATTTTGTGCGATTGTATTGTGAAATTTATATTTTGAGCCCCAGAATTATAGAAGTCTAGGATTAGATGCTTGGTCTGGAAAAAGAAAGATATATCATGTCGTGTATGTGCTATATTTCAAGTGCTAAAAATTTTTTAAATGTTTCTCCTGCAAAATGTATCTACTTTTGACTGTTGAGTCAAAACACATCACACAGCAAACTAGTGATGTGATAGATGAAAAACTATTGCTCGTAAAAAGTCAATTCATAGGGGGTTTGAAAAACATAACAAAACATTAATAGATGGCGAGATGAGAAATGTAATTATTTGTGACAACCATAACAGAAGAAAGGCCGAAGACAACTTTTTCTATTTACCTTTTTTACCTAGAATAGGAGGAATACAGGATCCTAGAAGTAATCTTTTTTTGTTTTTTAATTACAATTCTTAATTTTAGTTTTGTTTATTTAAGTTACCTAATTATAATGCCTTTTTTTTCTGCAAAAATTCAAAACCCGTTTTTGTTGAAATTTAGGATTTGAGGTTTTTCCAAAATCCGGTTTTTGTATAAATCCTATCATACATCGCTGGGACAGCACAGGCGTAAAAGTACACACAGAAAAGTGATCTCTCGAACGAAGAGAGAAATACTTGGCTGAAGTAGTTGGTAGGTTCGTATATACGCGAGAGATTATTGACTTCAACCAAGAAATTTTATTTCTTGGAATAATTACTAGATTTAAGAAAGTGGTTACTCTGGTGAAGTGAGTAAACAGTCTTCAATGAAGTGTATATTATTATTCCCGGTAAATACTTTTAGCTACTTAATGTAAGAATTTCAAAGATTTGGCACAAATACGTTTTCTATTGCTAATTAACAAGATATGTATGTTATATTTGCTTACTCGTTCTAAACTGTTGCGTGCGTTACATCAAACTACTCCGTGTTGAAACGTTTATTGTACACTATAAATCACAATACACATCCCCAATAAATCACAGGGCACATCCCTTACGAGTACTTCGTTGTTTTCGGACTAGGTTAGGTTCCGTGGCGCCAGCACGTGCCAGCACCACGCGCGGGCGCGCGAACCTTGACAAAATCACGGTGCGCATATTTATTCCAGAGAAAGGGATTACTTGAAAGAAGTGAGAATCACTTCAGTTAAATAATTGGTGGGTTTTTGTTCAGTAAACAGTACTTACTTATATTAAATGTCTTATATTTTCTTGGATCAAGTAACTACGCACTGGATGGATTTACTGTTACTTCGTTGGAGAAATTAACATTTTTGGGACTAAAAATTCAATTACTTCTTTCAATACAATATTGGTTCTTATAAAGAAAGAATTTATTTGTTGACAGCATTTATCTGAGAAATTATTTTACTTAGATTGAGTATGTGGCATTTCTTGTATATACCTAACTTTCTACAACCAAGTAAATATGCATTTGAATCTAGTAAATAAATTCAAGAAATTATGGTTTCTCGTTCCAAATAATCACTTTTCTGTGTGTAGGTACGATAAGAAAAATTTCGGACTTCAAATTTTGTATAGTACTGTGATTGTAAGTCAGTATACTCTGTGCTCGTGCCTGTCAACCCACATTTTATTTAAAATATTTTATTTGTTTATTTCGGTCTCTTTTTTTGTTTTGTGTTAAATTGTTAAGTTCTTCAAATGACACTCATGCAAATCGAAAGGTATTTATCTGAAAAACTCATCTAATGTAGGTACTCGTAATTTTATTTCTATAAAGAATAAATTATGAGAAATGAAGCAATTTCGACTTTCCAGGATTTCATTTCAGTGAACATAATCAAAAGGAAACTTTTTTCTTTGTACACGTTTGCGTTGAATGGAACAACTTTTCCCCTTCGCCCACACTAAAATCGCAGACGACGACAACAGGCAGTGAAAAGTTTACTCCTTCGGATATTCATTTTAAGGAAGTATTGTATTCTGTTATAATTTGTAATGGGTTGGACTATACCTTCTATATAAATCATTAATGTAGGTCTGTTACCATTTTAATGTATTAGCGTTGATTGTCAACGAATATAGATAGTCAGTCATGGGTTACTTGGGGCCTTGACATCCAAAGGGCAGGGTTTTGAGCAAGATTCATTCACAAATCATAGCCTTTTCGACTTATATATTTCTTATATATGTATGCTTGGACTCAGCCAGTTCGCACCGAGTGCGTGCATAAAAGTGTAGTAGTATCTCGACTTATACGCTATAATTTGTGAATGAATCTTGCTCAAAACCCTGCCCTCTGGATGTCAAGGCCCCAACTAACCCATGGCTGACTATCTATATCCATTGACAATCAACGGTATTTGTTTAATATTTATTTGCCAACAGATTTCAAAATTATATCTTTGCCACACTTTGCCACGAGATGGCATTACCGAAAACGCATGCGTTGCAGGAATCATCCTTTAGTAATAGCAACTTACTACTAACGCATTAAGTTTTTAAGTACATTAGTTGTTTTACTTTGTTGTCGTCGCAAACTCCAGTGACAGTTGAGATACATCGAACACACAATAGTAGGTTTCTCATTACATACTTCTGTCAAAGCTAATCAATTGTATTGTTTCATTCTCGAATAGTTTGCCGTGCCGTAAATATACCATAACGAGATTAGCAGGAATGAAAATCGAACTGAATCAGTGTTACAGAACCAACCATATGCAGATTAGTACACGTTAGGGAAATCCTCTAGCTAGGTCAGCAGCAGCGGCAACAATAATCTCATTGTTTTTATGGAATGGTGCGCACAGCTACAACGCGGGCTTCTGTTACAAATTGTCACCCGGAAATGCCGGCGGTTCTAAAACAAACTCCTCTTCATCGAAGTACATTTTTCTCAACCGTCAACCGTCTCCCCTAGTGTGGAAAGCGAATTATCAAAAAAGGTTCAAGTTTCCAATTAAACTTATAATATAACAAGTAGGTATAAATAAACAATTCAGGAACTTTAATTATTTAACGATGTTCTGAAAAAAAAATGCTAGTCAAGAAGTACGTCCATGAAGACATATACCTATTGGTCAAAATATCATGACTGTCTCAAAAGACGGCTGATATGCATGATTTTTTATTGTCCGCATTATACAACTCTTACTTCCACTTTTCGTTATTTCCCTTTCTCGCTCAAACAGCGATTGGAATTGGCCAGTGACATCTTTCTCTTCATTACAAAATGTAATAAATACGCTGTCCATCCCTTATTTTTTTGCTTGTTTAGGTAATAATTGTGTATGGTTCCACATAACACCATTCGGTATAGGTATTCCTATTTAAGGGGCTATAATTAATAAGCTTTTCACGCGGAAAGTTTGAAGAAACAGTCTACACTTTTATGTTGTATGAACGCAAATCAGAACGGTATGCATTCGGAAACCTCATAACAATAAACAAAAAAGACTCGTCAGTTGACATGACGTATCAACCTACGTAATTTTTACAACGCCTACTACGAGGACGGTTTTAGTTGAGAACCTGAAACTTGTGTCGAATCGGGATGATATTCTGGTCAGCCCAGTAATCAAATGGGAAAAACTAAGGGAAGAACTAACAAACCGTAGATCGGCAAGAAAATTAATATGGTTAATATATGCTCTTATGGCTGAAGCCGCGCCGCGGTGACCGGGGAGGGGGCAAAGGGGGCGCCATGCCGGTATTTTCTAAAACAAAAGTATCTATTTGCTCAAAGTGGCGCTAGTTATATATTTGGCCCAAGAGCAAGATTTCCTTACTGCGACGCTGGGCTCAAGACTTGATGACTCAAATATCTCAGAACCTGTCTCAAGAATCAGTTGTTTGTCTAGTCTTACTTAGGGCCGATATATTCACATATCGTCAAAGATGTCGTTAGCCAACGAACAGATTACGCTAACGTTCGCGTTAAAAATGATTCTGTGTTTTCACCGATCTGTAAGTTGTCACCACTAAATCAACACTTGGACCATAACTTGGACTAATAGCCGCTTGATGCAGCGCCGTAAATGACATTGACAAAACGTAACCAAAATTCATTCGAACCCATTTCTAACAGCATCAATTAAAAAAGACCACTAAAAATAAAAAAAAAATACTATGCAAGTCGACGAATTCAGCAAACTCGGCCATATTAACTAAATAATGACTTCAATTAATACAGTACCACGTACGTACGTAAATATTTGTCAGTTTGACTTTTTGTTTGACATTCAGCACATGCTCTGTGATTGGTTCAAAGTGTTCGTCATTAGTTTACCGGCAGGTTCATTCGATCGCTAAATAAAGTCGATCGTTAAGCGTATTTATCCGGTCGGTAACGTTAATGACAGGTGAATAGACACATTTTTACCATTTATCTTGTCGTCTAGATGACGAACAGTTTCACGTTAGGTGAATATATCGGCCCTAAATCTGATTACTGCAGTTTTGCATGATATACTCGAATGCAGTCGTTTTACACGTACGCTGGCGATATTAAGGTTGACAAGCGCATTAGCAGGAAGAATATGAAATTTTATGGTTTGGACATTGGAAAGTTATCGAACCAATGCTCGAATGGCTCAAGACTTGATCACACAAATATCAAAAATATATCTGCCTCAAGGATCATTTCTGAGTCCACCCTTAATAAATGTGATTACTGCAGATTTGCATGGTATAGTCGTTGAGTGGAGGAATATAAAGACGCGCCAGGCCTACAGCTCACTTGTCTCACCAACACGCTCCGAACAATAGATGTCGCTTTATAGCTGCACACCGAAGTCTGCGTACTAGAGCGCGGAGTCTCATTTCGTTTCTTATCTTGGTGGAGAGTGGTTGTTTGCTTTATCGAACGTTAAGAACGGCGCGATCGCTAAACCACAAAATGTCGATGCAAACAAATAAGTGCTATTACGTGAATTGTGGGAAAAATCGTTTGAAAGACCCGGAATATAGATATTTTCGATTTCTCGTAAAGGACAAAATACAAAACATAACCATATTTAATAGTTTACATTAGGATTTTCGTAAAAGATGAATAACAAAGAAAATTAGAACAATAAAGGCAGATTATAATAGCAAGTTTGTTACGTCGGCATCGGTCTGCCGAAGTAACGAATTTGCTATTATAATCTGTACTCAATTTTCCACAAATTGTACGTATCTGAAACTCAGGAACATATATGTATGTATGCATACAGATATCATTAATAAATTATTGATACATTAAACAACCCTTTCAGTTAAAAATAATTTAAGCACATTCAAATTATTTGTATCCCGAACTCCGGGTACAAGTTGGGTGCGCCACGGGCGAGTGCGGCCTTGTGAATGGTAGCTTTACCGAAAGTCCGCAAGAATTTTTAGCGGGTGTGGGGAACAGTATATCTGGTTGGGACACTTGTTTCTATACGGGTTGCTGGTCTTTAGTGATTTATCAGTCAACGGTATAGTTCAACGCTGTCGTTTTGCATGTAGGTTGACAATATGCATTTTTACGTAATTGTCGATGTAATTGACGACCTTTGAACCTCGCATTTGCAACATTTTCCAGCAGACTACACCAAGCTGAAGCTGCGTTACCAGCTCAACTCTTCTTGCCATGTAAACTGAAAGTATAACTTCTGTATGATGTCCAGTTTGTAGTTTTCGGATGTCGTTTACTCAAGTAAAAGAACGCTCTTTGTAGTAGCGTACAAATCATTTGTTCGTTCTATACCATGGGTAACTGGGATTAGTGCTGGTTGACTTTTGCATTAGGTGGTCTTTGATGGATTGGTGTCTTCCTGTGACTTCCATCTAACTTGCTTGAAAAGAGTTAGCAAATCTCGATTCGTTGATTAACAAGTAAACAAGTATCTCGGCAAAAACTAGTACAACCTGAGTTATATTACTTGATCGTATCAAGAAGTCTATTGTAATTAAAGAAGTGATGAGTCTGAGTGTCAAACAGATGTTGTTGAAAAAAAAAACGATGCTGTACAAAAGGAAGCTAACGTGCTCGCTTATATGTCGACTGTAACAAAAGAAGACATGGAAGAGACAAGCTCGTCGAGGAAAGGGAACAATAGGGTGGGATATATTTTCAAATACATTAGTAAATCACACATTAGTTACTTCCAGCAAGGCAACAATCAGCCAGAGTTATTTTAGTTATTTATGGAGAATGATACGAGAAAGATAACGATACTGACCAATACAACAGATGAAAAACGAGACAATATTGACGATTTCATCATTCTCAATTCCACATGTCTTATCTACTGACCCATCACGTACCTTATCTTTGGTAAAATTTCTAACACATTCCGCACACGGCTTAAATGTTCACGTTCTACAAGCACTTGTACAAAACGATTGGTATCGTGATTTTCATCGTATGTGTCCCCGGTCAAGCTCTGGTGATATTGCACCAGGCTATCTGTCAAAAAACATAGAGCTTGACTAAGCGCAATTTATGGTCGACAGCTTTTTCAGCGAGCACTCCGGATAATGTCGTAAAATATGGGCGAGTAACAGATGCACGGATTATGGGATAATAAGCTTCTGCGTCAGTTATTGCCTCACGGATCGTCGCTTCCGGTTCAAATCGCGCCGTTTATGTGAAACGTGTTTCGTTTTATGTCTGATCATTTGCATTTCGCGGGTATAAGGCGTGTTGTACGTATGTACTACATACACGTTATTGTTTGCTTGATCTCTGCAACTTTATGTTACCATGCACACGGCTAATAAATAAAATTCATACCTGGATGATGTCTGCATGCGATACGTAGTACGTACTACCATACGTTTACTGCAGTCATTACAGTGCCTTTGGTCTTGATTATTAAAAAATAAGAAACCAAATGAGAAAAGTGATGAAGTCGACGGATGCAGCTTAAGCTTAGCACGGGATGGATGTCCAAAATCTGGTAAGAAAACATTGGTCATTGCTGAATTAAAATACTATAATCCTAATTCAAGAAGAGATAGGACGCAAAAATAAACAACTAAAACTCCCATATTGGCGAAATATCAATAAATGCTAATAAATATAAATAAAAATATCAATAAATTAGGTCTATTGGTAGAACGTTCTCTTTCTATAGGAAATTATACAAATCTAGTTCAAATCTAGTGTCAGTGAACAGAGAACTCACAATGACGAAGCACTGACGTCCCAGTGGGACTGCTGCGGGAAAAACCCACATACCTACCACACCAAAATTAAAGTACACCGCTACAATCTGGAAAAGTTTCAGTTTTGTGGAGGATGTTTATACAGGGTGTTTACGGTCTTGTGATTTTATTTTCAAGGGGTGATTAAACATCTTAAAAGAAGGTCATTAACGTAAAAATGTCACAACAAAAGTTGCACAATAAGAGAGATATTGCTGCTAATTTTTTTTGTTTTTATTTTTAAGTGGTGATTAAACATATTTTTTGGAGTGGTGGAACATATTTTTTAGTTTTTTTATGGAATCCATTTCATTCTAGTTGTTCAAAATTATCACCGTGTTGTTGAACACAACGTCTCGCTCTACGTATCCATGAATTACTATAATTTACTAGGCCTTGTCTTGCCGTCGAATAGTCGCCGCAGCTGCCTCAACGCGGTTACGAAGATCATCTAGATCAATTATTTCGTTGGTGTATACCATGGATTAAGGTCGGGTGACCGAGGAGGCCATGGAACAGGTCTTGTTCGACCAATCCACTTATTTTCAAACATTATCGAAATGTTGGCGAACTAAACGATTAAAATGCGGCGGTGCGCCATCTTGAAGAAACCACATTTGTCGACGTACATTCATAGGAACTTCCTCCAATAGTTTCATCAAATGATTTTGCAAAAAAAGAGATAATCAATGCCAGTCAATCGATTTGGCAACACAAATGGGCCAATAGGTTGTCCGTTGACGTCCGGCCCAAACGTTTAACGAAAATCTGCGCTGGAAATGATTACGACGAACAGCACGTGGATTTTCGACAGCCCAGATATGAGTATTATGACAGTTATTTATGCCGTTACGTGTAAACGTTGCTTTATCAGTAGCCAATACAATGGAAGAAAAGTTTGGAATTTCAGCACATTTTTGTAGAAACCAACGGCAGAATTGTAAACGTATAGGATAATCTTCAGGTTGCAAAGCCTGTGCTTTTTGTAGGCGGTAAGGATACAATTGATCCTCGCGCAGTGTTCGCCAGACAATTCGATTTGAGACATCTACTTGGTGAGATATTTGTCGAGTACTAGTAGAAGAATCTTCTTCAACAAGATTTAAGATTTGTTCTTCGGAATCCAAAGTTCGTCGGGGTCGGCCAGGTCCACCATCCCGACCTTGACGTGTTTGCAGTACACCAGTTTCTCGTGCACGGATTACTAGAGCGGTAAATTTTTGTGAAATAGGTGTTGATCTGTTAGGAAACCGCACAGCATACAATCGACTGGCAGCAGCAGAATTCTGGTGTACACTACATATTGTTGCGAAGGACCATTTTTTACTTTCTTTATTAGAATTTATTCGGAAGAATGTATGTCCAACCAACCGAGCAGTAACAACTGATGAAAGAGGTAGCAGATGGGAAAAGTTAGTGACATCAGCCAACTTAGTAAAAAATTCAATGATAACTTTTAATCGTTTGCGTTACGTTATACAAGTGGTTGATCAATCGTTTTAGCTTTTATAACTTGTTTTCAAAGTGTTTAATCAGCCCATAAAAAGTAAAACCCAATAAAAATTAACAGTAATATCACTCTTATTATGCAACTTTTCTTAAGACATTTTTACGTTAATGGCTTTCTTTTAGGATGTTTTATCACCCCTTGAAAATAAAATCACAAGACCGTAAACACCCTGTATAATATCACTGAATAGTGTTCGTTTTAAAAAATAACTGGTGGTTATTTATTTATGAAGGATAATCTGAAATATGTGCACCAAATGTTTAACGTTGACGGTTTTTGTTATATTAAACTGTAACTGCAAACTTCGGTTTTTTTTTTAATCAACATGAGATGTCACAAAATAAGGTAAATCCCCTTTAAACACTTCAGTAAATTTGTATGAGTTTTTATTCCATGGCGCAGTTTTAACTTCGAGTTTTGCTGTTTAAAAGGCAAGGCTGTGCTAGAAAAGCTATCATAAAATTTTTGGCAAAAAAGTTATTTAGAAAGTCTTTCATAGATTTTTATATTTTTCTAAAATGAAAAATACCAAGTTGGCATCTTGTGATGTCACAATATCTACATGTAATAAGGAAAATGTTTGTGTGACATTGTCAGGTAGTACTTTGATTTTAACTCCCATTAATGTTTTTAATGTCTTTGACAAGATTATTGGCTTATTTATATGCTTATTCTAGTTACTACACATGATGCAATCAATGTCATAGTAGCTAGCCTATATTTCACATAAAAACTAGAATTATTTATTAACTTTATTAGAATAGGCACTTTACAATATGGTCATTCCGCGAATTTTTAATTTTAGGTTACCAAAACGTAGAGATCGCTGTGCTGGTAACGACCGTCGCGGCTATTTAAAAAGGTTTTTCATACAATTTATCAGTTTGAACATCTTTGTAAAAGATGAGTCGTCTTTTTGTTATAATGTTGCATCAAAATAATAATAAAATCCCCCATTGCTTATGTATAGTCGTTAAACGGGCGTGACGAGTGTAACAAGTTACTGCGGAATAACCCATAACTAGGAGATTGGTATTTTTTAAAAATCACAATAAAAATTTGTTTTCACTGTGTACCTCTATCCGTGGAGATATTCTGTATATTTATTGGTAAGGAATACATCCAGATTTAATTTTTAAAATTTATTTGTAATTTGTCATTTTTATTTGACCGTGCAATCGCATTTTGAACTGAAATAGTTGCCTTAACTAGTCTATTTTTCCTGGTCCATTTATTTTAAATTTGGAAAATTTTATGTTGCTCTTGAGCTCAGGCGCCACTTGTCTTTTTCCCTACAGCTTATGAAACACACGGTTAGTAAAGAACTGCGCCCATATACGTGGTGCAAATTTTTATCCACGGCGATAAAAAAAAGGTTACTGGGCGCCTAGGCTTAGCAACTAAAACAGACAAAGTCAGTACAAGTCTGAATTTGGGAAAATCATTATTGTTTAATCATCATTCATCATCATTGATTTTTAATATAAACACATTTCTCACCAATTTTTAAGATCTCTTGAACTGCGGTTTTTAATGCCGATTTTGTATATTTTAACACAGTTTATGGTTTAAACTGGCATTGAAAAATCTAGCCTTTAGCGCCCTTTTATTACGGCGCCTGTGTGTCCCTGCACAGGCCATCACTGAGATCATCATCCAAATTGGAATAACAAATTTTTGTTTCTCTATTTTGCACCAGTTTTGAGTAGATAAATTGTTGAAAATGCAGAATTTCACACTTAACTGTGTTAGGAAGATTAGTACTAACTTCTACGAACGCGTTTACGTCGTTCCGGTTGTCCGCTAGGTCGATTGCACGTTTTTTTGCAGTTCGTGTGCAAAATTTCATTCCGATCGAACAATATCTTATGTTCGATACCTGGGCTTGAAATTTCGAAATTTGGACTAATGACTAAAATCTAATGACTAAAATGTTGAAACAAAACATGTTCATAATTTAATTACCTATCGAAATGATGTTAGGTGTTACGCAGGTAGGAGTGACGGTTTTCCAGATATGATCGCTAACGCACCGCGCTGCAGCGCAAGGTGAAAATCTGTGCAGCTCTCAGATAACCTGTATCGGTTATTCAGAACCCACCACGTGGAGATGGCTGCACAACGGGTTCCTCCCAAGCTCATCGCAACCAACCAACCATATGCTGGGCTTGTTTAGTCCGAGTCAAAGTCAAGTGTCTTGCTAAAATCTTTTTTGTGGTGAAATTGGGCCGTTGTTGCCTAGATTTCTGTGTCGATCTAATATGAGAATCCCGTGGCTCAGGGCCACATAGTAACGATTCTGTTACCTTCTCTCCATAGCAACGGTATGTGAGGGAAATGCGGAAAATTCTCAAAAAAAATCAAAATTCAGGAAAAAGAAACTACGCATTTTCCAGAATAGAAACATCGACTATTTTGCGCAGACTGGCAGATAAGTACCACGTTCTTTGAATTACATCAAAAAGATGCCTAGATCCATCCTTGATTGAACTATGAAACCGAATATTAAACCACAAAGGTGAGTAAACTGTGAGCATATATTTCACAATAGATGTAAACTGTTATGGCGGTATAGGTGTAGCAATGTATAATATACATTTCAACATCTTATTGAGTATGATGACTGACGAACGGTCAGAAGTGAGAAAGCTCGCACTCGACCGTGTTCTCACAGCCAGAGAGGCGGAGACTAGGAACTAGAAAATCAACCTGTTACGTATAATGTTGTGCCACAGCTCACTTTAAAAGCAACAGAGTACTATGAAATTATTGACTGGCAGACAACTACCATAACTGCGCCACCCGTTCTTCACAGAGTTTCAAACGAACTACTAATAACAGAATTATTCCAAGACACAGTCAGTAAATGGGAATTTTCCGCATTTCCCTCACATACCGTTGATGTGGAGAGAACCGTCAAGTTGGTAACGGAATCGTCAACATTAGTATGTGGCCCTGAGTCACGGTATGCTCATATTAGATCGACACTGAAATCTAGGCAACAATTGCCCAATTTCAGCACAAGAAAAGATACTCGACTTTGACTCGGACTAAACAAGCTCAGCATATGGTTGGTTGGTTGGGTTGGGCTTGGGAGGAACCCGTGGGGCAGCCACCTCCACGTGGTGGGTTCTGGGTAACCGATACAGGTTAGCTGAGAGCTGCACAGATTTTCACCTTGCGCTGCAGGTCGGCACGTTAGCGATCATATCTTGAAAACGGTCACCCCTACCTGCATAACACCTCATATCATTTCGATAGGTAATTAAACTATGAACATGTTTTGTTTGAACATCTTAGTCATAAAATTTTTGGTTTTCACGTTATACCGGTATTTTTACGATTTTAGTCCCAATCTCGAAATTTCAAGCCCAGGCATCGAACACAAAATATTGTCCTATCGCAATAAAATTTTGCACACGAACTGCTGGTATGGTAAGGCAACTTTTCCGCACTACTAGAATTCGGCCCTCGAAAAAATACGTGCAATCGACCCAGCCTATTGTCCGTGCCGGGTTTTATTATTTAGTGTGATCAAAATGGATAATTTCCCAAGTATTGAGAAAGTAGTCCTGCGGTCGCTCGAGGACTATGCTGGACATTGGCCGCAGCTGTTGTGCAAATTGGTCGCTCTTAAGCTTGTTTGGGGGTTACTTGGAGCTACTTGTTTAAATTTTTTGGCATGTTGACTGTTAAGTCAAATGCGCTAACTAGAGATATAATCCGGGCGTCAGCTTGTTCTTGGTGGAATTAAAAAAGAAATTCAATTAATGTAGGATCTTGTTTTAAAGAAATTGATAGTTTAACGAAATTGCTTTAATGAAAGTGCATATATTTTTTTATGCAGCAATGAAGATAATTAATGAATTTATTACATAATTTAAAAAATAATATAATGCAAATTTAATAAAAATGAATTGAAGAATAGTTAAATATGTAGTCGATGCCGTCATAGATAAAATCAATTGAAGGCTAAAAATTTTACATAGAAATTAGTGTATTGATCACATGATGCTGAGGTCAGAGGTGTCCGAGGTATTTTGTTTCATGTGATGACCACCTTCTGGGTCCACAATCACATGTCACAAAATGCATGTGTGAATAAAAAAAAAACATTTTTTTATGTGTAGGTATCAATGTTAATGGAATATAAGCTTGCGCTATAGAAACAAGCAAGCACAAACAGTCCAGAAAAATTCTATAAAACACAAATAGTCACACCCCAGTCACAAAATTGATGTGTAAATAAAACGAAAACTATTTATTCTCGCGATTCACACACATTCTTGTTTGATAGAAAAAGACATACTCATAAAGTTCCTTCTTGCTAGGGAGAAATAATGACGACATAATTCACATATTCTTATATAAAATTAGGTACGACCAGGGTCGCCACATTTCACCAGTGGGGTTCTAAGAAGATTAAAACTAAAAATATCGACCGAGCTGTCTTGTGAATCCAAGGAAGGGCAAGCGGCGGCGGCGTCGAGTTTAAGTTATGGTCTCGTGAGCCTCGCGGACACTTTTCCGCCCGCTAAGATATGACCATAAGACCGCGAAGGTAATGGTTTTCGTATAATTAATTTCGTTCTAGCCCTTCGTGAGCGCTCTCTAGTACCCCGCGAACCCCCTTGCCGTCCACCGGCGACAAACCCTGACGGCTAACACCGTTACACCGCTAATGGTACATCGAAAATTTATTACGAACTACATTGTTCGGGACTTTAACGATTCACACGCCCATCGGGAACAGGCCAGAAAGATTTCCGCGTTTACTAATTTCCCCCGTTCTCTCGCGCGGGGATTTTCACCACCCCCTCGCGCCCTGAATGAGTTATGGGAACGTAGGTGAGTTGATGCCCTGATAACTGCACGACTGGCGCTGTATAAGGAATTGTGCGTAGGTACTGGTATGATTAATTGAGGATTTCATTTACATTGCAATTACTGGTTTATTATTCGTTGTTCGCGAAGTTAAAATTAATGCGCATTTCTAAAAAGTTCACCAACTGAAAGTTGGTGCGGTTTAAATTGATAATTCCATTTTGAATTTATAATTTGATTGTTTCGTACAAATCAAAGTGAGTTTAATTAATGTTATCAAAATATGCATACTTCTACAATAGATTAATGACGAAATTGGTATCAACAGAAATAATGTCGTTATTGCGCAAATTGTTAGATATATAAAACAGCGACGAACACAGTGTGGAACTGAAAGAAAATTGTTTGGAGTTTGCAAATTTATCGCAGCAAATGTCCCTGTACAATTGAATGACGATAATGGGCCTTATTATACAAAGATAATACAATGTTTAATAATGTGTTTTTCTACTTTGTATTAACAATGCACACATTGTAACACTGTTTTCGGTGCTACAATTAACAAATTGTAACACCGTTTTCGTAACTTTTTTCTAAGATTGGTCACATTGATATCAAATACATATGGTATTAGATATGGTTAAACGTACAACACATAACCACAAACTGCCTCTTTTGAATCGCCTGCTATCGCATAAACTGCGAAATATCAATATTCTATACATATTTAAACATGCGTGTAGCCTGCTATGGTATGGCCAAGGCTTGGGGCTTTGTTAGTTTTGCTGTGTTCGTCAAAATACGTCAGCATGACGTTTTAACTAAAAATCAAATGTAACTAGATATATTTTTACATTTAAAAATCAAATCCCCTTTTCAGATAGAATTCAAGGACCACATTTACTTTAATAAGGTACTACTGCTGTGGGATTGTATATGTGCAATAAATGGTTTATTGAATATCAGCATACACATAGGAAGCTATAGTACATTTAAAGTGTTGAGGATTTCTTATTTTATGTAACGTATAAGTTTTCGGTAACATTTTTAAGCGAATTCTGCTAGTGTCAATACCGTATACGTTTTTGTCCGTCGCTTGCGACTTAGTTCTGGTTGTGTGCATCGTATTATCTCTATCACATGTAATTTTACTAAGTATAATTTATTCTAATAAATTATTACACCGAAATTAGAATTTGGTTTCAATTATATGGGCGTGTAAACTTGTATAAGCCAGCGGTACTAGGTAGAAACTGCTATTAAACGTTAACCGTTATAACAATTACCGCCAAACACGTCTATTTTGATTATTATAATTATGAAACCACTATTTTAAAGTTAACTTTTTAGGTTATGTTTCATGTTTTTATCACAGTAGGGTTAAAACTGTTGCCCTAACCTCCATTATGATCATAGTGGCGACCTTGCTGATTATTTATTAAAACTTGTAGGCTAAAGTAGAGTAACATTATTCACAATTAGATTTTGTCATGATTTTATTCCATCTTTACGAAGTTGACAGTTTACTACAGTACCAACAGTACTACCTACTACGTTCATCGTGCCCAAAACAACTCGTGCGCCAATTTGACGTCTTATAAAACTTGTATAATAATATACTATTTCAAGTACCTATTATACTTTATTATTTTTTGGAGCAATCGATTTCGTATTTAACAGCTCTCCTAAAAGATAATAAAAAGAGAGTTAAATATAAATTAAATAATGTATGTGGAACACTTACCCATAATAAGAAATAAAATATAATTAATAACATTATAATCACTCACTTATAACTAAATGTGATAAATGCTCGACTTTACATTTTACATAAAAGCTCGTCTATCAAACAATCCCAGGAATAAATATTTAAATAAATTTAAAACAACATTAAAGACTTGTGAAAATACTTTGTTAAAACTTAATACTAAGAATCAAAATATCTTCAAATGAACCTTTCTACACGTAAATTATATACTATAAATAAGCCTGGAAAAAAATCTCAACAATATAATTACTAATTTTATATCACTTTCAAAATATATCAAATCACATAATTTTGATGGCACAACATTAAGGATACTGTAGATTTGTTTAATATTGTTTTACAATAAAATATCTTTTAATTTGCTAATAATAAACAAAATATTAAATATTATTATTATTATTTATTTAATATTTATAAACAAAATGACGGCCTAGCTATGGGTAGTCCTATAAGTGGTTTGCTTACCAACTTACTTATTTGTTGACCGCATAGAAAATAAAATATTTACTTTACCAAACAGTATATCACATTCTTGAGCCGATATGTCGATGATATCGTCTGTGGTTGGAAGAAATTAATAATAGGTTTAAATTAAAATGTACATGTGAAAAAGTAACTAATTATCAAAAAAATGTTTTAGGCTTAACAATTAAGAGACATTCAGTTCATTTATTTATAGAAAACCCACAAGTACAGATACATTAATTCCAAATTCGTCGCAACATTCAGGCAATATTGAATATTCTGCACGTCATTATTTAATTAATAGACTTACTTCCTTACCGTTATCAAAAAAATATATAACAATTAATACTATACTGTTATACAAATTGTTAAAAATAATGGGTACAAAAAAGAATTTTTCAATAAAATATATAACTCAATGGAAAAAACAACAATTATTAAAACAAAATTGTCCACATATAGTAACCTACTCAAAATATATTTTAATTCCTTTTCACCCGACAATACACATACACATTAAAAACATTCGACATAAATTCAACATTATAACGATCTACTATCACACAAAATACAATAATGCAAGGACAAAATTAATTTTTTAGAGAAAAGTGGCATTTAAAATTTAAAATGTTCTAGTTGCAAGGAGGAATATATTGGACAGACAGGACGAAATTTAAGAATAAGAATTAATGAACATAATAATAGAAAAACTTCCACTTCGAATACACATTTACTCGAAAGTGCACATAAAACTAAAATTTAATATACACTTTTACATCAATTAGAAATGTATTAAAATGGATTATTTCGAAATGTTATTAATTAAAAACCAATTAAAAATTTTAACGTAATTAATGAAGTACTGTAACGATAAATTTATTTTGGCATCGTTTCAAATGATTCAAATCACCATGTCAATAAAAATAAATATAATAATAAACAAATATGTGTCAATCAAATATATTTTTGTCTATTTGTGATATTATTATAGGTAAGTGTTTGCCGTACATTTTTACTTTATCATACGCAGTATTATATTACTTTATCATACGCAGTATTATAAAGTATTGTAATCATGCCGAAAAAAAATTTTGAGTTTTTAGCGGAAATATGTTCTTTTGGGTCCCCTGAACATATTTGACCAAGGTACAAAAAAATGTCTGTGTGTGTGTGTGTATGTGTGTGTGTGTGTGTGTGTGTGTGTGTGTGTGTGTGTGTGTGTGTGTGTGTGTGTGTGTGTGTACCCGATTTTTGTGGCGACGATTCCGGAGAAACTACTAAAGTTATCGGGACGAAACTTCATATTTAGAAGTTTTATGACCAAACTTAGAGCTGAAAAGCTTTTGGCTCAAAAGGGTTAAAAGGAACTGGATGTTTCCTCCAAGCACTTTTCAAGGATTTTGCAAATGAGCCGTCATTTCTGTAATTTCGTCAAAATAGTTAAATAATAAATTAAAGAAGAGGAAATTTTGTATCATTTATGTCTATGACATTTTTTGGTAAACGTAATAGTTTGGCTGCAGGAGCAGATTCAAATTGAGATCGGTTGTGTCGGCCTTAAAACTAAGTAGCCAGGATTTTAATTCTAATGACAGAACTATGACAGAACTAATGACAGACAGTGTCATACGGTGATGTTTTGCAAAAACTCTGCGCCGGAACCACCTGACCAGCCTGGGGACAAGCACGACGGCAAAGCGGATGCAGGACCTCTGCAAATAGAGGCAGAGCGGGACGTCAGCGATGAAGATGACGTTGAGCCCGATCAACGAAGGACACGGCGAAGGCAGTGGTGGAAGCTGCGTGTGCGTGTGCGTGCTATGTGTGTACATGTTTTATTCAATAATATTTAGATCAAAACGTTTTACGTTATTTTAAATATTTTAGTAAAGCATTTTTATTGTTTTATCGCTGTTTGTTTTTAAAAATATACCCGCCAAGTTATTCACTCACTGGCGGGTAAATCGTAAAGATTTCAAATTTGTAAATACAATTTCGGATAAGCGCCCACGGCGCAAGGCACCGTTTGTTTTATATCATTTGAAATTATGTTAATTCATAATGTGTATTTTCTTTAATTAATATATTTGTGTTAATGGTTAATGGAATCGCATGCAGCTAAACCATTAATTTTATATATAGTATGATAAAGTCATGTGCCTGGCCACATCAGATTTTTTAATTTATATTTATCTTTCTTTTTATTATCTTTTTGAGGAGCCTGATGGTGTTGAATACGAAATCGAGCGCACCTAAAAATGAAAATAAAATACCTGAAAACACATTATCGAACATAAATTTTCTTTGATATAAAGTAGACTCTTGTTTTAAAAGAAGAAAAATCAATTTATTTCTACTCTTATCATAACTTAGCTTATTGGCGGTTTGCTTGCATCGTTCAAATCTTGTACATAAACGATATTGTCCTTCAAAAAAAAAGTAAGAACCCTTTTTTCTCTGTCCAGTCGAGTTAAAGTTTAGCTTGTAGACAGATTTCCGGTGACCATGCATGAATTAACTAAAAAGTCCAAAAATGTTAAGACAAGTAGCAACGATTTAATAAAAAATTATAAAATAATATTTCTAGTAGAGAAACAGAAAGTTATTTTCAATTTGCATTCTAACAAAACTGAACTAGTAATACAAACAAAGTCGTTTCTGCAAATTAAATGGCATGCTAGTATATTATTTGACGAGTACATAATTAAGGATATGAATCACGAACATGAAGTTTATTATAAATATATAGAAAAAGGTTATATACAGGCGGGATGTAAATTTTTAAATAAACAAAGCTACGGCCACAACTTGGAGTAGATACTTTTGTGTGAATAGTACAATGCTCTCACCATTGTTTAATTTTTTGCTACCTACAGAAAGGCCCCTTGTTCATATCCAGGTTGTGTAATTTTTAATTTATTCAAAATATATGACATCCCGCCTATTTATCACCATAAACATTGATTACTACATCATTACGGCCGTATAATACGGTATCTGTTGTTTTGAGTAAATGGATTGGGCTCTATGAATCCCTATTAATTGATTTAGTTGTATAGCTATTACTGAGCAATTAATTAACTGTACAACAATGAACTGTGGCAACCAGTTAGGTCAATTATTGTCTGCCAATTGGACCGACAATTGATGCCGAGTTATTGGACTAAGTATGATTTGCGATCTGCCTTCTTTGTACATGTGTATAACGGAATACCTACACGTCCTATACCCCATTCAGGTAAGGACACAGTCCAGAGATCCCAAGTCCATACAGTTTAATCAGCTCCTACCCATTGTTGCCCTAGTACTGCATTCGGCGTTCTATACTTAATGAGATACAATACATCGTCATGAGATGATAGAGCGAGATTATAAAGCCGAAAGAAATAATGGAGAAACGATGAGATATCATTTCTTCGTTTAGTATTAACTATTTAGTAAAGTAAAGGCTTTTCTGTGTGTTTCCTCACTCCAATGTTGGAAGCCAAACATCTTAAGACTTTCTTCAGATGCAAGTAGAGTGGTTAGGTGTCTTGGATTTTGCAGGATATCTAAGATTCAGGCTTATTAGTACGCAAGACGCTAGATGTCCTGGAATTTAATAGAGATTGCTGATATCTTAGACTGAGTACGATGATGCAGTTAATGATGAACTTTGGTTTGTGTATGATAAATGTGTTTTCGATGTATTTCTTTATGCTGAATACGCATCCGGACTTGAAAATTTATATTTGAAAAGGATTTTCGCGATTTCAGGTAAGATATTGAACATTTAAGGTTTGCTATGAGACGCAGTTGAGGTTGCTAGGTCATTCGGTACAGCTGTAATAAACGTTGATAACTGCCAAAATCAGTTTATTTTTCTTTTTAATTTCCTTATTTTTTTAAATCACGAGACAGGAGATATTTGACAATTTTCAATTGGATTTAAGAAAAATCATTGTAAAGCAATCAGATTTTCGTGCTTCTATGAAGGCAATTAAAAGGTCTGGTAACTTTTGCCATAATCCTTCTCCAATTTGGCCCCTAAAGAAGTGGGACTTTTGAGATGTAGTTTCAAGCATCAAAAGAAAACTGGTAGGGGAGGGATGAGCAAATGGCGGTGCTAGATTACGTATAGGTGATAAAATATTATTCCTTCGTTATAAGTAAATAGAGTAAGAGATGATCCATCGACTAGACCATGGTTTTCCACTTAGATAAAAATAATTGATCACAAAGGAGAAGTTGGGATCTGTTTAATAACGTGTCATTTACCAGCATTCCCCCACCCTACGGGTAATTCTGGTCAGTCCATGTTTAAGGCTTTTTAAATAGGAAAAATAACTCTCAAGATATACTACTAAAAATAAGAAAGAAATAATGCACACAAATTTATTATAAAGTAATATATTATTACTATTCAATGTTTTTATAAATTTTTATGAGACGTTAAAAAACACTCAAACTGAAAAATAATAAAATGAACAATGAGTCCTATTTTCTTACACAAATATCAGTTACACATTCTCGCCATTTTCTATATCATCTGGACACAGATTTTTTAACATTTTATTTAAGTTTTTCTTGAAACATTTTTCTTTTTTAATGTAACGTTTTGTCTCTTTCCTTTAACTGCATTTTCTTTTCTTTTTTCTTCTCTAACCTTCTTTCTAGCCTGTTCTCCTAAATGCTCCTTCAAAGAACTCTCTGTTAATACCGGGTCATTATAAATGATTGTAGTCGAAGTAGGCCATGATATCAAATGTAAAGATTTCTGGTTGCCGCTCTATATAAATTGAGTATCACTGTTTTACAAGTAAAAGTTAAACGGCTTACATAACCTGTTTCGAGTTTGACAGTTGTTTGAGTATAGCGGCAAAAATTTATTAACATGGGCATGGCCTACTTCGACTACAATCATTTATAATGACCCTGTATATTTGAATGTTTTTTAGAGCGACTAGCTGATTTTTTAGTGGTCCTGGCGATGGCACTGGTAATAAATTGGAAAATGATACAGCAGGTATGTTCGTCAGTTTTAAGCGAGTGGAGGTGGAAAGCTGACGCGAATTATCATGGCAAAATGGTGTAAGCTGACGGAAAGTTGACGGAACTGCATTTAAGCCTGTTCCTATGCCTGATGTTGATGGACCTGGATATATGCCTGATGTTTTGTGGCCGGTAGTGACGCAATCATCTATAAAGAGTCGGCATTATTTTCTGTAATTACAATTGGTTCGGTAGTGTTTGCGTTGTACATGGTATCTGCTGCCAAAAAAACACTCAACCGTGAAAATATAAGGATTTATTGGATATATTCCGGTTTTCTCAAAACCAGAAATTGCAATAGCCTTTGCTGCAACTCTCCATTAGGCTCGGTTAAAAAGCCCTGCCAAATCGTAAAGAGTTATTTTTAACAGTGCCTTTGATTTCACATACAAATCACATTCTTTACGGAAAGCAGCTTTTAGTGGTGAATATAAAGTGACACCCAATGGTTGCATCCTATGTGATGCATGCGGTGGGAACGATAACATACAAATTCCATTGTGCATAAATTCTATGTTTTTAAAGTTATGTGGCTGCTATGGTTATCTAGTATAAGTAAAGCAGGTATTTCTTAAGTGCGTTTCGAATACTGTATAAAGTGTTCGACCCATTGATAAAATAACTCCTCATTTGACCAGCCATTATGCGAACATTTATAGGCAGCACACAGTGGTCCATTTTTAGACAGAAGCGGAGACAACCGTTTCCTCGGGAAAATAAAGAAGGGAGGAATGTATCCACCGACTGCATTCATGAAGCAGATAACTGTAACGGTTTTTCTTCTCTCTCAGCTTGTTACAGAACCAATACGCCTTTTGCCTTTAGTCGCAACAATGGTTCCGCGATCTTGAACAGTTGATATTCCTGTTTCATCGACATTACATATCAAATTTGGGTGGAACTGGATTTTGGGCATTATTGACTCTAACTGCTCAAAGAATCTTCCTACCTCATCTCGGTTAAAAGCTGTTATTCGAATAAGGCTGGTTGCTTGCTGTTCTCGAACACTTATCGTTGGATTTCTTCTTAAAATTGCGTAGAACCAGTATTTCCCGGCCATTTTGAATTCGTTATTAAAGTTGTGCTTTACATTGTTAGCAGTTACGTATTCGTAAGCAACTCCCCGAACTTCTTGTGCAGTAATTCCATAAAATAGGAGTGCCATACATTTTGTCTGATCAACTAAACCACCTTCATCATCCAAAGATAGCGTGGTATGTCTTCCCATACGTAGCGTAGTCATTTTGCTTTTTACTTTCTTTCCTGCAGTGTGCTAAACGGAATGTCATATTTGTTGCTTGCCAATCGAATTGAATTACCATCATCGATAAAATGAGCGCATTTTCAAGTTGCTTTGCAATCCACTTAGCCTTTTCTCCCTTTTTCATGTATTTTCTACGCATCTGAAATAGATCGTGCAAAATCAGCTTTATTAAAATCAAACATGTAGTCAATTATTAATAAAAAATATAACTACTATGTCTGTCCGATAATACCGGTGATGACTGGTATTGCCCCAAATGTTTTGACCGGTATTACCCGAACGCTACTTGTAACAAAAAACCTCACCCTGCTATTAATTATCGTGATTTAGACGAAAAGCAAGCGCAGGAATCATTAGACCAATGACTCCTGAAAAAGTACAATATAAGGGAATGCAAAACATAACGTATTTTGGTAAATTTCAGTGACCGGAATTACCCACCCGACTGGGACTTCCCCACGCCCCCTACAAGAAGCTTGTTTTGAAATAATTTATTTTTTTTCGTACTTTGTGAATTTTATTATTTTATCTCTGTTTTAGTTTTAAGTCATTAAAATATTGTCCTGGATCTTTGGCTTTTGCCCTATATTTTTAAACCACCGTCGTGCGAATTTCACCATTAAACCTGGCAACCATAGATGCCGGTCATCATAATATTTGACTAATGGCAACCTACCCGTCCGTAGGCGCGTTATTATTATAATATTGGATATAATAAATGGAATGCATTACGCCAACTTATAATACAAAAACATCTTATTTATTATTACATCTTAGTTATATTAATAAAATAATACGCATTTTGAAACAATAATTGGGAACAAATTTCATTTAAATGTTATTACAGTATTCTAGGGTTGTTCACGTTTTCAAATAATTATAATTAGAGAAAAAATATAGTACCAATTCCAATTTAATTAAGTAATCTTGTTATGACACCGATAAACTGTTGGTTTGAATTTAACAATAATCCCTTAAGATTCTAGAAAACTTTTTTTTTAATATAGATAAAACCAGTAATATTATTTCATGGTTGAGATAAGTTCAAAACTAATAACTGACATTTGATTTACAATAGTTATTTATATTGAAAACGATTCCTGATAGATTTGCAGGAAACGTTAGACATTAACCTTGAAAGCGAATTCCGTTCAATTTGAGCTGCGAAACGATCGCTTCCTCGAAAGAGCATAGCTATTCAATGGAGGTTCTCGCGATAAGGCAAGCTGCCGTTATTTTCGAACGCCGAGGCCAGCAAAAACGGTGATTACCAGCCGACATCCCTTCCACCAACGCCGAAAGACGAAGAAACGCTGTTTCGAATTTTTCGAAAGTCCAATGTATTTTGCGGCCGCGCTCGACGGTAAACGAAAAATGTGCTCAGCAGAATCCAATTCTCGTGAAAATCGCTCGTTAAGTGTTTAGATGAAAATCGTTGAGGAAAAGGCGCGACGAACGCTGCCCAGTATAAAGGCGGTTGGTAACAAGGTGCGCAGACCGATATAAAAGCGTCAGTACATAACAATTACGAGACGTTAAAAGCTGTTAAGAGACATTGCACGTACTTGTTGAAAATTGTCAACATGGTTCTATTGATCACAGCTGGTACGAATTGTGTGGCTACTCTTATATTTTATATTAGCAGACATCGTATATTTGGACCAACCTTAATTCAAAAAAGAGAAAGATGTTTTTGAATAATGCATTTTGTTGTTTACTATAATGTCTCACGACTGCGTCGACAGCGCCACTTGTAAAATTTATATAATTTTTAGTAATATTGTTGTGGCAGTTTTTACAAAAATTATAATTGTTTGGTTGGTTGATTTTTGGGAAAACGAGGGGCCGACCGCGAATTGTGAGCGAGAACAAAGAAAGCGACCTAGCTGCCTTTTAGTACGGCCTGTTACCCCACTTCCGGTCACATCAAAGCGCTCCTTTCTACGCTAGGCAGGTCGCTTTCTGTATTCACGAACTCACATGTAGGTTGTTGTTGCTCCGTGTGACCGAGGTCTACATTTTCTAAAATAATCCTTTGTTAGAAAGGATATACACAAAAAAATAATGTTGAGCTAGGAAAATAATAAATCGACATATTAAATATTTTACTGGCATATATATATATATATATATATATATATATATATATATATATATATATATTATATATATATATATATGTTAAATTTCTCTGTGGGTCGTTTGGCTTTCCATCCTTTCAAATTATTTGAACCAGGTTTGATTATTTGTAGTTTGCCCCTATGCATCGCGAGTCGTTCTAGTGCGGACTAATTTTAAGCAGTCACATAGCATGTGCTCCGCAGTTTCGGGTTCTTCGCCAAAGAATCTGCAGGGATCTCTATTTGACTGTCCTATGTTATATATGTGGTATCTGACGAGACAGTGTCCTGTGAGGATACCTCTAATTGTTCTTAGGTATTCTTTAGGCAATCTTGTTCTTGTGGCAGAAAATCTGTTAAACATTTTGGCTTGCATCACGCAAGACGAATGTACCACTAGCGCCTACGGAGTCCGCTAGTAAGTAGTCCCGGACATTCATGAACTCAGGCGACATTGAGCGACTGTAATTTAAATGTAATCGGCAACCGTCTGGGTGAGTACGGAGCACTGAGTACCTGTCAAATTTGCCAGTGTTTAGAGTTTGTGCATAGACATTTGTATTTTGTTAAAAATATTTAGAAAAACACATGTAAGTTACTAATTTGTATAGCAATTAATTAATTGATGGAACGCAAAATCATTTCAATTTAGTCAGCAATAAACTTGAAATTTGTTTGAAACTCCAATTTAACGTCTTGTTTACGTATTCATGTAGTGAATACGATTATGCAAGGTATCCTGCAACATGTTTGCATAAATATCAGATAAATAAAGAGACACGGACGGGCGCCGTGAGAACTAAGGTAAGCGAATGTAAACAAAGCTGCATGGGGGGCGAGCGTGCTTTACCTAAGGGGTTTAGAATAACGCAACGTTTTTTTTAAATATTTCCAGCAAATAAAGACAAGCTTAGGGAATAAACTAGTAAGTACATCAGCATAATACATAATAATTAATAGTCAAAATATAGGACTACCATTATAAATTATACTAATAAACTTATTAAAAAATAAAATGAAATATAAAAAATATTTATTTTTTAATTTGATCTTATGGCAAGTTGCAGGACACATATTTTTCTAATTCAATAACATATATTTTAGCTTATGATATGGCTGAAAATACAACGTGTACCATATGTAACGAGACTTATAGCAGTGTATGCAATCTGAGAAAACATGCCCGACGATTTCACCCTGGCCAAATGAATGTGTTGATACCTGGAATACATAACAAGTCTAGAAGTTTTAAATTTTCTTGTGAATACGGTACAAATTTTAATCAGAAACAAAATTTAGTCTTTCACCAAAGGATGCATACCACTTTCAATTCTCTTTTTCTCGAAAATTTTCTTATGTAACGCCATAACAATATTATGCTACCATTAAGACAATTAAAAGATCTGTCAAATTCATTAAAAAAGATATAGGGTTGTCATTTAAAAAAATGTCGATGACGTCATCTGTTAAAAACAATTGAAGGTAAAAAAAATAATTTGATATCATAAGGTGTATTTTGATAATTATAAATCGACGTGTTCGAGGCTTTTTTAAAATAGCAAACCGTTCTTGAGATTTTGTCATGTTTCCATACTCGCTCACTGTATATAAATAAAATTATGTTTGAATACTTTTTTCGTTATTAAATGTATAGTTATTTTGTTTTCAATAAATGGATTATATAACAATTAGTAGATGTTTTAATCGATACAATATTCAATTGGGTAAGTAGGAACGATTGCGATGCACTTAATACATTTTAGAACTATAGAGTATAGAATCATAGTTGTGAGTAATAGTATGTTTTCACGCCGTATGCACTTCAAATGATACTTAATATGTTAAAATGCTAAATAACTTCTATTTGGATCAATAGTCTTGGAGATATTTAACTTGAAAGTGTTATGAGCGCGAGTAAATTAATAAGCAAAGAACGTGGAATAATATTAATATTATTATTAATGCCAAAAATTATTATTTGTATCACATGTTCGGAATATCATCCATTGTTAATATTTATTTATCCATCATCTGCTTTATCTCTTTGTTTATTAATTTAGCCACAGTCACAAAACTTTAGAACATCTCGAAAACTATAGCCGAACAAAAAAAATGAGGTATCGAATTATAAATCACCCTAAATCACATATAAACATAAGGTATCAATCAAGTGGCACGCTTTTGTAAGAATTGCAATTATCGTGCAGCTGGCTTGTCGGCTTCGCACCGTATTTCAACATTGTCTGTAATTTTTGCATAGCTTCCACCATAAAGGTATACTCTTGAGATAATTCTCATATTTCCATTTTAGGTTTCTCCTATTAGTGTCCGACTTTCTGCGTTACACGGCATACGCGCGGACACGATTATTTTATTAGAACAGAAACAAAAGAACTGTTGTTAGAAAATAAGATACTCTTGAGATAATTCTCATATTTCCATTTTAGGTTTCTCCTATTAGTGTCCGACTTTCTGCGTTACACGGCATACGCGCGGACACGATTATTTTATTAGAACAGCAACAAAAGAACTGTTGTTAGAAAATAAGATACTATATTATTTAATTAGAGACTTTACAACGTACGCTATAGTTTGTTTACATCGGTGTCACGCCATTTTCAGTCGAATCAAATATAGGGAGAACCAGTCTGTAATACTATCGCATTCACTCGAAAGTCAACATCGGTTGGTTTCTATCGTATACACTAATTCTATGTACCTATACCGAGAGCTTTCTTGCGTAGAGTCCCGATTGAACCCGACGGCCCACCGCCTGCGCTCGTGAACGTCCGGGACTACTTACAAGCGGACACCGTAGGCGCTAGTGAATGTACCCAGCTAGCTGCCTAGTTGCCTAGCAGCAGCAGCCGTGGTAAATTGATCGAAAAGTTCACGATCTAATACATTATTCCAAAAATTGGTGTCATTTCGCTATTACCACCTCCTCCTGACGTCGCACGATTGAATAAAACTTATTAACTCTATATTACTCAAGGGCTTTATTACTTAATCACCTCTTATAAAGTTTGCAATCATCCATTAAATTGGCAGTACTGGAAATAAAATAACATACCTGCGACTCAAATTAAACGTTAAAATGTCGCTTTCATCGGAATACCTAATTCTAACCTATATTGTTCAAGCAGCTTAGGACATTACAAGCTAGACAGCTTACGCATTCGAAGTAAATTGAAAGATGAACCGGCGGAGGCATCTTAGTGTATGTAACAAAGCAAACCGCTTATTATTTTAAAACATCAAATAATAATCAAATATATTTGTATGATTTAGTTATAGAGTCCTGTACACAATGATACATAATGGTACATTTTCATAGCTTTATAGTGTATACAGTGTGTCCCCCGATGGACCTAACTATACCTATAATGGACGTAATTTTTAATTTCTCGAGAAAAAGTCATTCTTTATAAAGAGTTTTGGATGTCCTCAAAAGTCGAAAGCCATTGTTAATATTTTGATTTAACATACAGGATGGTTAGAAAACACGAAAATGTTAAATTGGCCGAAGAGTAAACTATCGGTCTTTCGGAATTAGATCAAAAATGTTATAGGTAAAAGTTAGTTTGAATTAATTTTATGCTCAAATATCAAAGTTGAATGTTCTATTTCAAATTTTACATCTCGGACCAGAGAAAAGACATTAAGAACAAAAAATTTAGAGACCACAATTATGATTGATCAGTTGACAGTTGTAACAGTGTATCCAAGCAATTTATTGATAGAAGCTGATTGAAAGTATGTTGACCTTAGAGCAAAGTAAGTTCTTTGTTACGGCATAGGTGAGTTATCGTACCACCGTGCTATTGAAGTTTTTAACAGAAAATACCCTGAGGTATACGTTTCTGTTAATTGTGTTCGTGAATAGGTTAGAAAATTTCGTGCAACAGGAGACGTAAAAAATATCAAGAAAAAAGATGATGCAGGAGCTATGTTAGCTATTGATTCCGTGAACACTTGCCCAAAAAAAATCGTTGAGACAAAGATCTCGAGACTTGAACATCAGTAAAAGCCACCTGCAAAAGACCTTTTCAGATTAAAGATTTCATCCTTATAAACCAGTACTGATCCACACTTTAGTAGAAGGAGATAATACTCGTCGATTAGAATTTTGCCTATTAATGGGAGAACGAGTTATGGTCGATAGATTTTTGTACAGCAAAATTATTTTCTCTGACGTAGCGACGTTTACCACAAATGGAGTTGTTAGTTCACAGAAGTGCAGATATTGGTCTCAAGGAAATCCAAATTTCCGTATTACAACCAATTCTCAAAAATATAAAAAAGTTAATGTTTGGTGTGGGATTTATTACAAGAAAATAATTGGACCATACTTCTTTGACGGTCCTGTAAACCAAAACACTTATTTTGATATGTTGGAAAATTTTTTGCTACCTACTTTGGACGAAATCAACTTACAGCTCAGGTGTTCACTACACTATCAACACGACGGTTGTCCTGGTCATAGCTCATATGAAGTCAGGGATTGGTTGAACAGACATTTTCCAAATAAGACGATTGGACGATTCGGCCCTATAGGATGGCCACCGCGTTCACATGATTTAACGCCGCTTTATTTTTTTTCTGTGTCGTTTTTTATAACAGAAGGTGTATGCGAATAATTTTCATGATAATGTAGACATTCTAAAATTAAAAATTAGGGAAGCAGTAGGCGAAATAAATGAAGAAATAATTGATTTGGTATATCGGGAGTTTAGAAGAAGATTGGAAAAATGTGTAGCTGTAGGAGGGGAACATGTGGAGTAATGTTTTGTTAAATTACTTTGTTAAAAATAAATAAAATATAAAACTTAGAATACAACATTGAAATTTGATATCTGGGCATAAATTTAAATATAAAACAACTTTTACCTATAACATTTTTGTTCTAATTCCGAAAAACCGATAGTTTACTCTTCGGCTGATTTAACATATTCGTGTTTTCTAACCATCCTGTATGTTAAATCAAAATATTAACAATGGCTTTCGACTTTTTAGGACATCCAAAACTCTTTATAAAGAATGACTTTTTCTCGAGAAATTAAAAATTACATCCATTATAGGTATACATAGTTAGGTCCATCGGGGGACTCACTGTATGTGCAACTGTAGGTACATACAATACAATTTGAAAGCAAATAATTATTAGCAAATCAAATTGAAACAATAACTAGTCATACAATTGATATGAATGTCACTAGAGCATATATCCGTAATGAATTTCCACGCAAAATGCCAAATACACATCAGCGGAACACCCAAATTGACGAGCAAAATGCCATCCATCAGATGTCACGTCGTCAAATATTTGAAAAGTGCAGTAAATCATTAGCGCGAGCACTTGTTTTCTGTGAATCACTCGGGCGGCTTTTGCACCCCTAAAGCAAATGCAATTATCGTGCAGGATCCAGGCCAATTAAAGTTAATAATTAATTCGGTGAAACACAAACTGAGTTCGACGTGTGAGAGGCTGCAGCTGTCGGCGCTCAAGCTTGAAACCGAACAATGCCGAGTTATTTCCTTTTCACATCAAGTGCAGAGTAGATATATCTAACGTATCCCGAAAACAGGCTAGTAAAATAGATCTATAGTCAGTAATGGCTTTCCTTAAATTGAGTTTTTCAAAATATATTCCCTCTGGTACATCCCACCCAAGGTAATTGCGGAACGTACAATTCTCTATAAATTAGCGGAAATACTTTTTTCTAAAGTTGATAATTTCAGAGCTAAGTGGAATTGAATTGTTCTAAATCGCATAAACGATCAATTATCCGAAACGTCACTAGTAGTCTAGTCATTTAAGATTTGGGGAGAGAAATAATTCGCCAGCCTATGAAAATAATACCAATAAATACAGAAAAATGTTCTGATCATCATATCAAAATATTTACTTAACCTTTGATGATACTATTATTGAAATTTATTTAAAACTATCCTCATGAAATGTTATCCACATGTTTGTCGCATTAACGGTGAAGGATGTAGGTACATGAACAACAAAGAATTAAGTAAGTACGTAGGCTTTCACGACCAGAATCATTTAGAAAATAAACTCTGAAGCTCTGAAGAAGCGAGCAACATGTGTGTGTCTGCAAGAATTAACATCCATTATAATTCATCCAGCATTCAATGCAATAACCTAGATAATACTTGACAATTACATCTGATAGGTGTCATAATTGAAATGTGTCTAAAGGTAGAAACTTCTACTCATATTTCTTTAGTGACAATTAACCTACTGTATGTCATTAGTCACGTTAGTCTAATTGGTAAAACGTCGGACCGGCAATCCGTACATCTGGGTTCGAATCCCAGGCGTGGCTGTAGTTTTTTAAATTAAAAAATTACCGCCATCTTGTATTAACTATTTCAAATTTTTATATATATATATATAAAAAATTCCTAATTATATATTTTCCTTAGGTCTCATATTTATTAAAAATAATCTTTAAATTTCTTCGGAATAAATTGCACCTGTATGGTTTATATCTGGTCTGTACCCACACCCTGATATAATGAAAATCGATAATGGTGTAAAAAGAAACCCGGTTGGGTCGACAACCGCACTTAGAGAAAATCAACTTTTCTTGTTCACGTTTTATCTTCCTTACTCTTCAGCGGTCGTTAGTTAAAACTTTTTCCTTATCTCCGTCCGAAAAAATTCGGCAGTCCTGCTGTCGAGAACTTAAAAACTTCGAATTAAAAGATAATGACGTCCCGTAGTAATTTTATTAGGGGTGGATCGCTTCTAGCGAAACTCTTAGGTTTTCTTTAGTTGGAAACGTCGTGAAAAAAACGACAACTATCTAGGCGCCGACTGCGACTAAACGGATTAGTTTGATGAAGTCTAATGTCCTGAGGTAACTTTCTCAGTTATCTTATCTTATAACTTCCATTTGGTTAAGATTGGAAGATGACGTAATTGCCACAACTTTATTTTCAGTGCTTCGGTTAGTTTACTTATTCATGAGATGTTGGTATTCGGGGCTTCTTTAACATTTTCTCAACGATTGCCTTTCAAATTAATATAATTTCAAATTAGTGCCGTAATTTGTTAAACAAAGAGTCACATTTGTTTTACATACTATTAATTATAAAATTGAATATTGAATATTCAATTGAATTAATATTCAATTGAATATTCCATGAAAAGAAATTCTACGGACTTTACAGCGTCCTGTTTGTTGATCTTATCCTAGAATTAATCTAGTGTATGTACAACATGCCTTATAATTGAAAATGTTTATTTAAAGTTTATGACAAGAATGCTTTTCAACGTCGCTGAATAAACACCTGATGATAGCTATCGAAACAGTTCGTATTTCGTATCTTTGATATCTGGGCTACCAAAAGATGTCGCTGACAAGGGAGTAATATCGCAATACCGTGTCATCTATATTCCAAAAGCACTGATGTTGAGAAGTTGTTTGAAAATTTTGGCTTAATCATTTATTGTTTTATTTGAATATTTTAATTTTTAATTGCAATGTTGAAGATAATATTCCTGTGATCTGTGGTCTAGGGAGGTTGCTTTCTTTTGTTTATGAAGCCATGCGATGAAACTGGCGAGTTGTTAGATACACAAAAAGAGTATGCTGTATTTTTCAAAACCCTATCACTCATTAGTTTTGGTCCCCAAGACTTTAACAAAAAATACATATCGTTATTCCTTAATTTACCTGGCAAAAAAATGGTTAAAATAGTCCAAATTGCAAATAACTATAATTGAACGATTTCTGACCGATATATTTCTCAGTCAACTGTTTTTTCCCTGATTTATGTTTTTTTTACTATATGCAGTGTCCGATTTTCGCGAGAATTGTTAGCGATTTTGTTTATTTGAAAGTATGTGAAAATCGTTAGAGCAAAAGGTGCGCATTTTCTAAACAAAAAAAAAAGCGATTAACCAAATTTCGGTTCAGATAATGATTCTGCGCAACGTTGGCCTCTTCTAACCGTCTTCGTATATCTTGAAATAAACGAGATCATTATTCATTACAATGGATGTTAATTCTTTGCAGAAACCTGCATATATTGATATGAAACTTTGAAATAGTTAATACAAGATGGCGGTAATTTTTTAAGTTAAAAAACTACAGCCACGCCTGGGATTCGAACCCAGATATACGGATTGCCGGTATATATATATATAAATGATAGCCTATCCTTCCTTTTTTTTCCGTTTCTTTTTGTTAAAGTGTGGGGCCCGATAATTAAATGCTAAAAGAATTATAGCTACTAAACACAAAATGTAAAAACTTTTAGTTTTTAGTGCGTGGGCGCTCAAAAGTAATTAAAGATCAATTTTCCATACCGTTGGTGCTCAAGAAAACTAACACATCTCACAATTTGTCATTTTTGAGTTAAATATGTTTGCAAAAGCCGTTGTGTTTATCGTTAAGGGTTCCTATCAGGGAAAAAAATGACATATCATCAATAATAAGTTGTGCCACTGTTTAAGAATCTTTAACATCAATTCAGAAAAAAAAAAACGATTCAGACGTATAGTTTTGGCACTGTGTCGCTTTTCTGAGTACTTAAAAGATAGTATGTCAACACAACGGCGCAGTATTAAGAATATGTCATTTTTGTTGATGAAGTTTGTGTGAAGTGTGTTAATTTTGAATAAAAATACTTTGTTCCTCAATACGCATAATGGAGAATGAGCAACTAAGTAAACGGACTAATCTCAGCTATAATTGCGATTGCGAGACAAATAATTATCGCTAAAAATTATCAGTGAAGATGAAGCTAATACGCAATGGATGGCATGAAATCATGAAGAAATCACAACGTGATAGCCATGAGAATACAACTCATTACAAATTTGCAACTGTTTGCAGTTTTGAGTTTATAAAGTATCTTCTCTCAGAAAAATAAATGTAAAAAACCTCAATATTACTTTAATTATATAATTCCATATTAGAGCCAGTTTGTTGAACTTCATCCAAATAATATTTTATATATATATATATATATATATATATATATATATATATATATATATATATATTAAAGTTGAGAGTTTGTATCGACCGTGGCTTCGTTGAGAGAAAACGCAAGTTAATCACGTGGGAAATTCAGTCAAATAGGCGATTTTAAAGGAAACTCCTTTTATCTCAGTTCGATATTTCGTTTTAATTTAAAACTTCTTCAAGAATAAGCTAGATACAATAAAAAGAAGGCATCAGTCAACAAATAAATGGTCATATTCACTATTTCACTACTTACAAATAGAGTTGGAGAAAAGTTTGCTTAGAGAAATGTGTCATCGGACAAACCATGCCAATACACCATCACAACAGAGCACAAACGCAAACGACGGTAACATTATAACACTCATAAACAAACTATTAGGACGACACAACTGTCTCCTCCTTGCAGACAACTGGTTGTGAGAAACGAAAATATTACAAGGTGACATGAATCAGGTTTTATATATATATATATATATATATATATATAACTCCAGATAATAGTAACGTGGGAAATTCGGTCAAATGGGTAAAGTATATAAAACTCCTTTTATCTAGTTCAAATTTTCGTCTTTAATTTAAGACTTCCTCAGGAACAAGCTAATAAAACACAAACAAGGGCTTAATTACTGAAACGTCAAACTTAAAATAGCGGACAAAAAAGTTTCTACTTACAATTAGAGTATCATAACAGTCTGCATAGTGAGAAACATCCTCGGAAAAATCATGTCATTTTACACCAACGAAATCAATAACCATTACACTAAACAGGCAAAACTAATCACAAAATAAACTGCAGAGCGACACATGTCTTCACAACACGTAAAAATAGGCTGAATGACCACGTCCACACTGAATACAGAACTGGCAAGGCCACCAACATTACCACCAACTCTATTTTACGTTACCATTTCAAATTATTGTTTATTAAAAAAGAATAAATATTGCTAAGTTGACTGGTGTCAGATTTAAAATTTAAACTACTCCTCATGTTAAGCTGAATATGGTACATTTCCAAAAATAATCTAGATTTATAATTATTTTCTACCGCAACAATTTTGGTGTCCTCCCACTTCATATTATGGTCCATCTCAAGCGCGTGTTGTGCAACAGCACAGTTCTTTTTCCCTAACTTTAAATCGCTTTTGTGTAAAGCTAACCGGGACTTAAGCCATTGACTGGTTTGACCATAATATTTCATGGGACAACCACCACACGGAATACTATAAATGACATTGGATTTTAGAAAATGAGGAGTCTTGTCTTTGATATTTGAGAATATACTACTAATTGTCTTGTTATTAGTAACAACTACACGGAAATCATCATTCTTGAATAAATGAACCAATCTCACTGAAAGATTTTCAATTTGAAAAAGTTTCTTATACTTTACAGAGGGAACAGCACAACCATCGTCCATTGCGTGATCACGGAAGGGGCTATTAAAAATCAACCTCCGAACAAGAGCTCTAGGATACCCATTGTTGATGAACATCTCACTCAAATCCCGCAAGTTGTCATCAACAAAAGACAGATCACTAATGCACACTACCCTATTCCTCATGGCCACCAAAGTGTTGATTTTTTGACTAATAGAATGACTCGAAAGATAATTAATAAACCTACCAGAGGCCGTTGGTTTCCTATACCAGTCCAATTTAATATTATTGGTGGCCGGGTCACGTATAACCTTTGTGTCCAAGAACGGGACGCCGTAATTAGATTCCTCTTCGACAGTAAACTGTAGATGAGGATTGAAGTTGTTAAAAGTATTTAAAATCTCCTCTACTTTGTCTTGAGGTACAGCACATATTATGTCATCGACATATTTAAATAAAAAAGGGAGGCTAAAAGGTAATCTATCAATACAACTCTCTACAAGACAATCCATGACAAGCTGCGCCAGTATTGGACTTAATGGGGAACCCATAGGTGTACCAAAAATTTGCTTGTAAAACTTATCCTGAAAAGTGACATAACAATTGGTGTAAATAAAACGAATTAAATCAAGGAAAAGCTTAAGCGGTACAGAGCAAAAAACTCCGATGATCCCCCACGCATCCGTCACAGTCTGAATTACTAAATCTAGCGGTATATTCGTAAAGAGTGAGACGACATCCAAAGATATAAGAACAAAGCCAGGAGGCAAACTTTTCCGCTCCATCAATTTACAAAAGGTGAAAGTGTCCTTAATGTTATACTTTTCATCATCCTGAAGGGATGTATGTAAGATATCGGCCAAAAACTTTGAAAGTGCATATGTTGGTGATCCTATCGACGATACTATAGGGCGGAGAGGCACTTCGGGTTTATGAATCTTCGGAAGACCATAGAACTTAGCAGGAATTGAATTGTATTTAATGAGGGAGCTTGCCATCTCGTTGTTAATTAGTTTTTTATTTTTTAGTAAGTTAACAAAGTCATTGTTTTTCTTTTGAACAGTGATAGTGGGGTCTCTGCTAAGATTTTGGTAGACCGCCGTGTTGCTCAACAGATCCAAAGATCCAGCAACATAACTATCCCTACCCATCGCAACTGTCGTGCCACCCTTGTCCGCTCTGGTTATCAAAATGTTTGGTTCATTCTTCAAAAATGCTAAAGTTTTTCTATAAATCGAATTGAAAGGTGAAATTGACTGTATGGGATGTGAAGCATCCGACAGATAAGAGTTGGTTATCATGTTGGCAGCTCGAGCCCTATAAAAATCCTGCTGGTCAGAGGGCATTGCCTGTACAATATTCTCCACCTGTGATAGCAAAACAGCGATGGGCACATCCTTATGAGTAGCACTTAAACTGAATTTTGGACCTAATGACAAGAAGTTACTAATATCTTCAGGAATCGGTATGTCAGTTAGATTCTTGAACCATTTAGAATTATTCCTGAAGGGTTTAACATTTATTACTTCCGACTTGAGTCTATTAAGCTTCTTTATGTTTTTATTCTTGATCTTTGAAAAATGTTTATTAAAATTAAACGTCATACGACATGAGTATTCTTCAAATACATAAATAGGCAATAACCCTCTGGCTCTTTCCACAATCTTACTCAAGCGTTCATTCAGCACATCAATATTCTTAATAGTAATTTGAATTTCAAAATTAATTATCTTGATACCCAATCTGCAGTTGAAGGCCTCCACCTTTCGTGCCAGCGTTCTATCATCACAATCCAGCAGTTGAAGAAGATTCTTAGATCCATTCACAATATGATCGGGTTTGACATGATTCCTCCGACAATTTAGAAGGAAAATCCTTCTGTTCCTCGCATTAGCCAACTTGTGATTGGGGATTGTGATGATAGAACGCTGGCACGAAAGGTGGAGGCCTTCAACTGCAGATTGGGTATCAAGATAATTAATTTTGAAATTCAAATTACTATTAAGAATATTGATGTGCTGAATGAACGCTTGAGTAAGATTGTGGAAAGAGCCAGAGGGTTATTGCCTATTTATGTATTTGAAGAATACTCATGTCGTATGACTTTTAATTTTAATAAACATTTTTCAAAGATCAAGAATAAAAACATAAAGAAGCTTAATAGACTCAAGTCGGAAGTAATAAATGTTAAACCCTTCAGGAATAATTCTAAATGGTTCAAGAATCTAACTGACATACCGATTCCTGAAGATATTAGTAACTTCTTGTCATTAGGTCCAAAATTCAGTTTAAGTGCTACTCATAAGGATGTGCCCATCGCTGTTTTGCTATCACAGGTGGAGAATATTGTACAGGCAATGCCCTCTGACCAGCAGGATTTTTATAGGGCTCGAGCTGCCAACATGATAACCAACTCTTATCTGTCGGATGCTTCACATCCCATACAGTCAATTTCACCTTTCAATTCGATTTATAGAAAAACTTTAGCATTTTTGAAGAATGAACCAAACATTTTGATAACCAGAGCGGACAAGGGTGGCACGACAGTTGCGATGGGTAGGGATAGTTATGTTGCTGGATCTTTGGATCTGTTGAGCAACACGGCGGTCTACCAAAATCTTAGCAGAGACCCCACTATCACTGTTCAAAAGAAAAACAATGACTTTGTTAACTTACTAAAAAATAAAAAACTAATTAACAACGAGATGGCAAGCTCCCTCATTAAATACAATTCAATTCCTGCTAAGTTCTATGGTCTTCCGAAGATTCATAAACCCGAAGTGCCTCTCCGCCCTATAGTATCGTCGATAGGATCACCAACATATGCACTTTCAAAGTTTTTGGCCGATATCTTACATACATCCCTTCAGGATGATGAAAAGTATAACATTAAGGACACTTTCACCTTTTGTAAATTGATGGAGCGGAAAAGTTTGCCTCCTGGCTTTGTTCTTATATCTTTGGATGTCGTCTCACTCTTTACGAATATACCGCTAGATTTAGTAATTCAGACTGTGACGGATGCGTGGGGGATCATCGGAGTTTGTTGCTCTGTACCGCTTAAGCTTTTCCTTGATTTAATTCGTTTTATTTACACCAATTGTTATGTCACTTTTCAGGATAAGTTTTACAAGCAAATTTTTGGTACACCTATGGGTTCCCCATTAAGTCCAATACTGGCGCAGCTTGTCATGGATTGTCTTGTAGAGAGTTGTATTGATAGATTACCTTTTAGCCTCCCTTTTTTATTTAAATATGTCGATGACATAATATGTGCTGTACCTCAAGACAAAGTAGAGGAGATTTTAAATACTTTTAACAACTTCAATCCTCATCTACAGTTTACTGTCGAAGAGGAATCTAATTACGGCGTCCCGTTCTTGGACACAAAGGTTATACGTGACCCGGCCACCAATAATATTAAATTGGACTGGTATAGGAAACCAACGGCCTCTGGTAGGTTTATTAATTATCTTTCGAGTCATTCTATTAGTCAAAAAATCAACACTTTGGTGGCCATGAGGAATAGGGTAGTGTGCATTAGTGATCTGTCTTTTGTTGATGACAACTTGCGGGATTTGAGTGAGATGTTCATCAACAATGGGTATCCTAGAGCTCTTGTTCGGAGGTTGATTTTTAATAGCCCCTTCCGTGATCACGCAATGGACGATGGTTGTGCTGTTCCCTCTGTAAAGTATAAGAAACTTTTTCAAATTGAAAATCTTTCAGTGAGATTGGTTCATTTATTCAAGAATGATGATTTCCGTGTAGTTGTTACTAATAACAAGACAATTAGTAGTATATTCTCAAATATCAAAGACAAGACTCCTCATTTTCTAAAATCCAATGTCATTTATAGTATTCCGTGTGGTGGTTGTCCCATGAAATATTATGGTCAAACCAGTCAATGGCTTAAGTCCCGGTTAGCTTTACACAAAAGCGATTTAAAGTTAGGGAAAAAGAACTGTGCTGTTGCACAACACGCGCTTGAGATGGACCATAATATGAAGTGGGAGGACACCAAAATTGTTGCGGTAGAAAATAATTATAAATCTAGATTATTTTTGGAAATGTACCATATTCAGCTTAACATGAGGAGTAGTTTAAATTTTAAATCTGACACCAGTCAACTTAGCAATATTTATTCTTTTTTAATAAACAATAATTTGAAATGGTAACGTAAAATAGAGTTGGTGGTAATGTTGGTGGCCTTGCCAGTTCTGTATTCAGTGTGGACGTGGTCATTCAGCCTATTTTTACGTGTTGTGAAGACATGTGTCGCTCTGCAGTTTATTTTGTGATTAGTTTTGCCTGTTTAGTGTAATGGTTATTGATTTCGTTGGTGTAAAATGACATGATTTTTCCGAGGATGTTTCTCACTATGCAGACTGTTATGATACTCTAATTGTAAGTAGAAACTTTTTTGTCCGCTATTTTAAGTTTGACGTTTCAGTAATTAAGCCCTTGTTTGTGTTTTATTAGCTTGTTCCTGAGGAAGTCTTAAATTAAAGACGAAAATTTGAACTAGGTAAAAGGAGTTTTATATACTTTACCCATTTGACCGAATTTCCCACGTTACTATTATCTGGAGTTGTTACAAAGTCACGGTCGTTATTTTAATTACACTATATATATATATATATATATAACCCAGTTTATTATGAAATTTTTATTTACATCATTTACATTTTGGTTTTTCAAAGATATAGTAATAGTAAAGCTTATAACCGTTCTCCTGCAAAATGACGAATATTGAGATGTGTCACTTTTCTTGTGCACCAACGATACGTTAAAAAAATATGTTACATTACAACACCCTGTATCACGGTTGTTCAGTATCAAGGTTATGTTAACCAAACACATAGATGTTAACAATCCAATATACGCATACTTATCAAAAGAAACTGCCAACCCTCTCGCTCAATAAATATAACCGGAAAGCAATATTTTTTTTCATAACGTATACCCTTTTCTATAGGAAGCTGCCATCGGTAGTCAATAACGATAAACATTCTCTAGGAGAGGACAAGACCTAGCGAACGGAAACCCTTATAGCGGAATAAAATAAAAAGTTCGGAAGCGTCGATAAGAAAAACTGCGTACGAATGGGGCGTCCGCAGAACTTAAGACGGGAGTGCCGGATCGTGCGAATTGTTTCTGACTGAAGTATAGCGGGTCAACAGATGGCCGTCCCTCGCCTGCCATTCGTTAGCGGCAGTGGAAGTGCTGCGTCCGTTAAAGAACCCGGAGTGGGCCGTCGGCTGCTACGTTGCCTCGGGAAATGCGACCGAACGGTCCGGAAAATACAAACGACGTCTGGCGAGGGCGGCGTGTGCGGTGTGCGCGTCCCGGCGCGGAAAAATCACGCCTAGGTAAAAAGGCAACACCGAAGGATCGCTCCCGAGCGGAGATGCGAAGTTAGCGGACTGAGAATGGAAAGAAATCGCCCCCTTCGCGGTGAGTTACGATTTATTCCCGGACTTTCTTTAAGTTCTTTTCTTCGCGCTGAAACTTCTGAACAGACAGGGCCGTACCACTAGCAAATTTGTGATGTGTTAAGTACAGCTGTCTACTTTAATATCCATTGAGAAAATACAGGCTGTTTCAATAATATGACGGACATTTAAAAGTGTAAAATGTATTGGTAGTTGTAGTTTACCATTTCGTTTGTAATTTCTACATTGAAGTACCGTAAACTGGGGCTACTTCGACATCGTGGGTAACTTCGACACCTCGCGCTGCGCCTGCGCGCTATGCATCTGTGTGTTGTTTAGGCAGTTGTTTAGTTCGCAACAGGTGTTATAAATTATAAGTAAGATTAAAAGAGCGTAAATATGGTTAGAACATATAAAAAGAGGAGATGGTGGTAGGAGATACCGAAACTATAATGATAACGATCTTAACAAGGCAATAGCTGCTATAAAAGCTGGTATGTCCCAGAAACTTGCTAGCATAACCTATAAAATTCCGCGGACAACTCTATTGGACAAAAGACCTGAAAATCACCCTGGCCAATTTGGTCACCCAAAGGTATTAACAACAGAAGAGGAGAGTTTTATTGCTAAAACTCTTGGCACGGTAAGCGACTGGGGATATCCGATGGCCAGTGCAGATGTGAGGGGCGGACACCCCTCTCAATATTTACTATTATACTTTAATCAACTCTAAACTGAAGGGGCCCCTGTTAGGACTTTGCTCAACTACCTAACCTTGGTAACTCGCCCCAAGCGACGCTTGGCGACGCTAACACTTAAAAATGTGATCTTAATTGATCTTACGGTAGCGTGAATCAATTATCTCTGTTACGGAGGCTTTAAAGAGTTCTTTCTCTGAGACTTTGTCAGAGACGTTTGAACTCACTATTTATTAACCACTATATGCAAGGCTAAATACTTTACTATAAAAGGGACAGGTTTATATTATTCTAAAATGAATATGCCGAAGAAAACCACAACAAAATCTATTAACAAAAATATATACAACAATGCAGAACTGCTTACATGGAATTTGAATATGTTAATCCTAAACATGATATATTCTTAATTTGGCAGAGATGGATAAATCAGCAAGTACAGACAACGAATAAATACCTTATTATTTCGGTTGAGCACAAGAAACACGAGACAGCACAGTTTCTATAACTTGGCCCCCATTGGGGCCCTACGCTTGGGCGCGCGTTTTGACGCACGACCGTCTACTTTCAAAGCCCGATGCCAAAGAGGCTGTTTGCTTGTCCCCTTGCATCTTCCCAGACACTTTTCGCGCCAAAAGCTTGCGCGGTAATCCTGACGCGACTGCAGCGCCACTCCGAGCGTCTGTTAAATACCAATTTAAATCCTAATCTGACTTATTACACAGACATTGTGGCAATTATATCAGGATTCGTTACAAAGCAGGGTCGTAATGTTCGCGAATGGAAAGACAACAGACCAGGTTATGAGTTTGTAAAACAATTTGCTACTAGAAACAATCTATCGCAACGTTTGGCTACAAGCAGCAACGAGCTTGTATTGGTGAAGCTCAAATTAGAGAACTTTTCGGTAATATAGAGGCCCATTTGCTAAATGCTCGTCCGTGCAATGTGTACAACTGTGATGAGACTAATATAACGGACAATCCAGGGTCTAAAAAGGTGTTGGTCCCAAGAGGAACAAAAAGGGTTGAGAGGATTCAAGAACATTCAAGAACATCCATTAGCATAATGGTGTGTGGTACAGCTGATGGGAAGTTGCTTGCTCCTATGGTTGTTTATAAGAGTATGCACTTATACGAACATTGGACGAAAGGGGGTCCAAATGGAACCGTGTACGCTAACAGAGCGGTTGGTTCGATATGATTCTCTTCGAGCAATGGTTGTTTGATGTTTTGCTACCACACATCAAAGGAAACAGCCAGAGCATATAAAAATTATAATAGGTGACAATTTAGCATCACATTTTTCACCCATAGTTATAAAGGCTGCTCTCGAGATCACTATTTATATGACGCCACTGCCAGCTAATGCTACACATTTGATGCAGCCATTGGATGTGAGTTTCTTTAGTCCTATGAAGAAAAACTGAAAAGCAATTTTAGACACCTGGAGAAAGGTATCTTGTCGTAAAGGATCAATTCCCAAGGAGCAGTTTCCAGGTCTTTTGAAGAGGCTTTGGTTAGCAATTTCTACCAATGCTGAAGCCAATTTCATGTCTGGTTTTCGAACCACAGGCTTATCTCTGTTTCGGCCAGATGCTGTGTTGTCTAAACTTCCACATTTGTCAGCATCTAGTTCGGAAAGATTGTTGGATGCGAGTCTTTTGGAGTTTCTGAAAGAATCTCGTGGATTCACAGAAGCCTCTGCCTGTAAAGGAACAAGAGGGAAGAAGGTTATCACACGACCAGGGCAACAAATGAGCACTATGTCTGCTCCTAAAGAAGCTGTTGCATCGTGCCAGACGACAAACATGTCTACTGCTGATGAAGAACGGCCATTATCTGTCCTGAAAGCCAAAATAGTGAGCAAATCTCCAAAGACAAACAAAAAGTTGACCAACATCACTGATCAAGCCAATGCAAAGGTCGGTCTTTCTAAAAAAAACATACAACCGGACACAAAAGAATGATGAAACGTGCTCAATGTGCGAATGCAAATTTTCCACATACAGAGGTTCAGAGTGGATTCGCTGTGTCTCATGTTTGCGATGGGTCTGCGGAATTTGCAATAAGGGCTCTACTGACCCTAATTATAATTGCCCTACTTGTAATTTGTGTGCAATATGTAAGTGTGAGTATTCTACCTATGCCAGCCGTAAGAAACGGATACGATGCATATTATGCCATAAATGGAAATGGATATGTGGAAATTGTAATGGCGGATCCTAGAAAAGGCATTATGCGTGCGATATTTGTGAAGATGACGATTAAGATTTTTTGGGACCAAAGAAAATGCCAAATACGGCTTTGTTGTTGTTTTTTTTTTAGTTTATAGCCATTGAAAGTTTATTTTTTAGAATACTAATACAATTCTTTATAAGAGAATATTGTTTTTTCTTAGGTTTTTTTTTTAAACCAATATCTAGTGCCAGAGTAACCTCTATGCGAGATATTTTCGACAATACATATATTTTTAAGTGATGTCGAAGTTACCCCACCCTACGGGTAACTTCGACACGAAAATAAAAATTAAAAAAAAAAAACATTTCTCCACATTTTGAGTTTTCGGCATGTAGCGGTTTCGAATGCCAATGCATCAAATGGTATAATGGTATATATAGCTCATGATTTTATAACTCGTATAAAAAGTCCTGAAATGATTTATGCATAGATTTATGCCGAAAACATGTCAAAGTAGTCCCAGTTTACGGTAACCAATAGGAATGGTGCAATTACGGAGAGTTGAGTGTGAAGGTTGACAAATGCTGTTAAAGTTAATCTTACAAATCTTTGAGATTGGTAATATCTATGCCACTTTGCTGTTGTCGAGATGTGAAATTAGACAAATAAATCTTCACTTCAATCTTCAAATCATTTCAGAAAAATTCAATCCCGACAAGACTTTACACCTTTGGTTGGATATCGTGTCTGTGTCATAGTTATTTATATATTATCATGCTTCCTATTGATCGGACGAAAACGAGCGTTATTTGGAAATGTGTCGAACTTTTAATTCTCTACAAAAAAAGTTTGACAAGGCAAATGAATCTCACAAGAAGAAGTTTGCTAAATTAGAAGCTTAGAAGCGTGTGACCAACTCTGCAAACTGTGAATAAAGTAGTCATATTAATATGTCTAATTACCAATTCCCCACCGGTGAATTGTCAGCCCTGGGTAAATGCTTGAATTATGCAATCGCACCCACAAGAATACCAAATGACGAAGTTAAGTGGAAACCGTTCCTCAAGAGATTTCTAGGATAATTAGGAAAGCTACCACACCGGAGAACAAAGTTACCAACAAGGAAAAGTACTCTCATCAATGACAATATCGACATTACAGTACCTACTTCCAGCGGACAGAGGGACCGCAACGATAATACTGAACATGGAGGACTATAATAGAAAGATGAACGATCTATTGCAGCGGTCGCCAACCTTTTGGGACCCACGGAGCGCAAACTATAAATTTAAGCTTCCGCGGACCCCTATAATTTGCCTTTTAAGGTACTTTAAAATAGGGAATATAATAGTTAATATAAACTATCTACACTTATTTAATTATAAAAAGAAATATTAATGCGATCATTGTTGCTGCTTATAAGCAATAAGATCATGGATTCTTGGGTCTAATGTCACTGCAACACGGAAAGTACATTGTCTTTCTGGCCAACACCGGTACTTATTTTTAATTGCCATAACAGTACAAATGTTCTTTCACACTACTATGTTGTTGAATATGGAGTCAAAATGATGCTCATCCTTTGGATAATAACGTGCAAAAGATTATGGGACTGACTATAAGTGCTGTCGGACAATGGTTATTACCTGACGGTAGACGTCCTCTTCTTTCATACTGTCAGCTCGATTTGGAAACATTTACAGATCGTCTTCAGTCAATCGCGATTGCAACAACAAAATTTTCCTTTCAAATTCGAGAATGATTGCCTTGTGCCGAATTATATTTACAATTTTAACTACATCAGAGTGTGAAGATCTGGAGATATTTTTTTTGCTGGTAGTTGCTGGTAGTTCACGACGAATAATACAATGCGTAGACATTTTCACTCTTCTATCAACTCCTGAGAGACGCTCGGTCATGCTTGCTGCACTGTACATATACCAACACATTTCTTCCACTCAACACCGTTTTTCTGGTGCACTTAAGTGCAATAAAAAATCTCTGAGCCAGTTGTTCTATAGGTAAGTTGAGCGTTTGCTATATGTTTGTTATATCTGTTGATGAGTCGAGTTAAATTGAATAAACCGTTGATTTTGTTACAATTTCAATCACTCGATTTTCAATATCTTCTACCATGTCGTCAAGTCGGCGCTTCATGTTTTAGTGGACATAGCCGTTACTTTCAGCTTATGAACAGCATGCTGCTCCAAAACCTTTGCACACGTTTTTTTTTAATTTTTATGATTTGAAGCGCAATTAAATAATAAACATTTACTAGGGACTTATCCGCAAAGTGTTTTCTAATGAAGTATTCATTTGGTTTCTTAGCACAATCTGGGTGTTCCGACTGCAGGTGTCTGTCGAGATTTGATGTTTCGTGGCATCATTAGATAAACTCTCAGAACATACTACGCAAAGCGGCCGTGTATTCATCACACTTCCATGTTCTTACATGAATCCAAATTTCAAATAGTCATGGTCGTATTTTCTTGATTTTGAAACTTTGTACTTTTTATTCTCTCCGCCAGTTGTCGTGTTCTTTCTGATGGTGCGTGTTGGTGGTTCTGGAGACTCAGATTGTAAAGATTCACGTGTTATTTAAAAGCTTGTATTGTAGGTATGACATGAAAGAGAAATAGAATTCGACTTTTAAAACAAATAATCTCTTCTTCCCACAATATTGACGGTGTATCCAATACTAATTACAGAAATTGATAGAAAATAATCCTGTCTTAGATAGAAAGATAAGACGACAATATACTTTTATTTCATGTATAAGAAGAGAAAATAACTTATTTTGATATTATTTCTTTACTATTAGGTAAGCACATAAGGTCCCAAGTGTCTCCACAGACCCCCAAAATTTACTTGCGGACCCATAGGGGCCGCGGACCACCGGTTGGCGACCTCTGATCTATTGGACCTTTCTACGTACCGTATAATCGATTCCGGAATGACAACAACTTTTTGTTAAAGCCCCTCACGTACTTTTAAACTCTGGACATTTTATTCAGATTCTGCAGGAAGTTGTCTCAGGATATACTCAGGATATAGTTTTGACGAGGATAATTGACGAGATAAGATAGGAAGGCGAGTGAAGGAATTGGTTAAATCATCATCGATTCCCGTACAGGAACAAAGAAGCCTATTTGTTCAAGCCCCTAGGGCACCTAGGATCTACGGTTTGCCAAAGATCCACAAGGATAACGTACCTTTAAGACCAATCGTTAGCGCAATAGGCTCCCAACCTATTTGTTAGCAAAATACTTGTCGAAAACCATCCAACCGTTTATAGGACAAACCACATCTTTTGTCAAGAACTCCGAAAATTTTATTCAGATTTTGAAGGAAGTTGTTATTGACCCTCAGGATATACTCGTAAGTTTCGACGTAACATCACTCTTTACGTGTGTTCCGGTTAAGGAGGCAGTCGAAGGCCTTCGGACAACACTTGTCCCCCTAGGTCTACCAACCGATGTACCGGATCTTGTAGAGTATTGTCTCTCCACCACATACTTCAAGTGGGCGGGAGCGATGTATGAGCAGGTAGAGGGTGCAGCCATGGGATCACCTTTGTCACCGGTAATCGCCAATTTCTTCATGGAATTGTTTGAAGAAAAAGCCATTAGCTCGTCCTTTCAAACCCAAGCACTGGGTCAGATATGTCGACGATACCTTTGTGATTTGGCCACACGGTAGAGATAGACTTACTGAGTTCCTTAACCACCTGAACAATGTTAGTCCTTCCATCAAATTCACGATGGAAATAGAAAAGGATAATCAGCTGCCTTTCTTGGATGTGCTGGTATACAGAACGTCAACGGGTAGACTTGGACATACAGTCTACCGTAAGAAGACACATACCGATCGGTACTTGAACGCCAAATCGCAACACCACCCCCAACAGAAAAGAAGTGTTATTAACACTTTGTTCAACAGAGCCGAGAAGGTATGCGACTCTAGCATCTTGGACGAAGAACGAAAACACTTGGAGTGGGCCCTACGTCAGAATGGATACACCAGGTCTGACATACGGGGTGTCACACAAAGAAAACCGCAAGTCTCAGAGGAACCGCAAGAGTCTAAGGGGTTCGCTTGCTTACCATACGTAAGTGGGGTATCAGAGAGAATCTGTGATGGGGCGGACACCCTTCTCAATATTTACTATTATACTTTAATCAACTCTAAACTGAAGGGGGGTAACTCGCCTCAAGCGACGCTTGGTCCGCCATTTTCAATCACAGGTACTAACTGATTTAAACAAACTAATCTTACGGTAGCGTGAATTAGTTATCTCTCTCTTACGGAGGCTCTTACGGAGTCTGAGTTCTTTCTCTGAGACTTTGTCAGAGACGTTTGAACTCACTAATTATTAATCACTATATGCAGGGCTAAATACTTTACCATAAAAGGGACAGGTTTATATTATTCTAAAATGAATATACCGAAGAAAACCACAATAAAATCTATTAACAAAAATATATACAACAATGCAGAACTGCTTACATGGAATTTGAATTTTAATGCCTATTAACAAAAATGATATTCTTTGGCAGAGATGGGCAAATCAGCAAGTACAGACAACAAACAAATACCTTAATATTTCGGTGAGCACAAGAAACACGAGACAGCACAGTTTCTATAACTTGGCCCCCATTGGGGCCCTACGCTTGGGCGCGCGTTTTGACGCACGACCGTCTACCTTCAAAGCCCGATGCTAAAGAGGCTGTTTGCTTGTCTCTTTACCAGTTCCTCAAGCTTTTCGCGCCAAAAGCTTGCGTGGTAACCCTGACGCGACTGCAGCGCCACTCCGAGCGTCTATTAAATACCAACTCAACACAAAACATGGATGTTTGAATTCAAACATCCATCCAAACCCGCGCGCAAAACCTCGACTTATCACAAATCGGTAGAGTACTGAAGAAATCGGGCATCACGGTAAGGTACAGAGCACCAGCTAAGGTAAAGGATCTTTCGCCAAACCCAAAGGATATCACACCACTCCTGAAGAACGAAGGGGTATACAAGATAACATGTGAGTGCGGAACATGCTATGTAGGACAGACAGGACGAAGCATCGAATGTCGAATCAAGGAGCACAGTAGGGACACCCGGCTAGGCAAGATTCAACAGTCCGCTGTTGCTCAACACTGCCACGAGTCGGGACACACAATGGATTTCGATGACGCGAAGATGTTGGCAAGGGTGGGTAATTATCATCGAAGGCTTATTAGAGAAGCCATCGAAATTTACAAACATCCTGACAACATCAATCGCGAGGACGGTACTGACATTAGTAGGGTCTGGAAATCGATCCTAACGCGGTCAGGTGGAAAACCACATGGAGCGGTAGCTCCAGATGTGCGCAGTGAGGTTAAAATTCAGGTATATAAGGGAGCCTTTCTTGGTAGGTCTTCAGTATTCAATTAGCTTTGAAGAAGCGAGCAACATGGTTCGCGAAACGTCAGCATTAACAAATCTTGACACACGGCATAACCCGGAAGCAGTTTATTTTCTAAAGGATTGAAATTTAGTATATCTGGTTACATATCAATGTATACCTTATTTATTTTTCATTTTACAGTCATGAAAGGGATTTTCATTATTTGCCGCACCTGAAACAGTCAACTGCTATTGACACAACACCTGACGCCACCGAAATGTGTTTACCATTTTACAGAAGTTAACTTGAAAATAAGAGAAAGGAAATCAATAAATAGTGTGTTCCACCGCCATTTCTATTTACTCAATTAGACGGCAAGTAACTCTGTAATCAACTAATCGATAACGGCTTGTGGTACATAATTGTTCAATTTCTCTGGAAGGTTGGTACATAGCCTTATCGCTCTATCACAGATTTATTACACTAAGTGTTTCGTAGCATATTCGACCCGCTTTGTCGGTAAATCGTAGAAACAAAAATAATTTACTGTTTATATAAATATATTGCTTGTAGGCGTTTATTCAGGTTGACAGTTTAAGACTGTTCTTACAAGAGGTTTTTTTCAGTCCTCAGCTCGTTTTATGTTAGCGGAAAGGTCTGTCCTAATACGCACAACAAATTTACTTAGAATTTATTTCTTATTAGCTTTTTTTATTAAAGCTGTATTTATTTTCACCACGTAACGTACATGAAGTACATAATCCTAAGACTGGGATCTGCAAAGTCTTTGTACGCTGTTTGTTTTTTCATCATTTTAATAGGACAACAATCCTTGATACGAGTTTGCGGTAAATAAAGAAGAAAAATTTTATAGCGATATTAAATCTACCTGCGCCTCCGCCGATTCCGGTTTTCCGAGCTTAATCCACCTCTGTTGCTTTATTTGGTACAAACGACGAATCTCGACGGAGAAGACATTTGCGAGCGGGTTATCTAAAACGTAAAAGTCGTGACGTCCGCACAGCGAATAACATAGATTGATGCGGCGAGGTGGGAGCCATTTAATAAACTTTTGAAACAGGATACAGATGACGAATTATTTATATCCACCGACCGTGTACCGTCCTGTTTATTATCCTTATCTTTGATTAATGTGTCGCGAAAGCACGTTAAAGAGACAATTCAGAAAAATAGTCTAGTTGGGTATTTGCTTATGTTCTTATTGTACAAGTCTTCGAAATTAAACACATACGACTTTTCTTTAGAGTGGATACAAATTGAGAGACATACAAGTTTATCATGATTAAGGGAGTATTAGCAACAGAGTGTAAAATGGTGATAACCGCTTAGGGTACATATTACTGTGAGGTGTTTCTGAAAATTCTTCAATAGATTTTAAAAACTTGCTGCATGACTTTATTCTACACGTCAAAACATAGATAACACTGTTACAAAAGAAAAACGAAATATACTTTTCACGAGACATAGCGGACGTTGTTGAGATGGCAGAGCTGAACATAATGGCATAGCTGAAATTTTCCAAACACCCCCAAAATCTCGATTTTTTCAAAAACACATGCTTTTTGGTACTTGCCGTGTATAAAAAATCATAACTCCGCCATTTTCTATTCGATATCCAAAATAAAAAATGCAAATCAAAGAGGAAGCATAGACCATTATAAAGATTTACTGTTCTCTCAGATCCAAATACAAATCGAAAAGTTATGGACGTTCAAGTTCAAAAGTTTCCCATTATTTTCAGATATTGTCAGCATTAGCAACAATTTGATGACCTGTTTGAATCCGTAATATTTATTTGATATTTTTTTATTGAAAGCCCATTTAAATTTGCGTTTAATACGAGTTTGCTAATTAGAATCGGTTGAAATTTAACAGAATTATCAAATTTTATTGACCGGCTGCTAGACACATCGCACTACGGAGAAGAAATACACAGGCCGATATGAGGTAATAAATCCGTAGTCTTTATACACATTAATTAGACATTACTAGCACTTATATTTTACAATGTTATTTTAAAATTATGAAACTGTTTTATTTACTTTTTGTTATTACCTGTCAGACTATCACAATATGTTACTAAGTAGATTAGAGTTTGCGTTCATTACAGTTCCAGGTATATTTGGGTTCAAAATAAATTACATCAACAGTCAAATTTTCACTCGTTTATTGGAAGAGTACTGAGTTACTATCGTGATTTATGAAAAATAAAGAAACAAGAAATACAACAAAACTTAAAAATGTTTACTAAATCTCCATCGTTTATACAATACATCATCTCTTTCGCGTTTAAGTGACCAGCAGTAGTCTGCGATCATGTTGATGGTATTTTTTCCTTGATGAAATCATTCACAGTGTTCGTCACTGAGTTGGCCAAGACTGTCCGGAAAGAAATTCAAATGAGGTCATGAGGCCATTTCACCGTAGGCACTCAAAATCTCTTGTACAACATTTGCGTCGTCGGCACATCATTTCCAAGAATACTATTCCACGCTCGTCTTTCCACATCATTCAGTTTAGTTGCAAAATCGTTGTACCGCATAATTTTCCGAATTTGTGGCCTAACAAATATTCCTGAAAATAGATCAGTTGATCCTTCCGTCTAGTGTGAATGTCAAGACGGTGAATAAATTTCGATAACTCAGTCAAATTTCAACCGATTCTAAGAAACAAACTTGTATTAAACGGACATTTAAATGGGCTTTCAATAAAAAAAATAGAAATGAAATATTATGGATTGAAACAGGTCATCAAACTGTTGTTAAATTTCAGAAAATCTGAAAATAATGGGAAACTTCTGTTTTTGAACGTCCATAACTTTTCGACTTTTTATTGGATCTGACCGAACAGTACATTATTATAATGGTCTGTGTTCCCTCTTTCAATTGCATTTTTTTTTATTTTGGAAATCGAATTGAAAATGACGGAGTTCTGCATTTTTATACACATGTAAGTACCCAAAAACAGTTTTTTTGTTTGTTGGGAGTTTTCCGAAAATGGCTGCATAACTTTCTATTAAACTTAAATTAAAGGTACAATGGGGGTAGTATAATTCTTTGGTATTGATTTCGGAACACTATGTACTTAAGTTCATATTACGATTGTTTATAGACATAATTTAACAAGTTAAACAAATGCGCACATTTATTAAATAAATAAACATCGTCAAGATGGAGCTGCACAGGTTTTAGTGGTTTAAATTTGCATCATTTAAAAAAGAATCAAAGACTCGAAATCTGAGTATTTTCAACTAGAAAACGCACTATTTGTGGCTAATTAGCTCAAGTAGTAAGAACACTATTTATTGTTCCATATTGGCATAACATGCTCCAAATTTTATGATGAATAAACCAAATTTTATATTTAAAAAAGCACACCTTAGCGAAACAATAGTAACGGTTCGATAAGTAATTAAACCTTTTTTGTGTCACAAAAGGAACATATAATTTCAAATGCTTTTTGTTTTTGTAGATGACGAACCTGCTTTTAAGTATCCACAACGTCCAACATTTGGGTTACGTAGACTGCTGAGTAGACACGAAAACAATGAAAATGACTTATTTTTGCACTGCATATTTTGCTGTTTTTGTGTTGCAACAACAAAAAATATATATAATAAAATTTTTTTTTAACCCTTCATTGGGTTTGAAAGGTCTTGTTCTATTAGTTTCTTCAAGCAAATTACTAACTCAATCAGTTTAGTTTCTGTATTAATATTTCAAAATTGCAACCATGTAATTAATAATCATACAATATTGATGAACTATATCTTATCATAAAATATTAGTATTATCCACAGTTTCAAAAAAAGTTAGTAAACCAAAAAAAAAACTTTTAGTATTACAAACTTCCCCCGTTTGCGTTCCAGTCCACAAAATGGATAAAAAAGCGACCCTTAAACTCCATAAAAACAAAGCTAACCCCAATTTAACCCTCTTCGCAAGAGTACAAACTACAGTATCGTATTTTACAAGAAGCAAATTAAGGGTACGCATTAAAACGAAAAGAAGTAGCCCGAACGGAGGTCCTTTTCTAAAACGAACATAAACTGCAACTTCTATAGCTCCCCTCTAGCAGAGTATCGCAAATTAAAATTGCAGGTTTCCGGGGGCAATTAAGGCCCGAGTCCCAAATTCCTGCCACCAGAGGTCGCATAAAAGCGCGCCCATCGTCGCCTACTGCGATTAGTCTTTTGCGCACAACTTTCCAGAGTCTGATATAATAAGACTCTGGAGGAAGGGGAATTCTTCTCGGGAAACTCTAGGAGAGAGCATGAGGTGTTGGCGCGCGCGTCGTTGAAAAGGTTTAACGAGTCAGCAGACTGTTAATAACAGGAAAGCGAGAACGACGAGCGCCGCAACCGCTTCATTAGCGATGAGTTTTGATGACTTGTTATATGGGGGTGCTCTGTAGCCATTTCTACTTAGACTTTATGAAGCATAAGCGCCTTGTCGATGGTTATGGAAATACTTACCGCCAACTACAAACTGGGAGTTCGTTATGTAGGGAAACTTCAAAACAAACTGCGTACTGTTGGTACCGCCAAGGTACTCGCTGTTTAGCGTTATGTTCATAAATACCATCTAATACCAAGTTATTACGTTAAATATATCCAACATTACAATTTTAACATGATTTCCATCAATCTTCTGCAGAAATGAATCAAACTGGTTACCGCCTGAGTCTGAAAAAAGGGAATTTTAAGTTCACATCACTAGTTCTTTTATTTTCATCCCGCAAAAGAAAATCGCTAGAAAAATCTTTCCAAGACTTTGAGGAGGAACTGGCTTTTAATGTTTTATGTTAGAACCATATCTACGTGCATGTGACCATTTTGCGCGTTTTGTTTAGAATTCTAGAAAAATAAGTTCAGCAAATAAGTTTTTGAATTACAGTTTTGCTTGTTATAGAATACTTAGTAGTTACTGGTTACCAAATGAATGCATTTTTTTTTTCGAGTGCTGTTTTAAAACGAAAGAAATAAAATAGGCCGTGTCTAAATTAAACTCAGGAGTAACGAACCCCAGGCCAAAAGGATAGATTTACATTTTGAACACTTAAAACTCGCGTTATCGATAGTAACTAAGCGAGAAATAACAGCATAATTAGAGGAAAAGCTAAAAAACGAAAAAGTAAAAAAAAGTAAAAAGCCAAAACGAAAACAGATAAAATATATTTGGTTTCCCCATTTGAATTTGTTACGGCAAGTTTTCTAATATTTATTTTTCAGTCCTTTTAACATTTTATTTGTACGGTTAACATAGCACTATATTATGACAGAGTTCTTGAGGAGCAGGACTGCTTTCCAATAGTAGGTCCAGGCTTCAATCCCAGGTTAGGGAGGGATTTTTCAAAATACCCTGTCTCATCGACTGTCTCACCGAGAAGCCAAGAGGCGTTGTGCACATGTCAATATCCCCAACAAAAAAAAATAACCAAGAATCAGTTGTAACATATATTTTAATCTCGACGTTTACAGTATTAATTCTCAGTAATCTTCATCAGGAGCCAAACATTGAGAAATTGATAGGTTACTAATGTAGGTTTTTACTTTAACATACGCAGTATGTAAAGTATTGTAATCGTGCCAAAAAAAAATTTTGAGATTTTAGCGGAAATATGTCTTTTTGGGTCCCCTGAACATTTTTGACCAAGGTACAAAAAAATGTCTGTGTGTGTGTGTGGATGTGTGTGTGTGTGTGTGTGTGTGTGTGTGTGTGTGTGTGTGTGTGTGTGTGTGTGTGTGTGTGTGTGTGTGTGTGTGTGTGTGTGTGTGTGTGTGTGTGTGTGTACCCGTTTTTGTGGCGACGATTCCGGAGAAACTACTAAAAGTATCGGGACGAAACTTCATATTTATAAGTTTCATAACCAAACTTAGAGCTGAAAAGCTTTCTGTTGAAAACGGTCCAAAGGAACTGGTGGTTTACTCATAGCATTTTTCGAAGATTTTGCAAATGAGCCGCTATTTGTGTAATGTCGTCAAAATAGTTAAATAATAAATTAAAGGAGAGGAAATTTTCTATAATTTATGTATATGACATTTTTTGGTAGAATTTATAGTTTAGCTGCATGAGCAAATTCAATTTCATAGAAATCGGTCGTACTGCTTTAAAACTAGTAGCCAGGATATGTCAGATTTTTTGATTCTAATGACAGTAGCTAGTGTCAAACGCTAATGTTTTGAAAATACTACTGTCAATATAGGCTGCGTTCGGATATTGAACACCGTTACACTTTTTACACCCACTAACACGTAAGTGTCATTTGGACGGTGTACCCGGTGTCAACGGAGTATAATATCCGAACGCAGCTTTAATCGAGATATCTGTCCAGTTCTACTAGTTTTATTTTAATGCAGACATAGCCGATATCGATCAAATAGAATCTCATGCAGCTAAACTATTAACTTTTTATATAGTATGATAAAGTCTTGTGCCTGGCCACATCAGATTTTTTTTTAATGTTTATTGGATTTTAGGTTCACCGGTATTCACATTGTGTTTATGGATGTTGACGATCGTGGAATTGTTTTGGAATTGAAACCGTTATTTAAAAGAAACAAAACATTTAATTGATACAAATTACAATTTAATTGTTACATTACAAATCTGTACTGGCATGTTATATAAGAAACAAAAATTGTAGCAAAAATTTAAGAAAATGAACGCCATTATTGGTAATCGGGTAGAAATGAAATCCAATCGGATCTAACATCGAACAGTAGTGTAAATTTACGCACCACAATTATTAGCTGTATAAAAAATATTTTCCAGGAACATTTGAGTGTGGATATCAGAACATTTCATAGACTTTAGACCAATTACTTAATTCAACAAGGCAACAACAATTCATCCTTAACGATTACCCAATCGGACAACATAGAAAATCGAACAAGAGACACTTTATGGTGTAGTAGCAAAAAAGTAAAAATTACGCGCTTCTTTTCTCAAAAACTAGGCATAATTCAAAATGTATCAATGCTTCAGATTTAATTTTTACGAACAAGCATAAGAGGATTGATTGGAACTTTTTTGGACGGATTTTTCTTCTGTTACTAGAGTAATAACATAATTTCGATTTTAGTATTTTTCTATATATGGGAAATATGGAAAATACTTCGATATCTACAAAAAAGTTTATCGATTATTTTGTCATTAAGATAATTTTGGTATGCAAATGTGAAGTGTTTTATGTGTATTGTAATGTGTTTTTTTTTTCTAAATAGAATATAATTCATTTTTCTTTACTTTAGAAGGAGCCTGACTTCCCCCCGGATGAGCATCTCGCCTTGAAGGATTAACAAGTTGTACCTACGGACCTAGCTTCATTCTTTCTAAACATTGCATTTATTATTTTATCGACAATCTTTAAAATCCGCCTACTTATGTCGTTTCGAAAATAAAAAGGATTTTCACCTCTATTTGACAGTCACATGCCGAGAGAACAAACTTAGGTATATGATTTAAATATTTTTTATAAAATATAAATAATTTATTAATAATATTTTTTAAATTGGTATAAATTTAAATATTAAATATTTATTTAAACATAGCCATGTAAATAATCGGTTTTTAAAATATATGGTATCATTCTGGCATTAGTGCTGCTCTTTAGTTCAATTACGGTAAGTATATTAAATTTAATTCCCTAAGTACTTCTTTCAATCTAAAACCTTCCTGAATAACCTTTTAATAAAAAAATCACCAGTTTAAAAAATCACGTTTCTCTAAGAAAGACGAGCACGTTCCCCAATTTGTGCCTGCTAATCATCAAAACACATTCACCACGATTCCTTAAACCCCAAGATTCCAATATAAGCGTCTAAAGGAGCAGTTAGCAAAGAAAATTGTCCTCTTCATAATTGAATAAAGCAATAAAAATTCTTATCAGAATTCCGCGTGCTCTCGAGCATTTCAAATTGAACTTTTATCGGTAATTTTTACCGGTTTTTATTAAAGTCGACTGCTCAACGATTCTGCGGAAATGCCATTTGGTAATAAAACTATGCCATTCGTTAATAAAACTACCCATAAATTAGTATTTATTAGAGGGATATCTGAGTTTATAGGTTAATGTAGTCTAGCGTATAATTAATAAAAATTGTCGACCAGTATTTATAAAAATGAGAATTTTAAAATAAAAACTATTGAAAACGTGTATTATACAAATGGCATGTAATTAAAATACTTAATATAGAAAAAACCTAATTACCTTTGTGATGGACATATCATATCATAGCATAGATGTTTGTTTGATTTATATTTTTCAAATTTTCCCTGTCTATACACAGTTATTGTGTTTTCAAGCAGTTACTGATTGTCAATAAAATAATGCGTGATATTACATGTGATACTATATATTAGTCTAATGACTGGTTACTGCTGTATTATATTACCAACTTATAGAAGTTGATTCATAATAAAGGAATCACCAGTAAAGGTGATCGGCTATAACGGGCTAAGCTAAATAAAGGTACGGGTTAGAAAATATTGTTGCATTAAAATTCTGTGAGAGGGAGCCAGATATGTTTGCCCAGGTTTAGGTCCTCGCTACTTCCGATCAAAATCAATAGCTACGATTTAAATTAAAATTATAATTTTTAATCTTTTTTCTTAAATTTATTTACTTTTTATTTCTTTCTTATTGCAGTTCATATGTAGTATTTCTTCATTTCTGCATTGTTTGAGATGTATTTTATTTTTTATTTGACTTTGTTTTGTGAACATTTCAAACTGCTTTAACTTTTTAATGATTTGAAAAACAAATACGTCCATATGAAAACTCCGCAAAAAAATGTGGAGAATAAGTGGAAATACGTATCAAATAATGCAAAATCGAATAAAAAATCAATCAATACCAATTACAACGACAAAATATATTTAATGACAGTAGGTAGTGTCAAACGCTGATGTTTTGACAATACCTACTGTCAATAGAATCAAAATATCTGTCAAATCCTGTCAAACTAGTTTTATTTTAATGCAGATGCGACCGATCTCGATCAAATAGAATCTCATGCAGCTAAACTATTAATTTTATAACTAAGCAAACGCAGAAAAAACAGGTGTATTCAAATAATAAAAGGATATGGTTCTTCCTGTTCAGGATTATTTATTTTACGTAGTTACATGTTTCGCCCTAACGAGGGCATCTTCAGACTACACTGGAACATTTAATAAATAATAGAGATGAAACACACACAATAAAAAGTACTTACAGTCAAATCAAACATAAAAAAAACTCATCAAAGACAAAAGTAAAAATTTGCGTCAGATTTCATGAGGAACAACGTGTTCGAGAATAATTATTAACCTAGAAAAACAAAGTCGTCGTTGCAACAAAACCAAAGGATTCAAACCAACGCATGACTTACAAGCGCTATACAACAGCTTAATCGTGTTCGCAACAAATTCTGTTCGAAAAGGCAAATGCAGGTAATTAAAACTCGGGCAAACAGTAGGAAAAATATTCAAAGGTCGTCAACTTGCTGTCACAATAAAAATTAGTTCCGGCATGCGCAGATCTAACAAACGCAATAATACGGAGAAGACGCCAAAATAAATATAAAAATAAAAATAAGCCCCCGCAGATAGGCAGCCCAGCGAACAGGTTAAATTACTTATTAAATGTTCCAGTATAGTCTGAAGATGCCCTCGTTAGGGCGAAACATGTAACTACGTAAAATAAATAATCTTGAACAGGAAGAACCATATCCTTTTATTATTATATATTAATTTTATGTTTAGTATGATAAAGTATGTGTCTGGCCACATCAGATTTTTTTCTAAAAAAAATATTTCCTATCTAGTATTCTAGATCTTATTTAGAAACATCTTTCGTGTGTTCTATTTTTTCGAATTAAAAAAAAAATCAGTGTTGTGCAGTGATGAAATCATGGCAAAACATGCAAAATGTAAACAAAAAGAAATATTCTATGACTAGTCTTATAGTAGTTTGATTCTAATTCTTGATTACAAAATTTCAGGTCTCTTTGTTATTTTTTGTATTATAGACGCGCCGCTTCGCATCTGAGATAGAAACAACATTCGAATTGGACATTGCAGCATACAATTACAATTATTCTCTAAAACATTTTTAATTTAAATGTAAGAAAATTATAGTTTTTTTATGACGAGCCTGTATGTTAAATCAAAATTCTGACTGGACATTTTAGAGCACCCAAAAACTCTTTATAATGAACTAGATATTCCTTTAAAATTAAAATTTATGCCATTTTTACGAATAGTTGCGTCTATCTGGGGACAAACTGTGTCATCAGAACTTACGTTATGGGTGTGTTTATTTTTTGATATTAATGGTTTGTGCTAACTACAATGTGTTGTTCTCTTTGATTGTTTATTTGTCATTTATTCCGCGTCAAGATCCCTTACCAAGTGCACCACAACAAATTCAATTACATCCAATGGTTGGTTTCAAACTCTTCAAAAGTGTTTATTATGAATTGTTTCAGCAAACAACAAAAAAGAAGACATCGAATGTTCTGTTTCTTGTCATACTTTGACACACTTTTCTTAGTGGAATCTTGAATTTAACAATAAATTAACAAAATAAGTCAAGTAAACTTAAATGTAAAAATTGATTTTTACGGAGCATATAAATGCCAGAAAATTCCATAGGTGTCCCTATCACATCAAAAAGTTTACGTACGACAGAAACCACTAACGCAGCCCCTGTACGCCACCAGGAACACAATTTAAATTCTTTTTCGCGCAAACGCCGCCGAAAAAACACTTCTTTAAATGCAAAATTAATTTACACATAATATGGGGGGGAGCTTTTTGGTCGCAGCGCACACATCAAAAGCTCCGCAGTATAGATAGGGGGAGAAGGGAAAAAGTTCGCCTCTGAGCAGAGAGCGAGGTCGCCCATGACTCTCATTAAATTTGTACGAGCGCTCATTTCGCACAAAACAAGAAGTGAAAGAGAATTTCTGAGGTCGCAAAAAGCATCCGCTGCAACCGAATATCGTCACGGGTTCGCCAACTAAAAGCACCACATCGCAAAAATGTATTTTGAACAGTATCATCTCGCATTCCGAGGTTCGACTGGACAACATTGGACCATAATAGTAGAGGCAAAATGTTTCAACCTTAAATTAGAGTCAGCATTTTCCAAATTGCATAATATAGTATTATGAATTATTTATCTGGATATATTTATTATTATATTTATTTCTGTACAAACGGAGAAACTAAGCAGATCATAATACGCCACATTTAAAAAAAAATGGGAAGTTTGGGGGTTAAGTCCGGTGCTCTGGCGGGCCACCTGGGACCTTATTTTGGATTTAGTACTGGGTAGTTTAGGGTTTAGTAGGGTTGTTTCGTTGTTTGAAAATTTGATTTTTGATATTCTAATGTAATTTGCTAATAAATCTAATCATAATTCATGTTTTCAAACAATTTTCACCCTTATCAACGACGTGATCTGCGCGCATCCGATCGATTTGAATTTGATAGTTCATGGCAATATAATAAAAGAAGTACCAAACGTCAACCGCGTCGAAATACCCGGACTAAGATAGTTTTTTTAAGTACCTATTCCCGGACACTGTCAAGTCGAGACCGTGACCATCACGTCTTATCGGAATACGACTTTAGTAGTTTAGTTAAATTTTCTTTAGTCTATACAGTTGTCCAGCTTGTCGAATCACGCGCTGTGTACTGGAGTCTATAATAGGGATAACATGATTAAAAATGTCAAACTACTGGCTTAAGCGCTGTTTCTTCGGGTAGGTACACTAATATTGACATTTCCAGTTAAAGATGACTCACCAGCATTATCCACAAACAAATCTGTAGGATTTATTATCCAACGTATATTGAACTTCAGCTATTAGCCAGAAATAATATAAACCCAGTGGGGACTTTTGGGCGCTCAGCCAGCGAACGGTTTAATTAGAATTGTTTGCCACAATATAACAAATTGCTCTTTGCATATGTGTTTACCATTGTCGGCGTTATTAATTTTAACGCGCTCTAGCTTTCGGAACCGGGTCACATTAGTTACTGCGGCTATTCATCAAGGTATTCAACGTGCAGACCGCACCCTAGTTTGCCAGCTTAATGTTTACGAGTTAGATAGGAGGAGTGTGACAACTTACTCACTCGCGCTTGTGTTATCCGTTCGCAGGTGCTAAGTAAGTCTGACTGATTGTTGTTAAGCAATTACGATTGAACGTGGGTGATATTGGCTCTAACAAACTTTAGATGCGATTACTTGTTTCCATTTATTTGACTAATCTATTGTTACTACAAATCAGTGGAAGTCGTTTGTTGAAGCGGGACACACACAAGCCTGTTTATTGAGTTGACGAGCCTTACACAAAAATAAATCCCTACAAATGTTATTAGTAAACAAAGGTCTTTTATATTCCACTATAACTCAATATTTCAATTTAACTTTTAGGTATTATTTCTTTTCTATTCTATGCGAGAATGGTCTTTGTACGAATGAAGTTTTTTTATAAACAAAAATTATAATTGTTTACTAAAGCACATATTTTTGCAGTAATTATAAATAAGTTTAAAGGAGATTTGTACAAATTATGCGCAAATATTTTCGGAATTGACAGCAATTTTTTAATTGTGCAGTGGACATGTAGTCTCATTAGTCATATTTCAAGTCTTTGCTTGGTTATGATGTCATTTTATGGTGCCATGTTATGGCCACATATGTGTTTTTAATACCTTTGTGTAATAGTGTGTACCGAAAAAATGTCTTTTCGAAATTAAAAATCTCAAGTTGATAAATAGTTGTCCCAGTGGACCATCATATACCAAAAAAAAATTTACCCAATTGAATAATATTTAGGTCCCCCGCAGGAGGCCTAAAGTTCACGATTTTCTTTAAAAATTCGAATTTTTTCATATTTTTTTCATATTTTTTCATATTTGATATATATAAAAACTGAGAAACTACGAAATGGCCTAGTAAGTATAATACGCATACTTGTAAGTGTACAATTATGTATAACTAAACGAAATGTACCTATATCATAACAAAATATATCGCAAAATGAACTGAAAATGCATGTCAAAAAAATTAAATAGAAGAAAATTGGCCTACATCAAAATAAGATCCAATTCTTCATTAACATGGGCCCGAAAATAAACGGATCCTGTGTACCGGTTTATTTTCGGGCCTGTTTTCAGAATGTATGTAATGTAATGATATCTTCTTTATTTTAAGAGATAAAAATGGTTGAGATCGTCCAACGTTGCGCATCTGTATGTTGCTTAATTACCCAAAACGAAATTTTATCAATTTTTTACTTAGTTTTTATGTTAAAGTGTAACTTTATTCGAGTTATAAAAATCTACGAGCTGTAGAAAATTTGTCATTTTACTTTCTCTAATAAAGAAATTTTGAAATAACTTAGTATGCGGCAAATTTTACACATTTATATACTAAATTCAATTTCCAGCTTTCTTCTTTTTTGTTTTCGATTTTTTATGCCATCGCTATTTTTAACAATTTAATTATATTGACACAATTTTATCTGAGGTTTAGTAGATTTAGTAGAATTTCAACAGTGTTTACCATACGTTTGACCGGGAGAGCGGGTGACTAAAAATCCGTGTACGAAAGTAGCACATTTCCGCACGGTCGCGCCTCGGTCGCATCCTGGTCGGTGACCCGGTCAAATGACTCAGATCAAAAGATCGGTTGGTCGGTCCAACCAGCAATTGGAAGAATTTTAGAAATTTAAAATGGCCACAAGTCATATTTCTTTTGACAAGAAAAATACTATACGACCTTAATTTGACGTTATTTCAACCGTCTTCATAAGCCACTATTATTTACATCGACTATGTAAGTTTTCAGATACATTACGACGAAAAGCTACGGAAAAATGTGTGAAAAAATGGCGATTCATGTGGTATAGGGGGCTGTGGCGCGGAGCGCCAGGTCCGATAGGGCTTGTTATAATATAAAAAAGTACACTCTAGCGAAAAATAGAAGTAGTTCAGTAAGTAATTAAACTTTTGTTCAAAGCTGGGCAAAGTTAATCATCAAGTTAACTTCGTTAATCATTAATCCGTTAACGAAAAAGTTAACTTCGTTAACCGATAGTCCGTTAATTTGTTACAAATGTAACGGAAGTTAACGTTAACCGTTAATCGTTAACTTTTTGTAAAAAAAATATAGGTTATGTTGAGTGCCGATCTCCCGGTGAGTTGGCAACCCAAATAACTGCGGACCTTTCTTGCGGTTGCATATGTAAAAATTGCCTTAGAAACTTTTCAAACTAGGTACAGTGGTAAGTAAAAGAACTACATTGCGAGATACAAAGCTGAAAAGATCAACTAAAGCTAGTTTTATATCTATGCAGTTCAAACCTGCACTTTCAACAATGCAGTTTTGAAAAATCGCATGCAATTTTATGACAATTTGTAGTTTGTACACCATATACATCTGTGCAACTTTAATAAATCCCATGGCTTGAACATCAACGATTTTTGTTTTTTGACTACAATAGTTTGCTTTGGGTTGGTAGCAAACATAACCTCCATGCTTTGCTATTAAATTATTGATTACACTTTTCTTCCACACACACAGTTTTTAAATCACAGCAAACAATAACAAATAACAAAATGCGGAATAGGTTATGTTTCGCGTCTATGCACAGTGGTGTCACCAAATTTTCGTTTTAGACAAAAATTCCTAGATTATTGCTATAAACGCACGCACTTACATATTTAGAAGTGATCGAACTGATCCTAATTCCATGTAACTTGGTAATTTTAAAATATTTCAGAGAGTAAAACAAAAAATCACATTGGACTTGACGAATTTAATTGCGCGTTTGAATTGCACAGAATGAAGTAAAGGGGGCCTAAGCCTTAAGGGGGTTGGAGTTGAAACAACTAAAAACAAAACAACTCGCGCGCATGCTTTATATACGGACGCCAAGTCACACAAAGTAGTACGTCACACATGTAAACAAAACCAAGTCCGAACTTGCATATAATGCCTATACAACCATTTGAAATATTTATTGATGATATTTCCGATTTAACGAACTTGAATTAACGGATGATGAATGTAGCGGAAGTTAGTCAGTCCGTTAATGGTTTTGAAAGTTAACTTAAAAGTTAATTCGTTAACGAAAAATTTAACTTCGTTAATTAACGATTAACGGATTAACGCATTTGTGCCCAGCTTTGCTTTTGTTTCTCTTTTTGTCCCAAAAAGGACATGTAATTTCAAATGTTTTTTGTAGATCCCGGCCTGGTACGCCTCCAACATGTCTAATATTTGGGTGACGTAGACTTCTGGTTTGGCATCTATGTGACGAAATTAGTGTTGACACGTCTTACTTTTGCACGGTAATGTTTGTTGTTTTGTGTTGAAATTACGTATTATTTGATATTCAAGTTCGTTTATGGGAACATCTCAATTATTGATAATTTTGGTATGTATGGTGTTTAGATTGTTTATACAGATGAAACATGTAAGAAAAATTAAGTAATCATTATTAAATAAAAAGAAAATCCGTCGTAACCGGAAGCAACCAAAAACTGAAAAAGTTTTAAAAAGTAAAAAAATCGTATCCAGCCACATTATTTGCAATTAATTTCTCATTTAATTCACTGTTGTGATAATGGTCAAGTACCGAAGCCGGCAGGTTTCACAAAGAGATTGCCTTTCAATAAGTATCTATTTCACAGACAAGCTAACTGTTTTCCAATGGCTGACCTAAAATTAAAGTGGCCGTTAAAACGGATATGCAATCAATTAAACATGTATAACATTCAATTAACTGCTGCTGCATGTTCAGATGTTTGCATTTAAACAGTATATACTATGATCACTCCTTGAAGCTTAAGTTTATAATAAAAACATATCCGGCTCAATTCTTCCGAGTATATGCAACACATTTTCAAGAACATTGTTAATTCTAAATTTAGTTAGTTAGAATAAACAGAATTCCGACATGCATATAATTATTAATACCAATGAAGACTTCATCACTGTGTGTCAGCTCGACACACAATCTTTTGCTAGACTATAATATTAAATAATAATTTTCCATAGAACTGAAATTGAACATTTATCTGCAAATAAGTATTATCTTGAGATGATAATAACGAACCATCTAAATTCATTTTGTAATATAGAACTTTTCCTGACATGAGAATACACGTATAAAACTATGCTCGAAACAAAAGTACGTGCATTTCAAAATTTGGATGCACACTGCGTTTGCCCTAAAATTCTTAACACGAAAGCAATTTATTTCTTGCGTCGAACAGATGTCGGCCCTAAGTACTAAACTATTAGACGGAGTATGTAGAGACAATATAAACTTTACGGCGTCTGAAGGAAGGATACTACAAGTGAGATAAAACATTTTGAGATGTTTCCATTAGAGCATATAAAGTATGTAGACAATTTTTATTTGATTTGACAGCTAGAAAATTAATTATTTTCAAACACAACTATCAAGCATATTCCATGAAAGCCTGGTGTATTACACCTGGCCCACTAACAGAGTACTAAATGGATTCAGAATATTTATTAGCATCTTGATACTTTTATGTATGAATATCGCTTAGGTCAATTATCTTCTAAAAACTATTGCGTGACTATTTTTCATGCTAACCATGACATATTTGCTGAGTAAATAACATGTCTAGCCACTCCCTTTAGTTCTCCCGAAGTCCATAAGAAGTAACAACCAATTACATGGGTCATAAAACAGTAAATTTCCTATTTGTTCAGTTTTACTGCACGTAAACATATAGTAGTAGCGCCGGCCTATAGCTGCTTTTATGGAGGAACGAATGACTTACAATCAGTTTAAATGTAGTTTACTGTCTTCTTCTACTATCGGCACTAAGATAATTTGTTTTAGATCGATTTTCCTAGATTATCCCGTAAGGTATAACTACGGATCAGTAAACTTATACTCATACGAAAACAAGCGCATTATTAAGTTTGTTTTTATTTGGCAATATTTATCGGATTTCAAACAACCGATGCAATCTTTATGAGAGAAAAATGATTACTTACAGTGGTTTGAAAATAGTACTAGGTAAGTATGAAATAGTTGCAACCAGAAATCACTGATAACACAGCAACAGTTTTGGACTTCTTTCTGTCCGAAAAGGATTGACGAATCAGTTAACCACCACTTTTAATAAACTAGTTCAAAGTGTTACAAAAAGTAAAGTTAAAGTGTTAAAAACACCGCTTTTGGCACTTTAAAATGGTAGATTCAAAATGGCGTCCAAAATGTTAATTCACATGAAAGTTGGAATTTGGAGATTTTTGGGGTCGCTGATTTGAATTATGGAATGAAGAATTCAAAATCTAAAGTAGTGGATCTAATATGGCGACTAAATCTTTTTAACATTTTGGATTTGCATAAATATTTACGAATTTGGAATAAAAACTCAAAATAACATATTCAATATGGCTGCTAAAATATAACAAATAAAAATACTGAATTCGAAACTGCTACTTTGGGTTTTTAAGCATGGACAAAACCACCCAGAAGTTTACTCGAAATTCAACTCGGTGGTTCTAATATTAAGTCCAAACATTTAAGTATCAAAATGTGAATACTACTTCTCTATTTATCTGACAATGATTGGACAAACTCCTTTATTCTTATGATTGCACGATTAGTTTGTAACGGTAAGGCCAGTATAGTAAGAGTCCACTTGCCCAACCACAGTTTTTCCATGTAGGACACACTTTGGTTAAATCTTTCGCCGTGTTCGTTGCTGGCAGCGTCTAAATTCTCCGGGAAAAAGTGTGATTCCAGGAAATGAATTTTAGGCAACATAATTGCATCCTAGAGCTTTATAACAAGACATACTAATGCCATATAACTTTGTCCTGCAGTTGCTCAAAAAGTTTCCACAACATTTTTAAAACATTGGCAACAATTTCTTTCAAGCGAATTTTGGTTTTCTTTGAATGTTGCTTATCGCTTTCCTCATCTGAAGATCTATAAATATCCTATCATTAATGTTTGCGTTACTTACTCTAGAAAATTTATATTTATGTTTAAACATCTGTTGTCGCTTTTGCGCATCTCCTTTACAGCAGCTTTTTCTGAATTTCTTCTGTGTAAACGAACAGCTATTAAAGTATTTGAGAAGTGAAGGAATAAACGCCAGTCGTTTATTAATTATGAATTGTTCATGATCAAATATATTCATAACACTGCAAACATCAGTGCAAAATACTAAGATTTTATTGAGAAAATAAAGGTGTGACGATTTGAAGAAGTATACTTTTGTACCACGGTGAAGCAAATTCCAATCTTTAAATCTAGACCCTAATAGTTCGCTTTGCTTTTTTTGATAGCCTTAAATGTCGCGCCGGATTATTAAGGTTTCCTTGTGTTGGAAATGCGGTCCATTCGAGGAGGTGCTTACTTCAAACATTGGATCATAATCAATATTATCGTCTTCGCTCTACAATAGTTCGTTGTCAATTTCCATATGTTTAAAAGGTTCTGCAAGATGTAATTCATCAAGATGGGGTCTCCATTGGTCTCCAAGCAGATGTTAGGTCTTTTAATAATATGCAAGCTACTTTTTCTATTTCTCACAGATAATTAACAAAAACCAAAATATGGTGATTTTGATATCAATTTTAGAAAGGTATTAGGTATCTTTAACGCTCCTTACCTACGTCAAATAAACTAAATCAGAATTAACGTCAAGGTATAGAGTCGGGGAAACAAATCGATCTCAGCGCTCACAGTGGAGGAGCAGATAAATTATCAAGTGTTGTCCCGATTAGCCGCAGAGGGTGCTGCAATCGATAAATGTGTAAAATCATTTATTTATCAGTGAAGCGACACCGGCCTAGACCCAACGGAAACAAATGCTTATTTTCGTTCACTATAATAGTGTTAATAAAACATAAAATTAATTTTTTAATAAAGCAGCATTAATCAAGACGATAAAATCAAATTTATCATCAATCCTTGGCCGCTAGGGTGCCGTATTGAAGACCAAGACCTACCATTTAATTAATTTACACTAAGAAGCTAACGTTCATTATAAAATAATACTGCTTAATTATGTAAGGATTTCATTTGGGAGTCAAATATGAAATATCCGCCCATGCTTAGATATTTCAAAGCAATTATATATCCTGAATCATAAATATTTCGATTTAATTTAAGAAATCCAGGCTATCCTGCCGCTCCGCCTGCTTCCGGTGCTTAAGCAAATAGGCGATTAGCCGTAGGCCCTAAAACCAGTCAGGAAATTTGGTCGGCCCCTGAGCTATTATTTCAATGGCATAGCAGTGCGTCGTTATTGTGAAAACATAACGGTGGGAGAATTTCTTCGCCCTCTGCGTATGCTGGCTGGTTGGGCGGTATCGACCGAGAACTTAATTTTACTGCCGAACGTTAGGTTCACATTCGGCAGGTATGTTAGCGGCCGTAGTTTGTGAACATTTCTAATAATGTACGTACCTTCCAGCTTTCCAGAGCTTTCACGGAGGAATCCCGCAATATAGTAATTTACCTACGCTGGTATGGTACGAGCTCGCATCCTCTGGTCTTAAATTATGACGTGTATTGCTACATTTTCCAATCATTGGTTAAGTTCCTAAAATCGTATAATAATATGTTCTGCATACCAACTCATATTGGTGATTTATCATATTCTGGGGAAACACATTCTAAAACCTCTTCTCTGCGTCAAAAGATTTGCTACCGATTTTGGAACGTACAATAACTGTGACTGACCTGGTATACCGGGTGTTTTAGAAATAACTGCTAACCTTATAGGAGCATATCCGCCCAGGACAGAAAAGCAATTTTGGTCAAATAACGTATTGTGGGTTCACAGTTTTAAGTACAAATTTGTATTTGAGAAATGAATAGCTAAGATATAGAAGTGAATAGCCTTGAATCGCGCTTTGCCGAACGACGATTGCAGCTTACGTACGAACCATTATCAATAGAAAACTTAGGAATATTTGTACGTACCTAATCCTGAAACAAAGCGTCTTAACGTTGCAAAAGCGCACCGCGGCCACTAAAAGTTATTCGCATACCAGGCATCCGTCGCGTATAATTGCCATCCGATCGCCTATTGTTCTAAATAAATCACTACACAAACACACCCACCAAAGGATTCCAATCCAAAGGATTCTTATTGTAGATACACCAACGAACAGGTGACTACGATGATATGAAGAGACTAATGTATGTTAATGTCACATTAAGCGAGAAACGCCGTATGGCGCGAACTGCGATGTGGTGTTAACGATTTCCTTGCGCTGAACAGGTAGGACTCCGTTATTTTTTCTAATTTCGTTAATAATGCGTTAATTTATCCCATACCTTCTTTGAGAAAATATGTATACTACATGCTTACGTATATGCTCCCTCAGATTAGCCGTTACTTCTGAAACATCCTGTATAATTGGTTTGGCCATATTGGCTGCAGTTCTAGAAAAAAATGTATAAAGCGTGTGTAAAATGATTTTTTTTCTAATTTGCATGTAGTCACAATGATTAAAATTTTATTAGAATTCGACAACAAAATCTAAATAACTTCTAGGATCCTGTGCACTACTTAATTTGCTAAAATGTTTACGCTTGTGTTTAAATGAAAATCAGAACAACTAAATGCCATTTATTTTTAGCTCAAATAGCCCAACTCCTGACTTTTCTTATTATTATCAACACATTCGTCAATTGTCTTAATGGTGGCATAACAGTTATATGGATTTACATGAAAATGAATTAATAATTAATTTTACATAAAAGTCAATGTTTAACCGTAATGTTTAATTCTTTTTTGATGAATTTGATAGTAAAATGTGTGTTTTAGTAATTCAAAATTGAAATTACCGAGCAATTTTTAAAACGACCAACAGTTTCTTACTTTATTTCCTAAATCTATTGGAAGACTTGAATGAATTATGAACTCTGAAATCGGCTATTAAACCTCTTGCTACAGAATCATGTAAGAGCACTGTTAGAACACCGGGAAATTATGATTACATGTCTATGTTTTTGTTTATATTTTCATCGTGCCCTCGTTCCGAGTGATTTTTTCGGCTTGTGTATAAAGGGACAATCCACCCCTTCAAGAAGAGCTTCACTGTTTGTGTTTGTTTATATGTAATCTCCTGCTCCTATGCCACAGGATTATATTTAAAATAAAGTGAGAAAAGACAAAGGCTGAGAAGTCGCGTTATTGTTGAACGTATATTTTGAAATGAATAACCAGAGCATATAAATAAAACTAGTTCGGTGAAGAAGAATATTGTTTTCCCCCCGTTATTCTAGTATATTGAGTACTTACTCATATGGCCGAAAACCGTAACACCATCGGCACAGCATTGTTTTCCATGCACTGTATTTGTTCTCAGTACTAAAACATTTCTTATTCGATGTATATTAATCACTTTGCCAGTCAACTCAAATATAATGCATTTCATATAAAATCCGATGAAGTCGAATGACAATTTTATACTATCTGGACGCGTACGGTAGAATAGGGTATTTGACTGTATTAAAAATATGGCTTGTATTATAAGTCATCCTAATAGATTACAGTTTAAGAAAACTATTTGTTTTACTTTTCAAAAAAATATATCTTTATTTCTATAAAAACCAAAATTAAAATTGAATTTTATTCACGTCCTACCACGTGATTGAAAACGCTCTGTAATTGGCTCAGTCTCCAGTGACGTCATTCGTTAGTATGCTTCTCCCGTTTGAATTTAATAGCAGTAAAGTGCCATGTAAGCATAACTTTGTCGGTTAGGTTAGCCCTAACCTTAACCCATTTTTATGTAGAAATTGTGAAAACAACACATCATACAACACAATTACCAAACGGCGACGATGCCGGTGCTGACAGACCTTATGGGCCGACTTGACATATAGTTGCATCTAGTATCGTACTATCGTGTGACGTCACACAACAAAAAGTATCGTTTTGGCGGGAGTTTTTGTGATTCAATAGGGTATTCCGGTCATGTCAAAATTTAAGCAGATATTCAGTTTAACCTATTGTACAATTAATGAGGATTCATATAGTTAAGCTATGACCTTTTTGATTTAGTTTTTCTATAAGATAATTGCAATTAAAAGTGCATTTCGTTTGAATTCACCGACCACCCTCGGAAATACACGATGATTACCGATCCCTAGTAGCGGTGGCAACAGCGGACAGCTCTCGAACAGCTGATCGGCCAAGTCGACGGTTGGCGACCCTGTTGTTTGACAACGAATAAAGGTACCTTTTTTGAGAGATGATTTGATCATTGAAACTTGAGGCCAAACATCTCTCATCTCGCTAGTCGGCACTGTAAAGAAAATCTTATCAGAAGTTACTGTTCTACTGCTGTTATAGCCCGGCACAGAACAATGTCGGCGTTGGAGTTTATACATTTTGAACAAGTGTTTGATATAACCTCAATAACCAAAGCAGGTGTCAACAAACGAGCGATTCTAAACGTTGACACAACAGAAGACAAAAATTTACTACGTGCACCCTAGATATAGCAACGTTGCCAAGTCGCTCACTTTGAGCGGTCTTTGTGACGTCACAAAGACCAATCCTAATTCAAACTTCAAACAACGATTTCTCTTAATTTAAAACAATGTTTGATATTTTACTTGTGAAGTAGCAAACAGTAGCACCCATACTTTATAAAAAATGACAATTTCAAAACCACCGGAATACCCCATTTTTAACGCTGATTTTTATGAAATATTGAGGAAATAATTACGACAAATAATGCATTTACAATGTAGAGTGAAGGAATAAACACACTAAGATGGTTTTCCAATAATAGTCAAATACCCTATTGAGTAGAACATGTAACCAGTGGCTCGTTATCCCATGGGCAAAATGGGCATTTGCCCGGGGCCCCAACACCAGGGGGCTCCCAAACAAGTATTTTGGAAACTCGTTTCTATAATAAACAACCACACCATGCCAATCCTTATTAGTAATGAGTCATTACCGTTGCAAGCACATCTCAGCGAGGCCCCAACTAATTTTAACTAATTACTACCGTGGCAAGAATATTTAATTATATGTTTGCGCTCATGCCATGCCGGTTGGGGACAAAAGCATACTTTTATAAACTATAACTTAATTAATTAATAAATTAACGTAATAAGAATATCGAATTTGAACTTTAGCATAGTCCTAGATAGTTTTAGCAGTTAGACTCATTTTTTTTACCATAAAGGAAACATCTAATTTTCAGAAACCGTTGACAAAGTTGAAGAAGAGAAAATACTGTATGAGTACATTGATTATTTTCTATGGACACTTTTTCTTTTGTTATGGAAATCTATTCTGCAAAAATGAACTCTCCAAACCAGTCTGTTAAATAAAAACTCGATCTTGAAAATGCTTGAAAATACACGGTTTGTATAAAAAGTAACGTAACTAGTCAATATTTTTCTTTCTGAAAAAATGACAAGGTAAAGATTCCAACAAATGTTTTAGGAAATTGCTTAAGCTACAAATTTTAAATGCTTAGAAATGAATCATATTATATATCCAAAATAATTTTGTATTTAAGATAAGATAATATATTTTATTTGTTACGAATTTTGATTTTCAAATTATTAAGCTATTTATTTGTTATTTTGTATTTCTTAAGAATATTCATTTGTTGCTTTAAATAACGATGTAGGTACTTATACTTAATGTTTTTGCAAAAAAGTCAAATACCTTACTTACTATTTATGATTTTTACTTTATCATACGCAGTATGTAAAGTATTGTAATCATACCAAAAAAAATTTTTGAGATTTTATCGGAAATATGTCTTTTTGGGTCCCCTGAACATTTTTGACCAAGGTACAAAAAAATGTCTGTGTGTGTGTGTGTGTGTGTATGTGTGTGTGTGTGTACCCGTTTTTGTGGAGACGTTTCCGGAGAAACTACTAAAGGTATCGGGACAAAACTTCATATTTAGAAGTTTCATAACCGAACTTAGAGCTGAAAAGCTTTCTGTTGAAAAGGGTCCAAAGGAACTGGTGGTTTACTCTTAGCATTTTTTAAAGATTTTGTAAATGAGCCGCTATTTGTGTAATGTCGTCAAAATAGTTAAATAATAAATTACAGGAGAGGAAATTTTCTATAATTTATGTGTATGACATTTTTTGGTAGAATTTATAGTTTAGCTGCATGAGCAAATTCTATTTCATCGAGATCGGTCGTACTGCTTTAAAACTAGTAGCCAGGATATGTCACATTTTTTGATTCTAATGACAGTAGCTAGTGTCAAACGCTAATGTTTTGAAAATACTACTGTCAATATAGGCTGCGTTCGGATATTGAACACCGTTACACTTTTTACACCCACTAACACGTAAGTGTCATTTGGACGGTGTACCCGGTGTCAACGGAGTACAATATCCGAACGCAGCTTTAATCGAGATATCTGTATAGTTCTACTAGGTTTATTTTATTGCAGACATAGCCGATCTCGATCAAATAGTATCTCATGCAGCTGAACTATTAATTTTATATACAGTATGATAAAGTCATGTGCCTGGCCACATCAGATTTTTTTTAGTACTAGTATATATTATTTTTGTATATAAAAGTAATTCTTAATTCAACACGGTATATGGGGGCCCCTAAATCCAAAATTGCCCAGGGCCCCACCCCACCATGGCATAACGCGCCGCTGCATGTAACCTTTTCAGTCATGTAGTCAACTAAACGCAATAAAGACTAAAACTAGGAACCACCACTTGCCAACTATGTTATAACAAAATGGTTTTTGTTTTTCACCATTACTAAATATTATTGAGTAAGTACTTACTACCAAAAAGAACATGGCATGAACAAAATATCTAACTAAAAAATAATCAATTAATTAACTTTTGAGTCTTGAATCACGTATTTTCAAGTACCTAATTTGTCAAAAATACAATAAGCTAAGCTACGTTATTATCCTCACCAACAATGAACAAAATCTGACAAGTAATAACTGTTTCTGGTAAGCTTTTTTTCGTAGAATCTGAATCGGAAGGCTGAAATGTTTACTTAAGCCTAGCTTTTGAGAAAAGCAGGGCTAAAAACTGCAAATAATCCAAAAAAACATTTCTTTTTCTCAAAAAGTAGACACAATTTGAGAATTTCTGCTTTCAGATTCAGATTGTACCGAAATAAAAAATCTGATGTGGCCAGGCACATGACTTTATCATACTATATATAAAATTAATGGTTTAGCTGCATGAGATTCTATTTGATCAAGATCGGCTATGTCTGCATTAAAATTAAACTAGTAGAACTAGACAGATATCTCGATTAAAGCTGCGTTCGGATGTTGTACTCCGTTGACACCGGGTACACCGTCCAAATGACACTTACGTGTTAGTGGGTGTAAAAAGTGTAACGGTGTTCAATATCCGAACGAAATATAGGCTATTGACAGTAGTATTTTCAAAACATTAGCGTTTGACACTAGCTACTGTCATTAGAATCAAAAAATCTGACATATCCTGGCTACTAGTTTTAAAGCAGTACGACCGATCTCGATGAAATAGAATTTGCTCATGCAGCTAAACTATAAATTCTACCAAAAAATGTTATATACATAAATTATAGAAAATTTCCTCTCCTTTAATTTATTATTTAACTATTTTGACGACATTACACAAATAGCGGCTCATTTGCAAAATCTTCGAAAAATGCTATGAGTAAACCATCCGTTCCTTTGGACCCTTTTCAACAGAAAGCTTTTCAGCTTTAAGTTTGGTTATGAAACTTCTAAATATGAAGTTTCGTCCCGATACCTTTAGTAGTTTCTGTAGAATCGTCGCCACAAAAACGGGTACACACACACACACACACACACACACATACACACACACATACACACACACACACACACACACACAGACATTTTTTGTACCTTGGTCAAAAATGTTCAGGGGACCCAAAAAGACATATTTCCGCTAAAATCTCAAAAAAATTTTTTGGCATGATTACAATACTTTACATACTGCGTATGATAAAGTAAAAAAAAGGCATATCACAAACAGTTTTTACTCCTCCGATTTTGTTGTTTGTTTACCAGGATAGTTATATTGTGTTTTTAACAAAGTACGAACTTGAAAATGTGTGAGATGCTCTGATATCTAGACTCAAAAGTGCATGTATTTATAAAATTATAGAACTTTTTTATTTTATTAATATTACTAAATTGAACTTATTCTCGACTTGACTCATATTTCACAGGAATTAAGTATGGATACAGGAGGATATAGAACAATTTGAGGGGGTCCTGCAGAAAAAAAGTCAACAAAGTGGTCCTTACTCTAGCACCCATATCGGTGCTTGAGCCATATTCAAAATATGCCAAAGTTCTTTCAATTATTGCGGTAAATTCTTCTGAAACAAACATAAACAGCCACACAACTACATAGGGATTTAACTTCCTCATTATTAGTAATTTATATGGAGAAACTGCAAGTTTCTCTTCTAGAATTTATTAACATCTGAAGAGGAATACTATAATGTTGTAGCGCTGGAAAATCTATCAAAACGACTACTAATTGGAAAATGGCTTTAGAGCGCTGAAGTTAATCCGTTCTGAAACTAATAATGAATAATTTATTTCGTCTAAAAGTTCTAGTAGCGTCTCAGACGAGATAATTACGTTAGAAATTACCACTGGGCCACTTGCACCAAAGTGAGGGAGATATAAAAATTTTAATAAGTTCTAAAAAGGTTAAATTTGCCGTCCCGCTCCCTTGGTAGTTCCTTTTCACCTTTAGTCGCCTCGCTTTCGAATACTTGATGACACCAATTAGTCATTTCCTTTAATATCCCCCTTAATATCTCCTCGTTACTGGGCGAATTTCTACCTTCGCACGCTCTTTCAGCCCGAGAATCCCATTGAATGGAGTGCGAAACTTTATAAGGTTCGCGGCGCTGGCGCTGCAGAGAGCGCCATACTTGTGCCACTTGTATCTCTTAAAACGCGACGGCTCCTCTCTGATTTTATATTAAAAAGTTGTTACCGGGATCCCCCGAGAAAGTCGCGACGAGACGTATTCAATGTGGAAACTTAACAAGGGCCCTACGACGTACCGCCTCCTCCGCAGGAAACTTTTCGGGAAAATTGGCTGTAAAAATCCCGATAAAAATATGTAGATTCATAAAAAGGCTGTCGTAAAAATAAACGGTACAAGCTCTGTAGTTGAAAAATTTCCTGAATGCTGAAGAGCTGGTGAAATATATGTATATTTGATTCTGGATACATCCAAGTTATGTTCAGTTCGAAATTCATGCGAAATATTTCTCCACTTAACCCCTTCGGCTCTTAAACTTTACCATTGTGCATCGCTACACGTAGTGGTGCGACTTAACGATCTAGTCTGCCGGAGGTGTCCCTAGACTCGGAATCCTAGCGTTAGTACACCTTGTATGGATATATGCACTTTTTACAGTGGGTTTTTGATATAGTATTGCACCCTGTAAAGTAGGTACATCTATAAAACTAATATGGTAATATAAAACTAAAAAAACTAATATGTTGTTACATAGATTGCGGAGCCTTATCAATTTTATATGAACGATTCACATTGGGCTTATTTAGCTTGACGCATAATACCCCATCTCTCCCGGAAGTTTCGAGTTTCTATCAAAGTGATAAACCAATTAATTGACAGAGGTCTGTTTACAGCATACAGTAACCAAAACTAGTCTTGTAAGATGCAGACATTTTCAAGTTTATTACGGAAAGATTAAGGATCAAATTAAATATACACATCCATGTTCTAGAGTGCATATTTTACGATATTTATCATTACGTTTATATATAATTAATAATTACAGCTATAACTTGTATGAATTGCGTCTTTAAAAGTCAACCTCCCCCAATAAGTGCGCTCGAGATTTTTTGTTCCAAACAACAGAAAATGGCCAGAAACACATTCCAACCATGCAACCGAACATCACTGTCCCTAGCCAAGGTTCAAGTACTAAGTACAGTCATGGAAATAAGTAAGGTCGTATCGCTATCGCAGGATTTGAAAATAGTATGTCGGTTATATATTCGTGTACTGTTCTACTTCGACCCGGCCGCTTCGCAAAAAGTTGTCCGTCACGAGGTGGTTTTTCGATGGATGTAAGTAACGGGATTTAGTTTATTTTTAGCGTGTCCGACCTTTTATTTAATGTGATATTTTCATTGCAATGTAATAAATGAAATATGATCACTACAGTTAAGTTTACGAGTAGGTAATGCATTTAATTAAATACACATATTAATTACGCAAGTAAATGCCTTTGCCCAGCAGTAGGATGGCGGGCTTAAGTAAGTAAGTAAGTAAATGCGCAAATCAACTTGATGCCAAGGATTATCACTAAATATAGACTATTTCAGAATTGTAATACTAAAATATATGCACTAAATGTAAATAAATTCTCTAAATTTAATTTAAATTTACATATAGGACGAGCATGTATTTTGTATGAAGGACAATGGAAATTTTATATCTGTATTTACTTTACAGCAGTTAATGTTCAATTATCTTTCATGACATCTAATACATGCTTGACAACCAAAATAATTTAAATTATAGCAATATATACAGGCTGTCCCACGATTCTTCCGCAAAACATTTTTTTTTCAGAAAGTAAATCACTGCTTCAATTCATTAAAAAGTTACAGCCGTTTGAATTATTAACAATATCTTATTTTAAACGGCTCCAACTTCAGAAGGAACAGAGAAACCCAATAAGACGATATGAAACATATTACTTTCTACTTTCTAGAAAAAAAAACAAAACATTTTGGTATTTTCTTTTGTTCATTTGTTAAGACAAATTATTAAAATTTTACTTATAATTTATAATTTTTGATTGTTGTAATATGTATTTATTGTGTTTCATTTTTGTTTTTGCATTGTTTGATAACTAGGTAATTAATTTTTTATTTTTTTTTGCTAATATGTATTTCAAAGAGCTCTACAGAAGTTTTATTGTAATATAATTCCAGTTCAATAAGCACACATTTTTCATTTACTATATATTAGCTGGAACATTATTGGAAATTCTATTTCTAATTTCTTCATTTTGTTTTCAAATAAATTAAGAGGCGTGCATTAACGACGATAATAAGTTAAAAATAACATTTTGACTTATGAATTGTGTACTGTAAGGTTAGCTAAAATGCATATACATTAAAAATGAAGGTCTTTTTAATTTCCAATCAATATAAACTATAACTGAAAATGTTTAACGACATACTTTGTCAAAGTAATATTATAGGTTAATAATATGGTAACATACAGGCGGGATGTAAATTTTAAATATATCAAAAATTACAGCCACAACCTGGATTTGAACCAAGGCCCTTTGCGTCGCTAGCACAATGTCAATAGCTCAGATGGGAAAGCATTGTGCTAGCGACGCAAAGGTCCCTGGTTCAAATCGTCAAGTTGTTGGTTTCTCTTACGTATAGCTTTTATTGCATATGATTGTGAGTAATTAATATGCAATAAAAGCTATACGTAAGAGAAACCAACAACTTTTCTTTCTGAAGCGTCTCCTTTTGGGAAAATGTATACCCGTTACCAACACAATTTATACTCATCCCAGGTCAAATTTGATGAAATAATGTTGTATAAATGTTCTTTTAGATGGTCGTATACTTTGGTTTATTTTTACTTTATCATACGCAGTATGTAAAGTATTGTAATCATGCCAAAAAAATTTTTTGAGATTTTAGCGGAAATATGTCTTTTGCGGTCCCCTGAACATTTTTGACCAAGGTACAAAAAAATGTCTGTGTGTGTGTGTGTGTGTGTGTATGTGTGTGTGTGTGTACCCGTTTTTGTGGAGACGATTCCGGAGAAACTACTAATGGTATCGGGACGAAACTTCATATTTAGAAGTTTTATAACCAAACTTAGAGCTGAAAAGCTTTCTGTTGAAAGGGGTCCAAAGGAACTGGTGGTTTACTCATAGCATTTTTCGAAGACTTTGCAAATGAGCCGCTATTTGTGTAATGTCGTCAAAATAGTTAAATAATAAATTAAAGGAGAGGAAATTTTCCATAATTTATGTATATGACATTTTTTGGTAGAATTTATAGTTTAGCCGCATGAGCAAATTCTATTTCATCGAGATCGGGCGTACTGCTTTAAAACTAGTAGCCAGGATATGTCAGATTATTTTGATTCTAATGACAGTAGCTAGTGTCAAACGCTAATGTCTTGAAAATGCTACTGTCAATATAGGCTGCGTTCGGATATTGAACACCATTACACTTTTTACACCCAATAACACGTAAGTGTCATTTGGACGGTGTACCCGCTGTCAACGGAGTACAATATCCGAACGCAGCTTTAATCGAGATATTTGTCTAGTTCTACTAGATTTATTTTAATGCAGACATAGCCGATCTCGATCAAATAGAATCTCATGCAGCTAAACTATTAATTTTATATATAGTATGATAAAGTCATGTGCCTGGCCACATCAGATTTTTTTTAATAATAATTATAACATTTACTTTCGATCAAAATTCGTCGAAAATTTAGAGCTTGCTTCCAAAAATTTTTGTAAATTAGTGTTATACATAATTGTCATTATTTTCAGTTGTCAGATATTTGAAACATATTGCTGTAAAGTAAATACAAAATAACAATATAAAAAAATGACTAATGATACATTCATGCTATACAAAATACATACTCCTTTCTGTTTATTAAGTTAAACACTACAAAATATCGTTGAAGCTAAATATCTCGAAAACACCAGTAAATCACAATTAACAAATTACCACAAAGAGAAATTCAAAGCAATTTAATTTTAATTTATTTCTATTTTGTGAATAAATGTTAATAGATATGTCAGTTCTGAAATAACCTGAAAAGTAAAAATATTGACAACAACAAATTGAGTTTTGTATTTATTAACACAAAAACGGCTATTAGATGCAATAAGGTTGTAAGTATAACTTGTTGTGTGGTATGCAATATCTTGAAATGAGATTTTCATTTTATGTAATCGAAAACTTTTATGTTTATTAATATAAAATTAACGTCATATTTAATAAAAACACAATTACATTGCAATGTAGGAATTAGATTAATTAATTACATATTAAGCTAATAAATAGAAACATATAAATCATTATAAACCAATTCAAAGCATTCGAACAAGGCTTCGCAAATAAATTTCCGATATACGAGTTGAAGCGGAAACGGACAATTTTTTGCACTTAGCGGCCGAGCGGTCGACCAGAATAACAAAAAAACTTGTACTTGGATGTATCATCGACACACTGCTAAAATATTTATAGAACTTACTTAATTCCAAGAGTGTACCTATCTTGGTCATAGGATGATTTCATAAAAAAAAAGAACAACTACTTGCAATCGCATTCATACCGTGCTTCATACAATACACGAGCTCTGGTAGTTTTTCCTCATCTGATTTCGTGACAAAAATGGTATCAGGAAGCCGACGGTCCCAGGTCACGTGGAACAGTCCGTAGATGTATTGTGATGTGTTTTTGACTCGCAAATACCATTACTTAATTTGTTATAAACAAAAAACCTCAAAAAATTGTGCTTTTTTTTCGAATAGATTGGGCTACTCCCTTATTTCTCACTTTTACGTCAAAACAAACATCTATGACCAGACCATCACACAAGTGAAAGCAAACTGTCATAATTTTGTTTCAATTAAATAGATTAAACAATTTTCAAAAACAGAAAAGGAACAATTTGGCAAAAAACTACAACAAAACAAGTGTACCACACCTGTAATTTTTTTCGCGGGTTCTCCGTTGATTGATGAACATTGTCATTAACATCCCAAATTACGAATAAAATACATATTTGCCGCAACAGCATATATTTATACCAACGTATTCTTGGTATTGAGTAGCTTCTGTATTCCCCAATCATTGCAGACTGTATATAATATACTATATAAACAATAATATACTGTTATATGATCATGTCGTGTCAATGGAAAACAAGGCAAGAACTGCATAAACGTCATAGCACTAAAAGCCAACTTTTCTTTTACCGTTATAGCCAATTGTTTTACAAATTACATTTTAGTTTTTTTCTTTTTGATCATTTCCAGAAAAGTTAAATTGATATCTTTTTTACACTTTTACAGGTTTATTATTATTTTTAGTATGTTGGATTATTTTATTATTATTACTAGTATATTATTTGACGAGCACATAATATAAATATAAATCGATATAAATCGGATATAAATCGCGAGCATGAAGTTTATACGCCAGCCGTAGACGAGCGTATAAACATGCGAGCGATTTATCTCAGATGTGTGCGAGTCGAATACGACGTTTTATCTACGACTCATAAATTCCATTTTATATCAAATCTTTTAAATGTATTTGTCAATGGTGGCGAGGCGAAATGTCAAATAAGTGTCTTCTACGTTGGTTTAGACTAGAGATCAGTCGTTCGCGAACGAACCGTTCAAAATGAACGGGTCAACTGTGTGAACCGTTCGATACGGTTCAACCCTGGCAAACTGACCCGTTCAGTAGGAGATCCGGTTCAGTAGCTCGTTCGTTTACGGTGTTTACGCTCTCGGTCTCGCTCTCGCTCTCATTTCTGCTCACAGCATAGACGGCTCAAAACAGACCGGCGCGGCGCGGCGGCGTCTTTGATGCGTGTTCATTTGTTTCCAGTGCCGCGTAAAGTACATAATATGTATATACATTATACATGTATAAAATATTTTCGTTCGTTTATTTCTGGTTTGATTGATGCATAAAGATTCGTCAACTTATTATGAACTGCCCGAACATTTTCTTTGCGTTTTAAAATTGTTGAGATCCGTATATCTGCACTGTATTTGTTTTAAATATTTTTGGGATATTATATTGAGTCGGGAGTTGATAATGAAGACCATTAATTTTAATAAATATAATTTATTAAACAAAATGAAAGTTTGAGAATATATACGGAAAAATATAAAAAGCATAAAAGGCAGAATGAAAGATATGAGATTTTTGCGGTAAAATTTAACGATTTGTTTAGTTAACCATAGAGAACTTATTGAAAAGTTTTGTATAAATTCCGTAAAATCAGCTTTCGAAAATCGCTAAAAGATCAAAATTAGATTTAATTAATTTAAATTATATATATATATATATATATATATATATATATATATATATATATATGCAAATACCATTGACTTATTAGCCTTAGTAGCATTTTTATAGGATCTATTTTGTTTTTGTTACTGAATGGAGGTAATTTCTATCAGCATAAATTACAAGAAAAACTAAGTTAAATCAGAAAATTCCAGTTCTGACAAAGACAAACAATACTCGCAGTAGTTAGGCCGTCGCGCGTCGGTATATTCGTAAACTACATAGGGCCGCTGCGATGGTTGAACGAAGATACCAGCAATGCGCGCGTCGTGTTCTCGTTCTTTTGAACGGTTCGTTCACTAGATCCGTCTATATAGACGGATCAAAATGAACGGGTCAAATGTCTGAACCGTTTGGAGGTTTGATCCGACTCGCCAGTGGCAAAGTGAACGGGTCGCTCGAACAGGTCGGGTCTGATTCGTTCGTTTACGGCGTTTATGCACTCGGCTCTTATCTGCATAAGATCGATAGACGGCTCAAGGCGGTCACAGGCCGATCCCTATACTAGCAATGCATTCTACCGGTGTGCCTACAAACTCGAACCGGTGACGTCAGTGGTGTCAGAACGAGCCGAACATCTGACATTACAAATTCGAGCGCATACAAACATTGCACGTTGTATGCAGTTGTATGTACTTACATTCAATTTATTTGTTAAAGGTATGCCTGCCACTTGCTCGGTGGCATTATGTACTTCGAAGTGTGTCTCCAAGACGAATGATGAACGGCAAGTAGCATTCTTCCGTTTCCCACAAGATCCTAAAGTTCGGAAGATATGGGTTCAGAAGTGCTTTAGCAGACAAGTTCAATCAGGACACAGGCAGAATATGTTCTTTACATCATTCAAGCAACGATTTTCTGAGAGATTTTAAATCGGAAATATTAAAAAAGCAAAAATTAATTTTAAAGCCTTAAAAGATTAATGGATGGCTCTATGCCATCCATTAATCTGCCTATATAATAAGCCTAATGATTCAACTCAACAATTAAAATTTTGTAACACTGATACAGAAGTATTAAAAGCGTTTATTCGACAAAGAATATTTGTTAGAATTAATTTTTTAAATTATTTATACAATATGAACAAAAATTCAACACATTTAAAACGAAAAGTTCGAGAAATTCGGCAAAAATTTGATAAATTAAAATGCATCAGCACCTGGTCTATAATATTTGTTTTTGTAATTTGCATATATATATACGTTGTATAATTCTATATTTTTATGTATTGTATCTTTTGTATACACACAATTTAACATATGTTTTTGTTAATGTAAAGAAGAACAATTAAAATAAATGTTTGTTCATGTCTTTCATTTATGTACCTACCTAATGAATTTATAATTTTTGTTGTATATGTTTGGCGTATTGTATTATATTGTACCTCGTTCTACAAAACTAAAATTACATGGACAAAATGGCCAAGGTCGATAGCTCGTTGTACACCAAATGGAACGTAATCAAAATTATACTTACTTCAATAAAAATAATAATAATAAATCAACAAAAAAATGGTTTATTTTGTTTACGCCACGCGATAAAGAAAAAACGCAAGCCAGACAGCCTGACTTTTGAGAGTGATTGGGACACCATAAAATACCTTGTTTACAACCTTTACCACATAACAACTTTAAAAACACAGACGTAAATGTATAAACAAGCTTCTAAATTTTCTCCGATTGAAATGTTAAATGTTTTTGGTAATCGGTTTACGCGAAATAAAATCAAGAGACAACCGTGAAAGTAATATAACACTGCAAAGTTCGGGTAGTTTTCTACTCCTCTCGCACCCATGTTTAAACCGAGTGATAAAAGATAGTTATACATGTTATGCAGAAATGATTCAGGAATATAGTACACTTTATTTAACTTTTTCTCGTTCAGTTGTTTCCGAGTTATGAGCTTTCAAATATAGGCTTTATTGCTATTCAAACCTATAGTTAACTCCGTGACAAGACACCACTGACGTCACGCCAGCGCCTCGTCCCCGCCCCGCAAAAGGCTGTCAGCACAACCTCTGTCAAATATGGCTCGACCAATCTTGGTCACAGGCCAGTTTTTTGCGACGGCCGGCGCTGTCGCGGCGGCGGCGGCGTCTTTGATGCACGTGTGTTCGTTTGTTTAAAGTGCCGCGTAAAGTATTATGAAAAAAATATTTTCGTTCGTTTACTACAAAATAAAAATTTTAAACTATATAAAGTAAAATAAATAGAAACAATAAAAAATAACTAAATATTCATTCATTGACTCAGAACTGGAACGTTATAATTTACTAAATAAAAATAATATATGTAATATATATTATAATACACATAATACAACATAATATATATGTTGCCAAACTCGTCTAATCTAAAAAAATATAAAATGCATATAGAAGTATAACTCATCACATTACCTATTGTAAATTGCTATTTAAAAATAGTAATTGTGACACTTTTGTAGAACTTATTCTGTTTCGGCTTTCCGTTAGCGTGAGCCCTGCTTTTGAAAAAATTGGTCCATATGAAAGTCGTTCATTTTGAACGGGTCTGATTGAACGGGTCATTTTAGTGAGCCGGTTCGACTGAACCGGGTCACTGAAATGACCGAGAATGCCCATCCCTAGTTTAGACTGACTTTGACAGTACGTTCGTATAATGATGACAGCTCCTTCAAATAATGAAGTCATTATTTGAACGAACTGTCATTATTATACAACGCTAGTGTCATTATAATTATTGGCGCGTATCATGATGGGGATTATATAGTCATAGATATGTATACAATAAACTTATTATATGTGAGTCGTACATAAAAACGTTTATTACGTTAAGGGGTTTATTATTATTTATTTTTATAATATACTGATAAAGTATCGCCTTTATAGTTGATATTATTCTCTACTGGGTTCCTGAGCCCTTAGCCCAATAGCACATCTCACTAATTACAATATAGCATTTCTAGTTCTTGCTCCTTTCTATTTTGTATAAAACCCCTTATTCGCATTGATTAATATTCTGCAAAATATACCAGCACACAAACCGCTAATCTGCATGCTCACAAGTGCAACTCATCAAGAATTAAAAGTTGTAAATTAAAGCGAAAATCCTCTGCAACTGCATCGCTGTGCGGCTTTGATCTGCATCTCTCGCCTGGGGAATTATCAAATGTAGATACGATTGTATGTAACGTCGAATTTAATTTGGGATTAAAATGGTCTACAATCCGCTTCATAATTCTCAGCCCACCCTCACGATGCCACTGTGTCGTTATTTTCCGACAGTACATTCATCATACGGTCACGGAAATTTATTAAATTCGAAAATAAATTAACGTATCTCGCACCCACACTTCCGGTAACTATAGAAAAGACACATTTGATAAGACACTGTTGTTTTATAAACTTTACACTGAAGGATCAGTGATAACATTGGACACCCTATAGGTATAGTAAATTTACAAATGTTATGTAATTCTATCTGCCAAAGAAAAAAAACGGGAAATTGATATTGAAAAGCAGAAATGGTTGGAAAGCAGTTTTATAGCATGAGTAAAATAGATTTCAATAAGGAACCTTAAGTACCCATTTGCCCCATGTGCAAAGCCTCCGGGGTAATATACTGCCGAGAGTATCACGGATAAAGCTTTAAATTGAAAAAGAATGAACGGTTCGGACGACATTTTTAACACGATGTTACCTACAAACGGATATTGCTAAATCCAACGAGGACTTCCTGCAGTAATATAGAAACTTATCTATCATGTCCTCGTTATACTTCATACACTTACATTTAAACGGTATATTGCGACAACAGCAATAACGCTATATCATTTGACGAGCGCATAACTAAGGATATAAACATTAAGCGATTTATATCAGTTATGTGAGAGTCAAATACGTTTTACCTACGACTCATAAATTCCATTTTAAATATTATTAAATATTTAAATGAACTTGTCAATTGCGGCGATGTCAACAAAAATGCAATTTTTGGGATACTCTTGAGGTTAGTATGACTTCCGGGTTTTCTGGAAATGACGTCATCATTGAAATTTTAAATGCCACTCTATATTATGTCTATCATATTTTCAAACAGGTTGACATTCTGAACACAAAAACATATCAATCGTCAACCATTTTTATCACAAATGCAACGAAAAATAACTTTTTGTTTATTAGTCTAGGTGGATATGAATTGGTGGACATTTTTAAATAAACTAAATCGATGTTGGCCGATACTGTATTACTCGCGCCCTCTAGCGTGATTTTATTGGCTTTTGGCCAATGAAGATAGAACAACTAAATAGGTTTTTCAACCAGCTCTTTTGCGAAGACCTCTTTCACCCCAAATGATTAAGGTATGTGTTCTCCATGAAGTGGTGCTTTTCCTAGTCACCTTCTTCGTGAGGTGTTCATTAACCAGTTACTTCATTAAGACTTCCTTCATTTAGTGCCATCGATTGACCAGGAAGGCAAACCTAGAATCCTTATTTCCAACTTCTGGTTTCTTCTAATCTCCAGTAAAGGTGAATAAATACATTTGAAAGAAACGTCTTAGCAGAGTTTCACTTCACATTCATATCGACTAACGATTCGATGAATTCTTTTTGATTATTGCAACTCGTCCGTGGCTGACGTGCATTTTTTGCAGTCACGATGTCCGGAAAGTGCGGTGCGTGCAATAACACCTATAGACGTCAGGACGCGGTTCGATGCTGGGGTTTCTGTGGAGATTTTTTCCATGTAAAGTGAGCTACTGGTGTCAGGAGTGAACTGTATGATCTATTGCCAAAATCTAAGAATTTCCAATGGTGGTGTGACTCCTCTGGTGTGAAAGACGTTACGGTATCCGTTAATAAACACGACGAGGCAGTAAAGCAAATTCACGGGACTTTAGACAAGATGGATTCCTAGGCAAGAAATGCCAGCAAAGAAGTGTTAAGCGAAGTGCAGAAGGTTGCCTCCAGTACTGAGGCATCGTACGCGGTAAAAGTTAAAGTTTCTTCAAAGAAATTGTGGTGTTGAAGCCAAATTATCAAACATCAAAATTCTTGAGGGAAAGCGTGAGTCCAGTGAGTGAGTTAGTAAGTGCGATGCGTAAAGTTGCCAAGGGAGCTATTGTTTTCGAATGCCAGTCTGCCGAGAGCACTGCTATGCTGAATGAAGAGCAGAAATCAACGCTAGGTGATGACTACGAAATGAAAACTCCAGTCAAGAAAGTACCAAAGATTAAAATAGTCGGAATGGAAGATCTGCTCAGCAAGGACGAAATTGTGAACTACTTGACGTGACAAAATAGTTTTTTGGACGCTGAAGCGACCGTAAACGTATTGCGCGTACAAAAGATGGCCAGAAAGTCGATGTTTACAGCCATTGCAGAGGTGGATGGCAAGACATTTGCCAAATTAATGCCGGAAGATACGGTGCGTATTTATTGGAGTGACTGACAGGTGTACGAGGTGGTAAACGTTCTGAGGTGCTATAAGTGCTGCGCATATAATCATATAACCGATGTCGTGTGCCCGCTATGTGCTGACAACCACGAGGTTGCAGAATGCAAATCCAAATTAAGGTCCTATGCTAACTGCAAATACGCCAGGGATGCACTGGGCTGAATGTTTAATCAGTTAATCATGCAGTGTGGTCCGATGAATGCCTTGCTTACCAGAGGAAAGCTGACATCGAGCGCCAAAAAATTAACTATCAGCCTTCCTTTTTAAAGTAGCGCAAGCTGGGGTCAATATCTCGGATTGCTAGCGCATTGCAGACGACCTTGGTGTTTCAGCACTACATCAATGTGGTAACAATTGCAGGTAATTATTTATGCATGTAAACCATTAGATCACTAGTCAGCAAGTTTGCACTGTTTAAGGAATTTGTCCTACATTCGGCTTATGATGTGTTTGCAGTAAGTGAAACGTGGCTCACTGATACTGTTTCAATTGACGCAATCGCTATTCCTGGTTTTAATATTGTTCCAAAAGATCGAGGTTGTAGGGGTGGCGGTGTCGCCCTATACATTAGAAACTCCATTTCTTTTATCGCTGTAGACATAGATGATCATCTGGATACAAATCTCGAGTACTTGTGGATGAACGCCATTGTCAGAAAGACCACTGTCGCTATAGGAGTGGTGTATCGCCCGCCTGGCGGTGGAATTGCATCGTTATCGCACTTCGAGAGCGTTTTAAACACTGTTCACTTGAATACGCAGACAGTAATCATACTGGGAGATTTCAACATTAACATGTTGATAGATTCGCAAATAAGAAAACCCCTCTAGCAAATGCTCAACGATTATACTCTAGTTCAAGTTATTGCGGAACCTACGCGGGTCACTATGGAATCTGAATCGCTGATCGACTTAATTATTATTGATAACCGCCTACAAGACATAAAGTCAGAAGTTATTGATAGTGACCTATCTGACCACCACACTGTCGCGTGTTGGGTTCCGCTTGCTGTCCCACCTGCTCAGACCACTCGAAGAGTGAGGCGAACCTACAAACACTTCTCGCACTCTGACTTCCTTCGGGACGCTGTTGATCCCTTGGAACGAGATGTATGGCATGTTGGAGCTGGATAATAAGTTGGAATTTTTTATTGATAACATAAACAGACTTTTTAACGTACATGCCCCGTTGTTTATAGCAGCGACCGCTATAAGCCACATAACCCTTGGTTTACGGACACTCTACGTATGATTAGGAATGAGAAGAATAAGGCGTGGCGCAGATACAAGGTTACTCGGTCAGCAACACAGACAATATTTTTGTGAATTACGGAATTACTACAACAATGCGGTCATTCAGGAAAAAAGGCATACTTTGCTTCCCAGCTTAGAGGAGGGAGTCACCGATCAGCGGCGACTTTGGGGTAGTTTTAAAAGTTGGGGCGTGACTGAGACTTGTGTTGGCGATGGGATCCTTTCACAGTTGCGTGAAGCGGATGCTTTCAGTGAGTTCTTTGCAGGTTCCGTTCCTAGAGTGCCCGCGGACCATCGATACGTCGGCGGATTTGCTTAGGGAAGTTTCCATATAGAAGAACAATTTAGCTACAGACCAGTCGATGTGGAGTACGTCCGTAAGATGATATTTGCCCAGAAATCTGCAAGTTGCGGTGTTGCAGTATTATGGGATACCTGCTAGAATGCTTCAACTTTCTTCTTGCTTTTGTTCTGAACCATTGACGCACCTTATTAATATTCCTTTGAAATCGGTAAATTCCCTACCTTGTGGAAATCAGCCTTCGTTAAACCAATCCCTAAGCGATCCTCTCCCTCCCTCTTCCTTTGACGACTTTCGCCGTATCAGTATCCTATCAGTTCCCTCAAAAATTGCTGAATCACTACTACAAATTCAGCTGTACGAGTACTTGGAGAGGAAGGGAGTCATGCCTGCCATGCAATCTGGTTTCCGTAAGTCGCACAGTACTGGATCGGCCCTGCTGGATAAAATCGTGTCTTTCCAACAGATGGGCAGGGTTACCGCGCTGGTTCTTCTGGACATGTCAAAGGCTGTCGACAGCGTAAGTTTCGATTGTATTTTCGACAAACTTAAATTTTATGGAGTTGATGGTGTGGTTTTGAGCTGGTTTCGAGAGACCTAGTCGGACGCACAAACTACACTAAGATCGACGCAGAAAACATTTCCCAACCATCAGTGTTACTGTCAGGCGTTCCTCAGGGATCAGTGCTAGGTGCGCTGCTGTTCAACATCTTAACTGCCGATATGCCGACTACCCTCGGGCACTGTAGTTACCACATGTATGCCGATGATATCCAGCTGTATGCCACAATTCATTTCGAGGTAGTCAACGACAGACTGGACTCCATTAACGAAGACTTGGCGCGTGTCCACGGCTGAGCAGCTAGCAACTCCCTGGTGCTGAATCCTGGAAAGTGCCAGGTTCTGTTTATTGATAACGAGGAGGACGTCGAAGCTGTGAGATTAGCTGGAGTTGAGCTGAAGTTAAATAGTGCTTGTCTTCCCGTGGTGGCAGAAGCAAGAAACCTTGGAATCGTCTTCGACCGTGGTCTTACCTTTGATAGACACGTAGATAGGCTTTGTCAGGCTGTGTATGCCAAATTGAAGATATTGCATCAATTTAAATCGGTGAGATGTCAAACAAGAGATGTCTTTAAGGAATACAATATAGTTGCATTTCCTATGCAACTGGATGTCCCCGTCGACAACACATGGGTCATGTTTTTCGAGACTACCGACAGCTTCGGTTGACTGAAAGGCGATTCACCCACTACGCAGAGATGATTCGTTCAGCGGGGTATGATGGTCAACCTTCCTACCTGGCGACCAAGATCGAGCTGAGAGGGGAAGCTCATACGAGAATCGTTGCTCTTCCTTGTAGCCTGGGGTACAAATATTAATAGCATTAAGCGCACAAAGGATCCAAGCCCCAAGCAAAACAACAACATAGATTACAGATTACACATTAACATAATGGACATCACCACGAAAGACAACGTTTAGGTATAGATAGCTCGGCTTCTTACAGAGCAAGATCTTGTCTACGAACTTAAGAATTGACGTCATTTTCAATGTTTATCAAACATACTTTGCTGGATAGCCCCAAGCAAAACAACAACATAGATTACAGATTACACATTAACATAATGGACATCACCACGAAAGACAACGTTTAGGTATAGATAGCTCGGCTTCTTACAGAGCAAGATCTTGTCTACGAACTTAAGAATTGACGTCATTTTCAATGTTTATCAAACATACTTTGCTGGATATCCATTTTTTCTATCAACCGTCTGCACTTTGTTGCAACTTTTTTTCTGAATCAAGCATATAACTTGATCATTTTTCAATCGCTCTTGGCCGCCATAATTAGACCCTCTTTAAAGTTGTTTGTTCTGACATAATACTTTTCTTTCTCTCTTTTGCAGCAAACCTAACAGATATCTTCCAGCCCCACAACATTAAATCAGAGCCAACCGGTAGGAAGCTACGAACTATGACATAGCTCCATATGTAAATATGGCAAGGTATTTTCTAGTTCATAGCCAAGTTAGTTTACAACTAAGTAGTAAAATTGATTTGCTTATACGTCATTAAACTTCTCTATGTTAATAGGAATCAGTCGAGCTAGTACGTCCTACAAAACAAGCATCCATAGTAAGCTTAATTTTGTCTCAATTCTCACATCTTATACTCAAATTATAGGTAAAGGTATATTACTTGTGGTAATGTATATGTATTAATTGTTGTTGTTGTAATTATTGAATTCGCCTTAAGAATCTTGTGGTTATTAGAAAACAGTATTGAAGTGCACCTGAATATAATATAAAGAGGCTTCCGTAACGCACGCTTTCCAGGGTATGACCTTTCCTCTTGACCCTCAATAACTCGATGTCGCCGCCATTCCCACGCAATGCTCATATCTAACAGATACGATGTAATACAAAAGGACTACTAGACACAAATTCCCCTGAACTATCGTTTGACCTCCCATTTGTGTAGCCTCCAGATAAGCGTCGTAAAGTTATCGAGGTACACGGACGCCATCTGTATACAGCAGACGCGTACTACGTCCTTTGATCGCCACCAGCGACCCACTGCTATTGTCTATCGCCATAATATATTATGAAATGCTGGCTAAACATGCATTGAATTCGTTGGGAAGGCGTAAAAAGAGCGACTGAAGTAAGCTAATGCCGCTGGCTGTGACGTGAACTCGTAAAATAGAAGCTCGCAAATAGGAAGGAGAGCGCGTAAATACAGAACAAAGCGTTCGGATTCGGCAGGCGAGTTCGTGAAAAATTGCGGTTTTGCGTGGTCGACCGGCAAACCGGGAACGGATCACGGCTGGTATTAATTTTTTACGTTGTTTCGCGCGAATAAAAGCGTGGACCGTGCAACGGACAGAAAAAGTTGTTAGTTAATTTAGGAGAACCCTACAAAAGTGGTCCTTTTTATTTACTACCCTACAAAAATAATAATAACTAATTTGGCATCCATAATAGGTTTTGTTTTGGCGCATTTGTGATACAGATTGGTTTTACCTGTATGCCATACGTGTTCTTATATCTATGTCATAAATAAATAACATAAAATCTATATTATTATGTTCTTATTTATTTTTCTCTGGTTCAAGGCGTTTTAGGGCCTTTTTAAGAAGCTATTCAGGAACAGGAATGTTCATGTTTGATTTTTTTAGGTCCCTCATTACAGTCACTACACACATAAATTGCTGTGAAAGGAAAATAACACCATGCAGGGTGTTAAAATAACTGACAAAATTAGAGAAAATACATTTTTCTATTTTTTGGCGTTGATACGACCTCCAGATTTACTCATTCCAAGTTGGAGTGAATAATTTTCAAAATGGTCTGATTTATTCCGTAAAGTGAAAAATTGATCCTTTGGCAACAACAGCACGCCATAATACTTGTGTTCAATTGCTGGCCGTGATCAGTTCCGTTCAATCTGATTCCCAATCACTTGGCTAAAGTGCAGTTCGATTGCTCGTTTGACGTCTGACTCAAACTGATTCCACCAATAGGAAACAAGTATTTCAATTTTGCGATCAAAAAGATTCAAACTCATATTACTACAAACGTATGTAGCTGCATTATAACCATAGTTAGCGTAATTGTAGATTGAAATGTATTGACCGCACCATGTGCCAGTACAAATGTGAAAGAAATCACCAACAAGTAGAAAATGAAACACTTTGTGATCCGATGATGTCTATTGTTTATTGGTTCTTGTGGCTACCAGGTTTCGAAAAATTACAATTCGTCGTCGGGTCAGGCTACAACGAAAAGAGGGGGAACTCACAATTAACAATGTTCACATGTAATAATTAAATACAATTACCGTCGATTTACAGTATGCAGATTCGAGGGACATGCGTCATTTCGGGGTCAAACGGTCTTACACTTGTTATTCGGTCGGTTTTAACAATAGAAATCACTAAAAACGAATAAGTTTTACACTTCGGTTTTTTCGTAGTACTAATCTGCTACTGCTAATGATATTGGTAATATGTCCAGAAATACCACCAATTATCAGTTCTATTGAGTAAGTAATGCTAAATTAAGAAAAGTTTCAAATGCATATAATTTATTTTTACTGCATATAATTCCATCATCGATTCTACCACTCGAAACCTTAAAAAAATTGTATAAATTATTTGCTCGATGCAGCTTTACTTTTAAAGATATAGGCCAAGCAATAGAGCTACAAATGATTGCTTTTTACTTTGTCATACGTAGTATGTAAAGTATTGTAAACGAGCCAAAAAAACATTTTGATTTTTTAGCGGAAATGTCTTTTTGGGTCCCCTGAACATTTTTGTACAAAAAAATGTCTGTGTGTACCAATTTTTTGTGGCAACGATTCCGGACAAACTACTAAAGGTATTGGGACGAAACTTCATATTTAGAAGTATCATAACCAAACTTAGACCTGAAAAGCTTTCTGTTGAAAAGGGTCCAAAGGTACTGGAGGTTTAGTCTTACCATTTTTGAAAGATTTTGCAAATAAAATTAATAGCTTAGCTGCATGAACAGATTTCATTTTATCGAGATCGCTCGTACTGCATTAAATTAGTCAGCCAGGATTTGTCAGATATTGTGATTCTAATGACAGTAGGTAGTGTCAAACGCTGATGTTTTGATAATACCTACTGTCAATAGTATCAAAATATATGTCAAATCCTGGATAACTAGTTTTATTTTAATGCAGACACGACCGATCTCGATCAAATGGAATCTCATGAAGTTAAACTATTAATTTTATATATAGTATGATAAAGTCATGTGCCTGGCCATATCAGAATTTTTGACATAAAGACTAGCAGCAAGCCTCCTGTGCCATCCTATGCAGTACAGTCCGTAGTATATTCCCACTATGTTTCCTACTCAAAAAAGCGAAATTGCCTGGTCTAATATTTCAAGGTAATTATTCAAGAAAGAGTAGTAAAAATTTGGTAACTAGTGTTTATTAGCCTTGCCTTTCCCCGTAGGTCTTTCAAAAGGGAAGGAAAGAACAAAAGAAAATAAATAAAGCCTCGCTTTTTTTAATATTCAACACATTGTATTAAGATAATTTGAGACGAAGTGATTTCGACAATGTCAGCATACTTGATATAAACTCCACATACTGCATGTACCGTATATACGAGGAAACTGGAATAAAAGTAACCGTGGAGTCTAGAAAATCCTAAATTATGTATACACACGAGAGGTAGAAAAAGCGAACATAAGAGACAACGACAAGTAAATATTCCTTCGAGATAAGAACGGTCGACGGTAGATGGAGATCAGCCAGAAGCCTGTCGCCTGTGAAAATTTACGAGAAACAACATCAAGTTGTCCCTGGTAACGGATTGCCGCACAAATTTCTATACATTTTAAACGCGGATCCCCTAGTTCGCTGGCCCCCTTGCACAAACATTACACTTCCTCGAACAATAACCTCATGCATTACCCATGGCCGGCAATGTTTAAACATGGAGCGATGCCTTCGCCAAGATCTGCGACGGGCTTGAAACATACGCTAGAGATGAGATGACACACGAAATATATTCAAGCCCGCGACACTTATGTATAAAAGAAGAGATGGAAAACAGATTTTTATTGGTTACAATCATTGTACTAAAGTAGTTCGTTTAGCATTAATAATATCTAGGTGTTGAAAAGAAAAGGCCTCTTGGGTTTTGCATATATTAATTAGTATACTTGGTGGGACTAGTTTCAGCCGAGAAATCTAACATAATGAACACACAATTAGAATTACAATGAACTTCAAAAACAAATTAGTACTTACAGTCAAAGATTCAGTTTAACATGTCTGCGTTCAAACATTTCTACACGAGGCATGGAAAAAAGCGGTTGGCGTCTGGAGAGCAGCAAAGGGTCGTGGGCACATTACAGGAGAAACAGAACAAGTGGGTGAAAAATTAAGTTATTTATGTGATTTTTGACGGAAGTTAAAAAATAGTCAGTAGGGAGAATGTCAAATTACTGGATGGAGTTAGGTTGGTAATCGATATGAAATAAAATTGGGAAGTCAGACAAATAAAACATTGCGAAATGATGATCGCAGACAATTGGGGCTCAAAACATGTTACATGTTACATGTTACATGTAAGCGAACATGTACTGGCACAGAGATTTTTGATGCACTTAAGTGCATCAGAAAAACGGTGTTGAGTGGAAGAAATGTGTTGGCATATGTACAGATAGTGCAGCAAACATGACCGAGCTTCTTTCAGGAGTTGTTAGAAGAGTGAAAGATGTTTACGCATTGTATTATTCGTCGTCAGCAACTAGCAGCAACAAGAATGTATCTAGATCTTCACACTCTGATGTAGTCAAAATTGTAAATACAATTCGGGACAAGGCAATCAATACTCGAGCTTCAAAAGAAAGTTTTGTTGTTGCAATCGCGATTGGCGAAGACGATATGTAAATGTTTCCAAATCGAGCTGACTGTATGAAACAAGAGGACGTCAACCGTGAGGTAATAACCATTGTTCGACAGCACTACAGACTACAGTGAGTCACAGAATCTTTTGCCCGTTATTATCCAAAGGAAGAGCACCCATGAATGGTAACATGTGGATAGCAGATCCACTTTAGTTATAAATTAATGAAAGCAATTTGAGCTTAAAAGGGAAAGCAAGCCTAATCGATTTATAGTATGACGCCAGTCTTAAAGTTAAATGTAGCTCGTCATCATCAAGAAAATTTTTTTTCAAAAGTGCTCCATGTCCATGTGCCCCTCCCTACCCTACCCTGTACTAAGTGCAGAAGCCATCAAAATGGGCACTCCATTTTCAACAACATAGTAGTGTGAAAGAACATTTTTACTGTTACGGCAATTAAAAATAAATACCGGTGTCGGCCAGAAAGACAATGTACTCTCCATGTTGCAATGATATTGGACCCTAAGAATCCATGATCTTATTGCTTATAATATTTGTTTTTATAATCAAAGAAGTGTAGGTACTTCATATTGACTATTATATTCACTATTTTAAAGTGCCTACCTCATAAAAAGACAAAATATAGGGGGCCGCGGAACCTTAAATTTATAGTTTAGGGGTCCGTGGGGCCCAAAAGGTTTGCGACAGCTGCTGTAGACAGTGGGGTACTGCTCATTCGCTTACGCATTACGTGCTATTAGGGCTTTTTAAAGAACAATCAACTGGTTACGAATAAACTGGCTAGACGGTGCAAGTTCTAGAAAATTAACAGTATTTGTTGGAAATAAAGCAGTTCTCTGTTTCAGTTTTAGATAAGCGTCAAAACATCTTAGAAAGTGTTAAGAAGGTCACTCAGGAGAATGGAAATTGAAGTAATTATCAGTTCGGTCTTTGTTCTATTTATAGTTATAATCAATGGTTCATTGTGTCATTGGATTGGGGACGCTTAAAAAAGTAACACGGTTAGTGACTTAGTTTGGTATGTTGAACATGAAAAGGGTATTCGTTAGTCATAAATTTCCTTTAACTCCGACAGAAAAAAACGGCGATATCTTTGTTAGTAAAGAGATAAGCCAATAATGGTAAGAAAAGAGTTATAGTATTCAAAAACCTCTCGGAGCAATCGTTTTAAACACGTTGCCGACCGTTATAGGTTGGCATGGTTACATCCCTGTCACCAAACAACTATTTTCTTGAAATAGGGTATTTGTAATTAAAATCAGACCATGAATGCAGGAGTATGTTAGTTTTGACACATATTTTGCAAAAATATAAATTTTAGAATGGGACAATATACTGTACACTAGTATATCGAATGAGAAATATTTGGAGTTACCACTGTACATTATAAACTACATAATATAAAACAACAATAAATAATAATTTTTCCTTTATCATAGTATGTAAAGTATTGTAAGCGTGCCAAAAAAAAATTTTGAGATTTTAGTGGAAATATGTATTTTTGGGTCCTCTGAACATTTTTGACCACGGTACAAAAAAATGTCTGTGTGTGTGGATGTGTGTGTGTGTGTGTGTGTGTGTGTGTGTGTGTGTGTGTGTGTGTGTGTGTGTGTGTGTGTGTGTGTGTGTGTGTGTGTGTGTGTGTACCCGTTTTTTTGTGGCGACGATTCCGAAGAAACTACTAAAGGTATCGGGACGAAATTTCATATTTAGAAGTTTCATGGCCAAACTTAGAGTTGAAAAGCTTTCTGTTGAAAAGGGTCCAAAGGAACAGGAGGTTTAATCTTAGCATTTTTGAAAGATTTTGCAAATAAGCAGCCATTTCTAGAATTTCGTCGAAATAGTGACTATGTCATTTTTTTGTACAATCCATAGTTTAGCTGCATGAGCAAATTCTATTTCATCGAGATCGGTCGTACTGCATTAAAACTAATAGCCAGGATGTGACAGATATTTGATTCTAATGACAGTAGGTAGTGTCATACGCTAATGCTTTGAGAATACCTACTGTCAATATAAGCTGCGTTCGGATCATGGTGTGTTAATTTCCTATAGGCTAGCGTTGCGGGTAAGTTTAGTTGCCCCTCCTGGCTCCTGCAGCGCTGATTTACATATTGCGCGAATCACGATCTACTTTACCGGCTGTGGTCGAGCGTTGGCCGATGACGCTATTGTCAACGTTGACATCAGCATTCATTTTTGATGTTTATGCTAGATTAACCTCTAAAGCATTGCTTCTCAGCACATTTTTTAAGTTTGGCTTTTTTCCCTTGAGCTTTGTGTTAAGTTAAATGGTAAATTCGTGCTGTGTCCCGAATTGCCCTTTTATGGGCAAAGGCGTGCCCACCCACATGAGTACAAAAGGACTCGAAGAAGTCAAGAAATTTTACTAAGTGATGTTACGTTTACCGATGTGCGCGTTACAAGAAGGTATTAACAAGAAGAAGAATAACGAAGGCTACGTTTTCGACGAGATGGCTTTAAAAGCTAGTTTAGAATACACAAAGAGGAAATCAATTGAGAGGTTTGAAGATTGTGAATTCAAATCTCAGAAAGTTGCCGATTATGCTATTGTGTCCATGATAAGAGGAATACATACAAAATGAAAGCAGCCCGTCGATATTACGTATTATTGTTCTGCTTGACTATTTTAACTGTATGAATGCCAAACTCATCAACAACAACCCGAACTGTTTAAGTGGTTTTACCATGCTTCTCGTTCTATGCTTTTAGTTGTTAGTGTTTTTCAATATACATACATTTTTTAATAACTAGTTTATTATTATCAACATACCAGCAATTCATCAGTGTTCTTTAAAAACAGCGTATTTTGAAACTGAAATAATGTTTGCCTACTATGTGAACTCACATAGTAGGCAAAAATTATTTAAGTTTCAGCATCCGCTGTTTTTAAGAACACAAATAAAATCTTATTTCAAGTTTATAGCAATGGCGGGAATGTTACTAGTGGCGCCGCGGTTATTGTGCATGGGGGAGAACTAAAAACACTGTCAACAAAAAAAGGGCCAAGTACGCCATCTATATTAGTGTATTTATTTATTTGGCTATGGTTCGGATATTGTACACCGTAAGAGCGCGTTCGTGTAGGGTACGGTGAGAGTGACTAACGTCATACGGCGTTTATCTGCATATAAGAGAGAGACAGCCGACCCAGGTTATCTGAGCATTGCTCTCCCCATGCCCTACCCTGTTGTAGCGGTGTAGCTGTTGTAGCGGTAGTGGCTGATAAACGCCTCGTGATTTTTGTAACTCCAATGAGTGATTTTATAATTCTTGTTCTCCAGTCCAGTAACCGAATTCTTTTGGCTCCAATTTTATTGTACATGTAGCAAGAATTTCAAATGCATATATCAATAAGGCGAAAAAATACTTTTCTGTACCATCGAATAGTTTTTCGCGGAGTTGAATAGTAGGATAACATCTGACCCGACAGATCAATACCAGACATATTTGCATTATAGTCCTTCACACACTCTGGGTTTATCTTTATCTGTCCTCTTCTGTTTCTGCATTCCACCATATTGTGTCTAAGTTTGGTACTGATCATTCGAACATTTCTTTTATCTTTCCAATTCCTAATTAGTACCCTTTCTTTTTCAGATTTTCAGCCACAACGTGGTATAAAAGTTATCCAAAAATATAACATGACCTTTATGTAAAAACTGATCAAGCAGTTGTCTTACAACAGCTTCACTATGAGACATGCCATTTGTTGCTACGGAACCCTTTCCTATATAAATTATTATATTTAGGAAGAAACCGTCATTAGTGGTCAGCTCATAATGTTTTATACCATATTTATGGCGTTTATTACTTATAAATTGTCGAAATGACAAACGTCCCCTCCAAACTAACATTGCCTCGTCTATGGACAAATTCAGATCAGGGTAAATAAGTTTCCTTATATTAGCTAGTACCATATCTAAAATAGGTCTGATCTTGTGTAATTTATCATATTGGATCAATATTGTCGTGATAACAAAGCGCAGCATTTTCAGAATTTCACAGAACCTATTTCGTGACATTGTGGCACCAAATATAGGGTGATAGAAAAGTGAATCTTTGCTCCATTGCTTGTACATATCTGGAAAGTGTAGAGTCCCTGAAAGGCAACAAATGCCTAAAAACTTCTTGAATTCGTCAACAGTAATCTCTTGAAATTTTATGATTGACTTTTGCGTATTCTCCTTATTTGTGCTAACGCTCTACGGTTACTTTCTTGAACTACCAAATTTATAATATCAGTATCAAAGAGAGTGTAAAAAAAGTCAATATGCTGTGAATCTTGAGTTAATTCTAAATTTATTTTTGGATTACCGGTGAAGGGTATATCAGCAGGATCTTCATTTGTATCAGTCCAGTCTTCAGTGTCTGAGACACCATCTTCGTTCTCATTATCATCAGAACTGGATGAATCTGCTTCTGGATCCAAATTATTGCAATCACTTTGGTCGCCACTGTCCGAGTCATCTTCATCTGGCGCATAATTCCCATCCTTTAGGGAATCATCGGAAAATTCCGCATTACTTAGTTCGGAATCATCAATGCATGCTATTAGCTCAGCTTCGGTCCTTAGAATTTTTTTCGGATTGGTTAATTTTCTTTTAGTTGAATAACTACAGCTGTGTTAAAAGAAAACATAAATAATTTTCCCACTGGGCAAAAGGAATAGTTGAACATACCTTGGTGTACCTTTAGCTCCATCACCCATTTTTTCAAATAAACCAATAGTTTCACAAACAACAAAAACAACACCATAACCTAAACGAACTACTAACGAACTAACGTACTACAAGAACCTTGTCGTAATGCTTGTCATTTTCTACATTCGACTATCAGGCCATCTATTAACAATTTCTGAAACCATGAGTAGGTAACTGCGAATAGATTATAGCAAAATGTATTGAATATACCAATTATATTCATGGTATCATCCTATATACCGGAGTTTTGTTATTTTGGTTTAAAGTTTCTATAACACGTGTACAGTTTACTGCACATGGTGCCTGCATTAAAACCACTTTTTTTTTTTTTTTTTTTTTTTTTCAAAAAAGAGCGGAAGGGATTGAAGATCCCACCTCCACCCCGCTGTCGGGTATCAACGAAGCATTCAGCCGACAGCGACATCTTCTTTAATCTGATTTTTAATCAATTGAAAAAGCAAGTTTTCCCATTCGCTCTTTTGGGTTTGGGTAAAAACCTTTAATCACAACAAAAACCAAACTAAAAACAACCACCTACGCTAACTACATGCCTTACAACTACTCACTAACTACTAAACATGCATTTTATTAATTATTATCTAACATGCTCTTAAGTGCTAAACTACCAAACTACACATGCAGCACATATTCATGTGTCCTCTACATTGCGTTCACGCGCACTATGCACCGCCCGCGCACCCGCGTACCAGTCGCGAAAAACGAAACGCGCACAGCGCGACGCGGGGAATGCTTTATACGCGCTCACGCGTTACCACCAGGACTTGTTTGACGAATACGTCCACTATTTTCGGGGACACTCACTCCGTTCTTTATTATTCTGGGACTGCGGTACTCCAGCTGTCCCTCCCTGACTTCGGGCTTCCTGAAGTCTTGATAGTCCGGTTTTCCTGGACTCTTATCCTTCTCTCGCTCCGGTCTTTCCTGGAGCTCTCCTGCGCCGGCTATCCAGGCGCTATCTCAGCTTTGTTTCATCTTTTCTGTTCTGTCCCCAGGCCCATCTCGGTCCCTTATGCACTAAGGGGCGGGAGGTCCTGTTGCTTCCCGACGTTTGTCATCCTTGTCCTTTTCTTGGAGGATTCTTCTTATGGTTTCGGAGATGTGTTTCCATTGATCTGGACCCTTCAGCATTTCCTCCACCATCTTCTCTTCTGTCAGTCCTTCTTCGTACGGGCACGCCCTTCTCAGTTGTTCCCATTGATTGCATTCAAAGAGCGTATGGCCTGGTGTGTCCATTCCTCCGCAATACGCACATTCCGGACGCTCTCTCCTCTTGTACTTGTGGAGGTACGTCCCGAAACAACCATGTCCAGTGAGCGCCTGTGTGAGCTCGTATGTAACCTCACCATGCTTTCTGTTTACCCAGTCTGCCACTCTGGGTATTAGGCGGTGGGTCCAGCGGCCGACTTCCGCGTTGTCCCACTCCGTCTGCCATCTTTCGAGCGTCGTGTTTCTGTGTTCCCTTCTTGTCACTCGGTCTTGGGGTGTCTGAAGGTACTTTCGAGCTCGTTCATCCGCCTTTAGGTGTATCGGGACTAGTGAGGCGACAACCTGAACAGCCGCTGTCGAGACTGTTCGGTATGCCGACGACACCCCGATGGCTGCTCTTTGCTGCACTTTAAGCAGCCTCTCCCTTCTATTAGCATACGCTAGGTCTTCCACCCAGACCGGGGCAGCGTACAGCATTATTGACTCCGCCACCGATGCTAGGATTCTCCTCTTACTCGCTCGGGGTCCATTTACTTTAGGCATGAGCCTGAGTAGCGCCCCGGTCGTCCTTTCTGCTCTTGCGGCCGATTCGTCTATGTGCTTCTAGTACCTGAGATTCTGTTCAATGTGCACTCCCAGGTATTTTACACTTCGCAGGGGCTTGATCGTCACTCCGCCTACCGAAATCTCAACTGGGTCTTGCTTTCGTCTGCCGCAGAGCATTACCGCTTCTGTTTTGTCTGCGGCCAACTCAAGGCGGTGCTCCTCTAACCACTCCACGATGCGAGCGATTGCCGCGTTTGCTCTGTCTTGGACCTCAGCGCACGTTTTACCGGTTGTTATTAGTGCTAGGTCGTCGGCGAACCCCACCAACTCCACTCCTGGAGTTTCAAGTCTCAGCACCCCATCGTAGAAGACATTCCACAGTGTTGGTCCGAGAACTGACCCCTGTGGTACCCCGCTGGTGATGGATATTCTCTCCGTGGCTCCGTTGTTTCCTGTGAGCACCAACCACCTATTCTCCAAATAGCTCTGCAGAAGTCTTCCAAGGTAGGGGCTGATGTCCCTCCTTTGTAACTCCGCCAAGAGCTCTTCCCACGCCACGGTGTTGAAGGCGTTTTTGACGTCTAGGGTAACCAGCATGCAGAGGCGCTTGGTTCGCCGCGTTCCCTGGTTTGCCCTCTTTGCTGCTTCCGTGACAACCTTCACTGCATCGACTGTTGATCGTCTCTCTCTGAAGCCGAACTGATTGTCTGCTAGTGGAGCTTTGCTATCTAGTTCACGTTTGAGTCTGTCAACCAGAAGCTGCTCCAGTAGTTTCCCCACACTGTCGAGCAGGCAAATTGGCCTGTACTTGGCTGGCGTTGACTTTCCCTTTGTCAACAGAAGCAATTTGGCAGTCTTCCACTGGTCGGGATATGTTCCTTCGGTTAGAATCCCGTTCATTACTTCGGTGACGTATTCTCCCGCTCGTGCCACCATGGTTTTGACCGCCTCTGGAGGAATTCCATCGGGACCGGGAGCCTTATTCCCTTTTTATTCCCGCATTAAAACCACTCATGTACAGTGTACTGTACACTGCTTGGCAACGTGTTTTAAACAAACATAGTACTGGAATACCCATACGAACATAACTGTTATTTTTATCACTCCCGTGCGTTTTATCGCAAATAGACGCTGCACACGTATGTACAGTCGTGTCAATATAAAGTTCAGAAGGACTGGAACCTCGATTGTCGGCAATTGAAATCAGCTCCCATATAGAAACGAATAAAAACGGCGAGTTGAGGGTTTCAACCCCGACAAACCAGATTTAGCGATACAGGACGTTCTATTTCATTGATTGGCACTTCACAACTGAGATCCGATCTCGCAAAAAAATTGTGTCATGGTATCGTACCGAGCGTTGAATAAATTTAGAGCGGACGATGCTCACGAATATCTACCTACCTTCAGGAGCTCCTCACCAGCGGCATCCTTTTACGGAAAAGGCTGTATGTACCCTTCTGGTAAGAGCACGTAGTTTAAAAACTAAATAAATAACGTCGGATCGAGAGTACCCCTGTTCTCATGGCGCAACGACGATGGAAAACAACAAGAGCAAACTTGTCCCCGCGTTTTGCATGCACGCCTTTTTATTGAATTCTATTGACCTTTTTGGTCTGGTGTATTTGGTCCCTGTGCGCGGTGCTGTTCTATTTCGTCTTTATGTAAATAGAAGTTGGTTTCGTTTGGATGGAAATTGTATTAGTTTCGTGGGCAAAGCTAACAAAGCACTTAGACTTGCACCGAGATTCCTCAATAAAATTGAAAATATCCGTGCGGTGCTGCTGCAGTTTTCTGCTGGTTCTATCAGATATTGTGTAACTGTTTAGATAAAGTTGGAAGCGTTTCTGCTGGGTGAGTCATTGCACGAATATTATGATAGCCTGTCTTCCGGTGTATCTTTTGTGTAGTACTGATTGGAAGGAACTTAAGAACTTGGTTAAGGTTCTAAATCTCGTTGCAACTTTTTAAGAGAAGGGCCACAAACAATAATAATAAAATTTTTAAAAAAGTGAGCCAGATACAAAATACTATAATACCTTTGTCGTTTAATTAGTGTTGAATTAAAGAATTTTATTTTTTGTTGCCAAACTGTGTCGTATTTAGGCTTAACTCACATAAAGAAACGTTAAATAAAACAGTTTCCAACCAGCGGTACTAAACTATATTAACACATGTGAATTATAATAGTGTATTTTATAAAATGTTTGGTTTATCCCACTTCCAATGAAAAATATTAATTAGGTAATCCTGAGGTCACCCATTACGAATTTTGTAAATATTTTCCATATTTACTGCAAAAAAACACCTAAAACATGTACAGTCATGGAAAGATGTGGCTTCATATCGCTATTTCAGAATTTTAGACGAGCATGTCGGCTATATATTTATGGACTGGTTTTTGTTATTGTTGGGGCGCTTTGCAAAAATTTGTCAATCATGTGATTGTTTGCGACGAAAATAATGTACGGACTTGGTAGTTAATTTTCACCATATCCGATCATTTCCAGTTAGTTTATAATGAATCTGTGTTTTATAGCTTTAATACATAATTTAATTCTGGTTTAAAGATTAAAACATGAACTAACATGAGCCATTGTTGTGTAATAGATATCCTAAAATGCATTTACATAAAAAGTAAAGGTCATTTTTCATTTTAAAGGTCACAATATATAAATATGTTTCAATTAAGGATATACAAATCTCTACCTTTTTAGCTAATATCTGATTTAATCCTTGTCTCAAACCTGGAGCACATAATACTGTAGCGATGGGCGGAATCACTCATTTAAATGTTTCGAAACATTTGATTCATTTGTGTTTGTGTATTGAGTCACTGTTTCGACTCACGACACAGTTCATGTTGCGCATGCGCTTGGATGAATCGAGTCACAGACGATGTGCAGGTTAGAGAGTCAAATCGCCGTTTCGACTCACGATACTGTGGTTACGATACTTATTAACTTATGGTAAATAATATTGTCAGATTTTTAAGGTTGTCAATATTATTATTAGTTGTGACAACATGAATTGAATTCATTTTTAAGGTGCGTTCCGATTGATGGTAATGATAGGTAATGGCGGTGGTAGCAGACGAAATTATAGTATTTCCAACATTTTGTGATAGTGACACATATTAGTTTGCATGTACATAAACATGAGTCACTACCACTTTTAATAAGAAATACCATAATGGCTGTTACAACTACCAAACCACTAATGGGAACGTACCTTCAGGAAAAGGGATAGATATATAGGGATTAGAAAATTCAGTCATACTAAAATACATTTTCCCCACAAATAATGAAAGTTAATGTTTCAAGAGTCGAATCATTTACCAATTAATGTTTCGAAACATTTGAAACAGTTAATGAGGCGATACAGTGTTTCGAAACATACACTCACGAGCCATCACTACATAATAGTCTACGTATTAACAAAAAACCAAAACCGCCCTATACAAATGCTAAGGCCCCTGCGATATCAATGGAAACGATTAAAATATATGCAGAGTTTTTTTTAGATATCAACAATAATTAAATACAAGGTAAACATTATAACAAGGTAAACTAAATATTATTATATCTTTTTATTATTGATTAAATTTTATTATTTTCAGTTGTCTATTTGAAAGATTAATTGCTGTAAAGTAGATACTTCCATAATTTGTAATGGTATACAGTGGTATACATGGTATACAGTGTATTGTGTATACTATACACAATACATGCTTCTATGTATTCATTAGTTAAAGACAGTAAAATATTTTAGTTATCTCGAATCTCAGCAAACACAGCATTAAAAAGCATTAAAAGTAATAAATCACCGTTAATACAAACTTTAAACAATGTTAATTTTAAGTTATTTTGATTTTGTGAATAAATGTTAATATTTTAATTCTGAAATATTCAGTTGTTAATATTTGAGTTCTGAAGTATTCAATCTTCAGTAAAAATATTGACAACATAGAGTTGGTGTTTGCATTTACTTACGTAATAAATTATTAGATAGATTCAATAAATTTGTATAATGTATAATTTGTTGTGTTATTATGCAATATCTTGAAATGAATTTTCATTTCATGATATGGAAAGCTTTTATGTTATTAATATAAAAATGATTTTATAGTTAATCAAAAGAAGTACGAAAAGTTTAAGAGTTTACATAAGCAAATTGCTAAAGCTTACATTGCAATGTATGGGTAAGTGTCAGGTCATATGCTATGCTGTGATCAAAAATATTTATATTAATTATTTATACCGTCACGTGCTCTTATTCTGTGACGTAATTAAATCGAATTTTAGGCAAAACCATTTCATTAATATTTGGTGAAAAATTCTGGTGTATAGTTCTTGAACACACCCGCAACGATACTGCTCTTGCAAGAAATGAAATAAAAACACTTCAATGGTCATAGTATGATTTTTGAACCACACACTTCCGCTTATCTATAAACCTGTACACTTGCTAAAAATACAATACAGCGAACTTGTAGAGAACTGTATCGTCTACATCTTCGCTCATTATAGTGTTTTGTCTAGAATGTACTGGAAACATGATACTATGAGTAAAGTAAATTAGAGCGCCATCATCTTACCACTCTGACGGAGTGCGCTTCTACGAGTCGAAAACTTACGTACATTACGCAGGGCGTAAAATGTACTAAAATTTAAATGTCTAACTTATCTGGATTTTATTTCACCAAAACCTGTTTTGCGATTATTGTAGTATGTCGTACCACAAAAACAATGGAAAACTAGAACGAAACTAATGGTTTCGTAGTACGACATACGTTAATAATCGTATACATAAAAGCACGCTAAGTACAACATGCAATTAAAAAAATATATCGTACTACGATGTCAGACTAATGTGCATGAAGACAACAGTGTGAAAATGTTTTAATCCCTGTGTCAAATAGATAAAAGTGATTCATTTTCATTTTCGATTATATTTTATTATCTAGTGCTATAGTTTTAGGCATTTATCATACTGGCGCGCAAAATGAATAATGAGAACATTTGGTCCAGCTCATCCGCCAAATATGTTCACTAGCCATTAGTGTTCGACCGAACATTCGGCTTCGGTTTCGGCTTCGGCCACCTTCGGCCAGCGGCGCGTTATGCCATCAAGGGGCCCTGGGCAATTTTGAATTTGGGGGCCCCCATATACAATGTTGAATTAAGAACAATTACTTTTTAAGCAAAAATATTATATACTAATAATACTGATATAACATTTCAGAACAATTAAAAAAATCATAAATAGTAGGTACCTTTTTGCAACAATATTTACCTATATAATTACCTACATAATACGTAACAATAGATTACTCTAAGAATTACAAAATAACTAATAAATAGCTTAACAATTTAAAACTCAAAGTTCGTAGCAAGTAGAATATATTATTCTTAACAAATAAATATGTTTTTAATATTTTAAATTTTCAAAAACTGCGATAGTTTATTCTTAAATACGTCATCATCAATATAAGCATATGTCCTCTGAATATGTACTTATTAAATTTTGTGGTGCAGTTTTTATAGTTTTTTTTGAAATGTTACTTTTAATAAAATGTGTTTCCTATTTCTTTTTCTAACATTACCTAAGATTCCGATTCCATTTCATCAATAAAATACAATATTATGCCGAATGCCTTCTGCTATACAGAGTGTCTCAACAGTGCGATCTGGGAAGATTGTGCCTCTGTTAATGATGACATATTAAAACTGAGAGCACGCATATATACAGAACGCCGAGGCGACCATTTTCAAATTATTAACGTGTACAAGAATTTACTTTTTTAGGAAAAACTGTTTGCTATATTTTGTTGCAGATTATGACCAGCCTGTCCACAATTTGGATATGGTAGATAATCACGCTATTAGAACGCTTCTCACTTAATCATAATCTAAGCGTGCGCAATAAATTAAAAACCGGTATTGAGTTATAGAATTTTTCTTAGACTGCAGTTTTTCCATAAAAATGCTAATACATCAAAAAGTATCAAGTTTAGGGTAGTTAATGTTATATTTCATTATCCTAAAATTTTGCGAGGAATTCAAAATTGTGCCGAAATATAGATTGTTCCATTTAAAAAACATAAGTTTGGGTTGGTACTATTTATGGAACATCCTGTATACACGCTAATAATTTTAATATATGCGCCTCGACGTTCTGTATATATGAGTGAAAGCAGTTTTAAAATATCTTCATTAACAGCGGTACAATCTTCCGAGATATCACTGTTGAGACACCCTGCATACAGTTTTAACAAGAAGAAACGTAACGTGTTAATATCTGGTCCTCAACGTTTAGAAGAAACTAACCAAATAAAAGGTTTAAGAAAAGACTTAAGCTAGAAACTTGACTGACTTTTGAATATACAGGGTTATGTATTTGTAAAAAGTAGACCAAATTTTTTTAATTATTACATCTGTATATTTTCCAGTTTCTTGATACTCTTTTGAATCACAAATTGAACTGTGAAAACCGCATGTCCCTGAGGTCAGTGGTGTAAATGTACCAAGACGATTAAATGTTAAAAGAACTCAATTAAACAATGTTAAAAGGATTTCTACCGTGTCAATAACTCGTCGTCTTTGAAAATGACTTAAGTTATAAATACGAAATACTTTTAAATATAAAGTGCCTTCCATTTCTAAGCATTTAAAATTTGTAGCTTAAGCAATTTCCTAAAACTTTTATTGGAATCTTTTTTTTGTCAACTTTTTAGAAAGAAATATATTGAGTGGTTACGTTTCTTTTTATAAACACTGTGTAATAATAAGGTGATTGTAAGATTCACAGCATTTTGCCGATAGGAATTCTTATTTTACAGACTCTTTTGGAGCATTCATCTTATAGAATGGAATTTCAGAACAAAAGGAAAAGGGACGACTGAAAATCTTCGAAGAATTCATACAATTTTTCTCTTCTTACTTAGTGAAGGGTTTCTCATTAATCTTGTACAGTATTAGGTATAGTTTCTTTTATTGCAAAAAAACATGTGTTTAACTGCTAAAACTGCCTCCACTCTCTTTGGGGCCCCATAGGCAAGACTACTCTAATGTTCAATTTGATATTCTTACTACGGTAATTTATTAATTACCTAATTAATTTATAGTTTATAAAAGATCGACCGGCAGCAGCGCAAATATAAAAATCACTATTCTTGAGACGGTAATAAATTAGTTAAAGATTAGTTGGGGCCTCGCGGAGAGGAGCCTAAATCTGCTTGCAACGTTAATGAGGACTGGCATGGTGTGGTAGTCTCCTACGGAAATAACTTTCCAAAATACTGCTTTGGGGCCCCTCTGATATCGGGGGCCTTGGGAAAATGCCCATTTTGCCCATGGGATAACGCGCCACTGCCTTCGGCTTAAAATTTAACCTTCGGCGAAACATCGGCTTCGGTCAAAATTAGGCCGAAGGTTTAGCCGAAACCGAAGAGTAGCGCATAGCGCATGCGTAGCAAGAAATGTGAAAGATAAGTGAAATATTTGATAGTTTGTTTACTTTGGTGCTTGGCCAAACTGTTATGTTTGATATATTAAGCTAGCTAGCCATGAAAAAAAAGAATTCTATAGCATAGAATTTATTGCAGAATTTATGTTACGTGGGCCTCCTCTGACGTTGCCGTTCTCCGAACAGATGTGATCGTTCCGTATAGTGCGAATCGACTTTTACACGTGTGAAAATTTAACAGTTTCTTGTTTTACAAGTCCCCCTCATCGTTAAATATTGTAAATTGTAACAATAATTGCAACGTTTTTAATTTCGTCACTTCTTTAGCATTTGCTTCGGCTTCACCTTGGGCTTCGGCCGAAGTTATGGGAAAAGCCGAAAGTCGGCTTCGGCTTCGGCCCAAAAAATCGCCTTCGGTCGGGCACTACTAGCCATATTAGCGATATTATGCCGTGTTTCAGGCATAATGTGTTAACATGGGCGCCCGCAGAGAGGGGCAAGGGGGTGCACTTGCACCCCCCTGGCTTTTGATATAACTGGGAAAAGATCAACAAGAAAACGTCATGAAATACATGCTGCTTTATAACTAGTGTTAAAACATAGAACTTAATAATAATAATCTAATTAATAAACTTCTGAATTTATACATAAAAATTCACAGCTGTTCAATTACCAAAACAAAAAAAGAACAAACAAGTGACAAAACAAACAAACAAGTGAATCAATGTTTGCAAAAGTTTACTGATTGAAATACGTTTGCTATGCGAACGTATATTATCGCCATTTAGTGGTTGTTGTCCATGGACCAAACTCCCAGCGTCGAAGGGCTACTAGGTCTGTGAATTACCTACAATTTGAAGTATGATAGAAAATTTATTCAACAATCTTTGCAAAAGTTATAAACATTTTTCTGTAGCAAATGATTGAAATACGGTTGTTATTCGACATTATCGCCATTTAAGGATTGTTGTCCGTGAGGCAAAATTTCGAGCATCGAAGGGCTACTAGGTCTTTTAATTAGCTACAATTTGAAGTATTATAGAAATTTATGGAACAATCTTTGCAAAAGTTATAAACATTTTCTGTAGCAAATGATTGAAATACGGTTTTTATTCAAACGGACATTATCGCCATTTAAGGATTGTTGTCCATGGGGCAAAACTCCGAGCATGGGAGGGCCACTAGGTCTTTTAATTAGCTACAATTTGAAGTATGATAGAAATTTATGCAACAATTTATGCCAAAGTTATAAACATTTTTCTGTAGCAACTGATAGAAATACGTTTGCTACTCCAAAGGATATTATGGCCATTTGAGGGTTGTCGTCCAAGGGGGAAAACTCCGAGCGTCGCAGGGCTACTATGTCTTTTAATTGACATCAATTTGGAGTATGATCGAAACCTAATCAATAATTTTTCAAAAATTTTTAAACATTTTTCTGTAGCAACTGATTGAAATACGTTTGCCAATTAATTGTCTGTATTGTCAATCATCAATGTCAATTATTGACGATTAAGGTTATAAGTGTGACAATTAATTGTCTGTATTGTCACTCAACTCCGAATTGTTTGTATTGTTATTCAACTCCGTAGATACGCATGTCAGTTGATAACGTCAAAATATTTATTAATATTATTCAAACGGAGGAACAAAACCATTGTACGACATAAAATTTTGAATGTATGTACCTCGGGCATTACTTGATGTTTACACCCTCGGATGATTTAAAAAGCTCTCGGGCCTATCGGCAACATCCGTTTAATGCCCTTGGTACATAAATAATTATTTCTGATATTATTTTTGATTGAAATACGTTTGCTATTCCAAAGGATATTGTGGCCATTTGGGGGTTGTCGTCCATGGGGCAAAACTCAGAGCGTCGCAGGGCTACTAAGTCTTTTAATTACCAACAGTTTTGGGTACGATAGAAACTAATAATAGAAAATAATTTTTCCCAAAGTATAAACATTTTTCTGCAGCAAACGTTTGAAATACGTGTGCTATTCGAACGGACATTATCGCCATTTAGGGCTAGCTGTATATCTGGGAAAGCTCTGCTCTAGGTCTTTTAATTACCTACAATTTGGAGTATGATAGAAATTTATGCAACAATTTTTGCAAAAGTTATAAACGGTTGGCCAAAAACGGAACGGGTGCTCCAGTTTCCGTTAACCCTACTTTTTGGAGTTGGAAACTCTAAACCCAACGCACGGCCGGTTTTCCTTTTGCACACCCCTGGAAATATTTCTGCGGGCGCCCAAATTAACCAACTTATAACCAAAGTAAATCGAACCAAAAAAAAAGAACACTAACGATATAACAACCCAATTCACGTCCTATATTAATTCGATTTCAAACCAAATCCCTTCTCTCGACTAGCATTAAGACGTCCGAGATACATGTCCCACGTGGGCGATAAGACATGAACTTTCGTTGTCCCCAGGGATAATTAGAACGGTTTGCCGCAGGTGTGAGGAGATAGGGGGGACGCTGGACAGTGCCGAACGTTATCGATTGCCCCTTCACCTCAAAGATCACGACCTAAGAGACACCTGCACCATCCATCAGTCGTGTTTGGCCTACCCAGCGTACGCCATCCTCCCAAGGGGTAGCTGCTGTCGCCTTACATCGGGTGCATCGACGAGGCAGCGCGCACACACAGAGCCGGGTTTGCTAAGTGGACACGTGTCAGAAACTCGTGACACTTGCAGTCGCAGTAGTTGCACTCAATATATTATGATCACGTCGCGTCGAGTAAATCTTGCGCTCTGATTGCGGTTGATACTCCGTTTTGCGGTTGCAACGCTGGTTAATGCCGACGCGACGTGACGTTGTGATTTATTTGTTATAAACCGCTAAGTATTTTAGCAAATGTGCCATACCTAAGCCATATATTTACGAATTTAAATTTCACGCCATTTTCAAACTATCTAAGGTAGATTTTTGTGTCTCAGGTCTTATATAAGAACTTTTTTGTGATTTCACCTATCCAAACAAATACATCCTTTCTAGTAAGGTTCCATTTTGAAATATTCCTATAACAAATTAAAACCATTAATCTATACATGGTAAGTTCTGAAATATATCTACTTTTGAGAAAATCAGTGCCAAAAATTTACCTACACAATGTGTTTATTTTTGCATAGGTATTTGCTTTTCACAAAAGCTCTAGTAAATCCTCAATTTTTGTCTTCAGATTCTACGGAAATCTGAAAGAAATCTGCCGTCGTCTTGACATGTATACTAAAAAGTTGATCAATTATTTTTTAATGTAATATTCTAATTTAAGTATGTAAATTTATGAAAATAAAAAAATATAAAAACATTTTTTTTAATTATAAATGTTAATGATTTAATTAAGTATGACAGCCGGTAGCAACCCTTAAACATCAATTTAACAATATTAAATGAGAACCAGCGTAATCTACAGTGTGTCCCAAATAAGATTATAACACCGTTATATATTTTTTCAATTTCCAATTTATGTAAGGTAAACGTGCTAAATTCAGACACTGCCCTAAATTCCGACATATTTCTGTTTAGTTGGATAAAATAAAAAATCTACAACATTGAACTTTATTTTGAGACATCCGGTTTGTTGATTTGACATTACACTTATCAACCCACAGTCATTTCTTATTCTACCAATGTTCTAACGGTCGGTACATAACCTAGAAGTTTGACTGATCTTGATAATTGAGTGTTATGCTACAAGTTGATTTTTTCCTTAGGTATAAGGTAACTGCAATTAGACTTCTATTTACATCGCTACAGGATAACAGGGATTAAGAAAATTCTAATAATATCTATTTAGACTGACTAAAAATGCTTTATATTTTCATAATAATACGGTGTACTACTCTTTTAACCACTATTATTTACAAATTTAGGGGTGTCGGAATTAAGTATATGTAAATATAGCACGTCCGTAAATCAGACGTGTGTCGGAATTGTGTACATGTTTCGATGTAATACATATGGCTCTATTGCTGTCTTTACAGAAGAAAATAACATATTTGCTATATTACAACTAATTGTACGCATTTTGTCGAAATTCCGACACGAGTGTCGGAATTACGGACATCAATAATCCCTAATTATTACAGGGTGTCGGAATTACGATCATCAATAGTCCCTAATTCCGTCATAAATATCGGCAGGCATCATAGGAGATGATGAAATAAGACAGAATGATGCAACACTATCAGCAGAGAGTACCGATTTTGCCATTTCACCATCTTTGGAGATAACAGTTGAACTCATGACGACTGTTCACCTGTAACACTAGCTCTGATGCTTGGAGAGAAGAATTTGTTAATAAAAAAGAAAAGAAGGAAACGAAAGAAAATTATTCTAGAGAAAGAAGAAAGGAAGCGAAAAAGGCTGCGCCAATAAAACGAGAACACTAAAAATTTGAAATACAGATGGGGTAGAGAGGGCAGAGTGAAGAAGACTAAGGACTTATTTTATACTGTGTTTCAATAAAATTTGTAAAACATAAATGTTCAACATTTCTTCATAATAAATCTTATTTAACAATATTTAAAGCTTGTAATATTTACTTGAAACTTCCAGTGATATAAAAATAAAAGAAAACATCATTAATAAAATTAGGGATTTTTATACGAAAGCAAGCAATGTTCAAAATTGCAAAAGAAATTTGGAATATTCAGTTTTTCTTATTTTCATAAATCTTTGTATTTACGTTTTTTGGGCAATTACTAGCAAAAGTTCCTATTAAAATATTATTAATATCATTTAGTTTTCTTTCATAATATCCCTAGCAGTTTACTGACCAGTCGGGAATTATGTATACAGAATTTAAAGAAAAGATTAATAAAAATTATAAAAGTTGTTTCTAGTTTTGAGGAAGTCACTGCTCCACACAGTTTTGAGTGAGATATAAAAAATAATAATTATCTACTATTAAGTAAGTTCCAATATAGTTTAGGGTTTGTTTGAAGCCATGATTTACCCTTTTGACATAAGTTGTGTTTTATTTACAGTTGAAACCAGTTTAATTAATTTTGAAATCTATTCACTTGTGTAAAGAGGCGCTTTATTATGTATTCAATTCAGTGATCAACTGATCATATCCAGTTCCCTATTCACCTCTGAACCACAACCCGTAAAGGATGATCAGTTGTGTTCAAAATGAATTGAAATAAATCGACCAATACGATAAAAGTATAGAAGCATGACGTTTGTTTGTTATCTCCGATGTAGGTAATTTTATATGAAGGTTACGTGCACTTGCTTATATTGGTGCGATCTTAAATACAGCAGACTGTAGACGCCATAAATCTTCAAACAATTTGATAAAACCTGCATATAATATTTTTAGTAGAACTAAAAATGAGTTTTATTCCTCATGATCAATTCACGTCAAAAGAGAATAAATAAATAAATAAATTTTTATTTGCCATATGATCATGCGAGATAAAGACAATAGTCAAAAATACGTACACACAGAAAAGTGATTATTTGGAACGAGAAAACATAATTTCTTGAATTTATTTACTAGATTCAAATGCATATTTACTTGGATGTAGAAAGTTAGGTATATACAAGAATTGCCACATACTCAATATAAGTCAAATAATTTCTCAGATAAATGCTGTCAACAAATAAATTCTTTCTTTATAAGAACCAATATTGTATTGAAAGAAGTAATTGAATTTTTCGTCCCAAAAATGTTAATTTCTCAAACGAAGTAATAGTAAATCCATACAAGTACGTAGTTACTTGATCCAAGAAAATAGAAGACATTTAATATAAGTAAGTATTGTTTACTGAGTAAAAACCCACCAATTATTTAACTGAAGTGATTCTCACTTCTTTCAAGTAATCCCTTTCTCTGGAATAAATATGCGCACCGTGATTTTGTCAAGGCTCGCGCGCCCGCTCGTGTATTGGCGCCGTAAAGGAGCCTGCCTAACCTAGTATGCAGAACAACAACGAAGTAGACGTAGGGGATGTGCCTTGTGATTTATTGGGGATGTGTATTGTAATTTATAGTGTACAATAAACGTTTCAACACGGAATAGTTTGATGTAACTCACGCAACAGTTTAGAAAGAGTAAGTAAATATAACATACCTATCTTGTTAATTAGCAATAGAAAACGTATTTGTGCCAAATCTTTAAAATTCTTACATTAAGTAGCTAAAAATATTTACCGGGAATAAAAATATACACTTCATTGAAGACTGTTTACTTACTTCACCAGAGTAACCACTTTCTTAAATCTAGTAATTATTCCAAGAAATAAAAGTTCTTGGTCACGAGAATCATTATATCTTCGAACTGCACAAGTGGCAATAAAACACACCTATGGTAGAAGTTGTCCCTTAGATAGCAATGGATGGCAACCCTATACATACATACCTCATATATTGTTTTTGAGTCTCAGTACAGTAGTTTCATATGCATATTCGGCAAAAGTAAAATCTGGCAACCATATCCGAAGTTTTCGATATTTTTAAAAAGGGCATCAGATCACTTATTAAAACTACTACAGCTATAATTTGGAACAAAAGGTGGCATGAGTAGTACTCAAATTTTTATTTTCACCGTAAAACTCATACAGACAGCTTACTTAAACTCTCTTAAAAAGAGTGCTGAGAAATGTTTAGGTGCATGTCTTTACGCGTAGCAATTTTTAAGAAAAAGATGACGTTTTAAATGATTATACTTGAACTATACCATATTATGGTACGCCATCGGGCAATTTGATTTATTTGCCACATTTATATTCAAAGAATGTGGCACTCGTACTGTATTGTTTAGAGTACAAATAGGTAGGCTTTTAAAACTACCTAACTTTTTCTAACGTTTTATAAACCATGTTGTTCGCTTCTTCATATCTGATGGACTAACAACTCAGTACTCAGTATTCATACTCACACAGTATTCAGCTAATTCAGCAAATAACATGGTTATAAGTAAATCATTTATAAAGGTTCACAGTCGTGCTGGAACTAGTCAACAATCGAAAATTAAGTGCAGGAGCATAAACTCAGTACTCCACATCTTTTCATGAAAATACATAGAGACGTAATCATAATAGCCACCCTGTACAAACACCACAAGCCGACAACGAGACACCAAGCTTAGGAAAGCCCACATAATAATTGATGAAGTGCAAAAAAAGCAATTCAGATGGAAGTGAACGTGCAGTACCTACTTTAAAAACCGTATAAATATTTAACCACGTGAAGTGCGGATCCGTCATAAATATGCACCAAGCGTCTACGGAAGTAATACAAATATATCCATTACACCATTACCAAAATAGGGCGAGCACATCAAACAAATTGGACCGGCTACGCTGACCGCTTCTACGGTTCAAGTTTGGCCCTATAGGAAGCCGCAACACTCCAATCCGACGCCTGATTGTATTATCGTGCTGAATTAGTGATGTGTTTGAGGTGAGACGTCGCAGCATGGGGAGTTGCAATCGAAATTGGCGTCGGCGTACACTCTCTAGACTTTAGACCGACGGCGACGTTCCGTATAACAGCGAAATTGTCCCATGGGACGGAATCTACACGTGAGAATCCGCCCTTCATCCTGCGCCCAGGCATATACACTCACAAGCGGCGAAAGGAAAAATGTGTTCCACCATATAAATTATTCAACGATACATCCCTACGGTTCTCCAGCGAAAGACGCTCGCACCAATTTACATTATAAGGAACTATCTAGCCCTCTACGCCCCGACATGAGTGGTATCTATTCTGTGTTTAACTCGTTTACACCTTTGCAGAGGTCTTCTCCTCAATTCCGTTTGTGTTTCCGTCTGTTGGATGTGTAGGGCCGGAAACGAAAGCTGTACAAACGTTCTATTAATGTTTACTTCATACCATAGGAAGTTACTCATTTACTGTGCGATTGAAACATCATTACATAATAAGCGCTTAAAGTTTGAAATGCTCGAACAGATTTAATTGGTGCCTCTCCATAGTTTTGTTACTGTTTTTAGTATCTAATGCAGTGTTTCTTAACCTTCCCCCGCTGTCCTTCCCCCGCTCACGTCAAGCGCGTAGGACTGCTCCGCTCGTAGTGCTCCGCCGAGCACCCGTTAAGAAACACTGATCTTATCAGTTATTATAGATTAGGAAGCGAATCTAGAATTTTGGTCCTAGATCAGCGGTTCCCAACCGGTGGGTCGCGACCCATAAGGGGGTCGTTTTCGCTTTTTTGCAGGGTCGCCAGTTATAAAAGCAAAAATAAATTTGAGTGATGAAATGTTAGTTATTAATTTATGTTTGGCAACACGTGATGTACGCGACGTAATCTTTAAACCCCCGGCGCCGGGCAGTCCGCGCCGGATAGTCCGCGCCGGACAGTCCGCGCCGGACAGTCCGCGCCGGACAGTCCGCGCCGGACAGTCCGCGTCGGGCAGTCCGGTAAACATCAGCTTATTAGACACTAATGATGAGAACTGGATACAAAGAGTAGCTTATTTGTCTGATATATTACAACAGCTAAACAAGGTAAATTTGAAACTACAGGGTAGAGAAACGAATATTATTCACTTCGGAGATAATATCCAGGCGTTCGTATTAAAGCTGCAAAACTGGCGCCGTAAAGTAAATCTTGGAAACTTTGCCATGTTTGAAGACCTTTGCACTAAGACTGAAGAATCAGAGACAGGAATTGTAGATAATTTAAAAATCGAAATTAGTAACCATCTACAAATTGTTGAATCCGAAATTTAACGTTATTTCCAGGAATTCTCTGAACAAGAAGCTGCATTAGTACGTAATCCATTTCATATATCTTTACATGTTCCGACATTCCCGATGAAGAACAGGATGAATTCTTGGAGCTGCGAAATGACTCCTCAACGCGTGACGTATTTCAAGAAAAAACATTAACTCAATTTTGGTGCGCCATTTGTCATTCATATCCTAAAGTTTCCATGATTTCTCTTCGAATATTAGTTCCATTCGCGTCAACCTCTGCAAAAGTGGGTTTTCCACTCTTTTCCTTTTTCCACTCCAAATCAAGACTAAAGCCAGGAATAAACTGGATGTTGAAAATGATCTAAGATGGCTTTGGCTAAAACTCAACCAGACATTATAACACTAGCTAAGAAGATCCAAGTTCAATCATCCCATTAATCATACAATACATTAATAATACTTGTCATATATACAATATTTAATATCATAATAAAATATATTTTGTCAAACCCATTATTTTTGGTTTTACTGATGAAATAAGCGGCTGGGAAAGAGGGGGGTCTCGAACATTTATAAAAAATCTAAAATGGGTCGCGATTAAAGAAAGGTTGGGAACCACTGTCCTAGATAGTAGGTGAGCACCAATGAGAATGCAAAGTCGGAAAATCACCACCAGGCCGGTCAAAGAATGCTACCAGGCACACAACAGTATTACCCTGATGAAGATGAAGGTGTCCAACAACAACTCTGCAAGTGCGCTGTTATTTCGTCAACTAGGGAACTCATACTGGGCGTACTATGGCCTACTTTGTTCAGCAAAAGGGAAATATTACTGGATCATATCACCGACCAATTTAAAAGAATATGCTGGGAGAGAGTACATGGGGTTCCGAAAGTAGGAAGCACAAGGGACCCACTTGGTGTCTAAGTGCAATGACTAGACCACCCTCCTTCAATTAGATACAAAATACGAAGCGAATGATAATTTATCCAGTGTGAGGATAATTCTGGAAAACAATATCTCGGTCTGAATTTGAACCAAGGACCTCCCAATTTCCGGTCGGTAGTACTTCCAGTTACATTACCCGTGGGCATTGGAAATGTATACGCGAATTGGTCATTTCATGGAAAGGCTGTTAAGATTCGAACATAAACAAACCCGTTGTTAGACCTATTGGGTATAGTTGGAAGTATGGTGAGTAGGAGTCGCTAAATAATAATAATAATAAATTCCTTTATTAGCAACAAAAATTACAAACAAGAACATGTTCATACTCCAAAATTGTGGTTAAATGGCCCAAGTTCAGCGGACACACAGCGTCCACTGTTCAACTAAACCAATATATACCATTAAAAAAATATATAAGGTAAACAAAAAACTATGGAAAGCAGTGGAAAACTGTTTTAACCAAATGTTGGTAAGTTATCTAGGTCTAAGATGCTTCGAGGAAGCAGTTGTACCAGTTCTGTAGGCTCTAGTGTGCCTACATCCAGGTAGTACGTTGTAATGCGGAGTAACGTCAAGCAGTCACAAAGTATGCACTCCGTCGTTTCGGGTGCTTCACAGAGAATCTTCAGGTATCATCATTTGTGTGACCCATTTTTGTAGGTAGTCTTTCTCGTTTTTGTTTAAAATTTTTAAGAAAGTTATAGCCGTTTGAAGTATAAACAAAACAACAAAAAATAAGTTATGTGTGAAAAAATACAAAATCGTTTACCATTACATCTATAAAAATAAGTAAATGTAAGTAAATCAATAGAAAATAACAAAAATTCCTTTAAGAAGTGAATGCCGTTTAATATACAGTTCCGTTAATATGTAATTCCAATGGCTGTAGCTTTCTAAGAAAAAAGAATCCATGACACTTTTTACTCAGTACGAGAATGTTTTTCAGGAAAAAAAGTGGAATAAATAATACCTCATCATGGTAAAGTACAATCTGTTCAATCGTATTGTTCGATATAATTTTTGTCACTTAGTTGTTGATTTTCGATTTTTTTTTAAATAAATTGTCTCTTACATTTTTTCAAATGTTTCTCCTGTAAAATGGACCTACTTTTTAGAGTTGCACATCTATCAAACCAGCGATGTGGTACATGAAACGCTGTAATTATCAGAGAAAGCCTGATGTGAAATCAAAAGTAATAAAAAAATTAATTCATAGGGTATTTCAAGAATATAAATAATACTTTGAAGACAGTGCATGCGCTAATTTCAGTATTTCAGACGTTATTGATTTCGCAAAAGAAAAAAAATTCAAAACCCGGTTTCTTCAACAGTCGGGTTTTGCATAAATCCTAGTACATTCTAGTGTATTCGTGAAATCTTGGCAGGCTGTTGTTGGTCGGCTGTTTTCCTTCACAGACGAAAAATGTCATCTTGTATAGTGTCCAGTATAGTATGTTTTGGACTTTTCTTACATATTATTTCGATGTAACGTTTAGATGTGTCATTACATTTTGGAAGCTTACAAATCTGACAATGGGGTATTCCGGTGTTTTTGAAATTGTCATTTTTTATAAAGTATGGGTGCTACTGTTTGCTACTTCACAAGTAAAATATCAAACATTGTTTTAAATTAACAGAAATCGTTGTTTGAAGTTTGAATTAGGATTGGTCTTTGTGACGTCACAAAGACCGCTCAAAGTGAGCGACTTGACAACGTTGCTATATGTAGGGTGCACGTAGTAAATTTTTGTCTTCTGTTGTGTCAACGTTTAGAATCGCTCGTTTGTTGACACCTGCTTTGGTTATTGAGGTTATATCAAACACTTGTTCAAAATGTATAAACTCCAACGCCGACATTGTTCTGTGCCGGGCTATAACAGCAGTAGAACAGTAACTTCTGATAAGATTTTCTTTACATTGCCGACTAGCGAGATGAAAGATGTTTGGCTTCAAGTTTCAATGATCAAATCATCTCTCAAAAAAGGTACCTTTATTCGTTGTCAAACAACAGGGTCGCCAACCGTCAACTTGGCCGATCAGCTGTTCGAGAGCTGTCCGCTGTTGCCACCGCTACTAGGGATCGGTAATCATCGTGTATTTCCGAGGGTGGTCGGTGAATTCAAACGAAATGCACTTTTAATTGCAATTATCTTATAGAAAAACTAAATCAAAAAGCTCATAACTTAACTATATGAATCCTCATAAATTGTACAATAGGTTAAACCGAATATCTGCTTAAATTTTGACATGACCGGAATACCCTATTGGTATTTAAGTATGTAGAAAAAACCAAACAGAAACAATGAAAACATTTTGAAATTTGATTCGTATTATCCATTGGCACAGAAAGACAATTTCCACTATACCCCACTATATTTCCACTATATCACTATACATACACACATCCACACACCAAGAACACACATCAATCGATACCCGCTCAACAAGACATCAGACGCAGAATATGCAATTCGCACATATGTTCCAATCTAAGCCGAATTGATGAGATACCTTCGCTCAGAGAACGCCTGTAACATCTTGGGAGACAAAGAACGGGCGCATCGCGAATATGTAGCGTTCTGTTGAGGATTTTGGCCCCACAGCAACACCTGAAAAGCTGGTCTCTCGCATACAAATTGGAATGCGGTAATGACAATGAGATGCCGTATTGGCAGCGATACCCCTCCATTACGTCGTTATGCATATACCCGATGTATGCCTTCTCGGGCGACATGAGAAGCTACAGATGCTTTATTGGGTTTTGGGGCACGATTGCAATGCACCGGGAAGGAATGCTTAATGCATTGCGTGGATTATTGGCAAGGTGTCTTCCGGTATTGGTTACCTGAAGGTGGTTATTACGACCATCCGATCATTGATACACGCAATGGAATGTCAGTGGTTAGCATATTCTGTTGGATAATATCTAATACCTAAGCGCGTCTTCATATTAATATATAAATTTATTGTCAGTTTACTGTTGCAATGGGTATTGAGTGCATTATTTTCTTCGTTTCATTGTTTGATATGTACCTATTATATTTATTTTTATTTCTCTTTGTTGTTAATATTTCATACGGCTGTAACATTTGAAGGTATTGAAAAACAAATGGGTCCATATGGAAAGTTTAACTCAGAACAATATTTACGATACAAAAAAATTTGAGAAATGAGGCATAATGAAACGATATGAAAGTCTTCAAATTTCGTATGTTTAGTAGTTTGACTACGTTTACATACGTATTTTGTAAAACACCAGCAACTGGATTTTTTAAATGTGAATTTGCGGCCGAAAAAAATCAGACACAGACATAATACCAATAAAAAAAGGTGGAATGAAAGTGAATTTTTCGGCCGTAAATTCATATTTACAAAATCCACCTTCTAATAATATGTTTAGTTTTATTTGCTTACTGTATAATAAGGCAACGAACAAGTTCGCAATGCTTTTCGTCATTTTTACTTTATCATACGCAGTATGCAAAGTATTGTAATCGTGCCAAAAAAAAAATTGAGATTTTAGCGGAAATATGTCTTTTTGGGTCCCATGAACATTTTTGACCTAGGTACAAAAAAATTTCTGTGTGTGTGTGTGTGTGTGGATGTGTGTGTGTGTGTGTGTGTGTACCCGTTTTTTGTGGCGACGATTCCGGAGAAACTACTAAAGGTATCGCGATGAAACTTCATATGTAGCAGTTTCATGACCAAACTTAGAGCTGAAAAGCTTTCTGTTAAAAAGGGTCCAAAGGAACTGGAGGTTTAGTCTTAGCATTTTTGAAAGAGTTTGTAAATATGCCGCCATTTCTGGAATTTCGTCAAAATAGTTAAATAATAAATTAAACTAGAGGAAATTCTGAATAATTTATGACTATGACATTTTTTGGTACAATCAATAGTTTAGCTGCATGAGCAAATTCTATTTCATCGAGATCGGTCGTACTGCATTAAAACAAGTAGCCAGGATATGTCAGATTATATGTCAGATATGAATCTAATGACAGTAGGTGATGCCAAACGCTAATGTTTTGACAATACTACTGTCAATACAAGCTGCGTTCGGATATTGTACACCGTTAAGGTGCGTTTTCATTAGTGCTAATGGCAGTGGTAGTAGACGCTATTATAGTATTTCTAATAGAAATTGCTAGTGACTCAAGTTTATGTACATGCAAACTAATATGTGTCACCATCACGACATGTGAGAAATACTTTAATTTCGTCTGATACCACCGCCATTACCTACCATTTCCACCAATCGGAACACACCTTCACACCTTTTACACCCAATAACACGTGTCATTTGCACTTTAACTCATTTGCACATTTGAACGCAGCTTTAATCGACATATCTGTCTAGTTCTACTAGTTTTATTTTAATGCAGACATAGCCGATCTCGATCAAATAGAATCTCATGCAGCTAAACTATCTATCTATCTATCTATCCATCTATAGTATGATAAAGTCATGTGCCTGGCCACATCAGATTTTTTAAATTTAAACATGGAGTCGGAGTCGGTACAATTTTTTCGGACTCCGACTACCCTTCCTCAAAAACTCAAACTCATGAAACTGATAAATCTTAATCTTAGATAACCTTACTCAGCGGTCCGAAATTCAATTACAAATTTATTAAAAATGATAATGTATGTACAGTGATGATTTCTTTTTTTTACTTTATCATACGCAGTATGTATTACTTTATCATACGCAGTATGTAAAGTATTGTAATCGTGCCAAAAAAATTTTTTGAGATTTTAGCGGAAATATGTCTTTTTGGGTCCCCTGGACATTTTTGACCAAGGTACAAAAAAATGTCTGTGTGTGTGTGTGTGTGGATGTGGGTGTGTATGTGTGTGTGTGTACCGCTCGGCTAACCACACCTACTCAGTGTTCTGGATGGTAACACTTTTGAGGTTTCTAATGCTTTGGTCTTTGCTGAAATAAATTCGAAAACATTGCATAATAGTTAATTAACCAACAAGTATATTAAAAAGAGTGATTAATGATTGATTTAACGCACGAGCGATTAGCGAGTGCGTTAATTGTCGAGATCATTAATCGCCGTTTAATATTCGATTTGATTACAAAATTTTTTCGTCGATCGTATTCTTCTGGCGGCGCGGCGTCTACATAGATTTTATTCGTCGATGTCGTTTGAGGGTATATGACCATTTATGTAATTTGACACTGACAGTTCTACGCTATGTGCCTGCACAACGGAATGTTCGATTGGCTGTAATAAAGTCGTTTTATTCGCTACCTATAACAAATCATGCATAAATAGAAATCGTGCATTAATAGAGCTTTTTAATAAATGATTTTCTATTCAGTAAACATACTCATAAATAAATGATCGACGGAAAATTGTTTTTCGACATCTTAATCTAATTTTTTATGTTTTCATAAACCTTTTGTGTAATTTATGATAGTAAATTTTGCAGTCGGAGTTCATCTTCTGTGCATAGAAATTTATCCAACAGGCATAATCGCATTCCATTGTCAAAACCTGTGTTCCTTAGAGTAATTAACTTTTCACTACTATAAATTAGCCTTTTCAGTAAAACTCTGTATTTTGATCATTTCGAAAAATATATGTTTCAATTGTAATGATTGTAATGCTATTGTAATGATTGTAATGGCAAATTCTATAGAACATCTTATAAATACCCTTTTCACGGATGTCACATAGCCAAGTTTATTGAAAGGAGTTGCAATACATTTAGAACATGCTACAGAACAAATTTTATGAAAGCTAATGCTGTCCCTTTTCATTGCAAAGCTCAAACGATATTATAATAATCTCCATGGTTACTATTCACTCTAATATAATATGTTCGAGTACATCCCCAAACGTACGAATATTAAAATGAAAACCATGGACGAGATCGTATAAATTCCATAGCATACATTCACATCAACCAACATATTTAAAAGTTTAATCTCGACAAAGTTACGGCATGCCTTCAGTACCAAATACAGCACAATCGGCGTGTAGCAAATACGGCATGGAGCAAATACACCGCACGTGGAAAGAGCTCATTTTGCAGGAGTTTTTCTATAGCAGCTCTCCGACTAGAAACCATTTTTGCAGCAGCTTTCTTAACGTGAACTGGGAATTCATCCCGTGAAAACGTTGACTAGACTTGTGCTGTGTTAGCACTCATTAAGAATTCATTTCCAGTCCCGTGTCCTGGAAAATTACCTCTACCTGCTTTTCAATGGGATATGAGGAGCTGAAAAACTTGCGGACGTATGAACATAATCGGAGTACCAGATCGGACTGTTATACTCTCAGTAATTACCTCTGTAACAAATTTGAATGTAATGGGTTTTAGTGTAATTTATGTATTTGCTCTTTAGTTGGCAAATACTTCTTCACTCGACAATAGACTGCAGATGGCCTTGCAAACTATCATGAAATAGTGTTTAGCTACAGGACTGTATAAGTTACTCAAATACGATCTGCAGTATAATCAACATGGTGTGGCTGTATTCATCATGGTGTGGCTGTATTCATCATGGTGTGGCCGTTTCCGTCAATTAAATACACAACCAAGGCTCATAAACGCGAAAATTTGTAAGAAACTACCAAAAAAAAGGTGGCAACGGCACGCGGTGTTCCCAAGCGGTCACCCATCCAAGTACTGACCGCGCCCGATGTTGCTTAACTTCAGTGATCGGACGAGAACTGGTATATTCAACATGGTGTGGCCGTTGCCGTCAATCAAATACACAACCAGCTGATAAACGAGGAAATTTGTAAGAAACTACCAAAAAGGGTGGCAACGGCACGCGGTGTTCCCAAGCGGTCACCCATCCAAGTACTGACCGCGCCCGATGTTGCTTAACTTCAGTGATCGGACGAGAACTGGTATATTCAACATGGTGTGGCCGTTGCCGTCAACTAAATACACAACTTTAGGCTGATAAACGCAGAAATTCGTAAGAAACTACCAAAAAGGGTGGCAACGGCACGCGGTGTTCCCAAGCGGTCACCCATCCAAGTACTGACCGCGCCCGATGTTGCTTAACTTCAGTGATCGGACGAGAACTGGTATATTCAACATGGTGTGGCCGTTGCCGTCAACTAAATACACTACTTTAGGCTGATAAACGCGGAAATTCGTAAGAAACTACAAAAAAGTAGGCAACGGCACGCGGTGTTCCCAGGCGGTCACCCAACCCAAGAACTGACGGCGCCCAATGTTGCTTAACTTAGTGCTCGGGCGAGAACTGGTATTTTCAACATGGTGTTTCAAAAAGCATTGTAGCCTTTGCGGTCAATGCAATACACAATCATGACTTACAAACGCTAAAACAAAAAAGATTTCAACGGCACGCACTGTTAACTTCAGTGATCGTACGAGAACGTTATATTGAGCATAATATGGCCGTGACAATGAATTAAATATATTACCAGGGTTAGAAATTAAAAAAAAAAAAAACAGTAATGTTGCAACGACAATAGTTCATTAGGTAGGTATACAGTGATAAGAATAAGCAAATTTGTATAAAGGCAAAAAGCTAAATTCATCTTGCAGATAAACCAGTTTAAGGAAGTTGCTGAGTTAATTTAGTCTCGGTGGATTGCTTTACGAGCATATCTAAATATTTTACAACCTCTCACTTGAAGTATATTAAGATAGAGTGTATAAAGAGTTTATAAACTTCATAATTGCTGTTATTTACCACTTTACCTTTGATGTTTAGTGTTTAATGTCGGTTCTGTATAATACATCAGGGAAAGATTTTTATTTGCGCGAAAAGGTTAAATCGAAAAACTTCCTAACTTATAATTACTTCTCGCGTTGGTTAACTGAGGTTGAAATCAAAAAAAAAAAACAAAGCGTGGTCCGCTATCAGGCGCAAGTTAACTACTGGATGACTTCTAAGTTAACAGCGCCCTGTATCGAGCTAGAAACTAAAGAAAACTTTGTCCGTTATCTGGATCCATCACTCACTCTCTCAATCTTCCAACTTTGCCGATGCGATTATTAGTACTTACTTCTTGGAGTCTAGTTGGTCGAGTTTGAAAGAGCACCGGCGACATCTGCGACCAATTAGACTTGTTGCTTCGCGAATAATCTCTAATCAGGCAGGAATTTTAAACTTTCTGCACAAGAGTTTTACTTTAAGTAACTGGATCCAAGTTACCTTATTAAAATGTAACAGTTGAGTAGTCCACAGTCGGGCACGTTTCATAACACAGTTTCTATAACTTATAATGATTAAACCTATAGACTTGTTTATTTCTAGGTTGAACTTATATTCGATCATACACTCATGTTAGAGCGGAGGTACAACAACATTAAAGGACAACATATATTATCGTCTATATTCTCCTCTAATTCTATTTTTAATTGACTTTAAAAAAGGAGATTATCAATTCATACACTAGACGACAATTTTATAAATATTTAACAAAGTACAAATATTCAAATACCGTGTGGAACCACCATAATTAATATATTAATATTAATATTTTGACAGAATATTTTAAAATACAAAGTTGTGGATGAGACATCAGAGTCTTGTGACGATATATTGCACGATATACTTGTTACTTGGAACGCTAAATGAACGTTGTGCCAGCAAATCGTATTTAATTGGCGTACAAGAGTTGGGTAAATCAAACAATGTATCTGTCTCGAAATTTGTAAACGATTACCTGACAATGTTTTATTTGCCAGAAACTGTTCCAAATTAAAATCTTTAAGCTTGCTAACGTTGACTGATGGAGAAGAAGTACGATACCAAGATTAATAGGAGTGGTGAATACTACAAATAAAATATTTACCAAAGCACCATGCCGTTTCGAATATTAAAATAATAAAAATAATAACTGGAATGCAGCTGGTTTTTATGCAGACTATTTTAAAAGCATAAAAGAAGTTGTGACCTCCTTCTCATCCGATGATTTGATGGCTATCCGAGACTGCAAAAATTATTTTTAATGTTGTTCCGACACTTCCTGGAGATTTATCGTTTGTTAAAGCCTATTATGAATTCATTTGCGAATGGCTGACTAATGCGAATGGTAGAAATGTTGCAAACCTTAAAAACAATAATCGACAATATTAAAGATCCAAATGCAGAGAAGGTAAAAGCCAAATTACAGGATATTTTATATTTTCTTTTGACAAAATGATAGCAAATATATTTATTTATTTAATACACAATATGGACACAGTACAGGACGAACCTAGATACACTGTGCCACGTTTACACAATATAAATTGCAGTACAGTATAAAAAGAATTAACTATAATAAATAATCAAAGAAGTAGCTGAAGTTGCTGTATATTATGTTACAACAACCAAATTAAAGAAAAAAAAATACAATAAAAAAAAAAGCAAAAACAACCGGGTACTTACAAGGTTTGATGTTGCAAATTGATAGTCGCGACAATAACCATTCGTCTGAATCTGCAATAGTCAAATCTAAAGGAGTCGATACCGATTCGGTCGGAGGCACGAGCCATCCTTAACATAGGCGAATTAAAGAATGCGTTTGTGCGAGGAGTCGGTGTACGAAAGAGAAAATCAAAACGCAAGAGGCGAGGAGGAACATGAATGTCAATCATACTCAGTAATGTTGGACAGTCGCACTTACTATGGAGTATCTTATAATGGAGGAAAATGTCATTACAAAACCGACGTTGACGAAGGGTTAGGAGTTGAAAATGATTACATGCAGACTCGTAGTTTATATACTGATGGTGTGTTTTATAACACATATATCTAACAAACTTTTTTTGAACCCTTTCAGGTCTAGCAATGTAAGTATCGTATTGAGGATTCCAAACAGAACTACAATAATTCAAGACGCTGTAAACAAAAGAAAAATATAATGTTTTTATTGCAGCTATACTAGTGAAATCCTCAGCAGACCTCATAACAAAGCCGAGCATACGAAGGGCTCTGACAACCACTCCGTCAATGTGCCTGTCAAAAGTAAGCTTACAATCGAAAATAACTCCAAGGTCCTTAATGAAGGAAACTCTTTCTATATTTACGTCATCAAAGGTGTAAGCGTATGTAATGCTGTTGGATTTTCTCGTGAAGGTGATGGCGTTGCATTTGGACAAATTTAATAACATGCAGTTATCAACGCAGAACTGCCTCAATCCATCGAGATCGCGCTGCAGCCTCGAACAGTCTAGAGGAGAAGATACGCGGAGAAACAACTTTAAATCATCAGCGTACATTAAACACCGAGCATGTTTAATGGTTTTAAAGATATCATTTATATAAATATTAAATAATAAAGGGCCAAGGTGACTTCCCTGGGGAACACCTGATGTAACGGGCACCACGTCTGAGTGAAAGCCATTAATAGATACAACCTGCGTTCTCCCGCGCAAGTAAGACTCAAGCCATTCAAGCAAATCCCCATAAAAACCAAATTGACGTAGTTTGGTCAACATTAGGTCATGGTCAACCCGATCGAAAGCCTTGCTGAAATCAGTGTAAATTGCGTCTACTTGATATTGTTTATCAAGAGAATTATGAATGTAATCGGTATATTCCAGCAAGTTACTTTCCACCGAGCGCCCAGCAAAGAATCCATGTTGTCTGGGATCAATTTTATCTTTAATTGCAAAGAATAGATGCTTGTAAACCAATTTTTCCAATATTTTACCAAACAGTGGCAAGAGCGATATTGGGCGATAATTAGAAACAATGCTACGGTCACCGGACTTGTATATAGGGAGAACGCAGGCTCGCTTCCACGTGGTTGGGAAAACACCCTCATTTAAAGATCTATTAAATAATATGTAAAGTGGATATGAAAATGCTTTGTGACAATTATTAATTAAGACAGGTGGTATGCCATCCCCCCCAGGGCCCCCAGTGACACACACCTCACCCAGCGCCTCCTCCACCTCCAACCGTCCAAGGCGCAAAACTCCCATCAAACCGACCTCTGTCATGTCGCCACCGACAGGAGCGCCCGCAACAGGAGCAGCAAAGACGGATCCAAAAAATTTAGCAAAAAATTGCTAGGAAACCATGAAAAAAATGTTAAGATGAATCCCTCAATGATCGTCAAACTAACATTTGCACCAATCACGTCTGTTGATTTCAGTGCTTTGTACCTACTTATTTTTGTCGAATATATTATCTTTGTACCTGAATTTTACCTTATATGAAATAGTGAAATTATTTCCATATTTATTTTCTTTGGTTTTATTTTTTTGCGCTGCAGTCACTCAACCGATTTCAATACAATTTTGGTGGTATGTAGGCAACCATAAAAGGCTCCCAAATGTGTAAAAAAATATATAGCATGCAATTAAAAAAATATATTACCATGGCGTTTGCACATTTTTGGGACACCCTGTATAATCAAAAATAATTTCTTGAAATGTACCTTGAAGTACAGGGCAAGCGTGCAAAATGTCAAAGTCTTAGCGTAATTAGTAACTGAGCTACAAAAGCCGGGAGCTGCGTTGCAGAACCCTGTATATGCACATATATCCGTTTTTTAGGGTTCCCTCGGGTTCCAACCACATTTCAAAATTTCCGCCATGTTAAAAAGGTAGACAAACGCTGCTGTAGAGGCTACCAGCGCGAGCCTGCTTATTTAGAACCGACGCGACGGTTTATCTTCCAAAGTTCAGAACTACAAGCTTTATATGTATGTCCCGGTGTTACTAAAACAGAATATTGAAGGCATGATGACGGCATTCAATTTTAAACATAATTAAGAATACTAGTCTCTAACTTAAACGTTGAGCCAAATCATAATATATTTACATTGAATTTGAAACAGATTGTACACTAGTGTTAGCGAATTGCTGATTCAGCTTGGCATCAGCTCGCCCCGTGCGATACTGGCGAACACAATGTCCCGTAATTACCCGGCATGTTACTTCCACTTTTGCGAGTCTCTTTCTGGCAATGTTTTATTGCGAACATTTTCCGCGCTTTCGAGCGGTCTTTACGTTGCAAAAAGGACGACGTAGAGACAATTTAAAGGGCGGCGCCCAGAGGTTACAGCGTCTCTTACAATGCCATTGGTAGAAGTATAACGTAAATCAAGACATTTCGAAATTTCCTATCCTTAGTGCTATGTACTTGTTTCATTTAATTTTGATAATTTTTATCACGAGTAGGTACATTGAGTCAATTGAGAGTTTGTACATAAAAAATCTGAAAGAATCTGTCGAGTCAACGCTATTGCAATATCTATTAGCTCGCCGTTGCTATCAAAATAATCATGTTGATCGTAATAATTAGTGTCCGACCGAACATTCGGCTTCGGCTTCGGCCACCTTCGGCCGAAAATTGAACCTTCGGCAAAGCATCGGCTTCGGCCAAAATAAGGCCGAAGGTTTAGCCGAAGCCGAAGGTTCGTGCATAGCGCATACGTAGCAAGAATTGTGAAAAGAAAGTGATATATTTGATAGTTTGTTTACTTTGGTGCTTGGAGAAAATGTCGATGAACTTTTGTGTCCTATAATAATAGATAAAGAACCGCTAAAACAACAGTTGAAGCATTAGAAGGAATTAGTAGTAAAGAGATTCAACAGGCCTGACGTTAACAACAAAATACATGTCAGAAACTTTGTTGTGACCTGAAAAAAGTTATAAAATCTTTGTAAATTTTTTTTCTACGTACAATTAAATACTTTTTCAAGTTCGGCCTGATCAAATACTGTGCGTCTCCAGATAGACTTTTGGACCTACATACATTCTTTTCTCGAGACAACGTTATTCTTCAAAAATAGTTGCGGGTACTCTCAAAAATCCATAGCCATTAGTCAGCAATTTGATAGAAGAAAAACGACAAAAAATTAGAAATGAACTAAATTTGCTCAAGAATAAACTATCAATTGCTTTACAGTTCAATTAAAAATGTCTGAAATCTCAGATATCGGTCCAGTTCATGGCGAATCTGAACCAGCACGTGCCTAATTAAAAATAATAGAGATCTGAAATTTTGGAATCAGTATTTTAAATGTGAGAATACATATGTATTACGTAAAAAAATAACCCTACAGTAGTTTTCTTGCATGATAGGTTTATGTTTGACATGTTTTTTTTAATCAGCAGGACATGTCTCAAAGATAAATAGGAAAGAATAAGAATTTTCTGATATTATTTTTTTTTACTGAAGTTCAGGCTGTTATTATTGGGGAACGATAAAATGAAAACATAAGAACAAACGCTAAAATAATAGAGAAAACTAATAAACTAGTAAGTAACTAATTCATACAATCAATGTATAGAATGGTGAGATACAGGCGGGATGTATATCACCATTTACTATACATTGATTATTTCATCATTACGGTAAGTACGTATGATACTGTATATCCGTATATACATATCTAGTTATAATTCATATAAAATATTCAAATTTTATATCCGAGCAAACTAAATTTAAAACAATTTTTCTTTATGACGTTTCACATTTAATTGTGAAAAACTGATAGGTTACTCTTGAGCAAATTTAACAGTTTCTTGTTTTTGGTTCAATCAATATTGTAACAATAATGGCGACGTTTTTAGGACATCCATTATAGACATAGTACGATCCATATGGGGATCCACTGTAGGTATAGATAAAGTACATACTAATATAGTATGTACAAATTTATCTTTAAATTTCGCCACTTCTTTAGCATTATGAACTTCCTTCGGCTTCGGCCGAAGGTATAGGAAAAACCGAACATCGGCTTCGGCTTCGGCCCAAAAAATAGCCTTCGGTCAGGCACTAGTAATAATCATATCGTAACAAAGTGCAATTGATTGACAAATTAACCCTAATACGAATTATTCGTGAAATACATTATTTTGTCTCCATTCAGGTGCAGTTTCATCTTACGACGACCAGTTCACTGTACGAACTTGCATTTTCAGAGCATTTTCTATTCTGCTGACTGTTGATTGAGTTATATATTCATCGGGATATATGTATTTGAAAAGGCGACGTACAAACTGAATAGTCGACAAAAATGACGACACTGGCAAACAACAAACAAACCGAACAAATGACTGACAAACAAAAAATATTTTTCTTTTTACTTTTCTTTAAGTAAATATAAATTATTTATCTTAATTAAGTTTGACAGTTGGTGCAACTCTCAATCTTATTTTAAAATTATGTAAACAAATGCGCAATTGTTTTCAGATCATAGTACCTGTTTAAAACAAAATGTGTCCAGGCACATGACTTTATCATACTATATATAAAATTAATAGTTTAGCTGCATGAGATTCTATTTGATCGAGATCGATCAAATATCGATCGTGTCTGCATTAAAATAATATTAGTTAGCCAGGATTTGACAGATATATCTATTCTACTGACCGTAGGTATTGTCAAAACATCAGCGTTTGACACTACCTACTGTCAATAGAATAAAGATATCTGCCAAATCCTGGCTAACTAGTTTTATATTACACACGACCGATCTCCATCAAATACAATTTGCTCATGCAGCTAAACTATTAATTTTACCAGACGATGTCATAGACATAAATTATTCAGAATTTCCTCTACTTTAATTTATTATTTAACTGTTTTAACGAATTTTCAGAAATAGAGGTTCATTTGCAATATCCTTGAAAAATGATTAGAGTAAACATCCAGTTCCTTTGGCTAAATTTATTTTTGTATAAAATTGTTTAGCGGAACTCTCAAATTCCGTATACCTACAGCCAATGTAAACATCACAAAACATACGTTCTACGAGGACAATAGTGTCACGCCGAGGACGCGATAACACATGCATGATCACGAGGACAATCCTCGCAAAACGAGGACCCCACTACGTAGTACGTACACTACGTACGCGACATTTATATGATTCCAATTGCATTGCGAACGTCATCACCCAGAGCAACCTCACCAACATAGCGTAGGCAATCTGGCCATACCATCACTCCATTGCCATTCATTCATATACAATCATCCTAAAGCATCATAGTTTCTTTGTCAACGATGCTATTTTGATGATGTAATGATAGATAATAAGTCATAAAGTCATCAATCATTTGCTTCCACATTTTCCTTGGTCTTCCACTCGCCCTCTCCCCAAATGCCTTTGCCTACAAGATGCTCTTTACTGCTCTATCTTCGTTAATTCTGACCAAGTGCCCAAACTAGCTCAAAGGTTGGTGCTTTATCTGTTCAGCAATCGGTTCCATTCCCAATTCCTCACGTATTTTGTCGTTTCTCACATAATTGGCATTCCCTTCAGTCTCCTCAGATATTTCATGTCAATCCCTTGCACTCTACACGTCATATTCCTATTCAGCAGCCAGCTTTCACTCCCGTAGGGTAGTATTGGTACATAAATGGACTTGTATACAGTCAGCTTCGTTATGCTGCTTACGTTCTTGTTTGCCAGGTGTAATAAGCTGAAATTTGGCGGCAAACGGAAATGGCCATATTCTCAAACAGTGGTTTGGGGGGCGCTGCGGTCGACTTGAGAGGGTTCGACCAAAGGTTTAAGCAAACGACGCTTCGTTCTTAATTTAGCCATCATGGGGTAAAGACGTGTTTTCTTAAGAGCAGGGGCTCTGTAAGATAACTGTGGTGTCTCGTGTTTCTTGTGCTCAACCGAAATAATAAGGTATTTATTCGTTGTCTGTACTTGCTGATTTGTCCATCTCTGCCAAAAGGATATTATCATTGTTTAGGATTAACATATTCAAATTTTCATGTAAGCAGTTCTGCATTGTTGTATATATTTTTGTTAATAGATTTTATTGTGGTTTTCTTCGGCATATTCATTTTAGAATAATATAAACCTGTCCCTTTTATAGTAAAGTATTTAGCCTTGCATATAGTGATTAGTAATTAGTGAGTTCAAACTTCTCTGACAAAGTCTCAGAGAAAGAACTCAGCATTTGAAGCCTCCGTAAGAGAGAGATAATTAATTCACGCTACCGTAAGATTAATTAAGATTGCGTTGTTAAGTCAGATAGCGTCGCCAAGCGTCGCTTGGGGCGAGTTACCACCTTCAACATGTGGGGTTAAGGTTAGGTAGTTGAGCAAAGTCTTAACAGGGGCCCCCTTCAGTTTAGAGTTGATTAAAGTATAATAATAAATATTGAGAAGGGTGTCCGCCCCATCACACAGGAATGGCTTGTTGAGTGCGTGGTATGGTTTTGTTACGTGTTCCAGCTTTCTCCCATACTAGAAATCTCTGAAACAATTGGGGTAAACAATTGGGCCAAGTACACTACCTTGTGGTACTCCAGCTTTAATACTTTTGAGCGTTAAGTACTGATTATCTTGCATTATACGGGAGTATCTGTCAGAAAGATATGATTTTAATAGTTGGCTATACTCGAAGAGTAGTAGCCGATCCAGCTTATACAGAAGGCCTTCATGCCAAAGGAGCATACTTTTTTATCTTCTAAAGATCATTGATCATGATCATTGTTATTCTGTGCACCTGATCAATTGTCGAATGTTTGTTTCTGAATCCAACCTGATGAGCGGGTATAATGTTTCTTTCATCTAAGATTGTCTTCAGTCGTTTTGCAAGTAACACGATAACTGTCGTAAATTTGAAGCAGCTGATCTGAAATTTGGCATAAAAGGTTATCTCTTAAAAAGTAAGGACAAGTTCATGAATGGGTAAAATCGGTTAAAGCATTTTTTTTTCAAATTCCACATCAAAAATATTTTACGGTGGGGGTATTTTAACTTCGTCCCGGCTGAAGAGATTTTTTTACTAATTCAAAGAGCTCATTAATATAGTTGTTGGTTAAGTAACTATAAATATTAATACGATTGCATTTTTCTGACTGATTACCCAACTTTGCATTTTCGATTCAAAGATAATCTCAGGCAAGTCTTACGTCTGACTTTAGGACGTCGTCGGTGTGGTTTAACGACGCCAGTCGCCAGTATCTCATTCTCTCTCCTGACATAAAATCCCTCGGGATATAAACTAGGACTTGCAATCTATCAACTTTTTTCCATTTATTGGCAAAGCTCGCGAGTTACCGAACTGCCAGGAATTAACTTCTGGGGACCAGAGCGGGCCGCAAGCAAATGTTTTAATAACTCGACCGCGAGGACTTTGCCGGTGATGAAAGAACTCCTCTGCGGGTGGATTGGGTAGGTGGCGCTGCTTAAAAAGTAAAAACAAAATCCATTTTAGTTAATGGATGTAACCGCAGAATTACCGCTCAAGTTTTATTACCGCCGTTGATGCATAGATTTCCAACGCGGTGGACAACTCGTCCAACTGAATTACCAACTTTTAGTAAAGTACCGGTTTATGTCTCGCACGTTTAAGCACGTTTTGATGTAGGAAAGCGAAGCGAATTTAAGAGCTTTTAGATATCTCGAGATAATTTTTATTGTGGAGCTTTTACTTCCGTCAACAAACCAGTAACCCCGACTAAATTTTAGCATTGTGTTATGCAGCGTGAATCACGTAACAGTTCTAATATTTGTATTCTCGTTTATTTCAGTATTATTTATTTTTTTATTGTTGAAGCACATGTATACCGGGTGGTCGTTTTAACTTGAGACTCCTAAATATCTCGAGCAATATGCATGGTGCGACAAAAGTGTCTTAAATAAACTTGTAGGACACAAAGGGGGAAATCAGATGGCGATATCAGTTTCATTGCAGATGGCGCTGCCGTCGGTGAAAATGAGGTTAACTTCAGTTGGGAATACCCAACTTTTTTATCAAATTATGATTTTACGCTAAATAAGAAGAATCTTTTGTCTGAATTTTTTTTGTGCGATGCATTTTTTTTGTGCGTAAACAAACCCTATGCGCATGACGGGGCAACGCGCGAAATATAAAACGTGTCCCCGTTATGCACATACCTTCCTACGTTGTACCATGAGTAGACATGACAGTCGTGGCTTGTATGCCAGACGGCGAGCGCATCCCATGCAGTGGCACCGGTTGTAACTACCCCAGACGCCACAAACTTCCATCGTCAATAACTTTTGATAGATGCATCGTACGAAAAAAATGTTCAGACAAAAGATTATTCTTATTTATCGTAAAATCATAATTTCATAAAAAAGTTGGGTATACTCATTTAAAAAGAATGACATAATAAAGCGATTTTCGAAACCATTTTTTAACCTTTGCTTAAACGTTTATCTTTTAATAATTTAAAGTAATTTTGTTTATAATAGCTACGTTCGGATATTCTACACCGTTGACACCAGGTACACCGTCCAAATGACTCTTACTTGTTATTGATTTAAAAGTGTAACGGTGTACAATATCCGAACGCAGCTTATGTACCCACCAATACTTAGGGAAAGACGTTACACGTCAAAATACAGAAGTTTGGTGATGACAGATAACTTCACAGAATAGATATTAATCAGTTAATCTGAAAATACGTTTTTAAAACCTAAGAACCTACAATAAATTTCAGTATTTTAAGTAATTCTTTATGTATCATGTATCCACCGCTTCGTCCTTAATATGATGCATAATTTGTTCTAAAAACTTAATAGTTTTGGATACATCGGTGGACAACATTTTATGACAAATTTTGCAGCACACGTCAAAAGAAAATAAGCAAAAAAACACCTTTCAGTATAATACTCCAAGTACTACACTTTTAAAATTATACCTAATAATAATGTGATTATTATAGATAAGATTTACATAATGTTATAACCAAAATACGAGTAAGTCTGCATCTTAGTACCGATACTTGGTATTATTTAATATTTCATATAAATATTATAGGCCCTGAAAAAGCCAAAGAGTTTGGAGAAACGTCGGCAATGTATATGAATTAATAAATAAAAATTCTCCAAGACTGCATAGCGGAAAAACATTTTCTAAATTAAGTACAGTCGTTAGTATAATTTAAAATATAATTCTAATACTTTCCACATTTAAATTATCTCAGCATGGAACACTGACATTGACACAAACTTAAATGATACCATACCAAATGGAGGTTACATCAAATTGTGAAATGTTGCTTAGAAAAACCACCAGAAAAAAAATCGTTGGAAATGTTGTAAAAATACATAATAATACATAATACATAATACATAATAAATACATAATAAAAATACACAATTAAGTACGCTAAAAGAAATTGCAGTACGAAAACGTATTGTATTTAATTCAAACTGCATAACATAAAAAAACACGAAGAACCAGAGGAAACAAACAGTCCTGACTACAAATCCGAACACGTGCTTTTGCAAACTTATGTCGTTTGTCAGCTACAAAATCGAAACAAGACTTGGTGACACCAGCTTAAACCCAAAAAGACAGGTGTTGGATGCGTCTATGCAAACCAATGCAACGAACCCCTATTTTGTTTAATTGCGTATACGTCGAGTTTGATGCCAATATTCTAAACAATACAAAAATGTTTGGTTGTGACAGATGACTTGACAGAATATATATTAATCATTATTGAAATAATATCTCGGTTCTGAAACCACGTTCTTTAACCTTCTTCCAAAGCTACATCCAATATTTTCAAGTAGTTCATATTTATCATACCTACATCCTTCGTTTTTAATGGTGTATAATTTGTTTTGCTATGCTTAATACTTTCGGGGATATTGATGAAAACATAGGTGGACAACATCTTTTTGTTCGATTTTTTGTTCAACTTGTTCGTACGGCTACTTTGGGAAAGACGGTATACGTCAGAATTGAACAGCTTAACTACAGAAATGAAACCCTGAAAATGCATTGAACACTGACCATTCGAAAAGTAATATAGAATGAATTCTGTTTCCATCGTACTGAAAAGAAGGTGTTTAAAATGTGTTTAGCGGTTCGCCTAAATCTATAAAGTGTTATTTATACTGGCCAGCGGTAAGTTGTGTAAATGTAGCAACTATAAATATAACATTTCTAGGTTGAATTAATACGCTTTATTGTAGAAAATAAAATTAATTGTATTTTAATATAATTATATTACCGTATTATACAATAAAAGAATACGTAAAAATTAAAATGCCCGATCCTGCAAATTCTTGACCTTAATTAGAAAAGATTTTAACGATGACGGTGCTAGCATGTACACTAAACTCACTTAAAACAAGCAAATCAGCAAATCGTATGACACAATTACAGCTAAATTCATGTTCAGTTGCAGTAGTAGATTAACGAGTTAACAATGCATCAAAAAATTGTGGCCGTTTTTATAATATTTACAGCGGTTTGCATCGGTGAGTAGAATATAAATTTTAATTGGTACGGGTTGCTATCATTCGCCCGTTCTGAATTTATTAATATTAATTATCTTTTGTATTTGTTATTTGATTAAATTTTAAATTTATTGTGTAGTCGATAGTGAACTGGTTTAAATTTTAATGAGACTTCGTGTACCGTAATAATTTTTTAATAAATCGACACATAAATTGACTGATTATATATTTAAATATTAAAAGAAAAAAACAATAAATAGTTATTGATACAATAAAATTCATTGGAAATAACTGTGAAGAGGAATGCATCAAAAATTACGGTACCCATCTTATTTATTTGAACACATATTTGTAGTCATTATAGAATTTTATTATTACGAATTTAACATTTTAAACCTACAAACCTTAAAGAAATAAACGGTATAGATTGTCTCATCATTTATCAATATCATTATAATTCTTTAAATTGGGCGAAATCGTCTAACCAATGATTATAGTGCGTCAACAAAAAAAAATGCAGACGTCGCTGTTTACCATTGGCAATTGTATATTATTAACGGAATGCTATTTAACTTCCTTAGCTATAAAATAATTAATTATGAATACCGCAAGCTAAATTTTAGCTAATCAATGTTTTCGATCCAAACTTATTATTACTTTTTTAGGTCTAATTGTATCCGCTCCAGGAAACGAAACGAACACAAATGAACAAGAGCTGGAAAGATTCTGCAAGCAGTCCTGTTCAAACCCAAACTGGGAATACAGAACAAACGGCAACATATGTTCCTGCTGGGTGGACGACACGATAGATGGTAAGACAACACGATTGGCACGATTATATGTCCCAATAAACCATCTCGGAATACTGCCTGTATGCTAATAAAGATTTTATTTTAAAATAAATGTCTAAAAAGTTGTATGTAAAACTTATATTAGTGGGCGATATTATTGAGCACAAAAAATTATAGTAGGTATCTGTCTTTTATTAGTTGGTGTGGGTATGGCGACATTTGTATGGATTACCATTTAAGGTTTATTTAAATTCTGGAAAAATACCTATTTATTTATTATATGTAGGTATAATGCCTACATAGTAGTTGTGATCATGGGCGTATCCAGGGGGGGGGGGCAAGGGGGACAGCTGCCCCCCTTTCGTATTTTGGTATTATGTTTATTACATAGCAGTCTTTCCCTTATGGACACTAGGGTGGTTATTTTTATTTAGAAAGCAACGATGCCCTCCAAATCGTTTCCAAATCAAAAAAAAGCGGACACGATATTTTGATTTTTAATGGTTCCTTTCGAGGCCTCAAATTTACATGGGAATAAGAAATTTTTTGGTATTTTTCGAATAATTGTTCGGGGTTTGGGAAAACATGTTAAAGTTATAAGACTTACCAAGGAAGATTATACTATTATACATATGGGTTGACGCCCCCAATCCACCGCACAGTGCCCTGAAAACAACCCAAAAGAAAAAATGTATATTTTCAGAAAATTGACCGTTATAATCATTATCGTTTTTCTCATAGAAATCATTACTATATGTCTTGTGGAATGTTTATAAACATTCGTCAGTTAATTTACTTTTGTTTAAACAAATTGTATTTGTTTAAACAATTCGTTTTTCTCGAAAATCCGTCTGAATTCTGTTTTCCGAGTTCGAAATGACACTTTATTACCTTAGAGGGACATTATTCATTAACAAATGTCTTCCTATTGTTTAAACAATCAATTATAATTCATTTTCAACTCTTTTTCTATTTATTGTAGAAAAGTCAGTTTATTTGTGAAATTAACTTATAAATTTCATGTTCGAGATATCTAGTCTGTATTATCTAATAAACCCACATTTGTTTAAACAAATGCCATTTCTTTAAATTTATTTTTGCAATTCGCCTAAAATTAATTTTTTTAGATCGGTCTGACCAACTGTTATTCTGAAGAGACACCATTTATATTTTAGTATGATTTCCAGTGTTTGAATAATAACATAATATTCGTTATCTCATCAAAGTACAGGGAACAGGTTCCAGAGAGCAACTAATCAACATTAGCTTGCGTGGTAGGAAATCAGAATAAGAAATGGCGAAAGAAATGGGATTAATAAAATTAGTTGACTTTACTAAATTGAATATTTAAAAAAAAAATTTAACTCCCCAAATTCCCGAAAAAAAGATTTCAAATCATTTAAATTTTTTCGAATAAAAGATATTGAAAACGAATAATATTTTATTATTTAAACAATGGAAATCATCCCAAAGTATAAATGCTGAAGCTTGGGAATAACAGTTGGCCAGACCGATATATAAAAATAAATTTTAATTGAATTGCAAACAAAAATTTTTTAAGCAACGGGAATTTGGTTAATCAAATCTGGGTTTATTAGATACTATAGATATGTTATAGGTTTATTAGATATGTCGAACATGAAATTTATAAGTTAATTTCACAAAGAAAGCTGACTTTTCTAGCAAATTAGAAAAAAAGTTGAAAATGAATAAAATTGATTGTTTAAACAATAGGAAGAAATTTTTTAATAAACAATGTGACTGTAAGATAATAATTTGCCATTTCGAACTCAGAATACAGAATTCAGAGTGATTTTGAGAAAAACATATTATTTAAACAAATAGAATTTCTTTAAACAAATGTTAATTAACTGTCAAATGTTTATCAACATTCCACTAGACTTATAGAGAAAAGGGAGACTGAAATGATTAGAACGATCAATTATCTGAAGAATGTAATTTTTTTCATTAAGAGTACTTTTCAGGGCACTATGGGGATGGGTTGGGAGGCGTCAAATTCATATGTATAATAGGTCAAATTCTTCCTTGGAAAGTATTCTACAAGTCCTTAAGTATCTTAAGTTTTCCCAAACCCCGAACAATTATTTGAAAAATACCAAGAAATGTCATCTTCCCATGAATTTTCCCATGTAAATTTAAGGCCTCGACAAGCACAGTTAAAAATCTAAATTACAACAAAAAATACGTGTAAACTTTTTTGGTTTTGGAAACGATTTGGGGATCGTTGCTTTCTATCACAAAAATTTTTGCAATGCATTTTTGAACCACCCTAATGAGCACCCTTCTCCAATACAGCAAGTTAAATTTAGACAACTGCCCCCCTTCCGATTTGAGCTGGATACGCCCATGGTAGTGATCATTCCAGCTTTTAAAACAAAAGAGTGCTCAATTTCCACAATTTGTAACACATCATTTATTAAATTCAAAATATTGATAACTCCGCTTTATTACCATTTTAATTTGATTTCCAAAAGTGTGGTTAGAAGGAGTTGGTTATGCCAAAATATTGCTAATACTAATATGTTATTGAATGGTTATTAAAGTTGAAAAATCTGTTGCAAATAATATCGACTGCAATATTATGACAAAATAACCCTCACACCGTTATAAAGGGATTTCAAATCTCCTCCAAGCACAATTTTGCAAATAACATACAGTGGTGGTCCTTATTTTTCAACTTTTAAATTTTTATGCAGGCCTCTCTCAATTTGATTCTTTTTATCCATAATTCATTTCTGTGTCCGAAGATGCTCAAAATCGAGAATACGCGTAATTTAATAATAAAAACAAATCAAACAAATTTTTATTTTGTTTTACTACAATAAAATTACCTACCACAGTTATTAACTAAATAAAAAATCTGATGTGGCCAGGCACATGACTTTATCATACTATATATAAAATTAATAGTTTAGCTGCATGAGATTCTATTTGATCGAGTTCGGCTATGTCTGCATTAAAATAAAACTGGTAGAACTAGACAGATATCTCGATTAAAGCTGCGTTCGGATATTGTACTCCGTTGACACCGTCCAAATGACACCTACGTGTTATTGGGTGTAAAAAGTGTAACGGTGTTCAATATCCGAACGCAGCCTATAATGACAGTAGTATTTTCAAAACATTAGCGTTTGACACTAGCTACTGTCATTAGAATCAAAAAATCTGACATATCCTAGCTACTAGTTTTAAAGCAGTACGACCGATCTCGATGAAATAGAATTTGCTCATGCAGCTAAACTATAAATTCTACCAAAAAATGTCATATACATAAATTATAGAAAATTTCCTCTCCTTTAATTTATTATTTAACTATTTTGACGACATTACACAAATAGCGGCTCATTTGCAAAATCTTCGAAAAATGCTATGAGTAAACCACCAGTTCCTTTGGACCCTTTTCAACAGAAAGCTTTTCAGCTCTAAGTTTGGTTATGAAACTTCTAAATATGAAGTTTCGTCCCGACACCTTTAGTAGTTTCTCCGGAATCGTCGCCACAAAAACGGGTACACACACACACACACACACACACACACACACACACACACACACACACACACACACACACACACACACACACACACATACACACACACATACACACACACACAGACATTTTTTGTACCTTGGTCAAAAATGTTCAGGGGACCCAAAAAGACATATTTCCGCTAAAATCTCAAAAAATTTTTTTGGCATGATTACTATACTTTACATACTGCGTATGATAAAGTAAAAATACACAGTTAACTTTTGAGTCAGAACATTTGACATATTTGGAAGTACTTAATTTTTCATAAATGCAGACATTTAATCTTGACAAACAATGAACAAAATCTAACAAGTGATAACAGTTTCTGGTGTGCTGTTTCCGTAGAATGTGAAGACAGATATTCCGAATTGAGCCTAGTTTCTGAAAAAAGCAGTGCTAAAAGTCCGCCGAAAACCCAAAAATTTACTTGTCCGATTTTGTTGTTACTTTTGGCCAGGATACCCACACTTCGCTTATTGTATTTTTAACAAACTAAGTGCTTAGAAATATGAGAAATGCTCTGCTATTTAGACTCCATAGTTAACAACATTTTGTTTAAATTAAGCTAATAATGTAAATTTATTATGGTAAAACAAAAGAAAAACGTTATATTATTTATATTATTAAATTAAACGTATTCTCGGATTTGAGTCCCTTGGGGCACGGGTTTGTAAGTAATGATCAATATAAAGTTTCACAGGAATTAAGTATAGATAATGCGGATATAAAAGAACAAATTGAAAGGTTCCCGCAGAAAAAATAACTGTTTTATTTTTATCATATAATAAAAAACCACCCTACTACACAGGAAAAATTTTATAAAAAAATGAGTGCCGACTCCATCGGAGTAATTTGTGTTTGTAAGTGATGCATTTTTACGTCGGTCGGTCTATTTCCACTTAGTTAACAACAATAACAAAATTTAATGTTTATTTTGGCACCCTTTTGAATATTCTATTGCATTGGCGAATCGTTAGAAATTTGAAAAAATGACAAAGTCCACTTTTTTATTATGATCTCAAAGCACTAGAAAACTGTTGGGTCCGAATTCGTATTCAGTGTAAAGAAACCTAAAGAAATACCAAAAGAAATCCCCAGAGTGATTGATATGTTACTATTTTCGGCTGTTTTTCTCGAAAATATTAAATTCAGAAAAAAGCCTTCTTATAAATATCAGATAATTATTCGATTTAAAAAAAAAAAAACAAGTTTAAAGTTGTTCAGTTTCTGTTGTCCATAATTTTACCTATTTAAAAATGGCAAGAAAGAGTTTCTTGACAAAATGATAAAGCCACAACTAACCAAACCTGTCCAATTAACTTTATTGGGCAGTTTGGCGATTCTGACTCTGATGCTTGTTTTTGTACAATCATTTTACGAATGCATTCTAGCTATTAAAAAATACTGTGCCTAACAACTAGATTCTAGAGATAATATTTTTTGTGTGCAACTTTATTATAGAAATATGTTTTAACGGCCGTTAGCGACCCCTTAAACATTTTTAACAATTGTGCAAAATCTGCAAATTATTTATTGATCATATAACATTTTGATATGGTGGCTCTTGAAAAAAAAGAGATTTATATAGCATAATACGAAGCACCATAGTATATTAACAACAATGTTGCAAAAAGTTAAACGATAATAATTAAATATTTCGTACCAAAATTACTTTTCCATGGTGTCGTTAACACAAGTGACAAGCAATTATTCTTTTTTCTCTCTTTTAGATGTGGATGCTGAAGTTATGAAGGCAGCAGCAGCCAAACAAGGTTTCCTAATATGGCTGATCCAGAAGGAAAACCCCGTCACACAAACTGACTCAACCGAACCAAACCCCGTCAAACGAGAAATTCCCAGTACAATCACCACTGAAGAATCAAAACCTGAACAATCAACGAATGTACAAACAACACCAATCCTACAACCTCCCCCAACCGATGTCGCAGCCCCTTCAACATCTATCAGTATCCAAGAAACGAAAACCAGAATGAGTGACATTGACGACGTTAAACAATTAAAAAAGACAACCTTGAAGAAATTTAGAACGACAACCGGGACAACCGAGAAAGGTTTGATGACACTTCAAAAGCCAGCAGTTGATGCGCATGACTCAATCTTGGGAGACTCATTTCACAAATCGTTAAAAAATAAATTAACTCCGACAATTAACAGAAGACATGGACTGGTAAGGGGATGTTCTGCAGATTCCGTTAAGTTATCTCTACAAGGACTCAAGCAGCATGCTGGTAGACTCTTAGATAGGGCTGATCAAGGTAGCTTGACATGTGCATTGATGGTACCAGAACTAGAAGCAATGAAACTTACTATACTACAAATGATAAATAGAGCGAATGAGAAGAAAGATGGTGAAAGGTCCAACATATTCGAACAAATTAAGGAAAGACAAGCGAAGCTGCATTCGAGAATGGGACATTTTGAATTGCCTAAAAGACATGGAAAGCTAAATTTGGTTGGTGCTATGCATGTGAAGGACAACTTAAGCGACAAAGCAAGTAACGCCAAGATAATTACTCAACCAAAGGAATTGATTGATGATGAAGAGTGAAGGTGAATTGATATAATATGTTGTAAAATGTAGATTATTTATGTATCTTTTTTATGATTAAGACAAAATGTGCCAATAAAATCATGGAATAATTATTTATCTTTGTTTACCTATGAGTCCATTTTCTTTAATTCTTTCTTTATACTTATACAATATAACCCTTAAGCTTAATGCCAGTAGCGATCCCCCAGTTTAAGAAAAAGATATAAAAAGGTTTGCATGGAATTGTGCGCTTCACAGTTCCAGCAGGATGGTGTCGCAGTGTCGGCCACAAGTGCAGCGCCAGATTTAAGGGAGGGCAGACTGGGCACCAGCCCAGGGGCCCCACCAAAAAGGGGTCCCACCAAAATAAAACTACGCTTAAATGAAAAATGTACATTCTTCAGAAAATTTACCGTTCTAATCACTTCATTCTCATTTTTCTCATAGAAATCATTACTATAAGTCTAGTTGAATGTTTATAACCATTTGTCAGGTAATTTCCATTTGTTTAAACAAATTCCATTTGTTTAAATAATTCGCTTTTCTCGACACTCCGTCGGACATCTGTTTTCTGAGTTCGAAATGGCAGTTTATTATTATCTTAGAGTGATATTATTCATTAAACAAATTCTTCCTATTGTTTAAACTATCAATGATTATTAATTTTCAACTGTTGTTCTAACTATGGTAGAAGTCAGGTTTTTTGTCAAAAATTTCATGTTCGAGGTATTATCCCTATGTTATTAGCTAATAAACCCATATTTGTTTAAACAAATTCCATTTGTTTAAACAATTTTTTTACAATTCTCTTAACATTCATTTTTTTAGATCGGTCTGGTCAACTGTTATTGTCAAGTGACATCATTTATATTTTGGGATAATTTCCATTGTTTAAATAATAAAATATTATTCAAATGCATGATGGTGATATACAGGTAGTATGTAAATTTTAAAATAAATTAGAAATTACAGCCACAACCTGGATTTGAACCAGGGACCTGGGACCTGTTCAAATCATTATTAAGTGAAATATTATTCATTTTCAATATCATTTATTCGAAAAAATTGAATTTATTTAAAATCCTTTTTTCGGGAAATTGGGGAAACATTTCTTTTAAAAATATTAAATTTTCTACCATAATTAGAAAATAGTTGAAAATGAATAATAATTTATTGATTAAACAATAGGAGGATTTTTTTAATGAATAATGTCACTCTAACATAATAAACTGCCATTTCGAACTCAGAAAACAGAATTCAGACGGATTTTCGAAAAAGACGAATTATTTAAACACCAAAAAAATTGTTTAACCAAATGGAAATTCACTGACAAATGTTTATGGGCATCCCACTAGACTTATAATAATGACTTCTATGAGAAAAAAAAGAGAATGAAATAATTAGAAGGGTCAATGTTCTGAAGAATCTACATTTTTTCATTTAAGGGTAGTTTTCAGGCCACTGTGGGGGTGGGTTGGGGGCATCAAATCAATATATATGATAGGTAAAATTCTTCCTTGGAAAGTCCTCTACAAGTCCTATAACTTTAGTGTTAAGTTTTCCGAAACCCCGAACAATTATTCGAGAAATACCAAAAATTGTCCTTTTCCCATGCATTTTCTTATGCAAATTTGAGGCCTCGACAGGCACCATTAAGAATCAAAATTTCGAAAAAAAAAATACGTGTCCACTTTGTTTGGATTTGGAAACGATTTGGGGGGATCGTTGCTTTCTCAATAAAAATAGCCAATTTGAACCACCCTAGTGTGCAGGCCAGCAAAATTAAATTCTCGTTATTATAAAACATTCCAAAATGAAGAAGTAAATTTTTAACAGAAACAAAAAGAATACGAGTAAATTACGATAATAATAAGTCTCTGGAATAACCCGAAAAATATATGAATTAATTTATTCATGTTTATTTCAATTACAGTGAAAGCTCATAAGCGGAGTCTGATGGTTCTTACATTTTTGTCTGTTTACGGAGTTTTTAAGTTTTATTGTATTTAACAATAAAATAAAGATAAAAGCTTGCATAATAATATTTTACAGCAAATGAAAATTAGAATACATAATTTTATTTTTCAAATAATAAATAATTGTTATTGTTAGTAAACAAATTATATGATTACATTAAGTGTTTGAACTGATTCATTATAAATTATTAAATTTCTGGTACTAAAAATTGTGAATTACCTCATTTTTAATGTCGTGGGTGACTTGGATGAAACAAAATTGAGTTTTTTTTTATAATAGAATAAATAATAAATGTAGGTTATTTTACAAAAAAAAAATGATTTAATTTTCATTCCACATTTGCTGGAAGATGCACGTTAGGGTGGGCCGAAAAAACGCTTTTTTGCTTTTTCAAGTCGTAATACCGCGGAAAAGTTGCGAATTGGGGAGACTAAGAAGGGGTAAAAAAATAAATAAAATCGGTTTATATCTTCCGGTCGCGCATGGGCTCTAAAGTTGATATTTGTACGATAATTAGTTCTCTTACTGAACATGTCAATATTTAAATGGAATAATCCTAGTCGACTCTTATGCGAACCGATAATGATTTAGAAAAAAAAATGGTTCAAATCGGCTAAGGTTTTCCGCTCGCACCACAGCTCTCAAATCTAACAAATTCTGGCGCTAGTCGTAACTCGCTCGGGACCTCCTTGGCCCCCATCCCCAGTTACCACTCTAGCCCAGGGCCAGGCCACGCAATTGCGTGTGGATTTAGTTTTCGTGTTATTATTTTGGCGTTCGTGTCTATTCAATATTGGTTTTGTGTTACGACACTTTTGAGTAAGTTTGTGACTTAACGTGTAACTTTGCGACTTAACGTGTAACTTTATGACTTAACGGTGATATACTATGGCTGTACCCAAGAAAATCATCACAATACAGTTATTTGAGTGCCCTATATTTGGTACACCTCAAGATTTTTCATCAAGCAAGCTTCCTACTGGGGAGGACGTGATTCGGTGTTGTGCACAGGAGAGATACAACTTATTTCACAATAATTTGCGAGCGGAAAACCTTAACGGCTTTGAACCATTTTTTTTTCTAAATCATTATCGGCTCGCATAAGAGTCGACTAGCATTATTCCATTTAAATATTGACATGTTCAGTAAGAGAAAAAATTATCGTTCAAATATCAACTTTAGAGCCCATGCGCGACCGGAAGATATAAACTGATTTTATTTATTTTTTTACCGCTTATTAGCCTCCCCAATTCGCAACTTTTTCGCGGTATTACGATTTGAAAAAACAAAAAAACGTTTTTTCGGCCCACCCTAATGCACGTATAATGTGTAAGAGACACATTTTTTTGCTCTATACCTTGCTCAGTTATATTTTCTTCCCCTAAAACCTATTACGAAACGAGGTGCGTTTTTATAGTCGTTACACCATACAGAGTATATAGGAAATGAATGGATATATTAGGAATACTAGCAGTTGACCCACACCGCAATCAGCTGGGCCGCGTGAGGTCCCGTGAATCCAAAGTCTCTGTATAACTTTTCGAAAAACAAACAAACAAAAAGAATGTGTGGATAATATGTTACCTTCACAATAATTTTCCCAAAAACTTTCGGTCACACGGTCACAGCAATATTATTTATAAATAATTTAAGGCAACCTTGTAGCTGTCATTTTTTATTGAAAAACAAATATCTCAAAAATGATAGGTACTATCCTCGCCAAAAAAAAGTCGTACAGCAAGTTTGACATCATGTAAGTCTGGCTTGTCAACTTGACAGCTGGTGCATGTTTCATCCCTATGACTAATGTCAGAATGACAGCGTATAGGTTATAAAAGAACCATTTACAAAGCTACACGGTGTACGACTTTTTTTTGGCGTGCATAGTACCTATAGGGTATGTAACAAACAATGGACCTAAAATTTAACAAAGATTTCAAAAATGCTATAGAATACAGGCTGTTGCATTTGAAATATGAAAGTTGACATCATTTCCGGTGAAACCGGAAGTAACCAAAAACTTAAAATATTTTAGTAAAAAAGAATGTATCCAACAACATAAGGCCACAAAAGTTTCAATCCCTCATTTCATTTGGTTCTCCATATGCTTTTAATGGCAGCTCGTCGTGAAAGACCTTGTAGAGTAAGATATTAAGGCTCCGTTTTAAAAACATCGCAACTTCCAAACGAAATATTTCGTTGCGATGTTTTTTTTTGCTGGGAGTGGTCTGCCTGGCCCCCACCAACGTCAACCAGGCCACAGTTTTATGATAAGGGGAAGTTGGGGGGTTTAGAGGAAGCAGGCAAAGGCGGAGCATAGTCGACGCGAGTACATTCGAAGGGGAAGTACTCAGCCAGTTTGTCGCCGCGCGTCGGCGCTTTCGCTTTCGCTCAAGTTACAATGTATTAGTGTTCTCACTCATCACTGCATCCCGGACTGCATACGGCTGGCTGGCGGCCGCCAGGCGGTAAAAGAAAATATATTGATTTAAGTTAGAGAGAGCGCCCTTGCTATTACAATATTTAATCTTTTTAACAGGGTGACATACATACTGTATAGTAAATTGCCAAAAATGTATTAACTCATGATAACTTATCGGTGAATTATGGACTTCAATTTAGAAAGGAATTAATTAAAATCGAGCAATGCAATGAGGACCCAATACATCTATAAACATGCTGGATATCGAACGAACGCACGGCAGTGACACGAAGACAAAAATAAAAAAAATTAATTTGATGCGTTCAGGCACATTACTTTATCATACCATATATAAAATTAATAGTTTAGCTGCATGAGATTCTATTTGATCGAGATCGGCCATGTCTGCATTAAAATAAAACTACTGGAACTAGACGGATATTTTGATTATATTGACAGTAGGTATTGTCAAAGCACCAGCGTTTGACACTACCTACTGTCATTAGAATCACAATATCTGACAAATCCTGGCTAACTAGTTTTAATGCAGCGATCTCGATAAAATAGAATTTGCTTAGCTGCATGAGCAAATTCTATTCATTTTACCAAAAAATGCCATAGTCATAAATTGTTCACAATTTCCTGTACTTTAATTTATTATTTAACTATTTCGACAAATTTCCAGAAATGTCGGCTTATTAGCAAAATCTTTCAAAAATGCTATAAGACTAAACCTCCAGTTCCTTTGGATCCTTTTCAACAGAAAGCTTTTCAGCTCTAAGTTTGGTTATAAAACTTCTAAATATGAAGTTTCGTCCCGATACCTTAGTAGTTTCTCCGGAATCGTCGCCACAAAGAAAACACACATACACAGAATTTTTTTTTTACCTGGGTCAAAAATGTTCAAGGGATCCAAAAAGACATTTCCGTTAAAACCTCAAAAATATTGTTTGGCACGATTACAATACTTTACATACTACGTATGATAAAGTAAAATCATAGTACATAGTCCAAAGTTCCCCAAACCATTTATATAAATCCCAAATATTTTGTCACCTACAAGTTCGCTATATTTTATAAACGTTTTGCGCGCCATGAATGCAAGATTCATGAATGAAAAAAAATTCTGGCATTGGCTAATATCGCTGAACTAATATCCATTAGAGCCGACCCAAGTTCGTCACTGCTAATTGTCTCTTCCTGTCCACAAAACCGACATTTTAAATAAAATGTTCATTTGAGTCCTGTTCTGGTCTCTTTGTCTCATTTGTAATTAAATAATTACAATATTGTTCTTTTAGATTATCTATACATATATTTTAACTTAGGTGGTACGTCTGTACTAATTCGTCTAGAGGACAGACGCGGATGTTTAGGTATTTTGCCACGACTTCTACCCATTATTAAACAAATGTACCTAACACCTAGCAGGTATAACTACACTAAGTATAATATCATACAGTATATGACTTTTATCGAGTGTTAAATTTGTAGACCGTGCGTATAAATGTGAAATGCGAGAACTCTGTTCTCCCGATTCAATATACGCTACGGTCATAACTTGTGAAGAGTCTAATCTAAAAATAGCAGTAGGCGTGGCGTAGTTATAGGCGGTGTTTAAAATTCCTAACGTCTGCTGTCTACACCGGGCCCGTAATATAGGCAAATTACATACATTTCTGGCAATTACGCTTTGTTATCGCAATTATAATGTTTAGATTAAAATTGTACTTAAATAAAAAATCTATGTTTGTATCATGAGTTGGGCTAAATGTTTTATATTTAAAAAAAACCAAAGATGTAGAAGTAAAAATGATTTTTATCTTTAAAAAAAATTTTTTTTCATCCAGCCCAACTCGTTATTTATCTAAGAAGTTACATAAAAAATTTCATAAACTTTGAACAATAAATAACACTTTTATTTGCAAACGCGTTTTAGGAGAGGTAGAACTGGGTCTTAATAGAACTATCGTCAATATCTTTAAAAACCGCACCACTCAAAACAAAAACTGACACGCATAATACATCATGAGTCGGGTCCTAAAATAAACTGATTCTGAGATTCCCTAGGAATAAAAACTGACAGTATTTAGTGTTTAGTATTTTTATTGTTGTAGCTATTTAAATTTACCATACCTCACCATGTTAATAATAATAAGATGTTTTAGTTATACGTTAAAAGATAAAACATACAGCTGTTTTCTTTGTGACAGTAATACCTTTAATACTCTGCTTCCCAAATCTAGTTCATGTTATTAAAACATCAGTAAAAACTTCAGGTGTTATCCTAATATTTTATTTAAAATATAACAAATGAACAATGGCAGAAAATTAGAAGTCAACTTCTTTATCCATCAATAAAAATATGTTTGGTTACAAAAATGGTATAGTTTAGGAAAATTGTTTTGCACTTGTTATGTGCCTTAAAAATTACATTTTATTGCAAATTATATCGTTTTAAGTAATATGGTTCCATGCAAATACATTACACTTACATTAGGAATCTCTCTACTACACTAACACCCAATGTCTCCAATAAGATAACCAGATTGTTCCACATTTTTCGGGATGCCGGCCCGTTTATGATCATGAATAAGGACTTATTTTGCATGACCGTGTCATATCTACGTCACAATATGGTCAGCGTATTATACGCGTTAAATAAATCATCAATACATGTGTAACACACATTATTTATTATTAAATGTCTTATAATATAAAATATACTTAAACGATTATCGCCGTCCTTTGCCTTTCTTGCCTTTACCACCACCAGAACTCTGGCTCGGCTCTGGGCCAGGTTTAGTTTGTCTGGTTTTTAACTTCGGAATCATTTCTCCCAAATGCAGCATCAAGCTGTCACGCGAGTTGAATTTTTCATTATACAAGGTGCCATCATCGTTCTTGAGTTGTACTCGAATACGACCTCTAAAGAGGAGTTCCTTACTACGTTCCCTGCTAAAAAGCTTATTTTCAACACCAACTTTCATGCCAGCAGCTGTCAGAATATCACGGATTTCCTGATGCGTAGGATTTTCTACACATTTTTCCTTCTCGATTTTCCTGCCTTGTGCTCTGGTTTTCTTACTATTAATATACGCTGGGTAAATACATATCCACCTAAAATAGTATCAAAATGCACATTATTAAAATTTATAGGTTATGTTTTTTAAATCTCTCTTTACCTCTCGGGATCGCTGTGTTTTTTATTGGGATTCCAAGCCAAAGGCTGCTGAGTCGAGCTATGGGCCATTTTAGACCTCTAGGCAGTGAATACTTTCTGATTTATTATTTTTGAAATAATAGTAGCGAAACACGGTAACGTTCCTACAAAAACACTAAACGTCACCTGTGGTCATGTTCCCTACTTTACCGACGATGGGGATATTAGTTAGAGGTAGCGTCGGTAGAGGGCACCACATATTTTAGACGGATATTAAATGCCGAATTTGTGGTTTGACGCAAGGTAAGACCTTATACGAGGTGTGATCAGAAATGTTGGATATTGCGCTGATCGAAATAATATTAAATTGCCGCGAGACCTTAGCAAACAGAGTAAAAAAGTGATTGTTAAATTAATAGCTTATTTTGAACGTCAACGTGACCACGGCGGCCCTTTTCAGCCGCTGAACTCTATGGAACTTTGTTTTCACCAGTAAAAACTTGTAGCATGCACCCTATATACGGAAATTGCAGCAAAATATGAAACGTCACTATTTCTATCTCTGTCACCCGTCTACTTAATATTAGCTCGACTTCGACTATAGTATATTATAATACGAGTTTTATAAGACAAGAATTGGCGCACGAGTTGTTTGGAACGAGTGCGCCAATACGTCTTATAAAACGAGTGTTATATACTATTTTTTCTACTTTGCGCCATGGAACGCCATGGAACGAGTGCGCCAATACGTCTTATAAAACGAGTGTTATATACTATTTTTTCTACTTTTTTAATTTTACATAAATTTCGAAAATTGTGGTTGACATCTTACAATCTACCGTAGTTTTATATTCAACAGTTGGTACTTGAGGTAAAATTCACAAATACGATTGACGCGAGCCAATAGCGATTGGTTGCATTCAGCAGATCACTCCGGTTGGTAACTGTGAAGTAACAGGTTAGCGAAAATCTGCTATCCATCATTTCCACGTTTGACAGAAACAGAGACGGCGTGACATCTTGCATCTCTCTTAATTTCATTGGGTGGAAAACAAAGCAAAAGCGCCATAAGAGATCATGTATTTCTGGCTTTCTAAATCACCTTAAAATAAACCATTTGGTGCGAAAGTGATTCAGCTTGGATTTTTTTCTGGGTGTGTGAACCTTATTGAATAAGATTTGAAGCTGCATTTGGAATATTTCACAGTGAATATTATTCAAAACGATGTTTAAAAGTGACTTCGAAAATGAGGTTATGTTTCAAACGCGTGTTTTTGCTTTAGTGTTAGTTTTAAAACGGGCAAAATTTGTAGCGTGGCTAACTGCAGGTCGAAAAGCCATCGAGATAAGGAAATTTCCTTTCATATTATTACCAAAAGTCCTCGAGCCAAATTATCCCAACAGTTTGTTGTCGCATTTTAGAAGGGAACGATAGCTATAGGCCATTAAGAGAGATCCAAACTTCTCTGAAGGTCAACTACAAAATTGGAGGGTTTGCAGTATGCATTTTATTGCAGGTAAGAGTTGTATGAAATATAGTTGTGAAATATTTGTTTATAATGTGTCATTTTAAGGTAAACCAGCTCGAAGAGGGCTCGAAATGATGACCATCCCGATTGGGTGCAACGTAGGGCTGTTCGAGTTATCTAACACTTCAAGTCTCGAATTTCGAGCTAAGTAAATCTGGTTTCTTTCCAAACCGAACACTCGGTTTTTCGAGTTGGCCCGCATTTGTTCGGTTAAAATTCAAGTCTCAATACCAAAAGCGAGCGATTACTTGTAATCAAGCATATTGGCTTGAATAAACGTTAAAGCATTGGTTGTATCCAAGCAGTGGTATGATAGAACAAAATTTTAGTATGACGAAATGACTATGATAATCAGACCGACTTGTGTTCGGTACGAAAAAAGCGAGCGCTCGGAACAGCCCTAGTGCCCTGCATGACGTTCGTGCAAAAACTGTCAAATATAATCAGGAAATAAAGTGTAATATTGTACTTATCACATTATTCTACTCATATTCTACATACATTTCAGATTTTTAAAATAATAAATCTATTAATTTACAATCATTGTTTTATTGATTTATTCTACCTCGACTACTTCCTTGCCTTCAGGCTTCTTTACATAAAATTTCAGGTAAGACAATTCTTTTGTGATACTGCAAACAGATGTAAAATCCCAGAATGGATCGTCTAAAAAATCGATGCAGAAAAGTTCGTTTTTGGACCATACAACAAAGTCAATATTCGCTATGTGTAATTTGAATTTGATAACAGTAAGCATGTCCTAGTTGGTTAAAATCCTCACTGAATTGAATATTTTCCATAATAAACCTGCAAAAACACGCGTAACCTCACTTTCTGAAGTCACTTTTTAACATCGTTTTGTATAATACTCACCGTGAAATATTCCAAAATTAGCTTCAAAACATATTCAATAAGGTCCACACACCCAGAAAAAAATCCAAGCTGAATCACTATCGTATCAATTGGTTTATTTTAAGCTGATTTAGAATGCCAGAAATACATGATCTCTTATGGCACTTTTGCTTTGTTTTCCACCCAATCTAATTAAAGAGAGATGCAAGATGTCACGCCGTCTCTGTTTCTGTCAAACGTGGAAATGATGGATATGTCACTTTTGTTGACCGGTAGATACCAACTTACGGTGGATCAGACGCCATTTTTGGTATCATATAATTTTTACGGTTAGCGGTAGCGGTGGATTGTACCAGTGTTGGTTGCAGACCTGTCATTTTACATTTAAAATGGAAGAAAGAGAATATTGTTTTAATATATCATATATACGGTATGTGAGAGTCGTGAAAGCCAAATAAATGGCAAATAAAGCAAAATAACCAAAATAACGCGTACCTCTATGCGAACAATGAGGTTATGTTCAGCGTTTTTTCATATAGCGCCTCCTATTGGATGAAAAATAAACTTTGGTGCATTATAGCGCCATTCAGCAGATACGAGACTGTTCCGGATCGATATCGTAAATCGGTTGGTATCGGTCCGGTACCGGTAGATTCTGCTGAATGCACCCATTGAGATGTCAGCCTTATTTGACACTTGACGTCAATATCATCAATCATGGAAAACTAAAAGTTACTAAAAGTTTGTGATCTAGTGTTTTCATAACGACACCGAAATCGGTTTCGTTATGAGTTTATAACGAACGCAAAGTAGAAAAAATAATTTAAGCAATAATCAACCGTTTACGGTTAAATTAAAATCCCTTTCCGACACAAGATGGTCTGCACGATTTGGCGCAGTTAAATCTTTTAAATAAAATTATAGTTCCATCATTAAATTTTAAAAAAAATTGTATTTTTAAATTATACGGCGTAGGAACAGTTAATAACACAAAAAGAAGCAATAATATTGAAGGACGTTTCATATCATTTAAGAAATTTAATATGGAATACCTACAACAAATTCGAGAAAATTTTGAGTGAATTGGATCTGTTCGATATCTACCGACAATTAAAGCAACGTAACGCAAAATTGATGTTTTTCCAAGATGAATCTCGTCTATATAAGCTTTATAGCAACTTTGACGAGCTATTATAATTTTAGTAGAAATTTTTATTTCAGAAAAATGAGAAAAATTGTTGACCAGGTTAGTTACTTGGCTTGCATTTTTGACAACTTATGGAAATAAGTACTTGAAATTCGCTGCTATCTATAGACTCAAAAATTGATTGATAATTTTGAGTGTAACGTGTTTTCCGAAGGATCCGTATAAAAAATTAAAAAAGAAATTCATTAAATGTGCATGAAATGTTGTTTACCTATGTTTGCATCAAAATCTCCGTAAGTATTAAAACATTAAAAGCTTAACAAACTTAAAAACTACTTAAAATATTGAAAGATGTTTGGGAGAAGGTTAAAAACGGGACTTCAGAACCGGAACCGACTTCAGAATATGCTATTTATGTCAATAATGATTAATATCTATTCTGTCAAGTCATCTGTCATAACCAAACCTGTATTTTTTAGAATATTCGCATCGAAGTCGTTAAAGACGTTACATGTAGTAAAATGGCGTACCGATGCATTGCATCAAACCCATGTACATTACTTATCAATTGGTCAATATGTATTGATCAATCACATATTTCGCAGGAAATAAGTATGGACATAAAATCATAAATTGAGAGCGTAAACGTAAAGGTACACGTATATAGGCGGTAAATACGCATGTCTATACCCAATCTACCTACCTATACCTACTTACCTAATTTCTCATGAGTAGTAAACTTTAGTAACTTCATGCGTTTTGTTTTTTGCATATCTTCAAAGAAAAATATTCATGCATGTTAAAGAAAAATTGACGTTCTGCATCATCATATTGTTATCATTTCGTTGAGTGAAGTTTCAGTAATTGTATTGGAAATGTTTGATTACTGGGCAGAAATCTATTATTTATTGTTATCAATTATATTATTTATCTGACATGTGTTGTCACCAGTTTGTCAAATTATTAAGAGTAAACTGTGTCAGCCATAATGGCGTGATTTCATTTTAATTAAAATCATCCCGATATCATCCCATGAGAGGTCACAACTACTACGCATTTCTACTATTTTTCTCAGTTTTTCCAAATTATATAGTACTAACGCCAATATCTAGCACAAATTGTCCCACCGAAAAAGGTCTTATTGCCATACCGTTAGAGAATTTAATACTAAAATCTGTTTTATTGTAGAGAAGAATATGCTAGAAGAAGACAACCAAGCGTGCGATCCTAAAAGACCGAATATATTTGTTGACAGAAATAACTTATTAGGCAAGAATGCAGAGGCTAGCAAAGCTCATCCTCATCTTCAGTTTTCTTATGGGTCAGGACAAAGTGGTTAGTTGAAAATTATTAATCGCATTATTCTTTCATTAACTCACAAACAGTTCAGATGCACACTCTGCTTCTTATTATCAGAAGGAGTACGCCATAAGCTATTGCCTAACAAACAAATTTTGTTTAACTAAACATGACTATACGGACATATATACATTTTGTTTAGATTTAGATTTAACCAGCATTGTTGTTGTTCGACACTGATGTGGATTTATCAAGTTATACGTTGAAACATATTGTTATGCTTTGGTATTTTCCGATCATTGGCAAAATTATGGTCACACTAACAGGGAGTTCTCTTTTCAGCATATAACGGAAATAAATGGAAAGTTTTAGAGTTAGCGAACATAAAGAGATCTTGGTATTGTGCAGGTATTGATTGGGACTGCCATGATCATTGAGTGCTAGTGATCATACACGTGTCCTCGTGCCATATATCTTTCTCACGTAGAACGTTCTATTTTACAAACAGCTTTTCGTGTGAAATAATTTCACGAAAACTGTTAAATTTTCAATGGCGCAAAGTTTCGCATTTTTATGTTGCTTGTATTATTATTATATCAGAAATGTATTCTATATTCTTGATTTTGAAGAAATCAGCCAAAAACTGATATTTGTTTTTTATCGACTTATAGTTATTTTTTGTGTCTAACATATTTCATTTGTGACATTTATTTTTAGGTAAAAGTCTGACTTTTATTTCAATCTTGGAGGTTGGTTTTTTGATTGTTTATAAGGGGAATTTGGAATTGAAATAACTTTTAGTTTATCTTCTTTTGTTATTTTATCTCTTTATAGAAAGTATGATTCCTTATGGTCATGCAGATTTGCACCGGAATGTTCAGCTGTTTCAAGAATGGTGCACTTGAGTCCTCTTGGAACTTTTGCTAATATTACAAAAAACATCCGGCTCAATTCTGCCTGCCCTGGATTTTATTATTGGTGGCTATTTCGTAGTTTTCTTGCGATCAATTAAAGTGCACACCAACGTATATTTTAAACTTGAAACATTCACATGTATTTCAAACATTTTTTTTAAATAAAGAAATGTTCTTTATGTTGCATATAACACAATTTAATCGAAAAACTACAATTGAACAAGGTGAAAATGAAAAAAAAAAAGAAATAATGTCATTAGTGTTATCAGTTTCAATAATATTTTATCATTGTAATTAAATGTGATTGTTATTATAAGGCAACAAAGTACAAATTAAAACTTTGTACAATTAAAAAAAAATAGGTTGGATTTATCTTTTCTTTTTCCACACTCACATGTTATCTTGTATACCCCTTCGTTCTTCAGGGGTGGTGTGATACCCTTTGGGTTTGGCAAAAGATCCTTTACCTTTGCTGGCGCACTGTACCTTACCGTGATACCCGATTTCTTCAGTGATCTACCGATTCTTTCTGATACCCCACTTACGTATGGTAAGCAAGCGAACCCCTTTGACTCTTGCCGCTCCTCTGAGATTTGCGGTTTTCTTTGTGTGACCCGTATCTCAGACTTGGTGTATCCATTCTGACGTAGGGCCCACTCCAAGTGTTTCCGTTCGTCGTCCAAGGTGCTGGAGTCGCACACCTTCTCGGCTCTGTTGAATAGAGTGTTAATAACACTTCTCTTCTGTTGGGGATGGTCGTGTGATTTGGCGTTCAAGTACCGATCGGTATATCCCCTTCTATTTCCATCGTGAATTTGATAGAAGGACTGTTTAGCTGGCTAAGGAACTCAGTAAGTTTATCTCTACCGTGTGGCCAAACCACAAAGGTATCATCAACATATATATCTGACCCAATGCTTGGGTTTGTAAGGACTTGACGTAATGGTTTTTTCTTCAAACAATTCCATGAAGAAATTGGCGACTACCGGTGAAAGAGGTGATCCCATCGCAGCACCCTCTCGAAAGAAGAGACACTTTCAGAAACCTGAACGCCGACTCGAGAGTGTGGCGGAGGGCGCTCGTGTTGGACTCATCCAAATGTACAAAATACTAGTTGTCAACTTATCTGATTATTTTTTCAGCGCCATATTGTCCAAGGAAATCACTGTTTATTTGATGTTATCACTGTTTATTATGTTATTTCTAAAACAATAACAAGAGTAATAGAATTATTACAACGATGTAAGTGCAACAAATGCAATCGATTGCATAATGAACAGTATGATTCTAAATTGAAAAAAGCAGCTTATTAGTGAATACTTAGTTGTTTTTAAATGTAAGTTATAATTTTCTGTTATCATCAATGCCCATATATACGAAAATATATTTGATTGTTTGAGAATCACAATTGATAAACTGTATAAACTAATAACCAACCTGAGGACATTTAGCAGTTCACTTTATCACGTGACGAAATATTGATGACAAATTAAGCAAAGGTACTAAAAGGTAAATACATACTAAGTTAAGATATTAGTACAGAACGAATCATTAGGTCATTAGGTACCTACCAAAATCCACGTTATATGAAAAAAAGCTTTGAGCATCAATAACAATAAACTGTAATTTACAACTATCTGTAATAGGTTTATAATTCAGAATAATCCGACATAACGAAGACAATTTGACATGTTTAGTATGAATGCTGGATTACTGTTATAAATTATATATTTATAACGATATTGCAGTACTTTTCGATTTGTAATTGATATAAATAAAATACGACCTATGATGACTCTAATCTAGAAGTTGAATAACAACGTGCAACAATAATTATACACTACTGAAAAAAAAACAAATACACGTCCAATTTTGTGAGAACCAGATTCATGGTTGAAGAGAGCAATTACGTATGTACTTGTATTACATAAAGATAATTAACATGTCATCCAGAGACATGAGCCACACGAATAGCATACAAATATTATGTAACGAATTGTTATAGAATTTGGTTTGGTATGGTATTCATTTCGGGATACCTATCAATGTTTAACTGTTATTTTATACTTGTGATACTGATGCATTGCTAATGTAAAAGATTATTTTTTTCTCATGCGTTCAATCTATCAGGTTCAAAGTTGTTTCTTGTTTATTTAGAAATTACATGTTAATTACATGTAAACACTAGGGATCCCGAAAATGTTAAGTCTGAATTATTTTCTTATTTTTTTTTGTTATTTGGCGAAATGTGGGCACGGATCTACAATAAATCAATTCATCTACTATTTTTTAAGTATGAACTTCAGTCAATAACAGCATTTCTGATTAAATTAAGTATCAGGCATAAAATGTTCATTTACACCAACATGTTGCTTTAATAGAAAGAAGAGATTTTGCAAGAAGTAGATATAATTCAATATGGAAGCAAACATGAACCTTTTCAGCTTGCTTAAGTCTTTTTAGTTACTATACCCTCAACAAAAAATACTGTATTTGAAACAAAAAAATCCTTAAACGTAAATAATAAAGAATCTAGTACCTGTATTCAATGGTGTCCTACAGAATATAAAATTAGTAAATAGGTAAGAAATTACAGCGAAAATAAGAAAAAACATTGTAAATAAGCATAAAATAAAGATGCAATTAATCCCGTTATATTTAACTGGAAAATGAAATCCAAATTGTACCAAAAATGATATGCTATTAATCGTTGTTATTAATCGTTCGATGGTTCACTCCAATCGAATGAACTATGTTATTTCTTGCCCCGAATTTCAAGTTTGTTTCAGTTTAAGGATTTTACCTTAAACTAAAAAACGAAATATTTAACCCAACTCCTTTCCTATTCATTTAAGAAGTTGCACTGAATATTTGATCAATTTTGAACAATAAATCACGTCTGTACTTGAAAATGCGTTTAGGACTGGGTCTTAAAGTCATCATACCTATCTTATATTTGTAAACAATAATGTTTTATTTAAAATGCAAACAGTTAGTCTACTTGCATAATAAACATTCATGACGTATGAATTCTAAAGTTATCCAATTTTATCTTCATCTGTAAGAAGAAAACAAAAATTCGTAAAAGAAGAAAACAAAAAATTTTTTGTTTTTTATTATTTTTTATTATTGATGGCAGTACGCACACTTTGACACGTTTTACCTTTTTTTACCAACCGACAAGTTTGGTTTTCTACTTGTAAGGTAAACTTTGGGAATATTAATGTAGTTTCGGGGGAAAAGATATTGTCCAAGTAAGTATATTTTAGGCGTTTCTGACTGACTTTATCTGGTAACTTTTGGCTTCCCAGGCGTTTTGATACGACAATTTTCTTGTTTCTTGTTTCTTGTTTTCATGAATCCCGGGATCCCGGGATTACAAAATCTTTAATCCCGAAATACCGGGATCAGTACATTGTCCGGGATTGGAAGCACTTGTAAACACCGACATTATTGAAGATAGGTACGATAATGCATAATTTACTCACGTACAGCCTCCTACAACTGTATTCTACTTTCGTAGGAGTAAAACATAATCACAAAACGCTTTGGTATTTATTAATTATTTATAATAATTAGATTAATAACATAATAATAATAATATATTTTGTTTTCACTTTATAATAGGGTAACCAACTTTTAAAATATTCCATAGCGGGGCGATGAGATCAGTGGGCAGGGGGTACATAAATAGATGTTTTCAATAAACTAAATCTAACTATCCATTTCTTAACAGAAATAGTCATCATTTTAACTCCATTTGATATAAAATTATACTTTCTTCAATCCGTTTTATTTTTCTCTTAGGTGAGAGATGGACTGAGATTGGTATATATGTAATTTCACGTTTCATTAGGTTTGACGTGCTATCCAGAAAAAGACTACTTTTGTAGTGTCGAAACATTACTTCTGCTTATAGGCGTTTATTTTATTTCGACTGTCTTTGAACAAATTGAACACTGTCCGATGTTAGATATGACTGGAATTAGTGAGCTAATGATAACCAATAATATTGCTATTTTTGCTTCCTTACTATTTCTCTATATTGTAAGACTCTTTCTTAGATAGAATTTTTCCCAAAAAATTACTTACATGTTAAATTAAAAAATTCAGATTAAATTGAATTTAGAATTTCGATAAAATTTACACAATGAACGGTTTTGTTTATTTTTACTAAGTTACTACGCTTATATTAACTAGTTGTTTGTTTGTTACGTTCAAATCTTGTAATCGATATATTACCTACTTTCCAGTGTCCAATAATGCATGAATCAACAAAAAAAAATTTTAAAATTCCAAAATTTGGAATATTTGATGCAATGATCAATAAAACAAAATCGGAAAAACTATCCAAAATTTGAAAAAATTTTCAAAATTTGTATAACAGAGTTGAAATTTTGCATGTGGATACATTTCCGATGACAATGCATGAATCGATAAAAAGATTTTGGAAAAATTTGTATAGTTGAAATTTTGCATGTGAATAGATTTCCAATGGCAATGCATGAATCAATAAACAGAATTGGAAATTTCTTTTGAAAATGAATTTTCTTTTATAATATAGTTTAAAAAAAAAGTAGTTAATACATTTATTATTGGAATAGCGATAAACTCAAAATCCTATAACAATTTTCTTAATTTTATTTTTTACTTACTACAATTGTGATTCAGTTTCCCAAACGTGTCTCAAACTGATTCTGGACGAAGATGATTTCTCAATAATCGACAGAATATAATGTCAAATATGGAAATAGCCCAAAGAAGCTATATTCTGTTTTAAAATGTGAGAACAGCGGGTCAAAGAAAAACTTTAAAATAACCGGGCCTCGGAAAAAATGTTTGGGAAACGCTGGTCTAGTGGACTAGCTGTCAGTGAACTAGACACCTGATCGTTTGACGTTATTAGCATTGAAGAAACTTTCAAAATTAATTACACAAAAACTATAAACTATAGAGTATATGATTTACGCGTAATTTTGTCGATTACACTCCAATTATTGATAGTCTGTCATTAATTAAAACAGTTTCCTGTAATTTCGGAAAAAACATTGCATCTTTTGGTTCTGCGGAATTTTAAGTATTTTCTTTATCCATTATGAAATTATTTCAGAGTTTACATACATAAAGCTAGCCAGATTGACTGACGTAATGTAATACATTATTAGATGAACTGAAAATATCTTAGTTACTTATTTCCTTAATACGGTAAAGTATGAAGTTATGCTAACCAAATTATTATATGAAGTTTGATGGGTGGTGTGTTAAGAATTCTAGACACTACAATAAAATTTTCAAAACGAGGGACAAAATTTGGGACGATTCATGGGTCTGGAAAAGTTGTTAAAATGCTGGACTGTCCCGCCCAATTCAGGACGGTTGATCACCCTACTTTATAAGTAAAACTCTCTTAAAATAGATTAAAAAAGAGAATTATATAAAAAAGTTATATGGCATACGTATTTGCTAAACAGTCCATATGTACCAAATAACACAGCATAATTAACGTATTAATCGATATTTTTTTCCAAAAATTTTAGGTCCATTACATTGGCCAAAACTTTTCAAACCATGCGGAGGGAAACACCAGTCACCAATCGACATCAACTTAGCGGCTCTGAAAACAGTGCATATGTCAAAAATCACATGGGACGCAACATACGGCATGATTCCAGAGATGACTACCGTCGCAAATAATGGTCATACAGGTACACATAGACGTTATATATGAAAAACAAATCTAGTATTAATTTCTGCAATTTAGTTGTTATAAAGCCCAAATTTGCTGGTGGTAAGGTGGCTACTATACAGGGCGGACCTCTCACCGCACCCTACGTTTTGGATCATCTACATTTTCATTGGGGATCGACGGATCACAAAGGTAGCGAGCACACCATTAATGGCAAATCATATCCAATGGAGATGCACGCCGTTCATATCAAAGAGCATTTAGATTTGGAACAAGCAGCAAAACTTCCTGATGGCATTGCAGTTGTGGGATATATTTTTGAGGTAACTTATTTTTAGATATTTAAATCTTATTGTCACTAACCAAAACCCATAAACCGTTTAGGGATAGTTATTGTAGTTATGAAGAATTACTACAAACTAATTCAACATTTATTTGTAAATATTTTCGAAATGATTAACTGTTGAGCTTTGTATAAATGTGGGACTATCAATAAATAATTATGGTATATTCATATGGTATGTCCGTATATCTTTAGTTAAATAATAATAGATTAAAATTTTAAAGGAAAGGAACAACGTATTAAATAATATGTGATGGAAAACAGCAAAAAAAAAGGTAACATGTCAACAAAATAAAATGTTCTGAAGAGCAAAACACGTTTTCCGTTTTTCTTATATAATTTATCCAAAATGTTTCTTTGACCCATTGGCTACGTGTTAAGCTATAACGGGAAGTAACAGTTTTATATCTTTTTAGTTTTATACGATATCTTTATTTTTTAAATGAACAAATATAATGTCCTACTACTTGTTATCAAAGCCCTAGGAATATAAAATACATTAAAAGGAAAGAAAATGAAATCAGCTTAGGGCTATTTTTATCGGACATGTTTATTATCAATTGACAAAAACCTTAAAAGAGATAAAATTATTTATCTACAAGTCACATAATAAGTTCACTATATAATCCCTACCATGATAAACACGATGATTATGATGACAGTAGCTTTGTATAATAATGATAGTTCGTTTGAATAATGACTTCATTATTCAAAGTATACCGGGTGACTCACGGCATAGGTACTCCCGTTTCAAAGCCGGACGAATGAAATTTGGGAAAGTGTTAATAGATAAAAAAGGCCATTCTTTGGGATACTCTTGAATTTTAATATGACCGGTTTTTTCAGAAATAACGTCATCATTGAAATTCTAAATGGCACCCTGTATTCTTTGTGTGATATTTTCAATCAGGATGACATTCTGAACACAAAAACATAACAATCGTCAATTTTTATCACCAAGTCAACGCAAAAATTACTCTTTTGTGTATTAATCTAGGTGGCTGAATTGGTGAAAATAGTCGAAAATTGTCAAATAAACACTAACTAAATCGATTAAAGAATTGCATTTTTTGTCTATTAACATTTTCCCAAATTTCATTAGTTTCCAGATTTATAAACAAAAAATAAACGGGAGTACCTATGCCGTTGGTCACCCGGTATAAATAACGGGGGAATTCAGTCAACAATTTTTGGTTTTTTTTTATTTTTTATACCTTAACCAATATTGTTGACTGAATTCCCACTACAAGTTTCCTCGTTGAATAACAAACAGTCATTAAATCTTCAACTTCTTGCAGAAAACTGCATACATTAATATGAAAAGGGCAATAGTTAATACAAGATGGCGGTAATTTTTTAAGTTAAAAAACGACCTTTGTTTTGGATAACAAAGGATGCTTTGAATTGAGACTACGTTTCGTCAAGTGCAGTTTACTCAGTTTACTTACAATATAATATTTCTTTGGCCTACAACAATATATGTACATACCAAATAAATAATGGAAACATCCGCCGCAAGGATTTGTTAACTATACCGAGACATAAGACAACAATGTTCAAAAGATCCTTTACCTACAATGCGGCAAAGGTGTTCAACTCGGTGTCTGGTCGGTTTGCATCCGCGGAATCACTGCGTCGGTTTAGGGGGTCACCGGCGTCTCATTTGTGCCGGCTGCGGGGCCCGCCGCGTCAGTTGTTCTAGTGTTCAGTGTGATCAGTGTGTTGAATGTACTTGTAAATAAAACTTGTTACTGGTTACTTTTAATCCCTCAAGTTCAGTTATAATGTAGTCCTGATACTAATCATTTTTTTTGTATTTTTTTCTATTGTATAGTTTTAGGTTTCTGGTTTGAGTGGAAGACCGAGATGCGGCAAACCGTTGCCGTACTTTCGAACTCACGCCTGTTGTATCAAACAGTAATTCAAACATCCTCATAAGCTGTTAATCTGTGTGTGTTCCTTGACTGTTGATACAATAAACTTATAGAATAGAATTTCATTGCAACTCAAAATTTACAGTTTCTGTCATACAAAATATATACAGTAAAGGAACACAATATATAATTCTGTCGATCACATGTATTTCCAACAATCGATTGTATAGATAGGTTTAGAAATAAGTTGCCCCTAAGTCTCTTCGTTAATAGGTGTGTAGGAAGTTCCAATAATTCAGACGGTATTCTATTCAACAGTCGCGTTGGTAGAGATAAACTGTCCGTAGAATCGAGCCTGCTGTAAGGGACAACCAGATTGTCCTTGGTTCTTGTGTCGTGGTTGTGGATATTGCTGTGCTTTAAGTGAGCCCTATTCTTGTTTTCCAACACACATTGAACCACAAATTCGCCAGCCATGGTTAGAATTTTTTGTGTTGCAAATGTCGGCCTGCAGTGGGTTGTTGAGGCAGCCCCCTCAAGGGCTCTAACTGCCCTTTTTTGGAGGGTGAAGATCTTATGTGCATGTGCTGAATTTCCCCACATGGTTATACAACTTATTATTATTATATTTTATGTCCTACATGATCATAAAGTGACATTTTACATCTTGTATACCGGGGCAAAAACAGCTACTTTATGACCGCGAGGGCATGTAGGATTCTTGATTCCCGCGCGGGCATTAAGCGTTGCCATGCTTTATATGTCACATACATCAAATTTCATCAATTTCATGAAGTTACATCAAATTGTAAATTTTAAATCGTCAATGTCAATTAGTGGCGATTAAGGTTATTCTGTTTGACAATTAATTGTCTGCGTTGTCACCCAACTCCGAATTGTTTGTATTTTGTAATTCAATTCGGTAGATACGAAGAAAACCATTGTAGGACATAAAATTTTGTATGTACCACGGGCATTACTTTATGTTTATACCCTCGGGCGACTTAAAAAGCTCGAGGGCCGATAGGCCCGGTCACCCTCGCGGCATAAACATCCGTTTAATGCCCTTGGTACATAAATAACTATTATATATCAACAAAATTGCTGCTTTAATTTTACTAACCAAAAATGTTTACTTCAAACTAAAGTTTCTTTGCTGATATTCAACAGTCATGTATATTTGACTTAAATAAAATTTCTTACTCACAAAGAAGTGTTTTTCTCTGTGTATGTAATTAAGAGCATTTTTAAGAAATTAATGAATTATTTTTGAGACATGTTCCTATAAAGAATTTTATTAAGCAATCAGATTAACATCACTTTCAAACTGACTGATTAAAATATATAAATGCAGCAATTAAATGCAGCAATAAGTTTAATAAAAAATCACAATTCCGAGGATGAAAGCCGTAAAATTAAATACAATCAGCACTTTTTCCGTGGTATACATTGCAATTCCTAATTCCCAACATACTTACACAAGAAATAATATGATGTTACGCTCACATTGCTATTTATATTATTACCTTATCCTGCAAATACCCTCATTTTCATATGCTAATCCAGGTTTCTCCTCTTCCAACAGATAGAAGATACGTGCCATAAAGCTATCAAGTATATACAAGAAGTGTTTGAGCTTATCGAGCTTGACGTGGGCACTGCTCAGCCTTTACAAAATATGTTTTCCGTGAACGAATTAGCTGAACCCTTCTGTACCGGGTATGTAACTTATAAAGGTTCCCTGACTACGCCCCCATGCTCAGAATCAGTAATCTGGATCGTATCTCCATATACAATAGGAGTATCGAAAAACCAAATGAAACGCTTTAGAAGTCTTTACGACTCGTCAAAGGGCCTAGTGAATAATTTTAGACCTACGCAACCACTGAACGACAGAGCTGTGCACTTCGTGACATAGGTTTTAATTATAATGATATTGATTTATTTTTAAATATTTTATGGTAAATAAAATGTAACTGCTATATAAAATATGCTTGTTTTAATTTTTAAAAATCATTAACATGCTTACCACAGTAAACATTATTAAAGCTAAAATGCCACAGTTGATTTTTACTTTATCATACGCAGTATAAAGCATCATGCCGAAAAAAAAATTGAGATTTTAGCGGAAATATGTCTTATTGGGTCCCCTGAACATATTTGACCAAGGTAAAAAAAAATGCCTGTGTGTGTGTGTGTATGTGTGTGTGTACCCGTTTCTGTGGCGACGATTCCGGACAAACTACTAAAGGTATCGGGACGAAACTTTATATTTAGAAGTTTCATGACCAAACTTAGAGCTGAAAAGCTTTCTGTTGAAAAGGGTCCAAAGGAACTGGAGGTTTAGTCTTAGCATTTTTGAAAGATTTTGCAAATAAGCCGCCATTTCTGGAATTTCGTCGAAATAGTTAAATAATAAATTAAAGTAGAGGAAATTCTGAATGATTTATGACTATGACATTTTTTGGTACAATCAATAGTTTAACTGCATGAGAAATTCTGTTTCAACGAGATCGGTCGTACTGCATTAAAACTAGTAGTCAGGATGTGTCAGATATTTTGATTCTAATGACAGTAAGTAGTGTCAAACGCTAATGTTTTGACAATACCTACTGACAATATAAGCTGCGTTCGGATATTGTACACCGTTACAGTTTTTACACCCAATAACCCGTAAGTGTCATTTGAACGGTGTACCCGGTGTCAACGGAGGAGAACCACTGAACGCAGCTTTAATCGACATATCTGACTAGTTCTACTAGATTTATTTTAATGCAGACATGGCCGATCTCGATCGAATAGAATCTCATGCAGCTAAACTATTAATTTTATATATAGTATGATAAAGTCATGTGCCTGGCCACATCAGATTTTTTAATTTGCGTGAATAATCATGTTTATGTAAAATTACGTTTAGTATTTACTGTGGTTTTACTGTGGTTTACTGTGGTCGAGAAGGTCGTGATAGACCAATTCAAACAATCCAAAGTCACATTGTATGTAACGGATACTTTTTAGAAGTATAGAACTTTGAAATGGAATAAAACACAGATTAATTGCATTAATTGCTATAAAATTGACTTTATTTGAATGATAATTCTTTACCATTTTTATTTGATTGTGATTTCTGGCATATGGCCACCGCGGCTGGCTCGGATAAAGTCCAATGAGGTCCAATTTGGGATCACTCTCTGCAGCATTTGGGGCCGCATATCGGCAATAACGCAGCGAATGTTGTCTTCCAAGTCGTCAATCGTCTCTGGCTTATCGGTGTAGACTAGCGACTTAACATACCCCCACAGAAAATAGTCCAGCGGTATTAAATCGCACGATCTTGGAGGCCAATTCACAGGTCCACAACGCGAAATTATGCGCTCACCAAACGTTTCCTTCAACATATCGATTGTGGCACGCGCTGTATGACATGTTGCGCCGTCTTGTTGAAACCACAGCTCCCCCACATCAAGGCGATTCAATTCAGGAACGAAAAAGTCATTGATCATAACTCTGCGTCTCAACAATGGCTTGAGGATTATTTTCACTCCAAAAGCGGTAGTTTTGCTTATTGACGTAGCCATTCAACCAAAAACGAACTTCTTCGCTCAACAAAATTTTCTTGGGAAAATCGGGATCAAGAGCAATCTCGTTTCGGGTCCATTCACCGAATGTACGCCGTGCCCGGTGGTCTTGCGGCTTCAATTCTTGCACGAGTTGGATTTTGTAAGCCCTTAAACCAAGATCTTTCCTCAAAATTTTCCATAAAGTGGATGGACACAGATTCAATTGTTGTGCACGATGGCGGATGAACTTATTCGGGTCTTCCTCGATGCTGCGCTCTACAGCAGCAATAACTTCTTCGGTACCCACTGTACCACGTCTCAGAGGACGCGTGTTATCATTTAGAGTAAACGTGGTGCGAAACCGTTGCATTTTTAATCGAATTAATTGCTCTGATGAACGATTGCTTCGACCGTAGAATGGACATAGTGCGCGATGCGTTTCACGAACAGAACCATGTTTTTCGAAATAAATCTGCACAATTTGCATGTGTGGTACAGGCGTTAGTCTGTATTCATGATGAAGTGGCAAACCAAACTAGAGATAAATCACATGGTAACTGACAAAATGGCGGTAAATGAAAACAATGTTGCCAACTTAAGTTCTATACCTCTAAAAAAAACACCCATTAGGTCACTGTCACTATGTAATTGATAGTGATGTCGCTTATAATACATATGTTTTTTTGCAAATTTATTTAAAAAAACTAGATAAAATAAATTCTTAATACAGTGTACATACATATTATACTGTACCCACTCGACACATACAAAATAATACAGGAAAAAAATCTTTCTGGCCAATTTTAGAATGAATCCGGACCTGGCAGGTGGCCATACTGTCTGCGTTGTTTAGTGTCATGCTATTCTCGCCTCCCGGGATCCTTTTCTCGCTGCAAAATACATTAGTATAGCGTCTCCATCTTCCTCCATGCCTAAGGCCGCATTTATACCACCAGGAGGCAGGCGATAGGTGGCGGGTGGTAAGCTACGGGTTGCAAGCGTTGAGAGTTGCGGTGTTTATACTTCGAGTGACATCACCTAAATAGCCACTGCAGTTTTTATCAAAATGTGTTAATTCTATTAGGTTTGTTCGAGCAGCAGTCAAAACAATTATTCTTCTACGCAGGCGTAATGGAGTTTTTCGAAGGGCAAATCATCCATTGCGCATGAGCAAGAGAAAGAATAAGTGCTTTGTGCACTTATTTTGGCACTGCTCGAACAAACCTCAGAAATAGTGACATTGAAGATGAAGTGGAAGAAAAAAGAAGAAGGTATAGTGTCCATCCACTATTTCAAGTACGAAGTACATACGGTGAATTTCACCATTTATACCAACATCAGCGCCAACGTCATGAAAGCATTTTTGTGATTAGGGTCTGCATGGTTCCAAATTGCCGACCGGGTCTGAATTTCGCTGATAAATATCTCGCGATCACATATACAAATTGACATTTTGCATGTGCGTCCTACAGCAAACGGAGAATGAATGCAGAGTTGTCCAGGCTACGCTGGGCTACGCCACTCGAATCTGTCGTATCACGACAACTACGGGTTGCAGCCGGGCTGCGTCTCCTACATCTCTCGGCGCCTGTCAGAACTATAAACACTTCCATAAGAACAAACGTTCCACAAATACAGGTGACGTACCGTGACACCTGTCACCCGCCACCTATCGCCTGCCTCCTGATAGTATAAATGCGGCATTAGTCTGCGCTGAGCTTAGTTAAGCTTTGCATTTAACCCCTTCATAACCTGGGTATCCACGTGTGATATGTTTACTAATGTCTGTCTATACTTTGGCCGGTATAGCTGGTTGTGAAGAGGTTATGTTAGCTATATACCAACCCAAAGCGACTACTATTGTCAAGAAACACAGATTCAAGAAATAAAATTACCGATGCTCAAGCCACCCGATTTATGAAAGTTGCACACTCGGAGTAGGAAGGGAGGAGTTCGGAGATACTTAAACCTAGTTTTACATCTATGCAACTAAATCGTGCCATTTGAAACATACAACTTTTTCGAATCGCGTGCGATTTGATAAAAAATTGTCCAGCAACACAGCAACTGCCATACAATTGCCATCCATCTGTCTCTGGTACTACACAAATCACTACACAAACACACCCACCTTAAGATTCCACAATCCAAAAGATTCTTATTGTTGATAACGCAAGAAACAGCTGACCACGATTGTACGTACATGAACCTGGCGAATGTAGGTCATTGTCACTGAGCGTGAAAGGCCGGAGTGAAGGGAGGCCGATATGTTCCCGCTTCCCGCCGGCGTTAATTTGTCACCAGTTGCAACACAACTGTGGCGGAGAGTTGGCGATTTTATTGCCCTGAACAATGATGGTTCCCGTCTTTCTTTATTAATTTTCTCAAGAATGCATTAAGTCAGACCATACGTTATTTGACAAAACATGCTTATTACGTCCGTTATTTCCGAAACATCCTGTATAATCCAGTAATAATAAGCCTCACAATTCCCTGGACATAACGTCACAACCATACATTTTTTAGGCCGAGTCGTAGCACAATTTAGAATGACTGCAGTATGTGCGTATGCCGTATACTGTGTATGTCTACAAACATTCGTTTTTGGGAGTTATTGTGCAGTGATTTGGGTGAGATTTTGCCTATATAGAGTGCGGTCAGCTCATGTTCCTCCCTGTTTGCACAGATGTAAACGGTGAACACATAAAATAGCATGCGATTTTGAAAAATCGCAAGGTTAAAATTGCTGGTTTGAATTGCATAGATGTAGCAGTATCTTTATATAAATAATCTTTTACTGCAAAAACTGTGGATGCATTGATTTTGTGCCGCTAGTTATATGTTTTAAAGTAATGATTGAGTAGTACAAAAATTGCCAGAAATAAAATAGTTTCGCGATTGTGTCTTATTTATTTTTGAGTTAAGTACATTTGTTATAGTTTACGTAGTATTCGATAAAAGTTCGTTTAGTCGTAAAAGTAGACCACTCTGCCATTTAGCTCTTGCACTGGTCTCGTGTTGCTCACCAATTGTCCATCGGACGAGTTCAGTTTCCTAAATTTTTTAAGTTGTCTTGATGAGATGCTAAGAGGCTCCGACTGGACAACCCAATCAACGCCTTCCGAACATGGCGGAAAACTCAGCGAGCCCAAGTAAGTAAAATACTTAGACGTAAACGGAGGGATCAACCACGATATTGGAAAGGGCTCCACCAGACAATAAGAGTTCGGACTTCTTAGATCTTTTAATACTGCTAACAGGGGTTCCAAGTATGGATTATCTACTGGAGTTATCTGCAAAAGTACCATAGGACACAATATTACGATTACACGGAATGTAAAGAGGTGACTTACTTGAAATAGATAGCTTATAACCAATGCAGAATTGTGGCACGCTGCTTGAGCAAGGTCGTAGTAGCATTTGTCAACTTTGATGTGCATTGCTTGGATCTCCATACCAAACCTAATTGAGTCGATAGTATGTTCAGAGCCCTCGTCATCACTGGCGCCCCATCTAAATCGTGCACAATCTAATCGGTAGTTTTCTTCGAGGAATCCTCCGCCAACTTTCGGATATCGATTATTATCCCAGCAAGCATATACTACCACTGAAACAACGTTTTCGCTATCAAACAAATATCAAAACAATGTTAATAACTATTCCATGAAAAATTTTCAATACTTTTCTAGTTTGGATGCATTTGAGACTAAATGGAAGACTAAATTGTGACTTCATCCGCGTTTCATCCGAAGTTAATATTAAAAACAAGCATCCAACAAATTGAATCAATTCCTACTTGAATACTTTGGATGGTAGCTTTTCAAATCTGATCGGATTGGTGGAAGACGAGATCAGAATATGGTACCAACTTTAAAAAGAGTACGGAAAATGGGCCGTGCGAGGTATCATACAATACCTATCTCTTCTAAAACCAAATAATTTTCATCTCATATGGGCAGAAATTATACCTAACAGGAGGTTATCAGCCCTCTTTATCTTTAATTCTCTTCAGTGTCATATAAAACAAAACTTCAGTTGAAATTTATTTGGCTAGTGTTATCGAAAGATACCTTACACTTTTGTTATTCTTCCTGTTTTCATCACTAATTTTTTAAAAAATAGACTAATTTCAGAATTTCAGTCTTCAGATACAGATACCATAAACAGTTTTCACCTTATTGATTTGGTTAATTGTTGGCCAGGATAGTCACCAGATAGGTAATTCGGGCCTGCATAAAAAAGTACAGTTAGCAAAGCTAATAAAGTCGGAAAATACACACTGGCCAGTTCAGTTGTTGTTATTAAAATGATTAAACACCAAGTTTGATAAACGTAAATTGATTTTTGTTTTATTTTTCACCTTAACTACGCCTGATCATCCGGATTGTACATCTGAAGTGAAAAGTGTAAACTTGCATTAGACCAAAGGTACAGTGTATAAAGTACTGTCAATAAATTGAGAACGGAATGGAAAGTACAAACATTGGACATGCTTGAACAATGTATATGTTACCGGGAAAACCCGTTTCAGGCAGAACCAGTTTAACCTAAGTTAAACTAGTTCTGCCGAAGCGCGTTTATCCTAGGCCAAACTAATTTAACCTGGTTTGTAAACGCATACTTTAGGTCAAACTGGTATGGACTAGGCCAACCTGATTTCGATTTATTGAAATGTACTATTGTACCGGGTGGTCCACGCTGTTATTTGTGGAACCAGACGTATGAAATTTGGATCGCTTTAATAGACTAAACATTTAAATTTTTAGGATATACTTGATGTTAGTATGAGTTCGTCTTTTTTCCGGAATGGACGTTATCTTTGAAATTGCAATCTGCAAACTATACTTTACATGCAGTAATTTCAAAAGGGATGATATTCTAAAACCGAAACACATCGATTGTCAATTTTTACTTCCTCTACCACTAAACCACTAACTAAAAACAAAACTATTCGCGCGCATGCGTATGCGACTGCGCGTCGCACAAAGTAGTACGTCAAACATGTAAACACAACTAAGTCCGAACTTGCCCAGAAAGCCAATAACAATTACATATGTTTAATTATGATTTTTTCGATTTAACGGACTTTAAGTAGCGGATGATGAATGTAGCGGAAGTTAATCAGTTCGTTGACGATTTTAAAAGTTAACTTAAAAGTTAATTAGTTAACGAAAAAATTAACTTCGTTAATTAACGCTTAAAAGATTAACGTTTTAGTGCCCAGCTTTAATTAAAGTATATACTTTATATCGTAGTATGCAAAACTATTCTTTGAACATGTATGTTTTATAAAAAACACCGAAGTGTGGTGAAATTATGCCCAGATAAATAGAAGGGTTGGTTTTGTTAGACATCCAAAAGTTTACTGCGTCTAGGTGCGCCTAGATGCAGTTTCCTATTGTGGAAAATACAGGCTATTCATTTCAAACTTCCTTCATCGTGAATAACTTTTGATGTGAAAACGTCACAATGTTAACGAAATAGGTAGCTAGATTTGCAAAATGCCACAATGTGCGCCGCTTTGCTTTGGGAGGCACGCTAAGACGGTAGTTCCGTAACCAGTTCGAGAAAAAAAAATAGTGTGGTAAACGTATTTAACGTATTTAAAGTATTTAAAGTATTTAACGCCATGTGAGTAGTAGGAAATAAATCGAAATTAACATTTTCCATTCACAAAATTCATATTTCGGGGCTCAAAAGAAGTCTATGAGGTCAACATTTTTCTCGACCTCTGGTTTCGATAACATTGTATCCGAACTACTACATCACCCCGTCGCGTCGTCGGCGCGACGAAGTGATGTAGTAGTTCGACCCGAGCCCGCCAACCCAAACGTTATAATTTGTTTGGATCTTCGTCGCGTAGCAACCCACGGTCGGGCAGTGACGTACACGTGGACCGTGTTTTAACACAGACACCATAGGCTTTGGGATGGTGTCACGTAATAACGTGCCTCATAAACAGAGCCAGGACTTGGCTTGGGACGGCATTGGCTCTCTCCTATGAAGTAAGTCCTCTTCTGTTCAGCTAGCCTGGTCTGGATGGAGGCTGGTATACGAGGCGTGGTAGATACATGCTACCCATCCGCCCATCCGCCAGTCAAATTAGACAAAAAAAGCAGCAAACTTTGGAAAAATTCTACCCCAGCTGGTTTCTTGTATACACCTCTGGTTGGGTTTTACAAGTAAAGTGCAAAAAGTCCCCATCGAAATCGTGTCTGCGTTGCGAGTTATTCACGGTCAAAGATGACCGAATTGAAATTACTGTTTTATAATAAATAAGCCAATAAACATGTAATTAAAAGTTGGCCGTTTTCGATATATGTTCTTCAGAAAAAAAGTCTTTTATATAAATACATCTTTTGTTTTTTATGGGATTTTTCCAAAACTAGTATCCTTTACTAGCGTACACTTGGCTACATAGTTACAGACGTTGCGATGCATTTCCGCAAAAACAAGCAAGGTGAATATTATATAAGACACTCTTAACCTTCTGATGGACACATATTGGAAATGGTCAAGTTGTAAACGTTATAATTTCTTTGGATCCTTTATAGCAATAGCTACTGCTTGTCTTATTATAAAATATAATGCTGTGCAATGGTTCAATGACTTTGGTACTTTAGGTTTACTACTAAACTAAAAGTTTACCCATTCTTAAATGGGTTTGAGGTTTTTCTAGACCTATAACTTGAAAAGCGCCAACTCGTAGTGGAATTATGAATAGAGCAGACTAGGCGTAGAGAATTAAAAGACTTAGAGATTTCCTATGTCAGAATTGTCTGAAAATGTAGTTCACTTATGTTTGTATCAATATCTTATGCCCGGGCTACACTAACGGCTTGGCCAGTTAATACGTTAAATGGTGGTCACACTCGATTTTACCGCAGTAATTTGAACATTAACGCGTTAAGCGTTAGTGTGGCCCGGCCTTTAGCAAAACAAATTATACACCATATTAAGAGAGATGTGGGTACATGATAAACGCAGAACTTAAAAATATTAAAAGATGTAGGTTTGGGAGAAGGTTAAAAGACTGGTTTTCGGACCCGAGAAATTTGGGCCGTGTGTATCCTTCAACAAAGACGTTTTGTTGGCGCGCGTACCTGTATCTCTGTCAAGCATAAAGGTTTTTTTATAAATCTATATTTTACAGTATAACGTACCCATGTTATATTTTACAGTGTGGATACACACTTGGACTGATTATGTCAATAATGATAAATATATATTCTATCAATATCAAAATAAAATCTGTTATAACCAAACAAGAAAAAAATAAATGTGTCATGTACCAGCGCCCAGGATTATTTACAAACATATCGGATTTTAAGTCACTTTTCCCGGCACCGAAAGACAACCCAAAATACCGATAAGGCCGACTGAAAGGCGGCTGGTTGGCACTCTATCTCCATCGCAATAGATGATAGATAGTCTGTCGGATAAACCAGTACATATTTTGCTGATAGAAGAAAATAACCAAATACTTACAACCATGTCCATCGTTCGACGCGATAATCGAACTTGGCATATTATAATACTCAGCAGAAAATTTGAGTGGCCACAAAGTTTCGCTTGGAACACACATCAAATTGTCTGTGCAGATGTTAATTGGCGATTGCAGTTGTCCTTTGCTATTAGGATAGTTCATTTTCCACATAAATGGTCCTAGAAATAAGAAATAAGAAAAGTATCAGTTATCGTCATCACATGGCTTGAGCAACAAATTAACTACTGGTCCGTGGTTTGTTTGGATTGATACGTGATGCTGGTGACAAAAGAAACACTTTTCCTTAGCGTCTTTTAGCTTACAGACATGCATTAATTACTTGTTGTATCTTATATTATTATGAATTTGTTGATGTAAATTTCCATTTGACTTTGTTAATCAACTATATCATCATCAAATACGTACCATTGTGTTCCTCATAGCCATACTTGTACTGGACACCGCCATCCAAACACGAGAAGATCTTGGAAACGTCGACAACTTCAGCAAGTATAATGGTCAAGAACATGATAACGGCAACGATGGCCAACTGCTCTAAGCAGCTGTAGTCCGATAACCAGAACATGCTTACTACTGGTATGATGGCATGTACTTTAAATTTAGGAAACGCACCCGTGCCCCAATGTTAATTCGAAATCTGTTTGGATGACACTGACATACTGGTCAGTGGTCACCAAGACTACCACAAAAAACTACGAACAATAGTCAGGACTATTTAATGATTAACTTAACGAATCATCCAGTAATAAGCTAGTTAGTCCTTTTCGATGTAGGTGTAAGAGGCAAAATCTTCTTACTATAAAGTATAACGCTATAAAAGTTTCCTCTTCATGGCCACACTTTTTAGTACAGGCGTCTCCTTCCGTTCTCTAACAATTCTTATTGGTGATGGTGTGATGGTCTACTGTACAATACTGTACAATACTACTGTACTATTGTAATACTAATACGATTGTACTACTGTACAATACAATACAACTGTATAAGTCCAACTGAAAGAGGAACATACCGTAATGTCTAATTGAAATAACTATAAAGAACATAACAAGTCATAGGCATCGATAGCATACTTACTAGTGCTAGATACAGAAAGGTGCCGGTCCAAATCCTGGTTGCAACTCAGTTGAAATTAATTTAAAATTTACATCTGTCTATATTTTTTTTAATTTTGATGTGCTGGCGCTGATAATGATAATAAAATGTTCCTAACATATTTTCTTTTCTTCCAGTTCTTTATTTCACATCCACCGCCAGTATATTATCAATTTTCAGGAACTTTTTGTGTTAAAGCATTATTTGTACTACCTTAGAAGTACAAACGAAATATGTTTATTCTATATAACTGCCTCCGCCCATAGAAAACTATACCAAAACACATATAAAGATGTTAAAAGAGGATTTTTTCTTTAAATTGTTGTTTAATTTATGTTTTTCTTTGCTATTTATTCATGTTGTAAGCCTTTTTTATATTTAAGAATAATGTCTGTAAAAGTATGTAATGTTAATTTTATTATGATTTATATCAAAGTTTTGATGACAACACAGTACATTTTATTTGCAGTGAAATCCGATCATTTTCTTTTTTGTTGCATATTAAAAGTAAAAATCGGTTTAAATAGATTAATCATATTTTTAGTGAGCGTGCTGCATTTCTTTGACAATAAAATACCATTCATTCTATTTGACTCAATCATGAGTTCAAAGACCCAGTACGTTGTCTGTCAAGAAGATTTATTGTAGAATTTGGTCAATCGTGGCTGACAAAAATTCTATTTACATTCTAAGGAAACATGAGCCTAAAAATATTTTGTTTTTCCACATATAGTATATAATAATAATAAAAGTTTTATGTATAGCCGAAAATTGGAGCATGAGGTGGTTTGGAACAAGTACGCCAATACGTCTTATAAAACTAGTTTTATATACTATTGTTCCTCCTTTGCGACTTACAATCTAGAGTAGTTTTATCTTCAACCGTTGGTAGTTGTGGTAAAACTGACAAATGCGATTGAAGGCGCGTTCCGATTGGTGGCAATGGTAGGTAATGGCGGTGGTAGCAGACGAAATTATAGTATTTCTACAAGTCGTGATAGTGACACATATTAGTTTGCATGTACATAAACATGAGTCACTAGCAATTATCTATTAGAAATACTATAATGGCGTCTACTACCACTGCCATTACCACTAATGAAAACGCACCTTGAGCCGACCAAATAGCGATTGAGATGCCAGCATTATTTGACGTTTCTCATAAATATCACCAATCTAGGAAAATTAAGTGACTAGAAGCTTGTGCTCTAGTGTTTTCATAACGATACTGAAAGCGGTTTCTTATGAGTTAATAACGAACGCAAAGGAGAAGAAACATTAAACAGTATTTTTTACTATTTACCCTATTAACTAAATACGACGCTATTATATTTTTATAAATGAATAGAACATATCTCAGTAACTTTTTTTAATGTAGATATGGTTGGTTCATTTTTTAAGAAGGTAAATATCTTGGAAATTCTGCACATTAGATCAATATTTTCAAAAATCAGCAGCAGAACTCTGCGGTGTCGTTACAAGGAGTGATTTCAAGTTACATACGTCTCCTGTAAAGAAATGTTTTGGGTAAAATTCTTTTAGAAATTGAAAATTAACATTTTTCAATGAAAATTCTGTTGCTTTTTTCAATACAGTATTATTGTATAATGTATTATACAATAAAATTTTGTAAACAAATAATTCTTAAAGTCAAAAGTTTAAATGTTTTTGATTTCAAATGATGAAAGTACATAACTTACAACAAACATCTTAAAAATAGTTTCAGGAAAATTTAAACTGTTGGTTCTATATGTGGGTATAAAGTAAAAAGAGGTACTCCCATAAACCTTTTGATTGCTATCATCGGAGACCTAGCTACCAACGAAACAAATGAAACCAAATAAGTTTAGAGGTAACAAAAGTAACAGATGAAACCAAATAAGTTTAGAGGTTTGACATATCTCAACGATAAAGGTCAGGGGTACAACATGAACAATAAACGGACGGGTGGGACAACGGGGCATTTCATCGACATTAGCCTGTGAACCCGTCTATAGGAATCCAGGTATTCAAAAATGGTAGAAATTTCGTCATCATCTCTTAAATGACGCTATCTACCCATATTATATATAAGAAAAGGCACAAACCACGACAATGATGCGATTACCTGTGGATTTCTTCCAGACACGCTTACGTTTCGTTTCGTTACCTTGGTTAAAAAGGAGATCGTTAGAGAATAGCTCTCTGGCGCAGCTCTGTTAAATTCTCTGTTATGTTTTGCTGTTATGTAACATAATGTTAGTTAACATTCTGTTACGCAGTTCTAAGTGCTCGTGCACACTGGCAAGCGTTACGCGGTGAGCGATGAGCTGTGAGCGGTGCGCGGTGAAAAAAATACTTTTAACACACGGATTATGTGAATGTGTGCCGCTCAGCTTTAGGTTTTCTTGAACTGCAACGTTCACAGCTGAGTTGCTATTGGTTGGTTCTAAGGGAAGCACAGTAAAATATGAAAATATGTTCGAAAAGTACGGAATATGATATTAAGTGACCAATATTATTTCATTGAAAAGTAGGGCATTTAAGAAGGCCGGTTTAATAATTCCGTTGGCTGGGCTGGGGGCAAGTTAAAATAAGCAATCATATGTCAATATAATATAATTCAGTGACGTCTGGGCTACCGAAAGTCACTACTGTAAAAAAATTGTAACTACAGTACATATTACATCACACATTCTTTTTCAAACACTTTGAGCACCTTGAACACCATCCGAAAGAGAATCTTCTGTTCTACAAATCTCAGCAAGTTTATGACATAAACTTTTTATTAAGTCCATTGCGTGAAAATCAACTCTTATAGACCTAGTGAATAAGGTCCGGATAAACGGTCAAAAGAGATGAGAATGGATCGGCTCGATCTTATTGGAATTATTTACAATTTGAATTGTATTTTGTATGACAAAGAGTGAAATCATTCAGAAATAGGATAAGGTCATTCAACAGGAAAGGAGGGTGTTAAGAGGTCAACAATAAAAAAAGGATGGACAAAAGGAGGACGGATGGTTACCTTATATTAACGAACTCCAAAGCTCCAAAGTACAACCGATACCTTTCCCTTTGGAATGATTAGGATGAAAATTATAAAAATAGTGACGTTACTAATGCTATGGCATTTGTTAGGAATTTCAGGGTAGAATAAGATCAAATACGTTTATAGTTTTATTTAATTTATGTTATTTTTTTTTAATTTACTAAATATTTAAATGTACTGTTGCGACCTGTGTTTAGAAATTTAAAAAGTAATTTGCAAATTCTTTACGGATTTATTCTGCTTGGTTTGTGACACTTTATTATATGCGTCTACTACCCTTTGTGGAATAGCATTTGGATCGTCCAAATTCTGGATAGCTATCGCTTGACAATAATCCAGATCTGTATCACCATTCGATTGTCGTACAATATTATATAGTTCAGGGTTCTCACAGAACGGTTCTATTGGAAGTTATTGATGTTCCACTATTTCTATATATTTGAAAGTTTGGAATCAGGATATATCCGATCCAAAAGTGTAATTTAAAATACTCTAAAGATGACTGCCAAGCGTTCTACCGGAAGATAATGTTATTTTGTTATTTTAAATAGAAACGTATACTTTTTAGTACATATATTATTACATATAAAATTTCCACGTATCAAAAATCGACATTTAACGGGGTTTCCTATACGTTAATGCCACAATGTTTGAGTTATGTTGACTGTAATAAATATGGTCAAACCAAACAACGTTTAGTACATCATTATGTCAAACTTTGCATACCTACTGCGTCGCAGTCCGTAAAATAAGTGATGAAATTCAACATATCTGAGACGAACTTGGTTAAATTCATGAACAGCTTGTCTTCTCTTTTACCATCTTTTCAAAATTAATTTAATTAATCGTGGGTTTTCCCTTAATATACTTCTATGAACCGATGAACATCCTCTTTGTCGACCCCAAACTCACAAATTACCGCTTACCAATATGCACACGACATCGCGAGCGTTACAACGCTCACCGCTCATCGCCCACCGCTCGCCGCTTAACGCTCACCAATGTGCACGAGCACTTAGAGAACCCCATCAACAAAACATTCAACAATCATAATGCGATGTACGTCCAACTTTTGTGAAGGCTTCTTTGACTCAAAATGGAATAGATACGTCGTATCAAAAGGGTCACGTAATGGCAACAAGAACAATATAACCAACAAATTATAGAATACAGAATGCATTATACCTATTATACTTATAATTATTAGTCTAAACCAACCTTCATTTATAGAATGATCATTTAAAATGCAACCAAACCTAGGAAAACAAAATATTTTATTGTAGTACTACTGCCGGCATGCAACTATCATTGTTATATAGTAGGTCTGTTCCAACATAAAGAAAATACCGTTCAGGTACGATACAATGTAGTGGACTAGATGTATCAGCGCTAGTTTTTTATCATGGGGTTGTCGATCGTAACATAACTGGTCCATCACAAAACACGATACCTGAACGGTGCTTTCTTCGAGTTGGAACAAATCTTTTACCATCTACATAGAAGACTTTTGCAAACAATTGCAATTGCAATTGCAATTGCAATTGCAAACATGACTATGGTTACTGAACGCAATATATATTTTTTTATTATTTGTTATTTATTATACCCCCACATTTACTGCGGTGAGGGGTATAAGGAGTTTGCCACAAATATCCCTCTGCCTGTCCGTCTGTTTACACGATAACTGCCGTAATTTTGAAGTTATTGTTCTCAAATTTGGTATACAATACAATACAATGCAATACAATAATCTTTATTACTTAATCCAACTCCACTGGAGGCATTACAGAAAGTCACAACAACAACAAAACAAGCAACACAATAATCCTAACCTAATGCTAGAACATACTATTCACATTTGAATTGACAAATTCCTCCACGGTATAGAAAGCACTCCGAGTTAAAACTTTTTTCAATCGAGTTTTAAATTTTCCCACAGGTAGATGTTTCATCTCATCACTTAACATATTACAAAATTTTATGCCTTGATAAATAGCCGATTGTTTACATATTTGCAAGCGATGGAACGGTATCGATAGATCATCTTTTTACTGTGTGTGTAGGTGTGTGTAGGTGCGTGTAGGTGCGTGTAGGTGTGTGTAGGTGTGTGTAGGTGTGTGTAGGTGTGTGTAGGTGTGTGTAGGTGTGTGTAGGTGTGTGTAGGTGTGTGTAGGTGTGTGTAGGTGTGTGTGTGTAGGTGTGTGTGTGTAGGTGTGTGTAGGTGTGTGTGTGTGTAGGTGTGTGTGTGTGTAGGTGTGTGTGTGTAGGTGTGTGTAGGTGTGTGTAGGTGTGTGTAGGTGTGTGTAGGTGTGTGTAGGTGTGTGTAGGTGTGTGTAGGTGTGTGTAGGTGTGTGTAGGTGTGTGTGTGTGTGTGTGTGTGTGTGTGTGTGTGTGTGTGTGTGTGTTAGTGTGTGTATGTGTGTGTGTGTAGGTGTGTGTAGGTGTGTGTCGGTGTGTGTAGGTGTGTGTAGGTGTGTGTGTGTGTGTGTGTGTGTGTGTGTGTGTGTGTGTGTGTATGTGTGTGTGTGTGTGTGTGTGTGTGTGTGTGTGTGTGTGTGTGTGTGTGTGTGTGTGTGTGTGTGTGTGTGTGTGTGTGTGTGTGTGTGTGCGTGTGTGTGTGTACCCGTTTTTGTGGCGACGATTCCGGAGAAACTACTAAAGGTATCGGGACGAAACTTCATATTTTGAAGTTTCATAACCAAACTTAAAGCTGAAAAGCTTTCTGTTGAAAAGGGTCCAAAGGAACTGGAGGTTTAGTCTTAGCATTTTTCAAAGATTTTGCAAATAAGCCGCCATTTCTGGAATTTCGTCGAAATAGTTAAATAATAAATTAAAGAAGAGGAAATTCTGAATAATTTATGACTATGATATTTTTTGTACAATCTATAGTTTAGCTGCATGGGCAAATTCTATTTCATAGAGATCGGTCGTACTGCATTAAGACTAATACCCAGGATTTGTCAGATTTTTTGATTCTAATGTCAGTAGGTAGGTTTGACAGTAGGTGTCAAACGCTAATGTTTTGACAATAACTTCTGTCAATATAAGCTGCGTTCAGATATTGTACACCGTTACACTTTTTACCAATAACACGTAAGTGTCATTTGGACGGTGTACCTGGTGTCAACGGAGTACAATATCCGAACGCAGCTTTAATCGACATATCTGTCTAGTTCTACTAATTTTATTTTAATGCAGACATGGCCGATCTCGATCAAATAGAATCTCATGCAGCTAAACTATTAATTTTATAATAGTATGATAAAGTCATGTGCCTGGCCACATCAGATTTTTTTCTTGTATTGTAATCGTGCTTACTACTTTCAGAATGAAAAAGCTGGAAGTTTATTTTAATATATACTAAGCAGTTGAAGATGTAAAGTGAAGGCACAGTTAATATTTGTAAATGTCTAAAAAGATCTTTACAGGGACTTCTGCAACTCACTCCTGACAAAATCCTCACAAGCTTCTTTTGAATTAAAAACACCCTACATGCATGGCTTGAACTTCCCCACAAAATAGCGCTATAATTAATTATGCTATGGAAGTTAGCATAGTATAGCGTTACAGCAGTTTCAAAGCTAGTTATGTGTGTTATTTTTCTGAGTTGGTATGCGACAACATTAAGCTTCTTGCAGAGATTGTCAACGTGGGGTCCCCAATTTAAACCGGAATCGATTTGAACTCCAAGCAGTTTAAAGTGTTCAAAATTTGCTGCATTCGTGCTGAAAGTAATTTTTTGCGTTTTCGATGTGTTTAAGCATAATTTGTTTGCACAGAACCACTGCTTAGATTCCACAATACTGGTCTCTTCCCTACGAAGTAGTTCACCCACCGTCTCAGCGCTGTTTATTATTGTGGTGTCAGCCGCAAAAAGAATTGGTGTACTCGCACTCAGACTGCTACTCAAGTCATTTGCATAAATTAAAAACAAAATTGGCCCCAAAATTGAACCTTGTGGAACTCCATGCTTTATGGTCAGTTCAGAAGATCTTTTATTTTCAGGAATGACAACTTGTTTCCTATTACTGAGATAAGACTCAAACAATATATATACAACTTTATCTATTAAAAAGTAAGGACACGTTTGTGAATGGGCCAAATCGGTTTACTTTTTTTATATATTTACTGTGGGGGGTATTTTATAATTTTCTTACTAGTTTAAAAAAAAGCTTAACCCCGGGTTCATAATGATTGTTCTTATGCAACAAAAAAATGTTACGTAGTAAGCTCTTCTATTGTCACGTAAGCTTACCGTTTGACTGTTTAGGGTCGTCGACGTAAAAAAAGCTTTTACGTCGATAAACCTAAAATAAGTACTTCACAAAAATATTCAAAAAATTATCTGTGTGAAAGCTGCCAATTTTTCGAACTTCACTATGTTCTGTTATTGTGATAATTACTTAATGTGATGCTACACATATTATCCATTTTTTCTACGATGTTAACAATAATAAATGCTCGACGTCCATAATCATTGTTTACATATTAATAGGAATTTTACGTTTGCGTTAAATGGATAATTTATGATTGCACAACCACATTCCTGAACATAAACAGATTAATTTGTGAATACAATCAATCAAATAATAAGTATTTCTTATCAACCGTACGTTTTCGAACAAAACCCCCAATCTAACCCTACATATATTCACATTTACAGTATAAAAGGATTTATTTAAAAAATAATGCACATAATCTAGAGAGGATATAACAAGATATATTAATTGTAAAAACATAACAAAAAACAAACTATCCGTTTGATTGATCTTCATTACATCACTCGTAATTCATATTTATAACCCATTATTATATTGCTCTTAAATTATTTCATTGCCCATAAAAACAATGTTAATCTTTCTGTTTCGGAAGCCTGATAATCTTATGTCTTATAAGGCGCTATCAGCTTAAGACCGAAATATAGGTAATCCTTCCTTGATAACCGTATACATACATATTTCTGATAGTCACGAGATCTTTTATTCCCAGTGTGGTTCACAGGATCAACTTGATTGCATCGATTTTTAGTATAGTTGTAACAGTATTGTAATAGACAGCTTGTGTAGTTGTTCAACTTTTAGCATTTGGTAAGTCTATTTTTCTCTACTATTGTTTGCTGGTTGGACTATTAAGATGTTACCTACAATGATTGGTATCACATCATTACGGAGTTGTTTATTTATGCGGTTTTGGTAAAACTTTAAATTAATAATTGCAGATCTTTATGATGTTTATGATATTTACAATTTGCGGTAGAAAACAACTTAGTTGTGGTTAGTTGAATGATATCATCAATTTCTTTATTGGCATGGTACATTCTGATGCAAAAAAAAAAAACGAGAATGGAAAAATCGATTAGAATTAAAACCGGAAATAAATGAGAGTCTATTTGGAGAAACAAGCAATTTAACATCTGGTGAGTAATACTGATCAGAAGTTTCCCAGAATAAAAGGTTTAATGCAGGACCAACCTGTCGGGCACCAAATTATCACATCGCATTAAAGATTTTAATATGGCATATTTACATTTTTAATGCAGTCCCTATTATCTGATTTGATAAATTATCTTAGCAGTAAAATAAATAAACATAAAAACGATTTAAGATAACTAACGACAGTCACATGAATGCTATACCAATAGTCCGATAATAACTCATTTGGGCAGTCATGTGAAAAATAGACTTTAGAACATATCATTAGTACAATAAGTTTAATAATAATAATGAACAAAACAAGCAATTTGCATAGTCTCAATTTACAATATCTCCAATCACGTAAAATATTCCAAGTTCATGAAGCACAACTACTTTCCCTCTTCTCCTTGCTTCCGAAGATGATTGCAACGAAGTAAAACAGATCCATGCTTCTGAGTATACATATAAAAGTGAAAAAGGCCTAAATTCTAAGCTTGCATTTTCAACCGAGACTGGACATCCAAAAATCCAGGAATAAAAAACTGACTATGATTATAACCACCTGATTGCCGTTATCATCATCATAACTCCGCTCCTATTGTAGCCGATGATATTTTCACTTTCATGCTTTCAAATTGCGCTACTTCCTTCTACCCTGGCCATAATTCTAGGTTTTTCCTTTCTTCTGTAGTAATTCAACAACTTGACAAAGTTGTCTGATGCATTCTTCTTCTTTTGCCCACTTTTCTGGCCTCCTATATGTTCACATACTCATGTTCATCATTTGCCCAGCCTTTCCGGCGGTAATTGTTGGTGTTAATAATTTAATGGGGGACTACAGCTTAACGTGGACTGAGAACCACTATAATTATCACCTCAGATCAAGGAAGTTATAAAAAACAAAAAGTCCACGATGCCCAGAGGATTTTCAGGAGCGTTAAATATTCCCCAAATAGTGGTCTCTATCACACTTTGCCATGTTTCTTGGGGTTACTCTGTTTATCTTCACAGCGTTACTGTTTTGTTGTTTTTACTCCAGCAAAACTTTTTTAGGTCATTTCGTTAGGGTGTAATATTTTCTCTTATCTATCGTTCGCCATCAAATTATCGTACCAAACAATAAAATTGGTATATTAAATTTTTTTTTATTCTTGTCATTTCTGTTTTCTATTTAATTTTCTTTTGTCTTTAATATTGGCCGGGTGCGCGATGTAAGCGTCTCTACAGGCGTTGGCGGTACTATGCCCACGAAGCGTAAATGGTGCAGTTCACTACTATAGTAAATGTTACAGTTATCTCTAGTGTATAAAGTGGTCCGATCAAATTTGTATTATTTATTACAATATTGCATTTGTTGTGTCCCATTCCGATTATTTATACCAACGATCTGTTATGAGTTCTGACAGATCGGAACAAAACATAATGCGCCATGCACTACTGCACATAGAGTTGGCCGGTATTTCTCCGCTACGGGCGCTCAGATCGTTTCGCAACTCCCTTCCACGGGGTATGCACACAGCACAGGGCCATATTCGCCGACAAAACAAGCCACCAAAAATTTTGATAAACTCATCCATCCTGAAATATTTTACCCATTTTTATGATTATTTCAGCACATTGTAAGAAAATTTATGATGGGAATGCTTGTTACATGCTTAATGCTTTGGAATATCACATGCTATCAAGTGTCACATGCCTTGGAATGTCACATGCTTTTCAAATATTGAAAAAAAAAAACAATGATGTTGCATAACATACCGGGAGAACGAACATAATGTTTTGGTGGTCGACATTTGAGACAGCCTTTGGAGTAATTAAGAAGGGTCAAGTTCCCAAGTGCTCGTTTTAAAAAGCCAAGTGAGTCTCAAATAACATTTTGTTTCATGGCCTCATCTTAATATTTCAATGGTGTTTAGGTGGTCTATGTATGAGACACCCCGTGGAGTAATATTGATTTATAAAACTTGATAATTTCATAATCAGGTTCTATTGTAATGTATTACAAAATCCCTTGCATTCTCCAAATTTTGGTGCATGAGTCAAATAGCAGCATGTCGAGAAACAAAAGAGATCTGTTATAGAGTGAGTGAACTCTAATCTAACTGGAAGGGACGCGCGCTTTACATTATCTGGCGAGATGTGAGGCAGGCGCAAGCAAAAGAGACGATGATGTGGGGTATGTGTCACTGTCTGACAACCGTAGGTAGAGAGCGGAATGCAGTAGTGCTTTTTAATTGAAAACGATATATCAAATAAAAATGCCAAACCGTCAAACCGCATACGGTCATGGTACCGTATGAGATAAAAAGCGATGGCTACCCCACATCACTGCGGGCTTCATACCAAATGCATTTGCCTCACTTACTGACCATGTCGCGTCCTTTCCAGTTATACGTGTATTTACATTTTACTGTATAGAGTAGAACAAAACCTGACCAAGCTTCCGTAATTACTCCATAGATTGCCTCAAAAACAATACCACAATACCACATAATTTGTTTCTTTTGGTGTACTAAACTTTAAGGCTTTTTCAATATTTTAAAGGCGTGTGATAATGCCTTTCACAATCTCTAAAATCTACAAGAGTTATTGAACATCAAAGCTAAAATTGCAAAGTTTTACTCCTACCTGAATATCATTTACAAACATATTATATTGTATTGGGATAAATAAAAAAAACAAATTATTCGAAATTGATATTACTTTATAGGAAAGTACTTCAGAACCTGTGCAAGTTCCTTAATTACTTCACAGGATATCTCAATCTTTTTCCATGTTCAGTTCCCAAAGCATTTGATACGTTTGATGAATATCCTTAAAATGTGAAATAATGATGAAAAGAAGATTTCAAAAGCTATAGAATATCAAAGTTTAGTAAAATATAAGGTGGCCCGCTTTTTTTGCCTGTGAGTATACCGGGTGACCCACGCCATAGGTACTCCCTTTTATTTTTTTTTGTTTATAAACCTGGGCGAATGAAATTTGGGAAAGGGTTAATAGACAACAAATGCCATTATTTGGGATACTCTTGAGGTTAATATGACTTCCGGCTTTTCCGGAAATGACGTCATCATTGAAATTTTAAATGGCACCCTATCAGTTTCACGCTACGATTATCAACAAAATATCAAGCCTTTGGTATAATTGTGTCGGAAAAATGTTTTTCCTCGAATAATCAGGGTACTTCCTTCGAGTAGTCAATTGAGTGACTTTGATTTGTACGCTGACTTTGATCATTCCGTCAATATTTTTTTCGATTTCCTTGCTTCTAACAACATTTGTAAGCTACGAATGTCAACAAAATATCATGTATTTGGTATCATTGTAATCGGAAAGATGTTATCTATCGAATAATCAGGGTGTGGCCATTGGGTAGCCGTGAAAAAAATGACTCACTGGCCAAAAACCAATTAAATCACGCTAGAGGGCGCCAGTAATGCAATGTCGGCCAACGTCAATTTAGTTAGTGTTTATTTGACAATTTTCGACTATTTTCACCAATTTATAGCCACCTAGATTAATACACAAAAAAGTTATTTTTGCGTTGCCTTGGTGATAAAAATGGACGATCGACATGTTTTTGTGTTCAGAATGTCATCCTGAATGAAAGATCACACAAAGAATTTGTGTGTGGGTGCCATTTAAAATTTCAATGATGACGTCATTTCCGGAAAAACTGGAAGTCATATTACCCTCAAGAGTATCCCAAAGAATGGCATTTTTTGTTTATTAAGACTTTCTCAAATTTCATTCGTTCAGCTTTATAAACAAAAAAAAATAAACGGGAGTACCTATGCCGTGGGTCACCCGGTATTTAGATTTAGTCCAAGGTGTTAAAAATTATTTCTGACTTGCCTGCTCCAATTTCTTTGTTACGAATGTGGTATTATACATTAAAGATATCTTAAATCTTAAATAAAAAAACGCTACAAATTTATGACAAAAGTGTTAAAATTAACTTAATTTATCAGAAATATATCAATACTGGCAACTAACAACTAATTATGTATTTTTTCGCTGAATGTGAATCCGAGGGTAAATATTATCAATTAAGTGTTGAGAAATCCAGTGCAAAACGGACTCAATTCGTAATTTCTGCCTTCAAATTTCGATTCAACGAAAGAACGGAAACCAGAATCAGTTATCACTTATTCGATTGTTTTTTTGTTGTTCACAAGAGTATTATTGTAGACTGTTCTCTGTAGTTTTTTTTACTTCTTAATTAATTTCTCTAAACTTTGACAACCAGTGGCAATCTACACCTACATACCACTGCAATTCTTTAACTTTTCAAATAATTTCTTGAGCATCTTTTTTCGCCTTTTTTTGATGCCGCATTTAGCTTGTGAACTTTTATTGCTGATATGAAATGAGTGGGTTTGTTTTAATCATCTTTCAAATTAAAAATCGAACGCAAAATCGATAATATTCGTCATAAGCTTTCACTTTCTTCGGGTGAAATCAAGGCGTTTCTGATCAGGACTCCTGTTGCTATCTGAAATTTAGGACATTTATTTTGGGACAGCTATAATTTTCCCGATGTATAGTTAGTTCAGATTATGTACTGTTTTATTTAGTTTAAAAATCTGCTACTAACTAGATAATTTACCTCTATACTTTTTGAATCAATATTTATGTATATAGTTTCTTTCTGGTCATTATTTTCTAAATACGTAGTTAACTTACATAATATATACTACAATTTGAATACCTGAAAACATAAGTACGTTTATTATAAATTGCTTACAATGTTTACAGTTTCTTTTTTAGGTACGTAAGTTATGCGGGTATAATTGCTCATTGTTAATCAACGAGTAAATGGTTTTCGATTGGTAACTGTGGTACCAGCTTCATTACCATGTCACCTTCTTTAGCTAAAACATGCATAGTGGCTTAAATAATAAATACGCAATATCGATTTTGCGATCTATTACCAGAGTTTCCATTCATATTGCACTGTTGTGTTGAGTGTGTTGAAAACTTGGTCAGCAAGAAGGTCTACATGGAGTGGTTCAGTCTCGGATAACAGAGTGCTGGTTCATTGGAACCGTCGTGTTTACATATTTTTGGTAACAATTGTTAACATTTATTATATAGCTAATTTTGAAAGCACTGCTATTATTCCACATACACAGATTATTATATCTTGTGGTAAAACTTGGCACAATTATTTTACTTCTTCGTGTCTAGACCGTTGTTTGCAGTTTGTACACACACACACTTCACTCAAAATACAGGATGTCAGTTACATTTACATTTAACTAAAGATAACTGTAGGTTGTGGTTGTAATTTTTAATTTATTTAAAAGTTACATCCCACCTGTATATCACATTTTTCTATACATTTATATTTGTTGAGAACCTCAAATTATTGCTGTAAACTAAAATATTAGTTATTTATGTATTACTAAATAAAAACGTACAACAATTTTATTTTTTGTTAGTTGAACACAAACAATAATTTAAAGATAGTTATTTGTACCTACTACAAGGTAATTTCACAATTAATAACACAATACGTTCAGATACACTTCTATTCATTAATACATGATCTGAATACTAACTAGGTACTGTTCTCTACGCAAATGTTAAATTGGTTGCATAACCTAATGTAAGTTTAGTATTTTAAACATGTTTTAAAATAAATTTTTTGTTTTAAACTATTTTATTTTAAACATGTTTTAAATAGTTTGTTTTAGTTTGTTTTGTTTTAATGTTGTTTTAATATAAATACGCATTATGACGTCAATATTAAACACGTATTTATTACTAGGTATATCACAAATACTCATTTTACATCTTAATGCAGTGTTTATATAAGGACACTTTCCTTTGAAACAACTTTTAAATAAAACGCTTTTAACGTGATATATTTGTACATTTTTAGAAGAGATAGTCAAAATGGAATTACGGTCCATAGTGAACGAAATTTTGGCAGCTATCTTTTTTCTTTAAAATTGTCAGTAGATCAATACAAGCACAGTAATGAATTCATAACTATTCAATTAGTTTTTTTTGTAGGTAATATCATGACGAATAATTTTTACAGAAAGCTGTCGAGTTTTTGGTGATCTTTGACCGTAAATATAACATAGTTGAATTATAACATTTGTTTACTACCTTCGTTAAGATTATAATATGCCTTATTAACTAAGATTATAAAATAATACAGATGTAGCAATGAACCTTAAATATGTTATCTTGCTAGTAATTGTTCTGCGGTAGTAAATTATCTTACATACAAACTATTAAAAATACAAGATAGTACAACCTTAATACAGTCCTGCAGCATAGTCAGTTTTGTGAAAAATGATGTAGATCAATATTTATTTTTGCGATAAAATTAACAGTCGTATGACAACTTATTTTCCAGTTCAAAGTTCGCATAAAGAGAGATAATAGCAAATTACGAAACAATGTGTCATCTTAAAATTTACTATCATTGACATCATGCCCTATAATCTTGGTAACAATCGGACATGATTTAGTATGATTCCCCCGTCATCTAAAACTATAAAAAACTAAAAACTTATAAAGATAAGAGATAATAAGAGAGATAATCTAAATAATCAGTATATTATAATAAAGTGTACCTACATGGCGTATTAGAAAAGCATCAATTTTAAGAGTTAATAGATCTTGATAATAGCAGCAATTATTGAAATTTTTTTTCTCCCAACAGTTAATATTAAATAAAATATTAAGATTTTTTTGCTCCTCATCGTGAGTTGTATTACCCCTTAATTTTAATGCAACTATTTCAAATACACTATGTATATAAGACATATGGAAATTTAAAAAAAAAACAAATGTTTACTGAGCCTCAAATATACGATTCTATTTAAAATACTTTAATGTGCAATACTGGAGAAATAATAGATAAAAAAGCATTAGAAAAATGTGCGGCATTAGTAGCTCTTTAGAGACAGTAATGGTAGCTCAATCGGATAAGATTCTCCACATAGGTCCACGTAATTTGTGATCTAGATAAGATTCTAATTAACAGATACTATCTGAGTACATTCAAACTCGAGCGATTGACTCCGACACGTTTTTCGACCCCTCTTAGATTTTCATTAATCATAGCAGTTATCTTGATGTCAACTTGATATCACATGATTCAAATTATCTATCTATACATCCTTACGTATTTGTACGATCTAAATGTTTACGTGTTTGGAAGGCGTAGTTTTGTGTATATTTTTTTACTTAAATCAAAATTGATATATGGAATCTAGATATCATATTATCTACAGACATACTGGTTGTAAATGAATAACTATTATAAATTTCCAAGGTATATAGGGGGGGGGGGGGCATAGTAATTATTTTGATCAACTTTTGGAAAACTTTTCAACAAACGCACCTTTTGGTAACTGAACAGAATTTAAGAGAGCGTGTATTATCAATTTTAGATACGACAAAGGAATGTAATGTTGTGTGAGGTATCTTGGATAGCACTTTCATAACCAAATAAGTTTCGGCTGAAACTTATTATTTAGCGTCATTAAAAAGAGTTAAATCAGTGGCGGCTCGTCCATTGGTCTGCAGGTTTGCGCAACCCCCAAAAATAACAAGGAAACATAAGAGAATTAAACTATGTATGTAAATAATAGTGTAATAGTCAATATGCAACGATCTATAACATATAATTTAATAAAATATCGATCATTTTCTCGAGAATTCAAAACGCAAGTAGGCTATACGGCCTAGGGCCGCAGCAAGGCCGCAACCGTCAGCTGCCGCTACACTGTGTATTGACACCTGAAGTCTAGGCGGCGAGCGAGGGAATTTCGCCGCATCGATTGGTTCGTTTACTCTGAAATGGTTGCAAGTATCCAGTACACCAGAACTACTGGACCACGCCCCCAGTGGTGTCTAGAAGCGAAGTGACGCCGTGTTGACACTCGTACGCTGTGGAGTTTTGTTGCCTGGGAAGCGCTAATTACACGAAATTAAAAACAAACAATAAATGCAGTGCAGAGTACTGATGTTAACAGTAAAATGAGTGGATTTGTGGGTCAAAAATGCTATTTGTTTTCCTTGTCTATTGTTTGGAGCCGATGACCGGTGGACTAAAACAGGTATTACAGATTTAAACCATTTAACCGGCCGCATTAAGAAGCAGTCATTGTCAGCAAAACATGACAAATATATTAAAATATATAAATGTTTTTACTGTTTTTTTCTAGAAAGTAAATGTTATTCCGAGTAAGAAGTTCCATATGGACTTATTGGTTTTCTCAACCTATGTGAAGTTAGCCCCCAGCCCCCTCTTATGGGAATTTGCGTGTATAGAAAAACTCTAATTACTCGAGTACCCTTAGAGATACCGCAACAAAACTAACACTATTCGAACGAGTGTTCTTCGGCCAATCTAAAAGTAGAAAAGTCCGATCCGAAATATGTAAATTAGTGGCCGTAATTAATTAATAACTGATTAGGTGACACGGAATATTTGCAAAAATCGGGATATTCAATGGGCTGTATCTCGTTGACCATTTGTTCAATCTTAGTAAAACCAACACCATTCGATTCCCATCTTCTTAAACTATAGTAGTGTCAAAAAGTCCAATCACAAATAGTAGAGTTTGAGCAAGAATGCGTGGGCAAACGTCGGCGTGTTATTGCAGTCCAAGTTTCCGCTAATTAGTGGTCTAAAAAAATTCCTGAACTTTGACTATTTTTATCCCGGGATGCGAGTATGGAAGCATACACCGTTTCAGCAGAACAATATGCATAACCCCTTTTTATGATCAGATTGTAACAACAAATACATAAAAGGAAAAAAGCAGCTTGTCTCTAATTATGGGAGTTATTGCAGGTCAGGTTTCCGATAAAAAGTGGTCTAAAAAAATGAACTTTACTCATTTTTACTTCAGACATTCCTATGAATGTTTAATTTAAGGCGTACAGCGATAGATAACTCAAGTTACATAAGTCATGTTTTCATCAATTCGTAACAAAATGTACATAAGAACTGAATCCATATACGAGAATGCGCTAATTATTGCATTAAAAAAATAACGACTTTGACCATTTTTACGGTCAGATGGACAAATAAAAAAAAAAAAATAAAAAAAAAGCAAATATAAATAAATAATATAAAGCAAATCATTAATTAGAAAAATTTAACTAAACAGAAATAAAATTAAATTTATTCACAAAAATATGATTGGAAAAATTGGAACAAAATTAATTAAAAAAATTAACTAAACAGTGATAATCACATAAAAGTTCTCGTGTGAAAACAACATCGTATCCCATGAGTGTTCAAAGCCGACAAAGGGACCTGTGCTTTTTGCAAGCGGCAAAGGTCCCCGTCAAGCCTTTGTCGGTATGATTGTGCCGCCAGTTCCATACCAGAACTTAAAGCCCAACGTTAGGCATAAAAGTTACCCATAATTTTTTTATACAACCGATTTTATTAAATGATACGCTTTTGGAAAGTCCGCAACGTGCAGAGTATACTGTACTTATTGCAGAGGAATCAAATCTTAATTACTACCTAAAAAATAAAAATGTCTTTATTTGCTTAAATTGACATCTTCAAAGTTTGCGATGTTTTTAAACCACTAATTAGCAGAAACTTGGACTGCAATAACTAGCATAAGTGGAGACAAGCTTCCTCTTTCGTTTGGTGTATTGTTTGTTACAATCGGATAACAAAAAAGGGTTATGATTACTGTTCTGCTGGAACGGTGTATGTTTCTATACTAGCATGTCCGAGAGTAAACATATTCAAAGTTCAGGAATTTTTTTAGATCACCAATTAGCGGAAACTTGGACTGCAATAACTTGCATAAGTGCAGACAAGCTTCCTCTTTCGTTTGGTGTATAGTTTGTTACAATCGGATGATAAAAAGAGGTTATGCTCACTGTTCTACTGGAACGGTGTATGCTTCCATACTCGCATCCCTGGATAAAAATAGTCAAAGTTCAGGAATTTTTCTTAGACCACCAATTAGTGGAAAGTTGGGCTGCAATAACTATGGAAGTATGGTCTATATTTGTACTTTTGATTGCTGTAAGAGATGTCGTAATTGGTAAAGGATTAACGGAGATATGAGATAACAAAAATGTGCCAAATTAAGCAAAAAATGACTTTCTTTTTAATTTTGTAGGTAGTAATTATGAATTGCGCCCTCTGCAATAACTACTGTGTACTCAGTACGTTAAGGGCTTTCCAAAAATGTGCCATTCATTAAAATCGGATGAAAAAAGTTTTATGGATAACTTTTATGGCTTCCCCCCGGTTACATATTTATATAAATGTACTTTCAGATAGGACACTATAAGATTCACATTTCTATAGTCGAAGAAGAGGGGAATCGCATGGTGTTGGTTTTATTAAGATTGAACAAAGGGTTAACGAGATATACAGCCCATTGAATATCCCGATTTGTGCAAATATTCCGTGTCACCTAATCAGTTATTAATTAATTACGGCCACTAATTTACATATTTCGGATCGGACTTTTCCACTTTTAGATTGGCCGAAGAACACTCGTTCGAACAGTGTTAGTTTTGTTGCGGTATCTCTAAGAGTACTCGAGTAATTAGAATTTTTCTATACACGTACATTTCCATAAGAGGGGGCTGGGGGCTAACTTCACATAGGTGTTTTCTCAATTGCTTAAGAAGTTAGAGCCGTTTAAAATATCGATTTGTTAATATTTCAAATGGCTGTAACTTTTTAATGATTTCGAAGTCCATATGAAACTTTTTACTCGGTATGAACATTAAATATCTGAAAAAAAAGTTCTGCGGGAAAAAAGTGGGACACCGTGTATAGTACTAAACAATAACGGGGATTTAAGACCTATTGGACGTAGCAGCCAAAGATAATTAAAGTTAGAGTATTTAAGAATTAGAAGTAGTCATTTTTTAGTGCACAAATAAAGATATTTTTCTATAAAACCGATATGTCAGATAAAGCTGGTAGGTACCTGAAAGTTGCAACCCCCATTTTTCTAGATCACGAGCCGCCACTGAGTTAATAGAACCACCCAAAATTTGTTACCTACTAATTTCACAAAACTTGGTTATGACCAAAATAAAGGTCAAAATTGAAAGGTGCAAACGTTTGAAGTTCATGCTTAGTTAACCAATCTCAACTTCTGCTAAATATTCGTGACCAAGATTAACACGGTTAAACATGTAGCAAATATTCAATAAAGAGTTTTAGTTTAGTTTTAAATATCTTTTAAGAACACTATATTTTATTTCAATAATCAATATAAAAAGCAAAAGCACCAGATGAACATCTAAAGATAAAAAATATATATTCCACAATTTCCTAGAAAATCATACAAAATCACATTAAAGTTGCACCCATAAAAAATTGTTTTCTCTGTTCGATTAATAAATTCTGTCTTTCAGATACTATCCTTCTCCAATACATAGGACAAAATGTCTACCACTACAAGAAAAAGGACTCAGAAAGAGTCAGTTGACCTAAATGGAAATGCAACAAAAAAAGATAACCCTCCATCAGCATCAAACAAAAGGAAAAATACAGACAATAAAGGTGGTAAACAAAAGGCCAAGAAAAGTCGTAAGTATTTTTTGCGTTTTAATCTATATAGTGACAAAAATACTACCACAAAAATTAGCCAGGTGACAAAATGCTACGTCGCATGCAAGTATCGTATAATCCAGTGGCTGTAAAAACAATTTCATTGTTAAATCTAAGGAACAATTGTTTCTAATGTCAGATGACCTTCCATAACAAACCTCCTTTGGTTCATTACATTACATCATCTAGAGGAATTGAACCTGCAATTTCTCCAATTTGTCAAATTGCAGTGTTAGTCATCATAACACTGTACCTCGTGATATGAAAAAAAAAATTAAGGAGGCAAAAGTTTAAATTTAGAACCACTATAATTTATTTAAAATTGTCTTAAATCGAATTTCTGGATGTATTATAAATATTATAAGTGCAAAGTTGGTGTTTGACTCCATGTGCTCGTTTTCCACAATTCTTACACGCGTACGTAATTTTACGACTTTCAGTCTTGAGTCACCAAAATACTACCGCGTGAGCTATAAATAATTAGAGGAAATGTAATAAGAGTCACAAAATGGACACATCTGCTTTAATTTGTTTATAATTGACGAAAGACAGAAGCTACTATAATGTGTTATTTTCATCTCATTGTATCATTTAACGATCAGTTAATGAACTAGAAAAAAATATACGCACAAACACATGCTATACGGAAGAACTACAGTAAATTTTCCTTGCGTGACTTGAAATAATTTAAGTCCAATTGCTAATGGTTTTCCGTAATTCGGGTGCCCACTTTAAATATAAATACTACTGTAGGATTGACCATAGTAATCATCGAAAATTGTGTAATTTGCGATATTACCAAAAAAATTGCTGAGAAGCCGCCATGATTAATCAAAACTATTATGTAGTTTCAGTTTAAGTTGAGTGAATTAAGAATTGTGGGGTCATTGCTTTTGAAGATTAAATCACCTCAAAAGTCCAAACAACAAGGATTAACTTTTATTTGACCTAAATTTGTTGTTCAAGAAAGATTGTAATCTTTTGCCGATTTTGATTATTTATTCGTCATAATAATCTTTTACGAGTCACATCTCGTTACATTTGAGACCAATTACGGCAAATCAAAAGACATAATGTTGAGAATAAATGATACTTTGTAACAGTTGCCAATGTACCCAAAAAATTGGTAAAGAATTATTCAGCATAGATTTATTAGCAAAACATTTGTTTTTTTGTGCTTTTAAATTTAAGTTTTACCCTAATAACCATGGGAAATCACAAATTCGCTTTGAATGGTTTAATAGTATTCAGTTAATTGACGTCAGATTTGATGTGCAGAGTAAGAAGTGGGTGGTGTTCCTAAGCTAATCTGGGCGAAATGTTAGTTATGCTAATTATTAATTAACATTGGGTTAATCATTACCCTCACACTCTATCTGAATGATTCTTCCTCAGTTATAGAGGAATATACAGAGAATTTTAGCAAAGGCCCGCGTTGTCCATTTGTTCCTTTTTGCCATTTTGTCGTGTATAGTTATTTTTTCTTTTTATTCTCTTTGTGCCTTTTAGCCCCTTTATAGCTTTTACCCGTTTTTCCATATTTTCTTTTTCATCCTTTTTATCCTTCTGGTATTTTAGTTCGTTTCATCCTTTCCGTCCCTTCTGTACTTTTCGTATTTTTCCCTTTTGGCATTTTTGTTCTTGTCCTTCTTATCTTTTTGTCCTGTCCTGTATATCTAAACAATAAAAACGATAGGAAGGAAATTTAATGTAAGTTAAAATTAGCCCACAACGTACCTACATAATTTGATACAGTCAATTTAAAACTAAATATGCCTATGTTCAGAGTTAAACAAAAATGTCAGAACATTTCGCAGATTTCCAATTACTTAATTTGCCAAAAATACAATAAATAAATCTAAATCATTAGCCGGGCTAACAGTTAAAGAAGTCGAACAAGTGGTATCTCATTGTGCTGTAGGTACTCTTTTTATACCTCCCACATTTAATATGGTGAAGGTATATTGAGTTTGATTAAACATTTGTAACACCCTTAAGGAGGCGTGGCAGATATAGACTTATATATATATATATATATATATATATATATGGATTTGATCAGAATTGAAAACTGAATCGATTTAGCTATGTCCGTCTGTCTGTCCGTCTGTCCGTCTGTCCGTCTGTCCGTCTGTCCGTCTGTCCGTCTGTCCGTCTGTCCGTCTGTCCGTCTGTCCGTCTGTCCGTCTGTCCGTCTGTCCGTCTGTCCGTCTGTCCGTCTGTCCGTCTGTCCGTCTGTCCGTCTGTCCGTCTGTCCGTCTGTCCGTCTGTCCGTCTGTCCGTCTGTCCGTCTGTCCGTCTGTCCGTCTGTCCGTCTGTCCGTCTGCCCGTCTGTCCGTCTGTCCGTCTGTCCGTCTGTCCGTCTGTCCGTCTGTCCGTCTGTCCGTCTGTCCGTCTGTCCGTCTGTCCGTCTGTCCGTCTGTCCGTCTGTCCGCCTGTCCGCCTGTCCGTCTGTCCGTCTGTCCGTCTGATAACTGCCGTAATTTTGAAGCAATTGTTCTGAAATTTGGTATACAAGCTTATCTCTTGAAAAGTAAGGACAAGTTCGTGAATGGGCATAATCGGTTAACTTTTTTTTTCTATATACTTTACGGTGGGGAGTATTTTAACTTCAGCACGGCTGAAGATAATTTTCTTACTAGTTCAAATCTGAAAACATATATTGTGTTTTCACAAAAAATCAAAAAGCAAAGATAATTAAAATTGTCTGACTTCATATTCATATACGAAAAGACATACCAGAATCGGTTGTAACTTTTTAGTTGTTGGCCAGGATAGCTTTATTTAGTTGGATTATTGTATTTTTGACAAATTAGGTATTCAGAAATCTGCGAAATTCTCTGATATGTAAACACGTGTTTATAATAATCGTAGTAAATAATAATTTTAGTAAAAACAAAATTTGTTTTTGACATTTTTTAAAATACGAATTTAATTTTCCCATCGCCCTCTGCCCATTAAAACGACGATATGTCGTGGTCTATAAGCATCAGTATAAGTTTTTTCTGTTTTATGAAAAGTGAAGTGATATCAAAAATAGGAAAAATAAAGGGTGCGTTATTAACGCTTAAAAACTGAATTGAATTTTGTTGACAAAATTAAAAAGAAGTTCTCTGCTATGATCTTAAAGCATATACTTTTTTCTACAATACCTCCAAATTTCATTAAAATCCGTGTCATGGTTTTACAAACATTGATAATTTTGATCATGATGACATTGATGACCATCAAAATTGACATTGATAAAAAAATTCAAAAATTCTTTGGGCGTGAAATGCCTCTTATACAGGATGTCCGACTTTTTTCAGATAGTAAATATCATACTAAGTAAAAAGTTTCATATGGACTAAGATCTTTGATTTTTCAATTAATTAGATTGTTACAACCGTTTGAAATATTAACAACACCGTCTTTTAAGCGGCTCCAACTTCTTCCATAGAAGTCCATATACAGATTCATAGGCATTTTTTTGTTCATTTTTGTAATAAATTTATTTTTATTATTTTTAATATTTTTAAATTTATTTACTTCTTATTGCTGTTGTGAGTTTATTTATTGTATTATATTTTCGGTTTTGTTTCTTTCTTTACTTACTTTACTTTACTTCTTTCATTAAGATTTCTTTCAATAATTAATTAATATGTATAGTTTCATAATAACTCGTTTTCATTGCTTAAATACCATCTTCAAGGAGGTCTGATGGGAAAAATATTCAGATATGTTGTCTGGGTAATGGGCACTGTTATTCGTAATTTTATTCACTAAACAGCTAATAGCACTAAATAGCACAAAACAAAATATTTGAGGAATTGCTTACGAAAATTGCGCCTTCTGTTTGACGTCAGAAAACCGCTCTAAAACCAACCCACTCTCTCCGCAAAGAACAGAAAGGGAACATATCAATAAAATAGGCGAATCAATTGTTAGTTGATGATTGTTGTATTTTTTGTATTGTATAACCGAATAAACTTAATTTAAAAACGAGAAATTGGGAAAGTTATGATTACAGTTAATTCTTATCATTCGTCTACTGTCATATATTACATGCACAATTTGATCAATTATATATGAATTTTTATTTAATAATATATTTGCTCCTATTATAATTATTCACTCGTGTTAACATTAAAAGTTATGCAAATTTAAAGTTAATGTTGACGAGAATTCTTACTAAATCCGTAGTAGCTTACGTAGGGGCATTATTCTCTAAATCCGACACGGAACGCCACCAATAAAATGTAATACAAAGTTGACTAAAGCTATGAGATAAAGATTAATACCACCTTGATGAATTATTTTCGCCGCTATGTTAGATTTTAATTTGCCTTTTGACTTTAATTGTGGCGCTCTAAAACAAATATGTTGAAAGGATCAGAGGATATGCAAGTCTTAACATTTATGATTTTCTGTTGTTGATCTAAAATAGAAATCAGTTTTATGACATCTTAGCGTACATCTACAGTTAGCGTATTCCGCATAGAGATCTCTTGCTACAATGACTAATAATAAGTCATATTTTACAACAAACGTGACCCACCGTGATAATGATGTTTGTCATTAAACATTCAGTTGTTTCTCAGAGCGTATATTCCGTATATTTACCTGTCACATTACGACAATACCAGTAGCGGACTGTATGTTTGTTAAAATGTAAACACACCAAATAGGAAATTCATAGGAATCAATTATCCAATACCATATAAGTAAAAAACACATCAAGGTTTTAATCACGGTACAATTAAAATATAACTAAATTCAAGGTCAGCAATTCAAATCAACGAGTAGGATAGCAATAAATTTTACGCACACCATGCAATGTGTCGATTTACGAAATTAACAGAATTCCATCAATGTATTTTTGGTTGCACAATGGGTTTTATATTGCGGTTTTATTTTATTGAATTTCTTTGTATACATGTCGCTAGTGATTGTTTTTATACAAACAAAAGTACGATTTACAATTACTTAGTATGGCTTTACTTAGAATAAGATTATTTAAACGTGTCACAGGTAACATGTACAAAGTGATGCATTCAAAACACAGTTCTTCCGAGCTTATAAAATTAATAAATTCAGATTTAGGAAGACAACCTAAACATATAGCTGAAAAATAAATGTGCCACACACTAAGCGTTGTGGAATGTTTCGTTTAGTGGGTGTGTAGCAGTCCGTTGGTGCAGGGCCAAAAGGCCACATTCACAGCAGAAACAAAGGATATTAATAAGGGGATGATGTAAACACGTTAATAGTGTGGAATTTGGAGGAAAGACCTTCATCTTGAGTTAACACTGCAAAAGAAGAGAATGTTTGTAATTCATTTTCAATTAACAAAAAATAAAATTACATATTAATTGTCGATCATCTAGGTTAGGTCCCATTTTATTCTCATTTTCCACGTTAGTCTTATTCATTGTGGTATTCCTTACTGTGAATTGCGTGTATGTAAGTGTTTTGATGCTTTTATAGCTGATTCTTGACGTGTTCTTGCGAGACAGATGATATCTGATGGATAATATCGGTTCAATAAACATGTGTTGTTCTGAAAGTGTTCTAATATTTCTGTGTGTTGTTGGTTAGCTTGTGGTGTATAGTTCGTATGTATTTTTGATTGTAATGTGTTGTAAAGGTGGTCATCTGGGAAAACCTGAATGTCATAAACTAAATTGTTACTTCGCTCTGTCTCTCGTAGCATTTCAAGATTTTCTAGGAGATCCAGCTGATTCTGGCGTTCATGCAGAATGGTTATAGTTTCTTCAATTGTGCTGCGATTTTCTGCATATAGACGTTTTCCCATAACTGTAGTAGTGGCGTTCTTCTCTTCTCTGAACCTCTTTTTCAAACTTCTCCCGGCCTGTTCTCTGTGTGTAGATTTCTTCGCAATCTACACACTTTAATCTATATACATACTCCATTCTTGTCCATATTATCTCTTCCTTGGCTGATGTTGTGTAATGTTTGTTTAAGGGTTACTGTTGTCTTGTTTGTATCTCATACGTTCTAAGTGTTTTTATGTCTTTCATCAATTTGTTGTCGTTTTCGTGTGACAGGGAGATGTAGTATTTTGTTTCTCTTGTCTCTTGTATACATATGTTTCTGCTCACTTCTATGTTCAGGCTTAGTACCGCATTCGATTTATAGCTATTATCAGAGCAGATAGTTGTGATAATATTCAATTCGCTCTTCTTGTCTTCATTATTCATCGGTATGCTGTTCATATTTTGTGCGTGTACACGAATAGCTTTAGTGGTGTAAGCGTTAGATTTTCTGTATATCTAGTATCTAAATGAGTTATCGTTTGTTTGTTATATGTTCAGATTCTAGAAATTATTGTTTTTGTTAATCTCCTTCTTTATAGTCAGTTCAAGCTTCTAGTGGTAATAACCTCTGGAAGCTAGAACTGACTATGAAGAAGTAGTACAAAAGAGAGCACAGAAAAAGAGATTTTGTGTTTGTCAGTAAAAAGGATTTATTCAATGTGTTCTACATAAATGTCAGCTAATGTTCCACTGATAGGTGATCCCGTTGGTATGCTATCTGTCATCATGAATGTCTTTCTATTGAAGTAGAACAAGTTTTGTTCTGTGTTGCATTGATATGGATATTGTCAGATTGTATGTCTGGTAGTTTTTGTGATTTTTCTTCTAGGTGTGCCTTTGCATTTTCAACGTCTGAATGTGTATGTGTGTGTATGTATGTGTCTGTCTAACCGGTATATTTATATATGTCGTAGGCAAGTGGTTATTTTAACAAAAAGGCTTTTCCATAGGCAAAAGCAATTTGCCTTGTCAAATAGATTTGGAGTCTTTATTGATGTTTTTAAAGCTATATGCCAATGTAAATGTATTTTCCAAAACCGAAGGCAAATAGTTTAGGCAAATGTTTTCAATTGCGTTTGATAAAAATTATGTGACTTTATGTGCAATCCGTGCACGTTTATTTTCAAATATGTCTGAATTAACATTAAGTTGCTGATTACTTCTGGGTAATAAAGTATTCTAATTAGCATGGTTCATTATGACGTTATTCCTGATTTTATATGACAAGCGTCCATACTAATGAAAAGTCATGCTAGACTGGAAAATATTTCTGAATTTTTATCAACTGGGCGATTTGACGTATCGATGCAGATGATATCACCTTCATCTTTGTCCCTTGTCACAACAATAGGTATGTGGTTCGGGTACTATGTTTGAAATATTACAGTGAGCTTAAAATATAATATAATATAATATAATATAATAGCTTTAAAAATATCAATGAAGGCTCCATATCTACATCATCCCCTTGAAATTGTAAGGCTTTAAAACAGACATATTCATCCAACACGCGTATATTAATTGAAGATCAACCTCCTAGCCTCCGCAACAACGATGGTCGTAAAATTCTACTCAATAAATTGGATGTAATGGATTAGCGTTAAAAAGTTCTGTCAATAGGACGAGGACGGAGAGTCATTTGTCGGGGCGATACTTGGTCCAGTGATTATACTACAACAAATTGTACACGCAAAGACGGACGAGGAACTTAGTATAATTTCTATAGCATCCTGGACAGTTTGTAAGACTAGCTCTTGGGGTACGATCTTAAAACTAATGTTGACCAAACTGGTTAAGTTCAGTATCTGCAGATGGAATCCAATTACGATTAAGTATAAAAATATACTCTTCGGATGACTGTAACTTTGTTCTGCTTCAAATATTAATGATTTGGCTTAGAGGCTGGTTTAGTTTGTGCTTAATAATATGACTCTTAATAAACGGAGTTCCCATACGAGATATTGTGTTAAGTGTATGCTTAGGATTTCAATATAACTCAACGTAAGTTACCTATGTGACGCTGATATATATGGAATTTATATTTATGTATGTATTATATTAATTTTATTAATGCACATTGTTAAAAACCCAGTAAATTTGCAATAACATGGCACATTTTTTTACGTCATTCTACGTCATAATGTGTATACAAAACACAACCGCAAATGTCCTTAACAATGGCATAGATCTGCGTCAAAGGCTGTTTTAGTGATTTCAATAGAATAAACATGTGTTTTCGAAGAAGTCATGAATAAGTGTACTATGACTATTTTACTAAATACTCCAACTGATGACAAATATCCCGAGCTTTATGTCAACACGTTCACATATTTACATTCAATTAATTCATTGAAAAAATTGTCAAATTGATGACAACTAACTTCGGCAAAGCAACGACAAAAAAAAATTGCAAAGTTAATTTGAAAATTAGATTGTGAACGAAAAATATAGCTTTATTAATTAACCATTGACACATGGCCGCTTTTGTGAACACCTCTGGGTAATTTAATATTTTTATTAACAAATTTCTATTTTGGTTTATCGCTACATAATGTCTCTGATTGAAATATTTATTGAGTAACTTGATTCATATATGTACTTCATAATACTGGACATAATTTACAAATAAATTGTAGTTTTATTGTTACTAAGTTAAATATAGGTCATCATTGAAAGGTTTTGTTTTGAATTTGTTAATTTGTTTTTAATTTGATGTAACATAACAAATTAAGTATGTTTCGAACTAGCACGTACCCACATATAAATTAATGTTTAATTTTCATGCGTGACAGTTTTCTAACGTTTAAATTAGCATGCATTTACCGTGGCTCACACATGACATGGCCCATTTCAAATCAGTCTTGAATAATGCAAAAGAGTAAACATAAAGATACAAAAGAGTCGTAAAAGTCAATCGCTTAAACGTTATGGGCTATAAAACTTATTGTTTAAAATTGCGAACGATCCATCACTACATCCAATAGTTCCATCACTACACCCTTTAACACACAATTCAAAATTAATTTTGATGCGTGACAAGACTTTTATTGGAATGTGTATGTATTTCTTATACATATACACACTCATGACAACAAAGCGCTTGGCATATCATTCTTGAATAATGCAAAAGCATAAACATAAATTACCATACAAAAGACCCATTAAAGTTAATAGTTATAGGCTATAATTTTTGTTTAAAACTGTATTAGAGATCACGAAAATTCCATCACTACATCCTTCATCTCCACTTACAATTATTCTTTATTCCTCTATGATACTGTGCCTTACCCAAAAACACTAATTTCGATTTTGTTTTCAGTCCTTGAAAAACTTCTCATATTCCTCATAAAAGTAGTCTCCTGGATCTGGAAACTCCTGACCTCTCCTTTTAGAAAAAAGCGTAAGTTTAGAAATTGTTTGCGCGGCAGTGTAATGGTAATCACGTGCTTTTACCGGCGTGGAAAAAAGCGTATCACAGGTGATCTTGTGTGGAGAATTGTTTGTACACAAGCGCACATGTGCTCATGCGCCGATACCTTAGCAGCTTGTTTTAAAATCCCGTTCCCAACTCGTACAGACGATACACTAAATCGCGTCTGGTAGTATAGCACAGTGTACGGTGTTCGATTTATTATTCTTTAAGAGAAAACGCATCAACAATGACCGGTACCGTTGTTCCAGGTATTATCACGAAGAATCCCTGTGTTTGCGCTCCTGTCCAAAAAAGGCCAGATTACTCCCAAGGTAAGTCTTCTTTTATGTAGATATATACCCTTAAAACGCTCGTTTAACATGTTGTATGAACTCTATTCTATCCTTTAAATTAATTGACAAAAACAAATTATTAATTATTCCATAAAATGTTAATATTTTGTTAGAGTTTTGGATGCTCTACGTTGCTTTAAAAATTGTTCACTTTCTATGAAGGTAGCAAATAAATCTAATCTATTACGTGGAAGTGATTGTCTCAGTAAAAAGTACTCCAAAGATAAAAATATTTTTATAATATAATGTATAACACTCCCACAATTCTTGTTTACATTTGATATGAATTGTTCTCCTCTGAGGGTAATTGCGTATATTTTCATATTGTTTCATAGCGAAAGCATTGTCGCTTTGGTGCTATATTGAAGTAAAAATTATTTAAATGTTGTAGCGTTGCGCAAAATGAGACAATTTCTTTTAAAATGTGCATCGTCACAGGATATGTGAACGATAAATGCTTCACAGTAGTAATTACTGCATCCGGGCAATCAACAACTAAAAAGGATGCCTACAAACAACAGCAATCACATTCAATTAATTCATTCTATTATTAAAATTATACTGGTTTAGTATATTATAGTTTTAATGACGAGTATTGAAATTTTTTTCTATAAACGTATTGAAATATGTATTATATTTAAGTAATATTAAAAAGTGTTAAATATGCAAAGTTATTTCGCGCAAAGGTATCCCCTACGTCATCTATTGTCAAACCTATAACAGACTTATGTTCACTTTTTATAACGAATTTCACAGAGAAAATTCACTATATGTAGTACGTCGAAAAGAAAGGGAAAATGTGGCAATTGACAATTGCCTACAACCCTGGAACAGACAATGTGTCATGAGTAATTCATGTCCAAGATTCATGTCATAATAAAAACAATTTAAAATGAGTGTTATTCAATCCTTGCACACTGCAGCTGGACTATGGTTTACATAGAAACTATCCTCATATTTTTATGTTGTTAGTTATGGAGAAATCATCGTAAGATTTATGATTCAAAACAAAATTATAGAATTTACTTTCTAGAAGCTCATTGAAAATACCAAGAGAAAAAACAAGAGATAAACAGGACACAAGCTAAAACGTTGTTGTTCAGTGATGAATGAAAAAATATGATGTGGCCAGGCACATGACTTTATCATACTAAATATTAAATTAATAGTTTAGCTGCATGAGATTCTATTTGATCAAGATATGGTCGTATCTCCACACTACCTACTGCCATTAGAATGAAAATATCTGTTAACTCCTGGCTAACTAGTTTTATATTAATGCAGACCCGACCGATCTCAATCAAGTACAATTTTCTCATGCAGCTAAACTATTAATTTTACCAAAAAATGGCATAGACATAAATTATACAAAATTTCCTCTACTTTAATTTGTTATTTAAGTATTTTGACGAAACTACAGAAATGGCGGCTCATTTGCAAAATCCTTGAAAAATGCTTTTTGAGTAAACATCCAGTTCCTTTGGACCCTTTTGAAAAAAAAGCTTTTCAGCTCTAAGTTTGGTCATGAAACTTCTAAATATGAAGTTTCGCTGCATGGGGAAATTGTATTTGATTGAGATCGGTCGGGTTTGCATTAAAACTAGTTAGCCAGAATTTGACAGAGATTTTAATACTATTGACAGTAGTGTCACAACCTCAGCGTTTGCATTGAAAAACACTGCTAAATAGTATGATAAAGTAATGTGCCTGGCCACATCAGATTTTTTTCTCGAAACTTTAGTTAAGGTTTTTGTGTTCCATCACGCAGTTTTCGAAAAAGTTATGGTAAAAATGTAAAAATTGTGATATTGGTAATACCAAACACACCATTGATTACTCTGGCAAACGTGGATAATCTTTTCGGGAAGAACTGGAAGTTAAAATGTAAAAAATTTTAATTTTGGCAATTTTTTTTATTTTTAACGACTGAGCTCAATGCCCTAGGAACTTCAAATTGTTCTCAAAGTAAACATTTAACTGAACTGTACTTGGATCTGTACAACTTAAATTTATTTTTTTACATATTGACCTCAAATTTTTATAAATAAAAACCAAAAGAAAATACTTGATCCATATTTTCGAAGATTTAAAAAGTAGATTGAAAAGACTGGGCACATCCAATGCTAGCTACTAATATCTATTATGAGTAGGAATTAAAAAATTTAACAGAAAACACGTAAATTAGAGCTGTAATTTCAAATATTAAAGTACCTTTTACTTTTAAATAATCTTCCCAAATAACATATTTCAGTCATATTGAAAGTAAAGGTACTTACTCTTATCTCATATATTCTTCTTATTCTTATATGCTTCATATATTCTGATCTACCCGGTATATCGTACATGGGTGATTATTTTTAGGCCAGTGCGGCCTGCCAGCGTTAATAAAAAAAAATAGCACTTTTTGAGAATCATATAATAAAGAAATTTTCCAGGATACAAAGTATTGACTCGAGCAATTTAATTGCTATATCTTTTAGAACTTTGAGAAACAATACACTACCTTCTATTGGGATTCCGAGCAATCTTAGATCCTTGTTTACTTTTTAGAAACAATAAATTGATCAAAAGATATCAGACTTTGATTGATTGAACTGTATCTCTTGATTATAAAGGAAACACAGATGTTTAACGAAACTATAATGTTTGTACATTATTCAGCAAGTCATGTTAATTAATTCTGTCGTGCTTCCTTTGAACTTTGGAACACTCCTTATGCACAAAATTAACATAGTTTAATAAATGCTATTTTATTGCTTAAAGAAATATTTACTCAACTACCAACTTATACAACTAGCAACAAGCATCACAAGTGTAAGTATTAAATTGCATGACGTAGGTGTAACTTTAGCTGGACTTAACTCATCTAACATAAATTTTGATCAACCGATTTTTTTTCAATCTAGAAATTAGTTTATTACGACGAAATATCCATTGTTTAATTGCTAAACATTCAACAACTTACATAAAATAGCAATTAACGTCCATTACCCGTAAACTTTTAAATTTGCCACAGTGTATACGTCAAAAGATTTCCACCTGAGGCAATAAAAGTCCACACATAACAAGTTTCAAGAATATTGAGTCATTCGTTTAAAGTGTTAATTTTTATATTTATGCAGGTGTACGCACACTGACGCCTATCGAACTATTTAGTTGATAAGTGTGCCGTAAACTTAATTGACAACGTGATAAGATGTTTTAATATATCGTAAAATGTCAATAAATGTTTTGTTGATATTTTAATCCACAAGAGAAGTATTTATTATCAACACGTAACTTACAACGATTTTAAAATTAAGTTTATCAAAACAATATTAAATATGAGTTTGACGTTTTTTTTTCGAGTGAAACTCAATAGTGTAATCCAAATTAATCAACATTAAGCATTTTTTCTTTGGTTATGCCAAGTACCTATTTCTAAATTCTTGTTTCCATTTTCTTCTTCTTGTGAGACAAGAAAAAATTTGAACAAAGTTTTCCTCATATTATCAATAATGAGTTGTATTTTCGTCAGATGCGTTCCTATCAAGTTTGCAGTGGAATGATCTTTCAACTCTTCTTAGTTTTATGATTTCTTGATTAATCAAAAACGAAACCGTTATTTGTAATCGATGCATTCAACGATGAGCAAGGCCAAGCCGACCTAGAATCATATGTCAATTTGACAAGCGTCATTTGTTCGATTCTTATCAATTATTGTCAGTTTTCTAAAAGGATCCCAGTCATTTTACCGGGACAAAATCAGACCCAGCTCGATTTATGTATACACCTTTGGTTGACCATAAAGTATCGTTAACATCCACTTAACTTAACTTATCGTACGAAAAATTATACTTAACGTACGAAATTTAGATCCGTTTCATTTACATTCACTTACTTTGGGGTGCTTGACATGCGCATTTGACACTGACACAATATGAAATATATATTAAATCTATCGCTTTTATTATACAAATATATTTATGTACATGCAAGTTGGATTAAGGTTCCATCATCCGTGTTAATAATCCGTTAATCGAGCTAAAAATATTGCAAAACAACACAAAGATAACAAAGTTCAAGTCGCACGAGTTAATTTTTAGGTTATGTTACTGTCACCCGCTGTCACCATCATCCAAATTTTCAAAATCGAGAGCTGGTGATTAGTGCACTTAGTGCACGAATTCCGTTAAGTTGAAGTTGAGTGAACAAATCCGTGCGTTACGTAAAGTTTTTCTACGTTAAGTGAATGAATGTAAACGAACACATATAATTCAATGGAGTTCAACTTTCTCTAATGTTTAAGTTTTCGTACGTTAAGTTAAGTTAAGTGGATGTAAACGAAGCTTTAAGCCTCGTTTACATCCACTTAACTTAACTTAACGTACGAAAAATTATACTTAACGTACGAAATTTAGATTGGTTCCATTTACATTCACTTACGGTGGAGTGTTTGACATGCGCATCTGACAGTGACACAATATGAAATCTATTGCTTTTAACGATACACATATGTTCACGTGCACACAAGTTAGATCAAATTTCATTCATCCATGATTATAGTCAGTAATTGAGCTAAACATATTGCAAAAAAAACACAAAGACAACAAAATTCTAAACACATGAGTTAATTTTTAGGTTATGTACCTGTCACCATCATCTGTATTGTCAAAATTGAAAGCCTGTGATTGGTGCACTTATCGTACAGATTCTGTTATGTTGAAGTTGAGTGAACAATTCCGTACGTTACGTTAAGTTTTGCTACGTTAAGTGAATGTACACGAACACATATAATTCAATGGAGTTCAACTTTCCCAAATTTATAAGTTTTCGTACGTTAAGTTAAGTTAAGTTAAGTGGATGTAAACGATACATTACAAATAACGTGCAAAAAATCCCCATCAATATCGCGTCTGCGTCGCAAGTTATTAGCTGTCAAAAATGACCGAAATTGGTTTCTTAACAATATCGTGCTTAATTTTGATCAGACAACAATGAGCATTATTATAAAATTTGTAGATCTTTTAATTATCTACAGAAAAGTGTCTACACATTATTTAAGCATCAATTGCCGCATTTGTGTGCTAGGCAGCGGCGCGTTATGCCATCATGGGGCCCTGGGCAATTTAGAATTTGGGGCCCCCATATACAATGTTGAATTAAGAAGAATTACTTTTTTTATACAAAAATAATATATATGTACTAATAATACTGATATAACATTTCGGAACAATTAACAAAAATCATAAATAATAGGTAAAATCTTTTTGCAACAACATTAAGTACATACCTACATAATTATTTAAAGTAACAACTGATTATTCTTAAGAATTACAAAATAACTAATATATAGCTTAACAATATAAAAATAAAAATTCGTAGCAAGTAAAATATATTTTCTTAATAAATAAAGGGTATCCTTACAAATAAATATGATTTTAATATTTTAAATATTTCAAATTCCGCGATAGTTCATTCTTAAATACACCATCATCAATATATACATCAGATTTGTTGAGTGTTCTTCCACACACCGATCCATATGCTCTTGTTGCAATAATAGAATTATAATACACCAATACATCATACAAAATCAAGCATTCCAACAAGATGAACAGCGATTACGCAATAGAATAACATCTTACCTTATACCAGCAATTTGTCTTTTCAAAATCGACGAAAACCGAACAAAATGTCAACGGGTACACCATTAATACCGAATGTCACACATTTATCACGTTTTTTAAAGCAATACACCGATAGTTTTGATAGCAAACAGAGAGACGCGTAAAAATTGAAAGACGCTAACATTTTATTACGTCACGGGGTCTACAAACCGTTTAGCACGGACAAAATAAAAACATGCACGGACTGCCAATGCACATTGACACAGCATAGTAGGGCGGTGCATATTATTAGTGCGATGCTTGGATAAAAGGTGAAGCCAGATACCTGTTGAGTATCATTTTGGATTGGTTTATGTATTATTGGAGTCATAGTTTTACTACTACTGATTCTATGCGTGGTGTTTGAATTAACCATTGTTTATAATATATAATTTCGAATTTTAATGAATCGTTTGTGTGTTATATTATCAGATATGTATATGTCCTCTGAATGTGTACTTTGTAATTTGTGGTGCAATTTTATAGTTTTTTTGAGATGTTACTTATAATAAAATGTAATTTCCTATTTCTTTTTCTAACATTACCTAAGATTCCGATTCCATATCATCAAAAAATACAATTTTTCCGAATGCCTTCTGCTATATCAGTTTTAACAAGAAGAAACGTAACGTGTCAATATCTGGTCATCAAAGTTTAGAAGAAAGTAACCAAATAATCGGTTTAGGAAATGACAAGCTAGAAACTTTAAACTTTTGTATTTTACTCATGTTACTCATGTATTTGTAAGAAGCAGACCAAATTCCATTTTTTTAATATAGCTTCTTGTATATTTTCCTGTTTTTTTTTATACTCTTTTGAATTACAAATTGAACAGTAAAAACCGTATGTCCCTGAGGTTAGTGCAGAGGTGTAAATGTAACAATACGACTAAATGTTAAGTAATAAATAAAAGCTATTAATATATTATAAATAATAATAATTATGTTTATATTAATTAATATAAAGCAATTAAACAATGTTAAAAGGATTTCTACCGTGTCAATAGCTCGTCGTTTTTGAAAATGACTTAAGTTATAAATACAAAATACTTTTAAATATAAAGTGTGTTTTATTTCTAAGCTTTTCAAATTTGTAGCTCAAGCACTTTCCTAAAACTTTTATTGGAATGTTTTTCGTGTCAACTTTTTAGAAAGAAATATATTGAGTGCTTTACGTTTATTTTTATACACACTGTGTAATCATAAGGACTTTGAAATATTTACAGCATTTTGCAGATCGGAATTTTTATTTTACACTATTTTGGAGCAGTTATCGTTACAGAATAGAATTCCAGAACAAAAGGAAAAGTGTCGACTGAAAATCTTCGTAGAATTCATAGTTTTTCTCTTCTAACTTAGTCAAGGGCTTCTCTTTAGTCTTGTACAGTATTAGATATAGTTTCTTTTATTGCAAAAAAAACATGAGTAACTGCTAAAACTTCCTCCACTCTCTTTGGGGCCCCATAGGCAAGACTACTCTAAAGTTCAATTTGATATTCTTACTACGGTAATTTATTAAATACCTAATTAATTTATAATTTATAAAAGATTGATTTTGGTCCCCAACCGGCAGGAGCGCTAATATAAAATTCACTATTCTTGAGACGGTAATAAATTAGTTAAAGATTAGTTGTGGCCTCGCTGAGAGGAGCCTAAATCACCCTGCAATGTTAATAAGGACTGGCATGGTGTGGTAGTCTATTACGGAAGAGTTTCCAAAATACTGCTTTGGGCCCCCCCTGTTATTGGGGGCCCTGGGCAAATGCCCATTTTGCCCATGGGATAACGCGCCACTGGTGCTAGGTAATCTCTTTCGTGTCCCAAATATTGCACAACATGATTAAACATCATATTTTATAAAAACAAAAACAATAGCATGCAGTTTAAACGTGTCCATTTCCTTCATAAGGTTAAGAAGTGTTTTATGTAATCACCTTGTTTTTCCTTTGCGGAAATGCTCCAAAGCGTGTGGAAATACGTTCTTAAGTCTACGCAAGTAAAGGACAATTTACAGGAGTCAGAAAGTGACACCTTGTATACTATGTATGCCGTGCTACTCTTGCGAAAGGGTGATGCTTTTCAGTCATATTAAGTAAAGTTGCTTGTACGAACAAAATGCATATGACTTTTTTTGGTTGAGAACGTCTTGCTTCATATCTGCGTAATCGTTAACTGTTAACTTTTGAAGGACATACCCCGGAAATGATCCAGTTTTAGCTGCTGATCACCCACCACATAAATATGTTGTTACTCTTACTTGCTTTTGATGTTTTTTTCAGACGTATAACTAGAAAACACCAATTCATAAATAAACTATTTAAAGACATTTTATGTCGATCTAGACATTTTCTAGACACGTTATTTTAATTATTCTACAAATGGTGTATGCTAGTTTTGAATTTTTCCGAAGTGAATAGCTTTGTTTATCTAATTTCACTGGACTAAAAGTAATAACCGAGTTATATATGTTCACTTTTCTTGCCAACCAATTAATTTAACTGAAGAATTGCAACGTGCAAACCCAAACTTGCGCTTTAATTTGGTTTGTTTTGTGATCACTATAGTCTCATTGACACTGGCAAGTGGCGAGTTTTGATCAAAGTGAGCTCATCAAGTCAGAACTAAGGCCACTATTATGCAACAAAGTAGCTCTACATCTCAAATGGTGAGGGATATTTTAATTGTCCAAATGTGCGCCACCCTACCCTATCAGTCGTCAAATACATCAATTTTGTATTCACCACCGTTACTAATACAAAATGCATGGTCAAAACTCTAACATTTAACGCACATAAAATTATAAAACTTCTATTTATTTTACGAGTATAACCTGGATTTTGTGGTTGAGTTTTCAATGGAGTGCAAGGAAGATATTTTCCTCTAGTATGTAGAACATAATACACACATTATGAGTTATGACTAATAAAATCGGTATAATACGAGCACATAGTAAAGATAGTATTGCGAAATATATACGTAGGTAACATTCCTACAATACATATTTGTATTATCTTTTGATAATCGCCTATATACTGCCAATATTTGCCGATTGTCATATAAATTAAAGCAATACACCAATTGAAATGTATTACAGCGTCAAGTGTTATTGCGATTAGCAAACACTTTTATGCCCACATCTAATATATCAATTTTTCCTATAGATAAGGACGCCACATTAACTGTCAAAGAATGGCGGCTACATAGCGTCCAATCGCCAATTGAATTGAAGCATGAAGATAGTAACGAGTACGACCACTTTGAACCGTTGGAATTCCATGGACACTGGGATTCAGAAGGAGACGCCACATTTACAAATAATGGTTATACAGGTAGGTGTTTACTACTAATCACTTCCGACTATCAGAAGTTAAAAGATAACACCAAAACTTGAAGAATAATTGAGGCCTTCAGGCTTTAACAAAATATGTGTAGTAGAGTACCTTGTTGATCACTTCGAATTGTCGAACTTCTTTAACCTGATGCAATTTGTTTATCAGCATGTTTGTTGTTTTGTTGGACCAGCACCAACATTACTCACGTCGTCTTCTGTTTGTGACCTATCACTATTGCATTGCTCTTGACATAAATACATCAGTGTACAACCAAACAAGTACATACGTAAGACAATTTTACGTTCATGGCCAAATCAAAATAAGATGCCCAAATAAAAGTTTTCACTAAATACCAAAGTAAATATTTAACCTGTTTCATAAAACTAACAATAACAGTTGCCGAAAGTAATTCGCAGAACGATTTTAGAGAAACATCACAATAGTGATATTTTCTAAAATTAGCATATGACTTTGTTATCGCTTTGTTGAAAAAAAAAAATAAATCGATCTAAATGAAATATTGCAATTATAGCCATACAACTACCAATCATAAAAAGAAATCCAAGGTCACACACTTCAATGTGCTGTAGAAACCGTATTCAATTCGTCTAACCATTGATTGCGTCTAATGGCCCGGCCACACCAAAGTAATACTGTTGGCATTTGCAGCAACACAGTTCTCAGCAATAACGTTGACGTTTTCAGTACACTATTGGTGTTTTCATTCAGCAATACCGTTATTGTTTCCGGCAACGGCTGAAGTTTTCAGCAACCTCTTCGTTTGTTAGCCCGAGTACAAACAACTCCCAAACGTCGAAAGTTGCTGAAAACGTAAACCGACTTGCTTTGGGGTGGCCGAGCCATAACACGCCCTAATTTCAAAACTATTTATCAAAATTATGCCAAAAATCTATTTTTCGCTGAAGAAGGCATCATTGCCGAAAATGGTACCAAAAGTGAAATAAATCAATCTACAAAGTTGAGAAGCGTTTTTCTTGAACTGTTCCCAATCCCAACTTATTAACATGTAGTTGTTTACCTATCGATCTATCTTTTGATTTCTATTTATTATCATAGCTAAAGTTAAATAATTGGTGGTATTAAAAACAATAGTGTAATACACCCAATTAAAGTAATACTTGATGCAAAGTTAAACCGCATTTAAAATTGCAAGGTGTAACTTCTACAAAAATGCGGATATTTGAATAAACTAACAAACAAAATGTGGATAATTGAGGTGGCTTTCTAACAGAATACTTCAGAACTGGTCCAAGTTCCTCACTTATGCCACAAGGTCTTTAAAATACACCAAAAACATTACTTTGGTTTACCCGGTATAATTAGGCGTAAAAACTAATTTCTCTGAATTTTATAGAAACCCACGACGGGGATTTTATGTATTACTGAGTTGCATATTGTCACAAAATAAATCAAATATTTTTTCTTTAGTCTCTTGGATAATAATCGCAACCGCAAGTTGCGGTTCTCTATAAATCTGAAATAGTATACTCACTTATCTTCCTGCAAAAAAACTAATCTGCTGTTCTTGAGAAATTCTTGCCTATTATATTGAAATTATTGTGTCGATAACAAAATAAAACAGGACTGGAAAACTTTTAACAATAGAAGGACGTCAGAGATGAGTGATCAAAGATGAGTGATGACTGATGTCTATGTCTGGTGGAGGTTATAAAGATAACAGTAGATTATCTGACAAAATATTGTCTAGCTTGAATAAATCGAACCGCTTATTTTTTTGATGAATTCTTTTCAAAGAACAAAGAATCTAGATTTCAGAAGCAAGCTGTTACTGACTATACATAATTTTGCAGTTTTCTTTTGTTTCAGTTGTTTACCATTTCCATTAAAATAGTGAAATCATAAAAAATAATAATTAAAAGATAACAAAAGTTCCATTACTCAAACATTTACAATAGTACAATCGTGTTTAGATTTATTGCTTAATTAATTCAATGGCAGTTTATAGGTGTGATATGTCCACAATATTAAGGTATTACACATTTAATTGCAAAACCAAATATAGGATTACCAATGTTAAACATAACGAAATTTATACAAAATGCGATAGACTCAATTCTGTTTATGCATGTGTACGTAAATATGGAACCGCAGATCCAATGCCATTAGCCCGTAGTCTGTAGTTCCCCAGAGAAGAAAGTTAATCTCGCAATTCACAGAAGTACTGACCTATCTCCATCCTTAATTTACATGATATGGCACCAGCCAGTCTCGGTTACGATACGATATCTACTATATCGCTATTTACATTATCTTTACAAAGTGAGTGAGTAATCACGTGCTCGACCGCTATTTCAGTCTCATTTGGAGTTTCTAATCGTCCGCAGCATAATTATTCTGCTGTCGATTCAATCATCAGTCACGTGTATCTTAATTGACCCTTTTTAAATTCCGCGCAATTGTTTTTTTTCTCGCAAGCTACCATTTTTAGCGACGTCAATCAAAGATCACGCGCCTTTCGAGTTGGTTTACTTTTTTATGCAAATCGAATTGGCCATTATATGGAGATACGGTTTTTGAACGTCATGATGGATTAATAAGTGCGACCAGGATATTTCTTAATCGTTTTGTTATTCAACAACATCGCCACATGTGGTGTTAAATTATAAATTTGATAGGTTTCAAAATAATTACAATCTACAAAGGAGAAAATATGAAATGCCTCAGGATCCACTGAATTAGTGCCAGTTCAACTTCTCACGCATCTCCAAAACGAAAACTTTACTCACGATGTTGCAGAAAAATGTTAATCCCAAACAAGCCCCAGGTTGTGCGACTTGACAACTGGAGAGGTATTTAAGCAGCTTCCAAGAAATGCTGTAGTAATGCTGCGTTCCAACCAGGGTTGCCACCTGTCCTCGTTTGACGAGGATTGTCCTCGTACGAATCATTTCTCCTCGTGTCCTCGGCGTGATACCATTTGTCCTCGTGTACACAGATTTAATTGTTTTTAAGAAATATATTCTTTTGAATTTATTGTTTGGATCAAAACATATTTCTTTGACGCCAACTATATTTACTTCATTGTATATTCTAGTTTATCTGCTTGTAGAGATTAATTTATTTGCAATATTTATTTAAGTCAAATAATTATTTTTGGATTCAAACAAAGATTACTTTCCTTTAAAGTAATATTTTTATTTTGACTTAAAAAGACGTTTCGGTACACCAAAGAAATCTAAGATCTATTGAATTCAAATATTTATATTTGTATACAAGAAGCGGTATTTCCTTCAAAGAAATATTTTTGCTTTGGCTTAAAAATAGGTTTACTTCCGCCAAAGAAATTAGATTTTGATTCAAATGAATATATTTTTAGTGTAAATACCTCATCCAACTGTATTGTTAGAAAGCGCTGTAAACACTCTCCTCGCAGTTTGGCTTTATCTTGAGTATAAATAGTAGACTGGTGAAAGCCTACCGTTCAGTTGATGTCATGCGTCTGGCTAAATTGTTAAAAAGGCTGTGTTATCGGCAGTATAGAGCACAGTGCATGCAGGTTCAAGTTCCGATTCAGAATCAGCGTACACTTTTCTATCCTAACAATGACTAGATGTAGGTCTGGGGAAACCAACCACTGGTCCAGGATGTGCGACATCACAAAAGATTTTTACTGTACCCTTCGAAAAGCATTCGAACCATTTATGGCAACCTTAAAATATCGCATTTTAACTCAACCAACAATTTAAAAAATTTTAATTCTTTCATTCAACACCATTAACCATTAACCATTAACACAAATTTATTAATTTAAGGATATATACATTATGAATGAACACAATTTCAGATATAAAACATACGGTGCCTTGCGCCGTGGGCGCTTATCCGAAGGTACATTTACAAACTGAAATATGAAACGATTTACCCGCCAGTGAGTGAACAGCTTGGCGGGTAAATTTTTAAAAGCAAACGACGATAAAACGATAAAAATGCTTTACATAAATATTTAAAAGGATGTAAAACGTTTTGATCTAAAACTTATTGATTAAAACACTAACACGCTCAGCACGCACACGCAGCTACCGCCACCGCCTTCGACGTCTCCTCCGTTGCTCCGGCTCAAACTCATCGTCATCGGTGGCGTCCAGCTCAGCATCGTGTTGCTGAGCTCCTACGTCCGCGTCGCCTTCTTCGTCATCCCTAGGCTGCTCAGGTGGTTCCGGCGCTGCAACCTCTGGCAGTGGTGGCAGAAGGTTGTGTAGCTCGAATGGAAAGCGATGTTTTCGCATCCTCGCTTTATCGGTAATGTCACATATGAGGGGGTTCTCATGCCGAATGGTTTTTTCATAAAATTTTGTGACGTGTTTAGCCAAAATGTCATTAATAAAAGGACACGCAGCGCGAGTATGTAAACTTACAGTACGGTCATATCGATCGGCTCTTAAAATAATACGTAGAATTTTGTTTTGCTGGACCTGAACACGTTTCAAATGTGTACGCGCCGCGTTGCCCCACACTGGCGCCCCATAAAGCATTCCCGGTCGAATTATCGAATAATACACGAGTTTCTTATTTGCGAAATTTAGAACACTATTACGACAAATTAGCGGGTACATTGTTGGAATGTTCCCGCTTGCTATTTGTATAATTTTGTTGATCTGGTTCCTGAATGTTAACCTTTGATCAAGATGCACACCCAGATACTTTACGCACTTTTTGAGAGGGACTGGCACTTCGTCAATTTTGACAGGGTAGGGAAGGTGTATCGGGCGGTTTAGTTTGCTAAAAATCACGAGTTCCGACTTGGCAGCATTTAACCGGAGCTTCCATTTCGCGTAATATTTCCGTAGGACATTAACGTGAATTTGGATCATGCGAGATGCTATTAAGGGGTGAAAATTTCTCGCATAGATCGCCGTGTCATCCGCGTAAAAAGCTAATTTTGTATTTCTTAATTTAGGGGTGTCCGAGATGTAAATATTGAAAAGATGGGGAGATAAAATCGCGCCCTGCGGTACGCCACAGAAAGTTTCCTTACTTGAGGACATTTGATCATTGACCCTGACCATGATTTGTCGGCCTTCGAGGTAGTCTCGGACTAGTTTAATTAAATACGCGGGGTAATTATTCGTAATTAATTTGTGCAATAGTCCGATTATCCAGACTCTGTCAAACGCCTTTTCAATGTCCAGGATCAACATGGCCATATGATCTCTCTTGTTGAAACTTTCCACGGCGTCCGCAACGACGCGAGCAATTTGGTGGGTGGTCGAATGTCCGGATCGAAAGCCAAATTGTTCGTTAGGATTCATTCAACACAATCATAATTACTTGAACTAAATAAATCTCGTTCGTTATAATATACAAATTGTAAATTTTAATTGAAAACTTAAGTTGTTTGACACATAAACGCTCTTTCTACCATGCGCATATTTCAAACAAATGCGTTTTTATCCGCAATTTATTCTTTGCCTCTATTGAAACACCATATTTCTTTGATGCATATTGCAGATTGCAATGCATATTTACTTGAATTAAACAAAGTTTTCTATCTGTGTACGATGAAATTGTGCTACCTAACCTACCCCTACAAATGTTTTGAACAGTTTGGTAAGATTTTGATATTTTACGTTTTCTCCGACGTACTACGTCTTATATTAATTACAGCAATGATGAATGAATGCGCCACCTAAAAAAATTAACGGAGATACAAAATTCAACAGTTCCTGGCTAACCACCAAAAAGTCGAAGTTTAAGCGAAACTGCGGTTTACATAGTTTTTGGGAATATATCTAAATTTAATTTTTATGTGATATTACTACAGCAAAATATTGTTTTTGCATATTTAATAATGTAATGTAGTATTTGTTTCTTGTTATATTTCAAGAATATTTTATTTTATTATTTGATTGTGCTTTATGTGGCAGTATGATGTGGACATATTGGATATGACATAATATTTTCACCCTCGTACTGTCCTCGTGAATGATTACAAAAAGGTGGCAACCCCGGTTTCGACTAAAGTATGTGCCAAAACTGTGCACTATGCATGAGGCAGAGGTCATCATGATTATGATGAAAATAAAACCCGGAAAACGCCAGATGAAACTAAAAATAACAGCATGAGTACCACAGGGCAGTGTTTTAGAGCCGCTTTCTTTCTTCTCCTGCTCTTCACCAGCGACCTCCTACATTAGAAACTGGCAAATATTTAATATTAAATAAATTGACTTAAAATGCAGTAACCATTCATAATTGAGCAATAATTTTAATAATTTTTACTTTCAAAACACAATTTGTATCCGTTTTTCGTAAACTGTGTAAGATCCATTATTCATTTCTTAAGCCATACGTAACATAAACGTTTTATAAAACAATTTGTTGATTAATGCAAACATCCTGGTCTTTGAACACCTACATATTTGTTTATCTAAACAATTTGTCGTCAACACAAATCATAACAATCAAATTACACTCCACACAACAATTGAAAAGTCAATGGACCCATTACAAGCTTGTCTCTCAATAGCATGCAATAAGGCTTCAAAATTGGTTGTAGAGTGTGCGTATTTCATATAATATGTAATAATAAATGGATAATCAACAAACTCTAGTCTAATTACTCGCGTATGACCTTCGTGCACGTCATGAATTATGCAGTATGCGACGTTATGACCGGTAAGCGTACCGAGTCACTTACCGTTCTGTGATGCGCATGCAAATGAGCTTTTCCCTGATTAGTTATTTATAAACAACGGTAATCTAGTAAAAACCAGAAAGCAACGTTCTATTTACGTTGACTGTAAAAGTGGAAACACTGTAATTGTAAACTAATACATTTTACAACTTATAGGAAAGGTGTCTGGTCTGGAGAGTGTTACCTTAGGTGTTGCTATGGATTTTGGCATAAATATTTACGGCACTACCTACTTTATGGATGAAAAACTATTTTAAAACAAACTTTTTTAATGGCCAGTGTTACAGACCAGCAAAATCCGAAATATAAGAACGAAATGGATTTTAAAATCATCTACTGCGGTTTTCTATCGGCTTTATTAGAAATTTAAGAACCTGCGGAGAATACGAGAGACAAATGCCAACCAACACTAATTTTTCTTTTTATCCGCAGCGAGCGCTCTGATCGATAAATTGCCATTATTTAGCAGCTGGCGCTATCCAACTATAAAACGCTTCTGAACTTACACTACAAAGAATTCCACAAAAGCAATTTAATAATAATAATAAATCATTTATAGAATGTATTGTATAAATAACCTTTTAATGAGGAAAATCTATTTTTTCTACTTTGCATTCACAATGCACACATTGTAACACTGTTTTCGGTGTTACAATTAACACATTGTAATACCGAAAACAGTAACATTTTTGTCTGATTGGTACAGTGATATCAAATGCCATATGTCAAACGTACAATACATAACCCAACATAACCACACACTGCATCTTCTTAATCGCTTGCAATCACATAAACTGCGAAATATCAATATTCTATACATATTTAAACATGGGTGTAGCCTGCTATAGTATGGCCAAAGGATTGGGGCTTTCTTAGTTTTGCTGTGTTCATTAAAATACGCCAGCATGACGTTTACGGTGATGTTTTACGACTCTAGTAAGTGATCGTTATCATTCTTTTCAACTAAACATCAAATCTCCTTTTCAGATATAATTCAAGGACCACATTTACTTTAATAAGGTATTATGCGAAGATCAAACCTACATCGTAGATACGAACGATTTTAATTACTGCTGCGAGATTGTATATGCGCAATAAATGGTTTATCAGCATACACGTACGAAGCTATAGTACATTTAAAGTGTAGAGGATTTCTTAGTTTATGTAACATATAAGTTTTCGGTAATATTTTGGACGCTTGGATGCTCGGTTCAATTCATATTCGTTTTTGTCCGTCGCTTTCGACTTGGTCTTAGTTCTGGTTCTGTGCAACGTATTTGTATTACCTCCATCACATGTAATTTTACTAAGTATAATTTATTCTAATAAACTACTTTGCCGAAATTAGAATTGGGTTTCAATTATAAGTGCTTGTAAATATATAAGGCGCAACGGCTACGTAGCGGAATTAGGTAGACACCGCTATTAAACGTTAAGCGGTTATAACAATTCTTTAGTAAGTTCTTGTTCTTCGAAGTAACTAATCAGTCACCGCCAAACACTTCTATTCTGATTATTACACTTATGAAACCACTATTTTAAAATTGTTAACTTTTTAGGTTAAGTTTCATGTATTTATCACAGTAGGGTTAACAGTGTTGCCCCAAGCTCCATTATGATCATCGTTGCGACCTCGCTGAATATTTATTCAAACTTGTAGGCTAAAGTAGAGTAAAATTATTCACAATTAGATTTTGTCATGATTTTATCTCATCGATATCATCCTTAACGAAGTTGACAGTTACTACAGTGCTACCACGTGGTACCCGCAAAATACCCTAGATTCTAATTTAGCGCGATATAGTAACCACAATTTCTAAATTTATATAAAATTAATGACGCAAAGTAGAAAAAATAGTATATTACACTCGTTTTATAAGACGTATTGGTGCACTCGTTCCATTTGGGCACTCCTCGCTACGCTCGTCGTGCCCAAAACAACTCGTGCGCCAATTTGACGTCTTATAAAACTTGTATAATGATATACTATTATCCGAAAATTCCTGGAAGTTGTTAGCATGCATAACTTGTTTCAAAATATTTGTTATTGTTTTGTTCAAATAGTTGCAACTTTTTCAGCTATGAACTTCAAATATTTTGAGATATATCCCAGATGATATGTGATAAAAGACGATAATGTGGTTATTCGGTTTCTGAAACTCCCATAGGGGTGAAAATGAGGTAAATTGGTTTTACATTGATAAATTGACGATTTACAACTCAAAGAAACACCTATTTGGGCATTTTCAGATTTTCATTAGTTGTTAACTTCCAACAACCAAAATGACCTTATGGATTCGATTGTATCGTCAATATTACATATATAAGCAAAAGGTAAAAGGTCAATTTGATAGGGCATTTCTTGTACAAATCTCATTTTCATTTGGTAATCATGGTATCTTTTTGCGTAAAAATGGGCACAAAATATTAAAGCATCTTGTCTTTTTTATGGTCTTGCAAAATATGCTTAACTTTGAACCTTGAACTTAAAAAGATGATAGAAGCTAACATAAAATGGAATGGCGCTGTGCAAAATGAAGTACCAAACAGTATGGTGGTCCAAATATATACCTTGCAATATCTTTTTTTTGCTGGAGGGCAACGATCCCCCCAATCATTTAGATTCCTTTAGATTCCCTGTATATCTTTTTGTATAAAACATCATCTAGCTAACTCTATCATAGCTATTAAGACATTTGTCTTTTTATGGTATTATTCTAGAATTTTGGAAACTTGTTTCAGATATTGATTGATCTCTATCACCATATCTAAGTACAGTAGAGCGTCGATAATCCGAACCTCCTTAATCCGAACGTTCGCTAATCCGAACGTTCAAAAAAAAATTATAATAAAATAAATCACTGAGTCACCTAGGGAAAAGCCATTCTTGTCAGTTCCTGAAAGAAAAAAGAAAAATTTTGCTGTTGTTTTATATTTTCTATCCAATAATCGTATTTTCCACTTAGCTGCAATATTTAATAATCCGAATAACTTTCGGTCCCAATTAGTTAAATAAATAATAAATGAATAAGTAAATCATAAATCATAGTAAATCATAATAAATCATAAATAAATCATAAATATCCCTTAGATATCCCTTTGATACCCTTCGATATCTCTTCGATATCCTTCGATATCCTTCGATTTTGACTTTTTGACATTCCTATAGTTTAAGAAGAGCGGAATCGAATAAATCATAATAAATCGTAAATTTCATAAATAAATCCTTTAGATATCCCTTTCATATCCCTTCGATATCTCTTCGATATCCCTTCGATATCTCTTCGATATCTCTTCGATATCCCTTCGATATCCCTTCGATATCCCTTCGATATCTCTTCGATATCCTTCGATTTTGACTTTTTGCCATTCCTATAGTTTAAGAAGAGCGGAATCGAATGGTGTTGGTTTTATTAAGATTAGACTTCTATCCAATACTCGTAGTTTCTAGTATTTAGCTGCAATATTTGATAATCCGAACAATTTGGTAATCCGAATCGCCTTCAGTCCCAATTAGTTCGGATTATCGACGCTCTACTGTACCTACCTTTTCAAATAACTAAAAATAAAACTTGAACATTTGGAAAATCCAATGATTAATTTATTGTTTTATTGCAGCAACATTAACCTTCCAAAATCGTGGTGAGTTGCCTCATCTCCTCGGAGGACCACTTCACAACGACAAGTACGTTTTCGAGCAGTTGCACTTCCACTGGAGCGATGACGACCATAGCGGCTGCGAGCACATTTTCGAAGGCATAGCGTAAGTTCTACTTTCCGTATGATCGATGATTTATTAAGTTACTTCCTGATAACTGACCTTGCCCGTTATCTTCCCATGTAGATTTTCAATGGAAGCCCACGCGGTTCACTACAACAGCAAGTACGGCTCCTTCAAGGATGCCGTCGACAAGCACGATGGTCTGGCCGTTGTAGCCTTCTTCTTGCAGGCCACCGATGACTTTGAGAACGAGTGTTTCAAGAAATTAAGCGAGGCGGTCAAGGATATCGTGAAGATCAACAGTTCGACCACTGTCAGATCAGGTAAGGTCATAGAAAATTTACATAACCTTCGGGCTGTTGTTATACTTATTTTTATTTACATGCCTCGATTAAGGTCCTCGATTGTTATTTCCAAGTCAGTAAATAAATACGATTTGCATTTAATATGCATGCTGCCTAGTCAGCTATCTGCGGTTGAGATCAAGGTAAAACAGTAGGTTTTGCATTAGTATTACATATTGTTAATATTATTCAACTTTTAAAATTTTTTTGCAATCCATCATTGTTTGAGAAACAAAGGAATTAATCAGTTTCTTACTGCTATATTCTGATTAAAGAAAAACACAACAACTTGAAATGTTTTTTTTATTCCGATGTAAACAATACTAAAATCATAAGGAACAGTAACATTACAAAAGATTACGACGGCAACCATAAACTTATAACCAATGAATAAAGCTATACCAGATAAACACACATAACTTTTTGTTGAGATAAAAGAACATTTTGCAGGAAGATGAAAAAACTGAGAAGATTTTAGATGCTACCAAAACTTGTTAATTCACAAACAATAGCAAATGAGGAAAATCAATGAATATATAAAAATCAATTATTGTAGGACTGACTAGAATACAAAATATTATTACATACATAGGCTGTGTACACTTTTGTTTCGCATTTTTTTATTCAATGGAATTAATATGAGAAAAAAGTATCTTATGGACTTAAATTGCTTACAAGTCCTTTTTACATATAATGGCATCTACCATTCGTACGTAAATTTGTTGGTATTAGAAATTCGGTTCTTTTATAAAATTGGTAATAAGGTTATTAAATAAGGTGTTAATAATGCTATAATTTAAATGGAAAATTTGATATCATATTATATGTATCTAGTTCTGTACTAAAAAAATGAACACAGACAAATATTGGTTGCTAGCAGAATATGTCAACCGTTTTAAATTCACGAATAAATAAATATTCTAAGCATGACGGAATGTTGTGAATAATCCAAGCTTTCCGATGAAATCCAAGAAATATAAAACTATGTTACTTGGAAGAAATAGTTGATTATTATTATCCCAAATCGAAAGCACAACAATGTATGTGCAAATGTTGAAATTTTGGAGGGACATACGTCAAAAGCAGAAACGTTCTATGCACAAATGATACAGTATGTTTTAAGACTGTGTTAAAAGTTGAACCATTCACACAGATAAATTTAATACCACAAATTAATATCGTTTTAAGTTAAAATGAAAGTTTTTTCAAATTTTATATTGTAACCAGGTTTCCTATCTGAGTTTGAGTTTAAACATTTCAATTATTGTAAAATAAACTAAATGCTATATGAAGGCGATTAGGCATGCTGTGGAAATATCATCAAACTATACCATAGAATGATTTTATTACAACAAATTGAAATTTTTAAATTTAATTTATTATTTAATTTTTTTTACAATTCATGTGATTACGCATTATTAGTATGGTTTTGTTTTTATTTCATACCATTTATTTTTATACCCCACACATTTACTGTGGTGAGGGTATATTGAGTTTGCCACAAATGTCCGTCTGTGTACACGATAAGTGCCGTAATTTTGAAGTAATTGATCTGAAATTTGGTATACAAGCTTATCTCTTAAGTAAGGACAAGTTCGTGAATGGGCAAAATCGGTTCACTTTTTTTATATATTTTACGGTGGGGGGTATTTTAACTTCAGCACGGCTGAAGATAATTTTCTTACTAGTTTTTTAATTGTATATCTACACATTCAGTTGAGATAACTCAGAAACGAAGAAATATTTACAAAAAAAATAGTAAAACTATTTCATTTGAACTCTAATGATATTACATTTTTTCAATTAACAGTTAATCATTATTAACACGGGTAATTATGAACAACTTGTAATAACAAGGAATTGAAATTGTCTAATTATAATTTGACGTGTAAGTATATCCTCAATACTGAAATTTCGAAGTACCGTTACTTTGGTATCAACCTTCTATCGGACAAATGAATCGTCAAAATCGAATGAGCGGTTCTGGAGATTATCAACTATAAAATTATGATTTCCTTTTAAATTATTTTCATTTTGCGTACACCGCAGTGTATTTTGCTTAAATAATTGTGTGTAAATATCGATTAAAGCGGAGAATTTGAAAATAACAGATAATGAATTGAAATAATGAAATTGTCAGCCATTGCATTCGAAAATAATCTTTACAGTTGAATGAATAACCGTGGACCGTGGTATGCCTATGAGGTTAAACTTCTTGCTCAAAAACCATAAATACACATTTTGATATAGCACTAGATCTATAAATGCTAAACCAGTTCTCGACCTGCTTAAAATAATTACATAATACACGAGTAACTAATTTGATATTTTCTCTTCTGCAGACGGTCTCACGTGGATTGAGGAAGCAGCTGAATGCAAAGGCTATTATACTTATCAAGGATCCTTGACAACTGAACCATACTTCGAGAGCGTCACTTGGATCATCTACCCGAAACCAATCCACATTTCTCGCGAACAGGTCAACAATTTCCGCAACATGAAATCAACTCCTTGCGAACAACACAACATCGTAAACAACGTGAGACCAGTGCAAATGCCGAAGAAGAAGCTGGACATCTTCTACGCCAGATCGCACAAGGCTAGTGAATAACAAGATGGATTTGATCAGCGTTACATTAGTAGTTGTGAGAACATGCCTGCACAAGTATTATTCGATTAGTTTGTTAGATTTTATTCTTTATAAGAAATTGACGGTTGTTGATATTTTATGTATTCTTTTCAAATACAAGTTGTTTAAATTCGTCATTTATATGTGCTGTATATATCTATTATATTATGAACTGTTGTTTAACTTTATATATTTATATTCCTAGACTATAGAACTAATAACAGAGTAGATTGTAGCTTATTTCCTAATAAACGACTATAGACTAACAGATATTAATTGTTTTATTTGATATATATATATATATCATACTTTTTTACCCAAGGCAACCAAAGGTACATATAACTTCCAATTCTAATTCTATACCATCATCAAAATTTATAACACATATATTTTGACCACGCTATGCTACGAAGACGGCCAATCTCGTAGTGCTGGTCAAGAAAGCAGCCACTGCAGGTAAACCGCGAAAGGCCCATCTGCCTCCTGAACACCGTCAACAAGCTGATGGAGCACCTGCTCGTGGTCAGGCTAAAAGCGGAACTGGAAGAAATAGCGGCCCCAACTGGTAATCGGTTTGGATACCGAGGAGGAAGGTCAACGGTAGACGCGGTGAGATGTGTTACGGAGATGGCAGAGAGGGCAAACCAGGAATCACAGAACACAAAGCAATTCTGCATGCTGGTTGCTCTCGACGTAAACAACGCCTTTAGGACCAAGTATAGTGACGTGACCGCACCATAATAACGTAGCGTAAAAAGATCAATGTACATAATCTCCACTCCGCGATTATAGTGCCGCTCGGTAAACCGTAAAGATCGTTCTCGACCGCAACGAATTTTATCTCCTGCGTGTTACGTCTTACGTTTTCCGGCGTATGCGCGCGTATGGCGCCATCTGTACGTGTACCGGCGAGTGAATAGCAGTTTCCCGTAAGTTGTAGGTTAACTGATAGCATTTTGATAGTTTGTGGCAACGAGAACACAGAACGAGAACAACTTCAAAATTAATTGTTGCTACAACAAGCCCTTCGTCCATAATTTATTATATCTACCACGATCTACCACTGCTTAATACAATCAACAATAATACTGACATGTGACGTTATGTGCCGTTGTGCATATACTTCTCCGCTAGATGGCGCTCATTTGTTTAAGATCATTGCGGCACTATAAATACTAATTTCGTCGTCCGGAACTGCATGCGGTACGGCACGTTACGGATTGCGTTTCTGCGGGACTATACTTGGTCCCTTAACACCGTGACGTCGAAGCATCTCATCGCAGCAATACAACGGAGAAGATTGAGTCCATATCTGTTGAATATGATCTGCTGGTCCTCAGGGATAAGAATGACGAAGAGGACCGACACAGAGCAGTGGCGTCCCGCAGGGGTCCGTCCTGGGGCCAACGCTTTGGAATGTCCTATATGTCGGAGTGTTGCGACTGCACGGAGTCAAGCTGGTGGCGGATACGCGGACGATCTCGCATTGGTCGTCACAGCAACCATGTGCGCAGAGTTGGAGGAGAACGCAAATCTCGCCAACCACAGTGGATGGAGACAAGAAACCTTGAACTTGCCGCCGAGAAGACAGAAGCGATGCTCCTCACCGGAGGGAGGAAATGAACACCGGTGACGCTGACGGTGGGAAACAAGAGACAGCGTTAAGTATCTGGGGGTGAGGATCGAAATAATCCCGAAGGCAAGTTGAGGAAGTGGCATAGAGCGGTGAGAACCATCGGGGCTCTGCTAAGGCTTATGCCTTGAGTGGAGGGACCGTCGGCGGCTAAGAAGAGGGTATTGGCGTCGGTCGGGGAATAGGTGATGCTATATGCAGCGCCCGTCTGGCCCGCCGGGCAGACTGAATGGGATGAGGACAACAACGGTCGGTGGACGCATCGACTGATACCGGATCTAGTAGGGTGGCCGAGTAGGAAGAACGGAAACGTGACGAGCTCACCAAAGCCCTAAATGGGCACGGATGCTTTGGGACCTACCTTTACACATTTAAGACGACGGATGGCTCCGAATGCACAGGTTGAGGAGAGGAAGAGACACACCGCAGCACACGCTATTTACACGCCCCCGCTGGGTACACTATAGGAGGGATTGCCCACGCAGGGATGACCTTAGTGTAGGAGTAATGATACGGAGAATGCTGCAAAGCCCGGAAGCGTGGGCGCAAATCATCCGTAACATAGAAACGATACTCCGAGGAAAGGACGAGGAAGACAAGCGACGCGGAGCCTCTTTCTTCTCCCGCCCGTTAGGGTATAAGCGACAGGGACGGTCTAAGGGACAGACGGAGAGAAATGACCACCGTAGGAAAGCGACCGGAAAACCGGCACAAGAATGCTGCCGGACAACCGGATCATATAAAAATAAGGTCCCGGAAATACTGGATCACAGACATCTGGATACAACAGAACCTGGCGAGGAGCCGCAGGAGAAAAAAGAACTCAGATTCAGAAAATAGGTTAAGATGTGTCCCAGTGAGTGCGCGAGGACGCCTGTAGTTAGGGTAAAGTGCATGAACTATGAACACTTAAATAAACTTTTTAAGGTGCGCGCTCCGACTGATATTTGTTGTATTTGTATTGAAAATAAAGTCACTAGACTGCGAATGGGCCCAATTTTTATATTCAAATTGTCCTTTTTTTGTTAAGTAAGATGCCGCTGCGATGCAGAATGCCTCACGGCGATACCAGGCAGCACGGTGGAGGTGGGTTCTTCCTGGGTCTCTTCGCCATTAAAAAAAGGGTCTGAACATAGCTAAGCTTCTAATTGAAGAAATGATTCATTGATGCGACTTACGCACTACGGTAGCCAAGTAAACCTCTTTCATTTTTTTTTGTTTTGGAGCTAGAAATAAGCGAAGCGGTGCACGTAGTGGTCTATAGATTGTAATCTTTTTTTTTATTTTTTGATGTGTGCTGATGTTTCTTTGCAAACTTTCCAATTGCGTTTGTTACTACTTCCATCTCAAGATTCGTGTAGCTAATTCTGTTTCTAATATACCAAGGTACAGTGTGTTTCTGAGCACCCTATGGGAGCGTTGAATGATGTTTATATTGCTTGTGTTAGTGCAGCCCCACAGATGGTTACCATAGGTCCACAAAGGTTTGACCATCTGCCTGTAAATTAGGAACTTATTATATGTCGACAAAGCCGGTTTTCTACTAATAAGCCAGTGGGCTTTTTCAAATTTTGTCGAAAGCGTAGGCCACATAAAGAAATATAGAGAGAGAAATATTTCTATTAACGTTTTTCTGTGGACCTGATCGATTGTCGAACGTTTCTTTCTGAATCCAAACTAAACAGAACAATCAAATAGTCAAATAGCTTTCCAACCGGTTGGCACATACTTAAGCTTAAATGCTGCATTGGATAGCAATTCTACTGATTCCCGTCCTATAGTGCCACAGTGCCTATAATTTCCACATAATATTATGGATATTTAATATAATGAGTCCTTCTTCCTTTTTTTCTTCAGTCAAACAATTGCCTTTTTAAAGCAACGTATTGCCTGTAACGTGGTGATGTAAACAATCGCGCGTTTTAGTTCAAGATGTTAGGTGTCAACGTGGACACTCCGCCTGTGTGTCAAAATTTGACAAGTACTACTTATTTACAACTGTCACTTCCGGGAGCATCCATTTGTACAGTCTTCGCTCAAAATTTTCAGTGAATTGCAGATATAAATAATAATGTCCACAAAGGATGTGCAAAGAACGAATGAGGACGAGTCAGGTAATGTCAACAACGCATGACAGTCTTGGATGTGTTTATAATGCCCAGTATCACAAAAACCTGTTCTTTTTCTACTCGCAGGACTAGAGTACGATGGAATCAAAGTTATTCAGGAATACATGCTCAAAGCTGAAATTGGTGAATCGCCAATCGACATCAACTTGGCGAAAACCATCCCAATAAACTTGCCTCCTTTACAATGGCACCATCACGAACTCCCCCCCAAAAAGATGAAGTGTACCAACACAGGACACACATGTAAGGCAGTTATTTCCATAAGGCTTTTCGAAAACTAATATCTAAGCATTGCACCGGTTTCCACTCAACTCAAAATTACGTCATTTAGCCAATTCATAATAGTACGTAATCGCTTCCCCAAAAGTATAACTAACAAAAGGGTGATAATTTAATTTGTAATTCCTAAGGAGTTATCACCAAGATTTACATTGACCCCATACCTACTATAACGGTTACCTTTGACCTTGATGTGACGAACTGACACTTTTCTGCATAGTAACGAGGTGTGGTGTTGTTATCACGTCTTCTCCTTGTTGATTCCTCTTTTTGTCGCCTTTTTATCTTCGTTCTTATCGCTGGCCAAAGAAATTAACGAACCACTAAGAATTGGTCACCTTTTCAAAGTTCTTTGCCCTTCCTACTCATTTTGATTTTTATTTATTTAGTTGTAGATTGATCTCTCAGCAATAATATTGGCGTATGTACATAAAATATCGATAAAGAAACGCATCCTCATTCAACCACAGTATTGCTGCTGATCTTGGAGCACTGGGTTATGATTTTATACGTTTGTATTGTTTGTTAATTGTTTATTCAATTTTAGTCACTACAAATTTATGTACCTTTTTTACAAGGTGTCAAAATATTAATAGATATAGTTTGCAGCTTCATCACGCAGCGTTTGACGCTTTCCGACCGTTTGGAAATTATTAAAAAATATTACCAAAGTGGGTGATTTTATATTAGGTTTGCAATTTAACCTAGTATTACTATTTATGTATGTATGTCTTGAATATTAGGCATTTGTCCTGGGTTTTTAAAACCCTGTCCTGTCCTGCGTAGTCAATGTTTTAACCCGGCAACCATAGGGTTAAACCATAGGGCCCATTTATAGAAATGGGCAGTAGCCACTCTAGTCTAAAGCCAATTTATATCCGAAAAATAAAATTTAGCCTTTGCTTTGATGTATGCGAACAAAGGCTCTGCCGACCACACACAGAAGTGCCGCCCTAGAACTTGCGGCTTTTGCCGTCTTTGGCGGCGCGGTACGTCGGCTATCCTCAAACAAACCGCTTTTACACAAATCGACGCTTGTTTCCACTATCCCCACCAGTTGTTCAGAAAATAAGTGGTGTTGTTTGCCTCTTGACTTCCGAACTACGAACTCGATCAGTCTTTGTGATTCCACGACGAAAGCTGGATGGTTTATTACGTGTTCTCCATTATTGTAAATCCGTTTGTCGGTGCATTGGTTTAAATCTATTTAGTTATTACTATGTAAAATTGTAGTGATAATGAGCGCTAAATGGCACCAAGAACGTCCGCACATCTCAGGAGGACCATTATTTGGAAATTATGTCTTCTCTCAGCTGCATTTCCACTGGGGAAGGAACGATATGGAAGGCAGCGAGCACACAGTCGATGGGTCCCAGCAACCGTTGGAGATGCACGTCGTCCTCTTCAAAAGTTGTTACCTAACGCAAGAAGCTGCGCTGAAGAAGAAAGACGGCATAGTCGTCTTGGTGTACTTCTTTAAAGTAGGTGTTGTTTCTTGTTATTGTGAGGTGTGTTAAAAACATTTTGTGGTAATCTAGTTACAAGCTGGAGATAATATTGCGATGGAGATAATTACAGACGCGATACCGTACATCCAGGTGCCCCATAGTTCTGCTAGGTTGGATAACATGCCCCTGAGCTTCTTGACAATTCCGTTCGAAAAGGATTATTTTATGTACTGGGGTACGGTCACCACCACAGAGTGCGTGCATTGTCTCTTATGGCTTATCAGCAGGGAACCAGTAGGAATATCAGCGGATCAGGTGAGCCATTTAGTAATTGCATACTTAATAAGTATTGCAATTCAATCCAACCAATTTAGGGCTAGTCTTACAAGCCTCGGTATAACCGGTAGAATTATAATTATTCCCAGAATAGCTAACTCTGACCACCGCCTCCCATTGGTTTCGCTATTTGTGTTACTATAGTTTATAACAGCTTATTCTTCAGTTTATACTATGGATTATACCAATTTTTAGTAATGCTTGCTGTAAGCAATGGTGTAAAGTGTTTTGTCAGACCCGCCCTTAAAGATATGTAATGAACAAAGTGGCGACGGAGTTCTCCGCCGCGTGAGGAACGCTGACGGAAGCGATGACGTATTTGCGCTATGCTCCAATTTAATTAAAAAGTGACAAATCTTAGATAACAAAGAAAATTGTTCGGATATCAAACTTAGAAACGGTACTTAAATGATCTATAGACTACTTTCATAAACAATATAAAGAGCTAGAAGATCCTAATTATGCTCATTGTCGTTCTATCAATAGAAAGCAAAACATTTGTTAAAACACAATATCGGTCATCTCTGACCGTGAATAAACCGCGACGCAGCCATAATAATATGAAAATTACAATATTTTTTTTGGCAGTAGTTGTCTGCAATATTTCCACAACCTAACCTACAATTATTGTTATTAGGCCATTGTAAGGCCATAACTAATATCCGGACACATAGTTAATCCCGACAACCCTTTGCATTTTATTATCCGGATTAGCGAGGTTGTACTTAATTGTGAATAATACAATAATCTATGCTTAGTAGGTATCCGCTAAACAAGCAATATCGCGACAACTTTCTGTAATATTGTAAGAAGGTAACTTGTGTAAATGTATTTGTTATGTTATTACGACGTTTGTCTAACATTATCAATACAATATTTCAATAACAACATTTAGCTATATAAATGCAACCTATTTCTTTAAGCTTGAGGCAACATTTCGTTGACAACATTTTATCTGCATAAATACATCGTATGTTTACAATATGGAGGATAACATTACATTGACACATTTTATCTACATAAATGTAGGTATACATAAATATATTCATACAATATGGAGACCAAATTGTATTGACAATATTTTATCTTCATATTTTTACAAACTCGGGACAACATTTCATTGACAACATTTTATCTACATAAATGCATCAGGTTTGTACAATCTCTAGACAACATTTTATTGACAATATTTTCCCTACATAAGTGCATCAGTTAGGTAGTACGCCTAGCGTCCGTTAGATGGCGCTGGTAAGTGCTAATCTCAATTCACCTTATCCCTCAGTATAAATACTGTGGAATTGTAGATGACGGAAGAAATTGTGCTGAAATCAGTGTTGTCAAACGGGAGCGTCTGTCAGATCAGCCCGCCACTTTTCGCAAAACAATCTGAAATTTTGTGAGGATTCTTTTTTTTTTAGTACCTAATTTGTACTATTTTGTACCACTAATCCCCGAATTTGTACCTCAAAGGATCACTTCGTTATCGGCGTTTCTAATTCTTAGCGCCAGCTCAGCCCACCCCTTTCAACGAAAACCATGTAGGAGTGTAATTTTCAAATTGATGATTATCCTAATATTTAGTACCCAATTTGTACTATTTTGTACCACAAAGCTCGAAATTTGTCTGATACTGTCTGATACTAGTCTGTGTCTGATACCGTCATACGCCCTGCGTAATCGGGAAGTATGCTAAAATATTAAACAAATGTTGCATTCTTGTAATACCTAATAGTGCTCTTCAAATATTGCACAAAATGATACTACATTTAAATATTACAAAATATGTTACCGACTGATCCGTGTGATGTTGAAAAATGTTTCTTTTATATTTCAACAACGCTATAAATACAATTTCAGTTGAGAATAATGAAACACGAGTGTTTTATGTAGACTGATGTATTTAGAAAATATTAAACGCTATCGATTTCGGTCATACATGACCATCTTCAGGCGTATAAACGTCAATGTGTAAAACTACTGATAGTGTGTCCGTGTCGCTTGTCGGTTCACTCTTATCAATTGTTCACTCAATACAAGTTTACAACATTATTTGCAACATTTAAGCAACGTTATAACGTTGTTTAAATGTTTAACAATGTAATATGTAACTTTAATGTGTCAGTAGCATTGACTGTTATGTATCCGCGGTAGAACAAGAGGTTGCCTAGATATAACAGTTATATTAAATAATACATAAAACCAATATTACAAAATCACAAAAATATAGTGTAGAAATGTTTAAATATTTTTTTTGTTTTGCGGGTAATATCCTGACCAACAATGGACAAAATCGAAAAAGTAAAAACCGTTTCTGATATGGTTGTTTTCCATAGAATCTGACTGAAGGCAATAATTCTAAATGGATATTAAGTTTTGATAAAATCAGTGATAATCAATTGCCAAAAAACAGACAGAGGCCTTTTCCACACAAGTAAGAATGACAAAATCAAAATTGCTGGCTTCAAGTTTAGATTCTAGTTCTACAAACAAAAAGTCATAAAAGAACTATTTCTACTTGTTTAATTATGTTCATTGTTGGCCAAGATAGTCACTTGCTAGTCACACTGCTTTTGGCAAATTATCGCAGTTGGAAATACATAATGAAATCCTCTGATATTTATAGTTACAAAATAAAAAGTTTTACCATTTTATAAACCTAGCCATACTTCCTAACTCGCTGCCTCCATTGCAGATAGAGAAATTTCGAATGCTCCTGAATGTCGACGAGCAACCATTAAATTGTAACTTCCGAGTTGTCCAAGACATTCCTGGTCTCCGAAGGACCGTCTTCCACGCAAATCCATCCTTTTCCTTGTACTCCACCCTTCTTCCGGTTAGGAAAATTGATAAGTACTTTAAGAAACTGACCGAAGACGAACCGCCGGTAGAAAAGGATTACGAGATCACCGGCAAAGATGTTTTCCACGTGGAAACAAAGCAGAGATCGCCGTTTAAGGAAGAAAAGAACAAGTACACGATCAGTACGAGCATAAAAGTCGATCCGGAACTACTCGAAAAATTAAAAGCACCCAGATCGAACCCAATGGAAAGACCTCGATCTGATAGGAAATCAAAATCAGGCGATAACTTTGATGCTAGGAGTACAGGATCAAGGTCTCCATCTCCTCCTACACAGAGGATGTCTGATGTCATGTCGTCCAGAAGGCATGAAAGGTCAGCAGAAATGAGGGATTATAGGGAGAGAGAGATGCCACCAGAGAAGATCCCACCCAGAAGATCGATGATACCACGTCGGGTAAAATAAACGTGTCAGGGATCATTTTTATTTATAAACTTTTTACACGTGAATGATTTTATTGGATAAAACAAAACGGGACATTATAGGTGCACATGTATGTAATTATATTATACAGAGTAATGGAAAGTCGACAAATATCCGATTAAAAAAAAACTATACACCTGGCTGGTTTGATTATTTCTAATTCGGTGACGGTAATTTTACAGGAGAGCGAAAGATCTGATATAACGGGATTTTCGGTTTTAAACGGAATGTACTCTTATAACATTTGTCCACATTTTAAGCCACAGCCAACTCGTCTACGAGCTCTTATGTTGCTGCAAGTGGTTTTACTAGGAGCTTAAGAAGGTACACTCGTGGAATAAAAGATCTTTACATGACCGCAGCTTGCCTATGTAGGTATGTTTCAGTAAAAAATTCGATAAAAAAGTATGGATATCTTTTATGGCTAACCAAATTAGAGACCCTAATGTAATAAAATTGAAAACAAGCGACAGCTAATAAACATTTGCATTCGAAAAAAGTTCTTTCATAAAAGTATCAGCATTATTTTATACATATTCTCATTTTTTAAATAGTTAAATCTCTCTTTTTCTCTACATTAGCACTATTTTATCCATTGAGTAAATTTTTCAGTGGTCCAAATCTGGCTAAATTTACTGAAAGTTAGTATATTTTCTCTGAAAATTACACGTTGCCACAGCATATACAAGCTGTGAAACAATGTGCGATCTATCCATATTAAAAGTAAGAGCAATTCTTCAGAATTTCATTTGTAGTCGTGTTAAAAAGCGTATTAGCAATATAGGGAGTTTCTTTTCTGTGGAATTGATTTAGGTACTTTTTGATTCAATTCACTAAAAAATCAAAGATACTTTTTTGTATTATTAAAGCAGTTTTAAAATTATAGGCACACAATTAAAGGCAGAGTTATTTTATGAGTAATTTGATAAGCCATGACAGGTGGCTCTTAACTAAAATAAGACGATTGCATTATTGTTGCATCTTTGATTTTTGTTGGTTTTGATGATAGTAATAATAATAACTCTATTTCTCCAAAAAGCTACTTACAAGTTACGAAATTAGGAAAAAGCAGCCGGAGTTCAGGTTTCCCATGCAATGACATCTGCTCTTCCAATCATAGTTTTCAACCGTAAATTAAATTCCTAGTTTCATAATCTGTGAGACCCTATATACAGAGTGAGTCTGCAAAACGGTACCCCTTTCCCTTGGTATTATCGCCGTAATTAAACATTATATGCCATTTGAAATTTTAGATTCACGAATAGAAGTAAGACTATGTCCTAAATAATATTTTTTCTCACTTGTGACATCACCAGGAACAACCTTGACTTCCAATGGAAGTTATACATTTAATTTATAGTTTATTATAAATGTTATAGTTATTTCTAAACAAGTTCTAGAATACTGTACAATACTTACATTATTAACAATTTTGACGATAAAGGGTTTTTTTGCATATATATCAAATCTGCATATTTTTGGAATTGACTAGCACACTATGAAATTAGTAACTGCAAGAAACACAAAATGATAATAATAATATAGTAATAATAATCACTAAACAGTAAACAATTAATTAATATCTCTTTACCAAATTATCATTAGTCCATAACTTTTTTATTAACTTCTTTGGTGTCACTGATGAAAATTTAGAAAAACCGTTGATAATTTGGATTTCTAAAAACTGATTTTGAAAGCATAAATTATTTTTGTGTGCCTTTTTTTGAGATCTTAGCATGACAGAATAGATAAATACATATCAAAAAAAAATATGGATAATTTTTATGGTTAACTTCCTCGGATAAAATACTTATAAAAGTATAGCAATTGCTATACACTGTTCAATTCAAAAATATTGCAATGTTTTATATTTTGCTGAAGCCCAAGCCCAATGCCGGACACCACACGTAGACCCTTCCGCTCAGAGATCCTAGCAACAGCAGTCAGCCAATCAGGTTCAAGCTTTAAGAACTCCGCGGGCCCTTGCCGACGTATATAAGCTGCGCAGGAGTGGAGGGGCTACATTTTGCTTGCAAAGCTTTTTGTGTCGTGCTGTGCCGCAAAGCCGCCAAAGTGTTTCTACAAAAGCGGTAAGTCCTTTCATCTTTTTGTGCCGACAATGGATCTAATTGACCTGTCGGCTCTTTGTTGATGTTATGTGTTTGTGTGCTTTTTAATGTTCGGTTTCCTTTGCATAAGTTCGGTTCCTTTGTGTTCCATGAGTGGAACATGGCGGCATAGACGCGCATTTGGATCGATGCGCGGCATATTATTGTGTCTGTTTTCTATTTTATTTAGAGGTTATATTTTTCGGTTTTGATTTTTCAATAATATGCGTCCCTAACGTAAAAATCATTTAAAAATAGAGATGATAAAATTGATATTAAATGAATATTTTTTCATTAATTCACATAATATACACCTAACTGCTAAAAAGTACTTTGGTCCGTATGCATAGAAATTATTATCAATACGTTAATTACAAAAGAAATGCCGAAAATGTGTGCTGTTTAAAAAAAAACGTAATTGAACATTGTAGTGTTTAATTGTATGTATAACCAGTGACAGGGATATAAAAGCGTAATTTACCGGGTACATTACCAAATAAATTACCATAATTAATGGTAGTTTACTGCTTAAATTACCAAAGGTAATTTGCCGTCAGCATAATACAGAGTGATCTAAAATGACGGACAGGTTGAATTTCGCGCCACATTGAATAATTGTGATGTTGCCAATGGTTGCAAATGACAGCTGTCAGTAGCGTAGGTATTCTCTCTTGTATCTTGTATTTTCTTGTATCTTGGGTTCATTCTCTGATTATAATTAGGTATATTAAATTGAAACAATTGAGGTTTTGGAAATTTAGTTTAATCTTGGTAAAGAAATTTGACATGAATAAAACGTTAACAAGACAGCTTATTTTAAAACCTAAAAATAAATTTTCAAATAAAATATGAGAATAATATAACAAATAAAAAAATTCTCATCTCATCGTCATCTCCCATATCTTAAATCAAATCAAATAAATATAGTATTTATAACAAATTAAATGTCGAACACATAAAATATTGTTGCAGAGGAACGTAACCCTTACTGACGAGTCCACTATGGTATCTGACAGCGATCATAACTTCTATCCTGCACGCATACCATCTTGTAACACTAAATACATTCAAAACTGTGGCGGGAAATTCAACCTGTCCTTTGTCATTTTAGATCACCCGTTATAATATTATCGTTGGTAATTTACCGATATTTATAATAATTTCAAAGGCCTGAAATATGACTCTTAAAAAATACTTTATTCTGGTTTCTTTATTACTTAGTTTTATTATATTCCTTTGGTGCCTGGTTTCACACACAATGATCATCTTTGATCCGAATATTGTTTGTACTATCGTGGCCATATATTATGTCCCCTCTTTTGACGTCGATTCTCTCGCAAACCTAGGGGCGAAAAAATTTAAAAAAATTCTGATGCTGTCCTTGATTAATACTCTACTACTCATAAAAATTAGAAAGCTGTATATGTTGGCGTTTTCCCGATTTTTCCAAATTAAGAAGAATTGGCGCTGTTTTTGGCCCGTAAATTTCATTCGTTTAACTTTAGCAATTAATTACTCCGGAAATAACCCATAGATTTCAACGAATTAAAAAGTAAAATCACCCGCGGAATGTTAGCTGTCAATATGCATTGTAAAATGATTAGGTGAGTGGTTGACCCACAAAAAGCTATATTATGCAATGCCAGCAATTCCGTTATTAGAAGAGCTAGAAGAATGAAATATAGACTATAGGCTACCCAATAATTCATAGGTTTAAAGTTTATTACATAATCATTGTTTATCTTGCATTTTCCATACAAAAGATCGTGCTGAAACGCCGCGTGAATTCCGACGCTCTACGGTTTTGGTGTGATGCGGGGAAGGCAGTCGTTAGCGGTACTGTCAACAGTGAGAGAACGGCGGACAGCTGATTTCCAATACACAAAAAGAACGATAACTTGTCAAGTTAGTAATTTTAACTAACAGAATTAAATTCTTAATTTTTAAATTCAGAATTTTGGTTATAATATGTGACCCCGCTACGAGAGAAATGCCCTAACTGCCATCTCTCGTTTCGATAGTATTGACTCCTGTGTTTGACGTCTCATAACTCTAATACTACTGATCAGAAAAACTTGAAATAAAGTATGTCATACTCCTCAATCATTTCTACATATGTTGTATGACTATCAAAATTTTTTGCCTCTCGGTGTAAACATGAGCGCGAGAGAAGTGAAAAAATGGACCCGATTTTTGCATTTGTAAATTTGTAAAACTGCCGTCATTCCGATTTTTTTCTCCTAAACCGCTTAGCACAAAAATTTCAATGTTTGTTCAGGTTGCATTCAGAGTCTCTTCTATCGATTGGCGTTTTTGTTTTCTTCAGTTTTTATACAATAAGGTTGTAAACAAGATTTTGATGGAAGCGGATAGATCAGTAAGGAATGTTAACAGCACAACGCAGTTAGCATGCATATAATCCTTATTTACTGCGTCACATATCGCTTAAATTTAATATCATTCCGACCATTTGTTAATTTTTAAGACCGAAATAAACATGAACAACGTTTTGCGCGTGACTCCGCTTGAATCCGTTTGTGTTTATTTATTATTAATATTTAAATACAGGCAAAAACAATATAACATAAATACAACTCTTGATATATTACATATATTACAAATGGCAGCTCTGAGCGTATAAAACTGATAGGTCCTTATATTGTGTCCGTAAACACTGTTCTTGGAGTAACTTTTGAGCCCGTGCGATCTCCCACTACCGGCAGCGTCGCTGTCGATCCCTTCCCCCGCATCACCCCCAAGACCGAAGAAAATCGGGCAAACGCCAACATATACAGCTTTCTAATTTTTATGCGTTGTAGTATATTAATCAAGGACAGGACCAGAATTTTTTCAAATTTTTTCGCCCCTAGATTGGCGAGAAAATCGACATCAAAAGAAGGGACATAATATATGGCCACGATAGTACATCCGGTGCACAAATAATTTTTATTTATTTATTGTTTTTATACTTTTACGATACCAAAGGCCCACTGCTCAATTCACCTGCCGAATGATATTATCTAAGAAAATATAGCAAATCTTTCTGTATTGAATGAATGCCAATAACGCAAATATTAAAACAGACGCCATCTACCTACCATCGAATTCACGATTTCAAGAATTTTTCCTGGGATCCGGATAAAAAAATGATATTTGTTTGAAACCAAGCGTTTTGTATCTCGGTCGTGAATTAAAGTATTTTGTACTATAATTATGCTGTAGACTGTACATTTATAAATTGCTGGTATAAATAGTATTTTTATTGTAGTCTTATTCATTTTAATAATGAATTACTTATATTAAATCAGGAAAACTACCAGAGATTGGTGGTTATCTACAAAGTAATGACTTAAGGTTTCACCTACATTTTTTTTTGACATACGTAGCATAAATACCGATGACCGGTAATTTATCATTTTGAATTACCATTTCAATTTTTAATTACGTGTTAATTTAATATTTAAAATTAGTAATTTTAGTAACAGCATAATTATAGTATAAAATATGTACTGTAATTTATTACCAACTCACAAAACGACAACGCCTGGTTTCAAAACAATGATCACATATTATCCGGATCACCAGAACATTTCTTTAAATCATAAATTTGATAGTAGCTTCTGATTTAAAATGTGCTCAATTGGCTCCGCTGAATTAAGTACTAAACATCAGAACATTACCATTAATTACGGTAGTTTATTTAGTAATTTACCGGTAATTCGGTAATTTACCCGATAAATTACGCTCTTACATCCCTAAGTACCTCCCAGGCAAAGCACAAACAACAGTGCACTTGTCGACTGCTTAGGAGTGGTGGGGTAGGTACATTCCCGCAAGTACTAATGGAAGGTTTTTGAAATTAATTTATACATTCCGTTAAATTAACAACTGTAATTAAAATTGTCGGTACATTACTGATAAATTACCAACGATAATTTAAATTGACGATAGAAGCCGTAAATAAGCCGTAAATTACGGTAAATCAAAATCGGTAAATAACCATTAATTACGGGAATTAATTTCGTAATTTGCGCGGTAAATTACGGTTTTATATCACTGCTTTTAACTGATGAGTAATCTGAAGCACTCGTGAAATATACTATACCGGAAAATTTAAACCAGGGTAATTTCCAGTCTTAAATTTTTAAATACCCGGTGTTTTAAGCCAACGTAATAAGCAATTTTATAGTTATTTAACCAACAAGTTTATTAAAAAGAGCGATTAATGATCGAGACTGTTTAACGCTCGAGCGCAGCGAGAGCGTTAATTGTCGAGATCATTAACCGCCGTTTAATATTCGAGTTGGTTACAAAATTTTTTCGTCGATCGTATTTTTCTAGGGTCGTCTACATAGATTTTTCTTCGCCAATGTCTTTTTAGGTTATATGACAATTTATGTAATTTGACACTGACAGTTCTAGAGGCGGTATGTTTTGATTGGAAGGTTTCATTTCACATATGTTTGGTTGGCCAATCAAACGACGTCTTTACGTCGTGTGATTGGCTATAACAAATCATGCATTACTAGAAAACGTGCATTAATGGAGTTGTTTAATAAACGATTTCCTATTCATTAAACTGACTCATAAATAAACGATCGACGGAAAATTTTTTTATTACATAATAATTTAATATTTGAAATTAATAATTTTTATTCCAACGATGATTTACGAAAGAAAATTAATAACCGTAATATATATAATATCCCTGACCAGGGATGCAAAAGCGTAATTAACCGAGAAAATTACCAAATAAATTACCGTAATTAATGTAATTTACGCTTAAGCTTAAGGTTCACAGACAATAATAATTTTTTGATCCGGATATATTTTAAAATCGGGACATTTATGTACTCTTTTTCCTTATCAAAGCCGCTTTCCACTCCTCAATTCACGTACCGAATGATATATTTGACAACATATAGCTAATATTTTAGTATTGAATGAATAGAGGATTGAAAGGGGGCAATGGAAATTGATTCAGCGGGGCCAAGAAAGCAAATTTTAAATCAAATGCCATCACTATCGGATTCACGATTTAAAGAAATGCTCCGATAATCCTTATTGTTTGTGAAACCGAGCGTTGTTGTTTTCTGAGTCGGTAAAGAATTAAAGTATTTTATACTATAATTATCTGTCTTAAAAATGATAGAACCATCTATTCTAAATAAATGTTGATCATAAATCATAAATAAGGCATAATCTCAAAAACTGTAAGGAATAGGGTAGGCTATTTTAGTAGTTCTCGCCCTAAAACTTTGTAAAGAATACATATACAGAAATATAGGCCATTTAAAAAAAACTCGTTAACAAAATCAGTAACACTTCCTTGTAGTCCCCTTCTGGTCATATGTAATGATATTTCCAGATAAATAATGGATTTAAATGAATGCCTTTTTTACAGAATTCCAGAAGTTGTCGTGATGTCTGACATAAGTGTACTCCAGCACCTTGATGAAATATTATTAGTCCTAATCAAGGATAAGAAATCATTTTATAATTATACACAACATTATACCGAAGCAGAGAAAGATTTGGTGGTCCAACGTAGCTATGAGCTAGGTTTCAAAGCAACACTTTCCGATGTGAATGATGCCACTGAGGTGACGCTAGTGAGACGACCTACTAAGCTCACTTTAGACCTAAAACTTTCCAATAAGTCACTTGAATCATTTGATACCTTCGCCACCAAGACTTCTTCACTACCAATGGCCAAATATACCGAAATGAAGACCTCCAAGCACAATAACATCGACATACCCAACATGAAACTGAACGCTGGAGTATGTTCTCCAAAAATTTCAACTGACAACCTACATTTTGAAACTTACTCAACTTATCCCTACCGAAAAACCCTATTGGATACAATCAGGGAGAATTACGTAACGATTGTGGTTGGGAAAAGTGGATGTGGAAAAACTACCCAAATTCCTCAATACCTCCTTGCCGAATTAGAAGATGAACCAGTTAATATTGTCTGCATTGAACCCAACCATATCTCCACCATGGTTGCTGCTAAGTCGGTCGCAAGACAGCGTGGTGAAGAAGTTGGATCCGTTATTGGATACTACTTACAAATGGAGTCATTAGTTTCACCTGAAACCTGCCTAACGTACGCCACAACAGATGTATTCATTCAAACATTGATTACCGACGCTTCATTCCTAGAACAGATCAACTACTTGATAATAGACGAAATCCATTTACGAAACCGCTACATTGACTTTTTACTCGTTTGCATCAAGGAATACATGAATCTCCATGACAATCTTAAACTAATTCTCTTATCAGCAACAGTCCATGTTGATATTTACATGCGGTACTTTGAATGTGACGCGTTGATAGAGATTCCTAGTAGGACATATCCAGTTGAAGAGTTTTTTGTGGAAGAGATTATGGAGATCACTGAATATGTCTCGCAGGAAATGCATAAGCTCATGACGGTGTATGATGACCTTATCTTAGAGTGCATGGAAACTGGGAAAAGTGCGAGCTTTGCTGAATTACATGATTTGGTTCTTCGTGGTGACGTCGATGTTAACTATTATGAGAGGAAGAAGGGGTACACGGTGTTAATGGTAGCAGCTGCTCACGGCATTGATGAATTAGTGGAAGAATGCATTCATTTAGGTAATTTTTTTTTAATATTTGATATTTTAATGTTGAACATAAATAATTCGAATTCCGATAACTTAATACGTCGAATGTTAGAATGTTACAGATTTGTTTTAACCATTACGAACTGCTTTGTTTCGTGGATCATATTTTCCCCCTAAAGATATCTTGCTTATTTTACAGATACAAAATCAGTTCAATTTGGGCTACATTTTTATTTTTATGCTGAACAATGATCTAAAAACGATGTAAACATCCTTTGTTTAGTTTTGTAGGTATTAACACAACATTTATTATACCTATCTACTGTTCTTACGACAAGAGGCCAGACTTCGGATAACTTTGTTTGAGGACGCCACATTGAATTTTTATATTCTCTGTATTGTCTGAATATGTCATACCATAAAGTGCTCCTTGCTGGGATGCTTTGCGGCAGCCTTAAATAGGCACGTGTTTTATTGTCCTGATGATAACCATGATCAACAATCGTTTTCTCCCAAGAGGTATATCCCGGATGACGCTCGTTTATTTTTTTACTTTTATCATACATAGTATGATAAAGTATTGTAATCGTTCCATCTTTAGGATGCTCTTGAGGTTAATATGACTTCCGGTTTTTCCGCAAATGACGTTATCATTGACATTTTAAATGGCATCCTATATTTTTTTGTGTGATATTTTCAATGAGGATGACATTCTGAACACAAAAATACACCAATAGTCAATTTTTATAACAAAGGCAACAAAGAAATGTATTAATCTAGGTAGCTATGAATTAGTCGAAAATGGTTAAATAAATAAACACTGGCTAAATCGATTATGGCCGATATTGTATTACTGGCGCCCTATAGCGTGATTTCATTGGTTTTTTGCCAATAAGTCATTTTTCCCTTGTACATTATAGGTGCATCCTGATTATTCGATAGATAACATTTTTCCGATTACAATGACACCAAGTATGTACTTGATATTTGCTGAAAATCGTAGCGTAGAAATATCGTGTAAAGAAAAAGCAAGGTAATAGAAAAAAAACTATTGGTTTAAGGATCAAAATCAGCGTAGTGAACTATGGATGAATGCTAAAATCCGAATTTGACAGTTATCTGTATTGCGTGTCACCGTCTTGATGCTAAATAGTGTTATATTTAGAAAAGGCATTTTTAAAATTACAATTCAAACAATAATCGCGATGTTAACAACAAATTAAATTATATTAAACAATAACCAACCATAATAAACAATAATTATGTTGATAATCGAAAATACCTGGCAACAAGTTCAAACACTTGCATACTACAGAGTACTGTCAAGTTTTGATGGTAGCATTAATGTCCAGTTTACGTTCTAAGACGCAAACGCAAACGCGAACGCAAACGCAAAACGCAGAAAGTTGCCACATACAGTCCGCGTGTATGGGTTTACGTTCCATGTGACGCGAAGGCCAACACGGGACGCAGGCGCGACAAGTTCACCAACTTCAACTTTTCGCGTTTGCGTCCCGTGTGGCGGGTGGCGTCTGGCCAATCCCAGGCAAGCGCGCTTGCACGTGACACCGACACTGACAGGTTACTAATACAAAACGCAGAAGAAAATAGGTACATTTGCATAATTATGAAGATAGACGACGACAAGCTAGTGAACAGCGTACAGCTGTTCAAACATGTACAAACATGGCGATTTGCCGCCAATGGTTTACCGGGTACGTTCGCGTGACGTTAGTTACTCAACCTCTAAAATATAAAATCCCTACTAGTGTTGAACTGCCAACCTCTAAATAGAAAATGTATTTCTTTGCGTTTGCGTCTAGTGGAACATAAACTGCATTATTTATGTTCGCGTTTTCTGTTGGCGTCGTCTGCGTTTGCGTTTGCGGTCGCGTTTGCGTCTTAGAACGTAAACTGGACTTAATTGATAGTTCACTACGCTGACTTTAATCATTAACCAAATATTTTTATACCCCCTCATTTACTGTGGTAGGGTATATTGAGTTTGTCACAACATGTATGACACCCTTAAGGAAGCGTGGCAGGTATAGACTTGTATATATATTTTTGATCAGCATTGAAAATTGAATCGATTTAGCTATGTCCGTCTATCTGTCCGCCTGTGTACACGATAACTGCCTTAATTTTGAAGTAATTGTTCTGAAATTTCGTATACATCTTATCCCTAAAAAGGACAAGTTCGTAAATAGGCAACATCGGTTCACTCCATTTTATTTTATTTATTTTTTTAAATATTTTACGGTAGGGGTATTTTAACTTCGGTCCGGCTGAGGATAATTTTCTTATTATTATTTTTGCTATTTCCTGCTTTAAAAGACATTTCAACGCTACGATTTTCAGAAAAATATCAAGTATTTGGTGTCATTGTAATCGGAAATTTGTTAACTGTCGAATAACCAGGGTACCCATAAACTTTAAGGGAATAATGACTCATTGGCCAAAAACCAATTAAATCACACTAGAGAGGGCCAGTAACACAATTATCGGCCAACATCGATGTTAGTCTTTATTTGACAATTTTCGACAGTGTTCACGAATTCGTATCCACCTGAATTAATAAACAAAGAAGGATTTTTTTTTGCTTTGGAGATAAAAATTGACGATCGATGTCATCGAATGTCATCCCGATAGAAATTATAACAGAAATCATATAGAGTGCCAATTAGAATATCCATGAAGACGTCATTTCCGGAAAAGCAAAACGGAAGTCATACTAACCGCAAGAGTACCAAAAAATGGCATCTTTCGTTTATTACCACTTTTTAACATTTCATTCGTCCACCGTCATAAACTAAAAATATTAAACGGGTGGACCTTTGGCTTGGATCACACAGTATAATTGATTGTGATTGAGTTTCTTCAGAAGAATTAGTGATCTAGAAAAACTAACCAAGAATGAGGAGTTCCTGGTACGATGGTTTTATGTGATCCGCGGCGCTGGTTCTTTGTTAATTTTCTAGATCACTAATTGTTAATAATAATTGTTAATAATCTCGACCGGGCAATACTAGCATAAGTGCAGGCAACCCTAAGCTATCGATTGGTGTATAAATTGTGAAAATTAGATGTCAGGATGACAGAAAAGGACTTACGGCTGAGTTTTGATTGGCCGAGGTTCCTGATGTTGAGTTGCTCTTAGATGTCCGACGGGCTAATAATTCATTTCTTTTTAGACACACTAAATGTTATAATTTAGATTGGACAAAACTATGGGAAGTTCATAAAACCTTGTGCTTTCGATTGATGTAAGGATTATTGTGTTCATTTATATACAAACTGAGGTATGATCCCGAAAATTTGTTCAATAATATCAACTTTTATTTTATTTTTAGTGAGTTATTATGAGTTGATCGTTTGGGAAAAACTACTGTAGAATCAGAACGTAATGAGCTTTAGAATTACCTATCATTTATTAAAATCGGTTAAAAACAGTTATGGATAAATTCCCCCGGGTTAGGTATACAAACAGCTTTCGCATCAAATTTTTAGATAGCACTCAAATCTGGACTACTGTGTCTATATGTATAGCCCCCTTTCTCTACTAGTAACAAAAGTACAATCATACAATCAATCATTCTATCCAACGTCCCGTGACACACTGATTAAAAATAGAACAATTTTTTAAATTAGGTTAGGTTGCCTTCTTGCATGATATTTTGGATGGCGCAATACCAAGTGTTTTTTTCATCATGCCGCATTATGACTATTTTTTATCAGAAAGTAACGTTTGCTTTTCTCAAAAATGTGTTGTGGAATGCTGAGGTATTATGTGTATTTTGAGCGCTCTTCAAAACTGAAAGGATTATATTTCTTAATACTTTAAGAAATTTAATCCTTTCCGTTTTTATTTTATGCTGATGAATTATCTATTGATAATTAATTTATCAGCATAAAAATAAAAAGTTAGTTAACTTTGCCACCATCAACCTGATGCCATCCAGCCACTGTTTGCCAGTTCTCTTATTATTTGAAATTTTCAGTTTAAATCATTTTTCCTGAACAGTAATTAAATAAAATTTAATAACGATTATTACTGTTTTAGGGGCTAATGTTCGTGCCAAATGCAAAGCCGGACAAACCGCACATACCTTTGCTTCAATGTACTGCAAGTACAGTGCAGCTGGTATAATTGAAACAGCCATGCTTGAAAACGAGGTACCAGACACTAGCCCTTACTACAAGATCATGGCGAGTATATACAAGCAAACCACTTCAGACAACTTGATCGATTTCAACTTGATTATTGAGATCATCGAGCATATTCAATTGCATAGCTGGGATAATCTGACCATTTTGATCTTTCTCCCTACGTATGATTACATCATTGACTGTTACAATTTTATTGCGGAGTATCCGATATGTCTGGAATTAAAACTAATGACTTTGCATGCCGAGATGTTCTTGCATGGGGATCACGAGTTGTTCCAGCCATCTGAAGAACGCAAAATCATCCTAACAACTGATGTGGCGCAGAGTTCGTTCCAAATCAAAGATGTTGGATATGTAATTGATACAGGAAGGTTGAAGCCATCGGTAAGTTAATTTTTAATTAATTTTCCAACTTTACAGCCTTCTTAAGGCTGTCTATTATAGAGCTGCCAGATTTGGGGGTTTAGTTCCTTTAGTTTAACCCTAAGTTACAGTTTCCACCAAGCTACTACTTTTGGGAAACCCCAAAAAATCTGGGAATTGTGGGCTTCAAATATAACAAGTGTTCACTATAATGAATAGTATGTAGTTATTACTCTTCAAAACACAAATATAACAATAAATAATTTCCAGAGTAAGTTCCATAAGTAAATAGCAAATACACAGCAAATACACATTTGGACTCCATAATATATTATGTAATATGTAGGTACTCGGTACATAAGCATATGCAATAAAATACGTTTGTTAGATGTTTGAACTATTGTATTATGTTGAAGAACAGAAACAATACAAAGAGCCAATCAGAGGATTTTACATTTGTAAGTAAAATTACTCTTTAATTGTAGAAACCGTCAATAAAATAAAATAACTTTGTGTAAATGTTCTTACTTTAATACATACGTATTCGGAAATGACATTATGCAATGGATTTAATGCCGCAGCATAGCGGTTTCCGGTTTGAGCTCGATCATAAACTGAATGCTTGCACGGGGTGAGCCTCCCTCTATTATAATCTTTACTCATTGGATTTTTGCAATATTTTCAAATTTAAATCATCTGAACGCAGTCGTGAAGCGTTAACTTTGTACTTTTCCCTGAAATTGTTAAAGTTTGAGCACAAATGTTTGAATCGTTTACAGCGATTTTTATGTGGTGTGCGGGCGCTTCCGGGAAAAACAAAACAACAACAAAACAAAAACAAAACTCGTAATAACCTGACGTAAAATGCAACTTTCAAGCTGGGATTCATATTCAGCTCGAAGAAAACAAAAACGCCTATTCGCTTATGTCAAATCATTTCAGAGATTTTGTCGTTTTAATATTTTTAATATCTTTAGCCCCCCACTGACGATACTGCTTCGCAGTACGGTTTCGTCATTCTATCTTCGTCAGGGCGGGCTTTAAGACTCTTTTAAAAGATACAAAAAGATAGAAATAGTAAATAATTGTTTAAAAAGTTGAAAGTATTAGTCTCAACTTCGGAAACATATAGACCAGTCAATTTAGGGGTCGAAATAATTTCATAAATACATGAAGTAAATACTGTTATATTAAAAAAAGAATCCGCAGAAACCTAAAATGCAATGTTGTTTTTTTTTTAATTATCAATGATTGAAGTATCATCGCAAAAATTACGCGCAGTATCAAAATGACTAATTTAATTTAAACAAACAAATACTGACTTATAGAGGAACAATTTCTCTACAAATTTGTACTTTGTAGGCTATACATTTTCTGTAACTAATTATGAAAATTTTTCAATTCCAATAACGTCATACCATCAGCTTTCTAGGCCACTAGACAAGCGTTTCCCAAACCTTTTTTTTGTAGCCTGGTTACTGTTACACTTTTTCTTTGTGACCCACTAATATTATTTTATTTTAATTTTAGTTTCAATTTTATGCCAGCCGACGCGTAAAAACTTTAGCGGGTCACGAATAGAAAGGGAAAAAATGACTGAGCAACTTGTCAACAAGTTTGTCGCAAACGGACACAGTATTACTAGCTGGGGAATGTGGCTGTATTCGCCCTGTGCATACACCGTGGAGAGGAGTTGCAAAACGATCTAAGCGCCCGTAGCGGAGAAATACCTGCATACACTATGTGCAGTTGTTCACGGCGCATTATGTTATGTGCCAATCTGTTAGAACTAATAACATACCGTTGGTATAAATAATCATAATGGGACACAATAAGTGTTGCGTTATCAACTGCAATAATACAGGAAGAAATATGAACAACTGCAATATTGTAATAAATATTATAAATTTGATCGGACCATTTTATTACACTACAGATAACTGTAACATTTATTAGTAATCTGCACCATTTACGCCTCGTGGACATACTACCGCCTACCCCTGTAGAGGCGCTTGCATCGCGCACCCGGCCAATAGATGCTACATTGTATTATGAAGAATATTTTTAATTCTTTAAAACTTTTGTGAATGAGCTTGACAAAACTGACGAAGACGCAGAATCTATAGTAAAATAAAAAGCAATTTAAAAAGAATCCAATTGTTTTTCAAAATTTGAATTTTTATTATTATTAAACTTTATTTAAGTAAGTACGTAGGCTTTCACGGCCAGAATCATTTAGAAAATAAACTGCTTCCGGGTTATGCCGTGTGTCAAGATTTGTTAATGCTGACGTTTCGCGAATCATGTTGCTCGTTTCTTCAAAGCTAATTGAATACTGAAGACCTACCAAGAAAGTCTCCCTTATATACCTGAATTTAAACCTCACTGCGCACATCTGGAGCTTCCGCTCCATGTGATTTTCCACCTGACTGCGTTAGGATCGATTTCCAGACCCTACTAATGTCAGTACCGTCCTAGCGATTGATGTTGTCAGGATGTTTGTAAATTTTGATGGCTTCTCTAATAAGCCTTCGATGATAATTACCCACCCTTGCCAACATCTTCGCGTCATCGAAATCCATTGTGTGTCCCGACTCGTGGCAGTGTTGAGCAACAGCGGACTGTTAAATCTTGCCTAGCCGGGTGTCCCTACTGTGCTCCTTGATTCGACATTCGATGCTTCGTCCTGTCTGTCCTACATAGCATGTTCCGCACTCACATGTTATCTTGTATACCCCTTCGTTCTTCAGGAGTGGTGTGATATCCTTTGGGTTAGGCAAAAGATCCTTTACCTTAGCTGGTGCTCTGTACCTTACCGTGATACCCGATTTCTTCAGTACTTTACCGAGTACTGACTTTGTACTGTAGTTGGTGGTTTGGCCATATGGTAGAGATAGACTTACTGAGTTCCTTAACCACCTGAACAATGTTAGTCCTTCTATCAAATTCACGATGGAAATAGAAGAGGACAATCAGCTGCCTTTCTTGGATGTGCTGGTATACAGAACGTCAACGGGTAGTCTTGGACATACAGTCTACCGTAAGAAGACACGTACCGATCGGTACTTGAACGCCAAATCACACCACCACCCCCAACAGAAGAGAAGTGTTATTAACACTTTGTTCAACAGAGCCGAGAAGGTATGCGACTCTAGTACCTTGGACGACGAACGGAAACACTTGGAGTGGGCCCTACGTCGGAATGGATACACCAAGTCTGACATACGGGGTGTCACACAAAGAAAACCGCAAGTCTCAGAGGAACTGCAAGAGTCAAAGGGGTTCGCTTGCTTACCATACGTAAGTGGGGTATCAGAGAGAGAATCGGTAGAGTACTGAAGAAATCGGGTATCACTGTAAGGTACAGAGCACCAGCTAAGGTAAAGGATCTTTTGCCTAACCCAAAGGATATCACACCACTCCTGAAGAACGAAGGGGTATACAAGATAACATGTGAGTGCGGAACATGCTATGTAGGACAGACAGGACGAAGCATCGAATGTCGAATCAAGGAGCACAGTAGGGACACCCGGCTAGGCAAGATTCAACAGTCCGCTGTTGCTCAACACTGCCACGAGTCGGGACACACAATGGATTTCGATGACGCGAAGATGTTGGCAAGGGTGGGTAATTATCATCGAAGGCTTATTAGAGAAGCCATCGAAATTTACAAACATCCTGACAACATCAATCGCGAGGACGGTACTGACATTAGTAGGGTCTGGAAATCGATCCTATCGCGGTCAGGTGGAAAATCACATGGAGCGGAAGCTCCAGATGTGCGCAGTGAGGTTTAAATTCAGGTATATAAGTGAGACTTTCTTGGTAGGTCTTCAGTATTCAATTAGCTTTGAAGAAGCGAGCAACATGGTTCGCGAAACGTCAGCATTAACAAATCTTGACACACGGCATAACCCGGAAGCAGTTTATTTTCTAATCTTTATTTATTTTACCATTACAGCATTTATGAATACATAGTACAATAATACAATTATGCTACATCTTCACAGTTCTTCCCTCTGTCGTCACCTCGAGTGACGAGAATATGAATATTCTCAACAAAATTTGTAAAACAAAATATAACGTTTGTAAATTCCGTTCAAATTGTCGATGATTGTGTGGAACATAAAACTTTTAATAACTTGAAATGTTGGTGTATTCATAGGACAATTGTAACTTATGGCTCAGGCACTTATTGTGAACACCCGGTTACCAGCATGTAACGTTATTGTAATTATTCTTGTTTGTTTATCTAATTATATTCTAATCATTTCAGGCAAGTTCCATGTCATCGATTGTTTTCAAATGGATTAGTCAGTTATCTGCTGTCCAACGCAAATCAAGGGCCGCATTTCAATCAGGCGGAAAATGCTATCGGCTCTACTCTAAGCAAACTTATGACATGTTTAATTTTGACAACACTGCAGAATTGGTAGATGCACCCCTTCAGGTAAACACCTTACACTCTCTTAAGCCTTAAGGTAGGTGTTACCACCATTATAGTGTATCTAAAAAAGTGATAGTGACTTATGTTAATGTGTATGCCAACTATCATGAGTCACTGCAAGTGAGTAATACTATACTGGTGGGTGTTACCACCACTAGTAAATAATAAAAACATGATGGACACTATCTTCATAAAGATTTTTCTTCATTGCAGGATATGTGCTTACGAGCAAAGTTGATTATTCCTCATTTATCGATTAATGAGTTCTTTGATAAGGCTGTGGAGCCTCCTTCAACTGCAGATGTGAAGAGGGCAATCAAAGATTTGAATAACCTCGGACTCTTGGATTCGGAAGAAAATCTAACCATCTTGGGATTGCAAACCGTTCAGTTATTTGTCGAACCACAGATTGCAAAATTGATCTTCTATGGCATGTTCTTAAAATGCTTGGACCCTGTACTTTCAATTGCATCTGTTTTAATATATAAGTATGTGCTGAACATATTAGAATTTCTAAAGGTTTCTTGCTCATAAATATGTCTATATTTCTAGAGATCCTTTTGCTAAATCCAATGATCCCACAACGGCAGCCATAGTGCAGAATATGATAAATGAGCTGTCACAGGCAAGCTACAGTGACCATTTGGCAATGTTGTTCGCCTATCAGACTTGGCTAGTATGTATATCATACTGTTATAAAGCATCAATTTATTTTTGTGTGTTCCTTAGAAAATGAGAAGAAATAATTCCCAACTAGATGACTGTGATAAAAATTGGTTAAATGAAGGCGTCATGGAAGATATCATTGTTGTACGTGCAAATCTCCTAACTCAGCTTAGGTCTACTCATTTTGTGTTGGCTGGTTGCCGTGATAATTTGCCTCAGCTGAACAAGTACTCCAATAGTTCTGCAATGGTGAAAGCTGCACTTGCAGCTTGCTTGTATCCCAATGTAGCAATTGCCAAGAATGAACTATATTCGACTAGGTATGTATAACAACAGTGACTATTTGACTAAACTTAAACTTAATTTCTTTCAGAAATGAATTGGTTGCTGTTGACCATCCATCGTGCCTTATAGGAACTAAGATTGCAGAAACATCTTTAGCGTATATTTATCAGCAATACTACTGTTCTGCTGATCTTCCGAAAATTAAGTATGTGACAGCTGTGTCTCCTATAACGGTATGTTTAACTTTTATTATTGTTATCTTAATATTTGTATCTACAAATCTCTTAAAATTTACTCAAAAGAAATCTAAAAATGCTGATCTACAGGTTTTTGTATTTTATTGTTTATCCTCATGTGTACACTTGTACAGGGAAATACTGTTCTCAATGCTGACAAAAGGAAATAAATAAAAAGAAACAAAGGTGAAGAGATGAGGTTTTTTGGGAGTTTCTCACTTAAGATCGAAACTCATCACTCAGTAGAGACCTAAAAATTTGCTCAACTTTAGAACAGTATTTCAAGTGAATTGTAAGAGATATAATGCATTTTCTTGTGTTATACATTTACTATACTTAGCGTACAATATAAATTTGTTCCGCCAAAAAAATATACGCAAGAAGTGGATGTTGTTGTAGTAGTATGAGGTCCTGTGCAGCGTTAATATTTCGAGCGTGCGGAAATGTAAATGTAAATTCAATTTTATTGTTGATAAATTCTTTTTTCACGTTCTAATTCTACCTTTTTTTACGACGGTGGCAAAACTATAAAGTAAAATATGTTCAAAACGAAAGCGGATCGTAAATTAGTTTGGCACTTAATTTTGTGCCTTGATTTACGAATCACCTGTGGAATTTATAAAAATCATAATTGCAATTGATTTTATGAACACTTAAAGAAACAATAACATAGTTGAAAAAACTGATGTAGCCAGGCGCATGACTTTATATCATACTATAAATACAATTAATAGTTTAGCTGTATGAGATTCTATTTGATCGAGATCGATCGTGTCTGCATTAAAATAAAACTAGTTAGCCTGGATTTGACAGATATTTTGATACTATTGACAGTATAGGTGTGTTTTATTGCCACCCGTGTGCAGTTCGTATCTATTTGAAATAATTCTCTTTTGAAGTGAATTGAACACGAGTAATAAAACGCATTTGAGTGTACCTATCGCGCGCGCGCATACGCATTTGGTGTTACTTGTAGTTAGGCCGACAGGTTATGTTTGTATCGGACATTTTGCATAAGACTTATGCAAGGAGTCAAGTACGAATTGCATATGAAGCCGTCTCACCAACGAAAACAAATACACATAACCTCTCCGAGATACAATCGTGACATGCATGTGACTGCAGACTGATACCTTCCTCCTATTGGCTGATTTAATTTCAATTCATTTTGAATACAACTGATCATATTTTCCGGCTTGTCCTTCAGGGGTGAAGGGGGAACTGAATATGATCAGTTGAAATCTATTCACTTTCATTTTGAATGCGCAATAAAACGCATTTTGAGACAAGTGAATATGTTTCAAAATGAAAGAACTGATTACCAGTGGCAATAAAACACACCTTATGTGTCGTCAAAACATCAGCGTTTGACACTACATACTGTCACTAGAATGAAAATATCTGTCAAATCCTGACTTGAATAACTCGCAACGGTATCGATAGGCCCTTTTTGCACGTTATTTTTAATGCCCAACCAAAGATGTTTAGTAATATTTCCCAATTTATCTGTAAAGTAAACTATATACGATAGATAAAATTTAACCTCTAACCACCTCAAAACGTAATTTCATTTAAAAAAACTCGAAATGCCCGCTCAAAAATAGCGAAAACACACGGTATAGCAATAGAAAATAACACCTACAAAATAATATAGGTAAGCACTGTGAACGTAATCTAATGTCAAGTTAATGTTCGTCAAGATACAAACATGGAAGTCGGTTGTTTGCAATTTTCGGGAGAATTAGCGATAAAAATACTCAGAAAATCTCACCTTTTTGGGGCGATTGTCGGCGTTGAACATCTCATATCATTGCTAGGGACTTCAATACACACACTGGTCACATTTAGCACTCAAATCAAACGAATTAATACCGTATAATATTGAAATTAGTCCGTATGTAGACAAGCCGGCTGCACGGATTCCACGGAGAGTCAGAGACTGCTCGTACTGAGCCGGCCAATCACGTAGCTCCACATAATTTTGACTGCGTTAGTCAAGTTGGCACTTTATAAGTCAAATTCACAAAGAATCTTTATACCTAGATAATTTGATTGCTGCGAGTATTAGTATTGTGTTTATTTGTAGTCATTATTGTGATACAAAAATCTCGGTTATGTTAAGTATTCTTAATTAATTTCGGTTCTCTCCAAGTATCTAGTAGGCAGTGGCGTAGACTATCCAAAGGCGCATTAAAATAATTGTAAGAATCAGTGGCGTGTCGTGTTTTTGGGTGCTTTTTGAGTGTATTTATTTTCTGTCTCTGAGAAACTAATTATCTGAGAATTAGACATATACGTCGCGTAAAATCAAAATGAAAAATACATATTTTCTATGTTATATATTACCTTGAGCACAGATTTTCCCAATTATGAAAAAAAACCCGAATATAAATACTTTCTGAATGTGAAAAATTACTGCCATTAGAATGAAAATATCTGTCAAATCCTAGCTAACTAGTTTTATATTAATGCAGACACGACCGATCTCTATCAAATAGAATTTGCTCATGTAGCTAAACTATTAATTTTACCAAAAAATGTCATAACATAAATTATATAAAATTTACTCTACTTTAATGTATTATTTAACTATTTTGACGAAATTACAGAAATGACTCTGTTCCTTTGGACCCTTTTGAACAAAAAGCTTTTCAGCACTAAGTTTGTTCATGAAACTTCTAAATATGAAGTTTCGTCCCGATACCTTTAGTAGTTACTCCGGAATCATCGCCGCAAAAAAAAAACGGGCACACACAGATTTTTTTGCACCTTGGTCAAAATGTTCAGGGGTGCTAATAGGACATATTTCATTATTTGAAATTATTTTGTCATACTGCGTGTGATAAAGTAAAAAACACCTTTATTTAAAAAAAAGGTTACAAATCTTATTAATATCTATCTTTTAGATTGCACTGTTTTGCGGCCCACGCGCAGATTATGACACCAGCAAGAAGTTGATACGCCTGAACAAAAAAATAACTATTAAAGCCCACCATAACAGCATCTGGAAGTTCCGCTATCATCTGCACAAATTCTTCACCAAGTATTTATCAAATCCTCAGATAAAGTGCAATAGTTTTGAGGAAGATCTTCACGAAGTACTTTATGATGTTCTTAATCGTGAAGATGAGGCATGCAACCTTGCTCAACCGGAAGGCGTAGGCAGAATACCAGACTACGTCCATCTAAAGTCTTCTGAGTACGAGCCTCCAAGACAAACTGATCGTTACATAAGCGATTTGAACAATATCAAAAAACCAAACAAATTTAATAAGAATTTTGACATTGAAGCTTTTGTTAATGATTGTAAACATCTAAATCTTCAAAGTGAAGAGCCTAAATCGACAAACCTTCCAAACGTTTGGGCTGATGAAGTAGAAGCTGATGGCCAAGGGTGTAGTTCCACAAAAAACTATGATTTATTACCACCAGCTCAAGTCAATGATACTTCACATAACAAGGGCTCAAATGAACTTGCGACTATTACATCTGGATACTTTCAAACACTTGAACGTGAAGAAGCTTGGGGCGTATCTGTACCTGAACCTGCAAGAAGCGAAATTCAGGCATTTGACTTCCAGCACTGGACAATACCTAACGCCAGATTTTTCATTATCCGTCCTTTGGAAATGAAAAATATTTACATCTCGATGACGCAGCGTGTTTGGAAATTTACTGCTCAAACTGAGAAGAAGATATTTTCTGCATTTAAGGTAAGTTATGATTTTTGCTTTTTTTATTATATCGAATATGCATGACATGAGGTATAACTATTAGCAGACCTGTACAATAAACTGACCAACCGTCCCGATTTGGGCGGGACAGCCCCGAATTCTAAACACTTGTCCCGCCTGATGAAGCGTCCCGAATTTTGTCCCGCTTTTTAAAAATGTTATTCTAATGTCCAGAATTTCCCAGACACCAGCCATCAAAGTAATGATTTTGTTAGCATATTAAAGTGGACCATACTTTTCTCAACAAAATGACCCAGCCTATCTAAGAGAAATGTATATAAGTAATTGACAAATTGTCTAGCCAATTTTGAAAACATTAGCGTATTTAGTTAAGAGGAATCATTAGAGCTAGTGCGTCCTATAGAGGAAGCATCCATAGTGAGCTTAATTTTGTATCAATGATCTTATGGAATACCTCAAATTATAGATAAAGGTGTATTACTTGTTGTAGTAATGTATATGCAATTAGGAAAACAATTCTTCGATCTCGTAGTATAGACGTAAACTTATTATTCAGGAGTAAGGTCAAGGATAAGCACAAAAACCACCATTTTTGTTTGTAATATTTCGAAACTTCTATTGTTTCTTCATCAGGCAATCAAACACTACAATTTTAGATAAAATCCGGGACAATAAATAAACACTAAAGCTACTTACGTAGTTAGTGAAGTCGGCCAACACAATTACAGTAGACATTAACAATTATATCAACAAGCGGAACATTGTGGTGTTCGTCACATACCATGCGAAACGATTATATGAAGACAAGTTTTTTCTGATACAAAGGAAACGACAAAACTGCAACGCCTCTATCTGTACTGAAGTTACTAAAGTTTGAATATCAAAAGTAATGTATATGTATTAATTGTTATTGTTGTATCCATGCCATGTAATAAAATATGTCTGACTCATGTACTTACTCAAAGACTTTTTGATATATGGGACATTTCTACGCGAAATTTAGTACAGTTATACAGGAAGGTGTAACTAAGTGTTCTCCGTACAAAAAATCGCAAAATCAGGCAATTTTATGTTAGATTCCGTAACTTTTTGGCAAAATCGATTGATCTATCACTAGACGGAAAATTGTATACCTTTTGTCATTAATTTGGTGTATAGTTTTTATGATTCTGTGAACTAATAGCGATGTAAACCCCTCCGAACTCTTACGTATTTTCTGAGGAGAATGTAGGGGATACGGATTCACTCTGTGTTTAGAGAATCGACTGTTTATTCTGTAAAGCCTTGTATACACTGCAGCTGTAACGCGTAATGTAACATGTAATGTAACGTGTAATGTAACCTGTGTGGACGGGGTACAAGCGCGCATTCCATGTTACAGCGAGCATTACACTGTGTGCTCGCCGTGCTCCGTCGGCTGTCGGTATTTGTCGCGAACACAAAGGGACCGAGCAGTTGCAGCGTGGACGTGTTTGGTGGCGCATCGGCCAGTGTGTACTGTGCAGCGAACATGCAGTGCGAACAACGTCAAGATAAACGGGGATTTTTATTAAAATGGATAGCTGGGACGAAGAACGTGGTAGAACAATTTCATTGAAACCCACAGGTCTAAACAAGTCCGATAGTATTGAATGAAGTGAACAATGCAGCCAGATTGGCTCTTTTTGTGTCAAGGTTCCTACAATTAAACATTTATGCGTTGCAAATCCATATGATTTTTTACTCAGAATTACATTTGAAAACAGATTGAATTATTTTTCGTCATGGTATATTTTTTTTTTTACTTAAATGTGTTTACTTTTTATTGTTATAATGGGTATTTATTGTGTTTTTTTCGTTTTCGCATTGTTGAATACATATTTTATTTTAATTTGAAGCAAAAGTTGATGATATAGGTACCAACTTTAGAAACAGCTTTGGTACAGTTAGTCGCGTAAGGCATCATTCGATAGCTCTTTCAAATCCAAATAGGTTTACGTAAAACCGTTGTTCGATTTTCTTAAATTTCTCTTCACTGGCGCTAAATAAAAAAAAGTGAGGTACCAATGTCACCAAATTTCGGTGCTCCATAAATTTCTTTAATGATGTTAAGAAAGAGTTCAAACAAAACATAGTTTTTAAGTATGATGACATCTCGCACGAATAAATTTTAAGGTGCCAATATCCCAACTTTTTTTTTATCACAACCTCCGGTACAAGCTAGGGTACTTTGCGAAAATGTTCCAGGGTTATGCAAAACTTAAAAGAAATCGAGTAATCAGCAATAATAACTGTAAAACCAGAAGGCGATTTTATTATTTTGTAATAAAGAAATGTTTTCACTTGGTAGATGATCAGAAAAACAATTTCAAATTTCTTTATAATTAATATAATTTGAGTTTTTTTGTGCATTTTCGCACACAGTTTTGTGAAGAAAAAAAAATGCGTAATAGTTTTCTGGTAATATAATACATAGTTTGAAAAGGTATCACTTGAAAAACAAACTCTTACGATAGATTTGAATAAAAAAGTCTCCAAGTGAAAAAAACCCAAATATAACATTGACTTTTTTTAAATAATTTGTTATGCTGCACGTTTTAATAATGGAATAATATACATGGCATTAAAAACAAATGTCCAATATTTGAAGAAGATCTATAGAAAGGTACCAAACAGTCGAAAATCTTAATCATGGGCCAAAAATGAACCACCATCTTCGCTTTTTTCTATACGTAGTTAATTCATGCATCAACATAAATGCACCGCAAGCAACGGCTACTTGAAATGACGATTCCATGCTTCTCACCGCTCGTCGAACAACTGTGGATCACCTACGAGCGGGACTAGCGCGCCAATGCATTGCGCGGTCGTTTTAACCCCGTCCACGAGCATTCACGTTACATTACATGTTACATTACGCGTTACAGCTGCAGTGTATACAAGGCTTAAAAGAACAGATCTGGTGTATAGACATTTCAGTCAGTCAGGATTGACAAATTCTATATTAAATATTGCTGACGGACAACGTACTAGTTTGAGCTCCTGATTGGGTGAATGGATGGCATTTTATAGTCATAGAAATGCAACACTTTCCCAAAAATAATAATTAACTTAAAACGATTTTTAAACTTGTATTGTGTTTGTAATTTAGTCAAACTGACTTTGATTAATTTTAAATTTAATCGATATTTCTTTGTAATTAAGAATAATATTATCAGATTTAGGCTCAAATGAAAACATCATTACTTTATTGTTCTTAAAATGTCTATCAAAATTTAAATTTAAATGACCTTGTAATTAACCACATGTTTTTACAGATATTTTTCATTAATCGAAAAATATTCACAATCTGGATGAATAGTCAAGAAACGAAAATTTAAGAACATCTCAGACAAGAAACTCCGTTATTGGAAATCAGTTGGAAACAAACCACGTGCTTTGGTGTAGTTTTCTAGCGGCGAAGACAGTGAAATACAATAAACATATTGCGTCCGATAATGCCTTAAAGTTACAAGGTCTTGAAAATTGATAATATTCTGGCGGTGGAGATGAAACTGTTGGAAGAAAAAATATTTTCCAGGAACATTTCTAATCATTATCTATGTCACTATCATTGGTTAGCAAATTTCTTAAAAAGTATAAAGAGCAAATGATCAGACATGGGCAGGACGTAAATTTTAAATTAAATAGAATTAATAATAATTAAAGCCAAAACCTGGATTTAAACCAGGCATCTTTTGATATCCAGAACAATATTTTGAAATTATAGAACCGCCATTAATCAACTTTAAAACAAAGGCCTAAAATATGGATACGTTCTCTAGACTTTGTTGAATGGAAGTTGTATATCAAATAATTGATAATTACCTTACTTCTTCAGATTCACAAAAACAAAAGTTTGGTTCGATTATTCGCAATGTAAGACAAACACAACAAAGAATATGTTTAGAAATAAAAATAAAATATGCATTAGATATAAATCAACAATCGTAACAACATTCCCGTGGTTGATAAAAATTGGTAGATATGGCAAACACAGTATTAATGAACAACTTATAATTTGCATTTAACTTCTTCTAGAACGGAACCAGTACCGCTGAGCACACATTTTTAGCTCTTTTCCTTAGATTTTGACTTCTGTCAAATGAATACGTTTTCTTTCTACTTGCTTCAATAAGACATTTACGCCACTATATAATACACAGGAATTCAAAAGATATACTAAAACAAAATAAATGAGTCTTCAATATTCAAATAAAATATTCTTTTCTCGTGAAATTAAATTATTTATGCGATAACAAAAATTAAAAATTCTAAAAAAATTGTTTTTTCGCATTTTTTTCTGAAATTTTGAGGTTATGTTATATCACATCTCCACAAATTGTAGTACATTTTTCAAGATCTACAACTTTTGTATTGGATACTATTTGATTGTAAGACAAAAACTGATTATTTTGCTTACTTACCTGTAGCTTTATTATTCTTATTTAATGGTTATAGTATTAGTGTATAAATGAGAGACTGTTTCTTTTGTATTTTTTTCCGTACACTACAAAAAAAACTTCATTGTTGCAAAAGTCATTTGTTAGTTTTTTCAATTTTTGAGCACGTTAAATAGAGACTATTATTTTATTATTGTATGAATAAGTACATATTATAAAAACAAAAAATGAGCACCAGATGAACTCTGTACGATGATTTTTCACTTCAGAATTTCTTTTTGAAAAAAAAACGATTTTGATTGGAAAAACATAAAAAGGCACGCTCTCACAAAATTTTATCAAACGTGAATTATTGTTGCTACAATGAAAAATAAAATATAGAAACATTGTTTTTGCATTGGAATTCGCATTTTTCTCGGAAATTTTGAGGTCATAGTAAAAAGTGACCCTTATGAATGTTGTAGATTTTTTTATGATCTACAACTTAGTATAGGAGATTTTTTGATAAGATGTCAAGTTTCGCCAAAAAACGCAATAATATATTTTGCACCCGCTTTCAACCCACCCAAATAAGCACTATACCACCCCATGACCTGCATTTATTTTTTTACGTTCACTATGAGCCCCTTTACCAATCACTAAAGTCCTGTCTACAATTAAGACCCACTTTCAACTTTGCCTACACTATTAGCATTAATTTAGCTTTAGGTTAGAAGGTAGCTGAACTCGTAGATTACTAAGTTACTCATTTACTCATATTAATACTAATGTTATATGGCGGCATTGTAAAATATATAGACACAATGTAGGTTTGTTTACCGTAAGAAATCTTGTTACTATAAAGTCCGGGCCACACTAACGCCTAATGTTTAATGCCTAACGCGTAATGTTAAAATTAATGCGTTAAAATCGAGTGTGACGACAACTTAACGCATTAACTGGCCAATCAGAAACGCGGAAAAAGATGACGCGTTAGTTAACGCATAAAGGCGTTAGACGTTAGGCGTTGGTGTAGCCCGTGCATAAATGAAAATCTATTACAAACTAATTAGTATGAAAATAATTTACAGAATGGAGTCAGAGTCTTTTTGCTCTACACCATTCGAGGGACATGTTCCTTTCAAGGAATTGCTGAACTAAATGGTACGCGTGCTGACCCTCGTAAACTGTCCGTCCCCATTCATTGGTTAGGGACACTCCACGTGAACTTCATCGACATACCGTAAGATTTTCAGAAATTATTTTTGTCGCCATTAATAATTTGACTGTTTTTATAGCGATTTTGCCTCATTGGTGCATCCTAACATTGAAGATGGTCACGAAATTCCGTATAACTTAGGTGTCACAATTTTTAATATGATGGTTCAGTTGCCTGCCCAAGTCCAGCGCCAGGGCGTTGTAGGCCGAAGACAGGGACGTTAATATTAGACATATTTTTATTCAATTTTTACATTTTTGTATTCCAAGAGGATTTTTTCATTTATTTGTTTTATTGAATTAGTATTGATTACTTTTTACATAATTGCTTTACATTATTGTTTACAATAACTTGGATTTTTTTTATATTTTTTTGTTCATTCACAACATAAAACCAGAAAATGTACCATAATAATTTTTTAATAATGTACGTTTGTAAATTATCTAATGTTGAATTTTTTTAACATTGTACCTAAAATATATTATTCTCCTATAATAAAACATCCTATCTGCATTTGAAGGTTGTTTGTTTAAATTGGGTTTTTTTGGGTAGTTTCTAATGTCACGACGTCTTTGTAAGCTATAGAAATAATAGTTTGGAACTAAAATAAAATAAATTTAAACCTTTAATTGCATATACGACAATTTTTTTAGGAGGGCAGTATTTTGATAATGTGATAAGAGATCTTTCTCTAGAACTGATATTATCGTTTTTAATTTTAAAACCAAAGAATTTTAATGTAGTGCTTACAACTTACTGTAATTTAATATCGATATTGTTACTAACAGCTGAAAGTAGTTTGAATAAAATATTTTATATATAATATACATGTTTTTTATACACCCATATTTACAGCCACATTGACTTGACACTTTACTCTAGGGTTGCCACTCGTCCTCGTTTCGCGCGGATTGTCCTCGTGATCATGCATTCTTTGTAAGCGACTCTTTGTAGTGACGTAAGCAAAACCGTAAAAGTTTTTAAGAGTGAGAACCATTTCAAACCACTAGTGGTTTGTCAGCTATAAATTTGCGAAAATGAATAACCATTTAGAGATATCTCGTAAAGAGAGTAAGGTTTATTTTGAAACAATTTTGAACTTTCTAGGGCTTCTTGTTCACTATAAATTCAGAAAAATAGCCATAATGGGTTTTTGACCTGTTTTCTTCCAAAGGTTTTAGCATTTGAGCCCAGATTCGTATTCACCGCAAGAGAATGTATCGCAAAATCCAATTGGAGGAATCACTACTGCTGGTACGTCGTATAAAATAAGCATCCATAGGGCGTTTTCACACTGGCCGACACGACACCGGCACGACAACGACAACGATGTCGGTGGACGCGTAATCTCATGTAAATCATGGGAATGCTTTCACACTCGCCGAGATGTCGGTGTCGTGTCGTTACAGGTGACGACGTGTCGGTGAGCAGCACTCCACTCGTGTCGTCGACGGCTGTTGAGTTTTTAATTGACACTAAATAAAAATGGGTTTCAAATATGATATTGTTACATTAATTCAACTTGTCGAATCGAAACCCTGTATTTAGGATAAAACGAATGACAATAATAGAAACAAAATTCTTCGGGAGAAAAGTTGGCAAGAAATATTTATATTTTTAGAGGATGGATATAATAAAATAATCTTAAGTTCCTATGTTTTTTTAAAATAAATAATATAGCTTTAAATAGTTTTCTTTTTTTTTTTGGTAGGATTTCTTCACGTGTTATGCACATTCTAAAATGAGTATCTTGCTTCTTGATCTTATTAATTATATTCGATAATATGTAGTCAAATGTATTTTTGCTCATACGAAAATAGTTAAAATACTTGTTTCGGTCATTAGACGACTTCTCAAACAGAGTATAGTAGGTACTCTCTAAAGATCTCACTTTTGCAATTGGATGTACCCATAACATCCTTTGCTTATTTTGTTTTTCGCGCCTTAAATATAATAAATAAAGCAAATACAATTTGTTAAATCCCGCAATGACATTTCCTCGAACGCCACACGACAACTAAACGTGCCGTGATCGTTGCGATGTGTAAACATGCTGCCAATATCGGTGCTGTGCTGATGTCGTGTCGGTGTCGGTAAATGTGAAAACGCCCACAGTCAGCTTAATGTTGTGTCAATTCTCTCATGTTATACATCAAATTATAGATAAAGATGTATTACTTGCTGTGGTAATGTATATGTATTATTTGTTGTTGTATCCACGCTACGTGATAAAATATAACTTATTCATGTACTTGAAGAAGTAAAGTTTTGAGTGAAAATAGCATGTAAGATATTGATATTTTTACGTGAAATTTTGTACACTTATAGAGGAAGGTGTAACCTATTATGTGGTACTTTTTTCAATTTTAACTTGAGTTCTTCATAAAAAAATTGCAAAATCAGCCAATTTTATGTCATATTCAGAAATTGAATCAAAAATCTATCATTAGACGCAAAATTATAAATCTTTTATCTTTAATTTGGTGTATTTCTTTTACGATTGTGTGAACTAATTGCTGAGAAAAAGCCTCAGAACTTTTGCATGTTTTGCAAGTAAAACGTAGGGGGTATGGATTCCCCTTAAAGGGGTCTTCCGCTTTGTTGGCCGCTTTTTGAGCCTATTTTAAGGAATTGATAATGAAAGAACCACACAAGATTTATAGACAAAGTTTTTTTGATTCTCTTGTGTTAATATCGATGTATAAAGTTAGCAATTTCAAAATATTGTGATGATCTCGGTGACCTTGCAGATTACTTTGTGCTCGCTTTTGTGCAAACATTAAGGTTTAACGGTAACCACGATTACACGTGTACAGGTCGTCTGATACAAAAAAGTGAAATCTTTTCTTAATTGTTATTTCGTTGGCTATCGTTCGATCGTTCAGTTTCACAATATTTTGATTTTTAACAAAATGGCGGTCGTATGTCCAAAAAAAGGTCCGTTTTCCCCGCTCTTTTCGTGATATAGAACGCTTGAAAAATGAAATAAAACAAATTTAAAAAAAATGAACGATCGAACGAAAACTAGATGTATGCTGAACATAAAAAGCAAAGAATCGTCTCGATATATGAAATACATTTTCCAAAAACGTGGTTGCCAGTTGGAAAAACACGACTTTTGAGAAATCGCGAACGAAATTACAAGAACTTTATATATATATAGATACCAGTGGTGGGAGTTCTATGACTTGGTCGAGTCATATACTCATATGCAATACGTATAGAAGTACGCATTTCGCACGGTCGGTGGGATTTTTTCATCCCTTATCACAACACTGATCGACGCACATGCAAATCACCGGCTGCAACTCCAGAACTAGGGCGAATTTTGCAAAACCCTCTTACAGGAACAATTCTGAGACCTTCTAGATTAAAATAAACCAAAAAAAGATAAATTGATTTTTTAAAACCAATAAAGCGGAAGACCTCACTACATGTAAACAAAACTATTTTCAATGATAATCTTTTATGATTTTCTACCTTGAGATACAGACAAAACTTTTGTTTTTCAAGGCTTCAAGAATCTTTGAATTTAAACGTACGTTTTAGAAAAACTACTTTTAAAATCGAACATTGGCTAGTTTCGTTGAGATGAATATATATCAGATAAATAAAGAAACGTGGACGGCCAAAGGGAGGGGGAAATCTGTAGCGAACATAGACAAACGCTGATACGTTTGAGTACGTTCCACTGGGCTATAGCCAGAACACGGGTGAGCGACAAGAACGCAACAATAACTAGGTAACCCGCTACGACTTGTTTTGTTTACATCCGCGTATGTACCGCCCCCTTACTTCTCAGGGCGATATAAACAAATCAGCACGCTATAGTTATACACTTTGGCCACCCATGTCTCTTTATTTATCTGAGATATATCTATGAATATATACAGGATATTCAGAAATAACGGCTAACCTTGAAGGAGCATATCTGCCAAAGACAGAGCAGCAATTTTGGTAAATAATGTATGTATAGTCTATTTAAAACTTTTAAGTACATACCAACAAAATTGTATTGAAGAGATCGTCTAATGCCTGCCCTGGTGAATAGCCGATCGCGCATGACAGAAATACGGTTGCAAACGTACGTACGAACATCTTAATTGAAAATTAGAGAGATTGGTACGTACCTAATCCAGAAATGTGATGCGGATTTACAAACATTGTGATTGCAAAGCGATATCCGTCCAACAAAACAAACCGACTTAACACAGCAACTACGCGTCGCGGCCGATCAAGGGTATGTCGCACTCTAGCCATAGAATTGCCATTCATCCGTCTCTGGTACTACACAAATGTTTTTAATTGTTGATAAACTAACAAACAGCTGACCACGCTTGTGTACGTTCATATAAACCTGGCGAATGTAGGTCATTGTCACGCTCAGTGAGAAAGGCCGGTGTGGAGGGAGACCGATATGTTCCCGGCGCGCCCGTGGCAGCTATTTAAAGGAAAAAAATAAGATTGAGTTTAGATGAAGTCAAGATACAAAAATACTTCGTTAAACATTTCAATTTGATGAAAATTGGGTGTTTACATTGTCGACAACCCTATAGCTCATCTTACCGTGATAATGGCTGTGACTTGAGTGCTTATCTTTAAATTTTTTATTAATTTGCGAGAGAGATTTTTGTCGCCAAACACAAGCATTAGAATATCCTCTAATAGTAACACAGAACCCTAGCAAGGGTGTTCAATTCGACTCTTCGTTCCATCCCACACTTTTAAAATACCAATTCCAAGTGTTCTACGGCTAGTACAGTCCGATAATGATTTATTCATCGGTCATCGGGGTCCCGACTATAATATTTCCTGAAGAACACATCACACGGTAAGTATGTACTCTTTAAGTATTTTATGTCTGCCAGGAAATTAAAAAAAGCAGTAGTGTTTAGCAATAAATTGAACTGTCGGAAGTCACTCTTATAATAGTATACCCACTCAACAAATACTACACACCCATATTCCTTCATGTGTGTCAAATTTTCAGCAACCAAAGATTGTTGAGAGGCAAAGGCACAGTTCAAAGTCTTACTAAAAGGGAAAATAAAACACAATATTTAGCACAATGTTATAATTTATATACACTATATTGCATATACATCTTTTGTTTATTTCTTATTCTCATTTTAATTATTTTGTACATAAACAATAAACATATCTCAGGTAGTGCTTTCAGTTATTTATCATCTTATTTCATACAATATTCTACAGTAAGTGATTGTCACTCAATCTAATTAATACGTGGCAATGAAATATTAAATTTCATTCTCACTATTATAATATTCAACTAGTGTACAAATGACATAATAATAATTAAAATTCTTAATGTAAAGTGACACGGGCCCCCCGTTGTGCATGAACGGCATTATGTGTGCGGGGTTCCCGGTAGAAGCTACAAATTAATAAATTATGCCCGAACATTATTGTCTTAATGTATCACCAAGGGCATAAGTTATCTCCATTGGCAGAAATCTTCTGAACCTAAGAATGTAAGAATGTACACGCACGATGATGGCACTAAAACTAAAAAATATACAGGAAATAAAGTGAAAAATCTCTATTAACAATCTATTCACAAGTTACAGCTGGACAAGGTCCATAAAAAGAAGAAAATATTATAATAGAAATAAAAAGCATTAAATTTCAATCGACATACACTATTGATACGAAATAATGGATCTAATATTTATGTATATAAGGAGTGGATGATTCGGCAAACCAACCAGTCAAAAACTTTGATAAAAAAAAAATTAATTTATTTTACACTTAAAATATATATCTTTTCATTATATCTTAATCTAACTATTTAATATTGCACAACAATGCTCTTTTTCGCACTATGTACATAATATAAAATAATAATAATCAATTGCGATAAGGCTAGTACAAGGCTATGTTAGATACTAACTAACATTGGTGTTTGTGATATAGTCATATGTAGTACACGATATCCCTACTAAATAAAACACAATTATTTTAATCAATTCGAAATTCTAGAAAAACTAATAATCTTAATTAACAAAAAACAAGCGCATATTGGTGTGTAAAATTAATAAAATCAGCAATAAATTAATATGTACACAATTTTGCTACAGCAGGTCGGGAAAAACTTTTTTGTTTCGTTAACATTAATTGGTCCCTAACCCTAATCGTTCAAATGTCCATTTCAACTGTATTTTTCTTTCCATCCGGTATACTACAAGTGTTTGGTTATTCTCTTGATTTTCTTATAAAATTATGGAATGTTTAATACGAGTTATACAAATGGCACTGTGACAGTCTGAAAATATTATGCTCTGTGTTATATTATCCGTGTATGTATCGACTATTTACAGTTTACGCTCTATACAAAAATAATAATTTCTACTTAGTTCATCCACTTCCTGCAGTTGGGCGCTTCGCACATGCACGATATCTTGTGTTGATCGTCCTCTATGTCAAACTTGTAATCATACGCCAACTGTAACAATAAACATAAATTACATACAGACAATCTACAGTACACACCATCGAGTTTAATATACAGTAATCTGGAGGTCGCATGGTACAGGCAAAGATAAGAGAATTATAAGATACGTCACTAGACCAGAAAACGCGGTTCGAGAGTGAGATAGATTTGGTCAACGAAAAGATGGCTACCAACAGCTGATTGTGTTTGTATACTAGCGGGTGACATCGGGTGACATAACCTTAGTTTGGTGTTTCCGTTCCTTGGATTGTACAAGATTGTGTATGTAGTGTTTTAATAAGCATTTTAATGAGTGGTCAGTTTTTAATTAAAATGTTAATTGTTAATGTGGTTTCGTACTGTTTAGTTTAGAGGTACCTTTATTAATAGTAAGTAGTAGAGACAGTGAAAATGGACACAAAAAGGTATCCCAGTGGAAATCGGTGTGCGTACAAATCAAAATAGAATAAAATATACAAAACATATTGGTTGCCAGCAACAAGTCATAATAATAACGTGAGTTTTAATATCGATCGATGGCCTAGGCAAACAATCACACAGTTATTTGCTTAATTATTAATTATACTTTCAAAAAGTCAACAAACCGCTGTTATTTGTTATATTATAATCCACTATTTTTGTTAATATTCCATTTAGGTGACTATCGGATACGTTTTATTTTATTTGAATATTGATTTGTTTTCATTTGCATTACATAACCTCTAATGTCGGTAACGTTGCCGCCCATCGTGCATTGTATTCGTTAGTTTAAAATTCCCGCCAATTCCCGTCTTGTTTGGTCAACGGTTTAAAGCTCACATGCGTTCAAGGTCATCAAATGTGGACCCCACTAAATCAACGGAGCCGACCCGAAGCGTCGCATCTTTATATTCTTTTATCTTTGGTACAGGAGTGGGGGCAGCTGAAAATCCTAACAGCCTCGCAGGCTCCTGAAGTTAGGCGTTCTAGTGATTTTTAAGTAACTAACTTTAGTTGCCAATGTCAATTGTATTTTTATTGCGCTCGATTCGTGTTTGATATCGCTTTTATTCTAATAGTTGGACGAAATATTTTAGCAATAGGGGCTTCTACTTCCGCAGACACTATGACTTTTTGGTTTCAAGTGCAAACAGGACGCTGCTTGGCTTTGTACATCGGATGACGCAGTCTTTCTCGAACCCTAGAACGTCAACGCTTTTGTTCGCTTCTTTGATTAGATCTCGGTTGGAGTACTGTTCTGTCATTTGGAACTCGTATTTTGAATCTCATATTGATAGAATTGAACATATCCAAAACCGTTTTGTCAGGGGGCTAAAGAATAGACTGTTTCTGGGGGGAGGGGTGGATCTTGATTTGGTGCGGACCAGGCAGTATTTGGGCTTGCAGTCGTTGAGAGATCGTCGTGGGTATATAGATCTGTGCTTTGCATTTAAAGTAATAAACAATCGCCTGGATTCTCCGTCAAAACTCACACAGTTCAATTTTGCAATACCCACAAGGCAACTTAGGGAACACAGTTTGTTGGCCGAACGCCATTGTCGGACCCTTCAACACTACAACTCCCCTTTGGTTAGAATAATACGCTTGGTCAATTTGCATAGTTCAAATTTGAACTATTTTGGTTGTAGTTTTGAGGGATTTTAAAGAGATGTGCTTTGTTTGATTGGTGATTGAGGAAATTGATTGAGTTTTTTGATGTTGTATAGTATTAATCTGTATTTATGTATTTGAAGCTATATTGTATACTGTTGTAAACCTGTTGTAACTGCCACCATGCGTTGAATAAAGTTATTATTATTATTAAAACGCTAGACAGCATGCGCAGAAGACTTGGTGCCGCTGTCAAATCTGTTAACATAATATTGCTTAAAATCCCCAGAAAACACGCATTCCATGTAAAATTACCAATTTCGGCTTGAATCATGAAGTATTCTGTATCTACGTATCCCAACTCAAGGAAGCTTGCCGCAGGTGTACCTGTTTATATGCACTTTGGAAAATTTGCTGAACGCTCCTAACCTAAAAACAGTAGGTATTTTGGTTTTCATGTTCTCTTCCATATAATTATTCAGTTTTCATAGAATGCATGTCTTTCTCACACTTATCTTTTATCAATTACTAATTTAATTAATTACTAATTTATTAATCACAGTTGCCAACTTAATTTAGTCCTGGGTGGTCCTGGGAGAAATGCAGGAAGCGCACATCGTGAGATCAAAAACCAGAACGAGAAACGTCTATTGGCCTGTCACCTGATGGTCACCTGTGCCAGCAATGCCAGTAAACAAATGAGGTATTAGGAATTGCAGTAGCAATTCGGAGAAAACGAATTACCTATTGTTTTACAAGTAAGAATTTTCTGCTTTGTTTGTATCAAAACCAATTTTGTATCAAAACCAAACTACATAATTCTGTTTTTTGTGCTGTTTACAGTACACTGTTTGTGTACGTTTTAAATGTCTTCTACTTCCTTAAAGACCACATTTTAAATTTTGAGATTGGTAATAACCATATTATTTTTCTAACCAAAGAAGTGGCAAAAATGTATTTAGTATGCAGATTACATTATATTTGTAGAACGAGTAATATTCACACAAAAAAAATACAAACATAAGACAAAAATTGAAGTGATTGTAATCAATAAAAATGTTTCTTTTTTATGATTTTTAATAAATAATCTTTTATATATTTCATATATTTACTACTGTTGAAATAAATACTATTTTGAATAAAAAACAGATTTTTCTTAGGGTAGTCATTCGTACAACATTTGTATTTGCTTTCATAATCAATCCATTTTGTTTTCGCCAAAGGTGATAGAAATAACAAAAACCACAATGGACTGTATATGAAAGAACAATTAGCACATAACAAACAAGTAATGACAATGATGAACGATCAAAACGTTCGATTCCCACGTTGATAGATTATATTATAGAATAAATATCCAATACTAGACCAATAACGTACCAACTAGATCAATATAGAACAATACTGAACCATCAAGTAGACCAAATATCTATCACCAATGAATAATCACTTCAATAAATTGTTGAACACAACGAGACGAACTTGCTCTCACGAATATTTTGTAGCGAATGAATCGGCCGAAAAATCACCTAGACCAGCTGTCTCCCTCGAAACCACTTCCAATGTTAACCAGGTTCAACTATATCCCGGCCACAGCTGGCCTCACAAAAACTCAACTAGACCAACATAGACTATAAATATAGAAATCAATCTCGGACAACAAAAAATTAAGATTACCAATATTTAATTATTGGCCTAAACACATTTCCTTTCCTCTGACGTGGTACTCTCTTCTATAAATAATACAATTCCAATATTAGTAGAGTGCAACTAAACATTAAAAACCTTGGAACCAGATGAATATGGTAAGATTTTTATTATTCTTTTTTCAGTCTAGAAAAAAACGAGACAATTTTCGAGAAAAGACATTTTCTCGTAAAATATTTATTACTCTAAAGTATATGGATTTTATAAATGGCAATTGTTTATGTTTTTGATAGATTTCAATTGCAAATCCGTAATTTATTTATTTACGATAATAATTTAAAGTTACATATTGATTATAAACAAAAAATCCTTAGAAAGTATGTAAAGTAAGTGTTCTGTTATTACAGTTTTCGAATCTACCGCTCGTTGGCCCTCTGTAATCGCCTGTGATAACTAGTCGGCTTGTGACCCGTTTTCGCCGTGGTGGGGACTATAGCGTGCGACCTCCAGATACTATATATTAAACACGATGGTACACACCACACACATTAAAAAAAATTGCTAAAAAACTGTACAAACTCTACAAAAATTTAATATTAAGTGTAACAAAAAAACAAATGTTGCCAATATGTAAGAGAGTAAGGGAATTAATTCTAAATTAACCATTTTCTTGTATAGGGTCCCGAATCTTTGTGATGGTAACTTTTGTCCGCTACAGTGTAGTATTTTTATTTTTACGATTAAGTTAGTTACTGAGATTTGAGGATTGAAGGATTAAAGTCTCATAGGCACAATTGTTTGATGACTTCATTAATTATAAATTTTCAATCATTCCAAACGTTCAGGTAATAACTGGGATTTTCAGGTTATATTCTGCTATTGGTAAATACAAATTTTCTTTTTCCAAGATTTCCACCAACACAGGACCTATATCTGTCGATAAAATAACCCTTATACGCCAACAAAACCATTCGACTGCAATGATTGCATTGGCACATAGGAGTTATCCTCCCAATAACTATTTATCTCTTGTTGGTAAAATTGAGAATCAGCAAAATTTTTCCCAAAAATCCTCTATTTTGTTAAAATTATTTATTTTATTATTATTTTTATAAGTCGTCAATGTATACAAATTAAATAGTTAACATTAACTTCCGTTACATTTTTGTTTCAAACTAAGATCACCAAAAAATCATTTTGGATTTCCCGGTATAGGCTGTAACCTACTTTTTATTGTAAAGGTTTAACTTAATTCTTTACTTTTGTTCTTGAATACATTCATTGGTAAAACTTTTATTAGTTTAGCAAATTCTTAGGTTAGTTTCTTGCCGTTGAGTATAGTTCTTGCCACCTACCTCTTCGCCTCTTTGTATTCTTCGCTTCGCAAAAATGATGATTCGTAAGTCTCGATCAACTTCCACGATTTCGGCGACGCAATTCGGGTTGCAAGAGTGATTTATATACCGTGCTAAACCACCACTTAATGTGGCATCGACAACCCTTTCTTCATCCAACCGGAACATGTAAATACCACGGTTCTATAACAACAAAAGAAAGTATCATAGTACCAAAGCATCAAGTTCGTTTTGTCTAAATTCCATTTTTTTGGGCCTTGTGTGCCACTCAAATTGTAATATAAACTCAAGTCGTCAAAAACTTACTTTGGCTTCATATTTCTTTTCCCTGGTTTCAGCAAGTTCCGTTCTTATAATTTCGCCAATGTACTCAATGACCATGGTATGCTTCTCGAGGTCCCGTGCTGCATATAATCCCAATCCCTGAATTTTTGATCTGAAAAAAGTTTCTATTTTATAGTTTACGGCAAACTTTATTTTATTTTATTTATTTCTTTCTTTGTAATGCACTCAAAATTCGGGATTGTAATTTACCGTGTCACAACAATTTATTAGGTTAAATCATTCTCTCTATTAGATTGTTTGTGATTTCTTAATTGTCTCTTTTGTCGTTGTAACCTTACCTTGCTAAATAAACATTATTTCTCCATTCTTGTTTCATCTTCTTATACTGGGAACTCTTTGAGTGCACAAACTGTTTACTGTAGGGGCATGCCACCTCCCCGCTGCCCGTTGATGCCGGAGCAAAGACGGGTCTAGCAGAGGATCCAGTTCTTTGCGTGTGCGCCCTCTTCCAGTGCAGCTGACTTCTTAACCTAGGCTCCGTTCGGGCAGCACCCGACGGGTTTATTGCCAATGGAAGCTCTAGTAATGGGTTGCGTCCGTATTTGAATTTGTAATCGGTTAGTGTTTCGATACCTAGAAATTATTTCAAATTTGTCACTGCAATCAGAACAAGACGTTTTGCAGGTATATTTTTAGCTAGAGATGGGCAAAATCGTATTATTTCAAGAATCGAATTTCAGTATTCGAGTGATTCACATAATCATATGATTTGGTTCTCGAGTTGTTCTCCGTTAATAATCGATTATTAATCGATTTTTAATAATCGATTCTTAATAATCGATTCTTAATAATCGATTTTTAATAATCGATTCTTAATAAAACTGATATAAATATATATAAAACCGACTATTAAAAACCGACATATAAAAAGTCCGATTAATAAAAACTACAAAAGTAGAATCAAATGTAACAACTAAGAAACACAAATCAATAAAATTAATATATTTTATTTTATTATAATGAAACACAACAATAAAATACCCTAACTGTTATCCATGGAAATTCATGAATAAAATTTATAAGCAAAATATAAAATGTTGTATTTGAATCGAACATAATAGCTATAATTTACTCGTATGATTCGTGGTATGAACATTAAAGGTATGATCAATTTTTGGACGAATTTACGACCGCTACTGCGAAGTTGATATATAAATTGCATATGTCAAACTTAGGGGTTATGTCACTTACAATTTTCAGAATATAACAAACAAATGTACTTGTATAAGCAGAAAACTTTCAAGCAATAGGGTATTCCGGTCATGTCAAAATTTAAAGCAGATATTCGGTTTAACCTATTGTACAATTTATGAGGATTCATAAAGTTAAGCTATGAGCTTTTTGATTTAGTTTTTCTATGAGATAATTGCAATTAAAAGTGCATTTCGTTTGAATTCACCGACCACCCTCAGAAATATACGATGATTACCGATCCCTAGTAGCGCTGGCAACAGCGGGCAGCTCTCGAATAGCTGATCGGCCGAGTTGTCGGTTGGCGACCCTGTTTGACAACGAATAAAGGTAACTTTTTTGAGATATGATTTGGTCGTTCCCAAAGCTGAAGCTTGAAGCCAAACATCTCTCATCTCGCTAGTCGGCAATGTAAAGAAAATCTTATCAGGAGTTCTGTTCTACTGCTGTTACAGCCCGGCACAGAATAATGTCGGCGTTGGAGTTTATACATTTTGAACAAGTGTTTGATATAACCTCAATAACCAAAGCAGGTGTCAACAAACGATCGATTCTAAACGTTGACACAACAGAAGACAAAAATTTACTACGTGCACCCTAGATATAGCAACGTTGTCAAGTCGCTCACTTTGAGCGGTCTTTGTGACGTTACAAAGACCAATCCTAATTCAAACTTCAAACGACCTTTTTGTCTGAATTTAAAACAATGTTTGATATTTTACTTGTGAAGTAGCAAACAGTAGCACCCATAATTCGTAAAAAATGACAATTTCAAAAACACCGGAATACCCTATTCATTATGTACGCATTCAATTGCATTCAATTGCATTATGTACGCAGAAATAAGCATACATAAGCAAAACTTGATTTTTTGATGAATTTACGACCGCTACTGCGCAGGTGATATATCGACAACCAACATTGCATATGTCAAACTTAGGAGTTATGTCACTTACAATTTAAAGAATATAACAGACAAATCTACTTGTACAGGCTAGGTGTCCCAGGCTAGGAACAAAGTACATTAATGGCCTGACGCAATCGAAATACACGTTTTTTCCATATATAAAAGTTGTAGATAATCATTGGCTGTACAGCCAGAACATATTTTCATGCTTACAGATGTCCCACAACAACGTACCAACACAAACTTATGTTTTTTTAAATGGAACACTAGTGTTATAATATACAGGTTGTCCCATTTAAAAATCTTAAGTTATTTGACATTTAACATATCATTATTTACTTTATATAATTCATATTATAATCTGAAACAAACCATATCTCTCAAAAAGACTGATATTTTTACTGTCTAGAATGAGTATTATCGTTTCTTCATCTTAATTAGTTACCTCAGAATGATTTTTTTAAAATTGCACGTTTTTGACATTGATTTCACAATATCTCGGAAACAGTTGACAATAGCCTAATATAAGTTGATGTTAAAACGATTACCATAAAAATCTTCATCCAAAACTGCAATAATATACCTAGTGTTCCATTTAAAAAAACATAAGTTTGTGTTGGTACGTTGTTGTGGGACACCCTGTAAGCATGAAAATATTTTCTGGCTGTAGAGCCAATGATTATCTACTACTTTTATATATGGAAAAAACGTGTATTTCGATTGCTTCAGACCATTAATGTACTTTGTTCCTAGCCTGGGACACCCTGTACAAGTAAAAAACTATTAAGTATTTGCATTATGTACGCAGAAATAAGCACAAATAAGCAAAAATTGGTTTGGTCCTAGTTATGTTTACGTAATTGTTCTTCAACCATGCAGCGCCGCCCAGCGGATATTAACGTAATGAAGATTCTCGCAGATTTTCATCCCCACTCCACATGCGTATGGACATACCTCTATTAATAATACCACGGTATGATTATACTACTACTGTCAAAAAGAAAGTTCTGAGACTTATGATGACAGTGCTGTGATTTTCTTAATAATAATACGCAAGTGTCATAATAAAACACCCAATTGTCACTTTCAATCAATCGCAGAGCACTACCTGTTGATAGCAGTATGCAAAATTGTATATTTGTCGTAGCTTACATTTGTCAGTAAAAAGTTTTTTTTATCATAGATAAAATCTTATTGGTATATTGAAAATGGCTATAAGTTGCTCGTTGGTTACATTATGTACTTGTTAGACAAAAATATCCAAATATAAAGAAAAGTAATTTTTTGTTTGTAAAAAAATTAATCAATATACATTTTTTACTACCAGTTTCAAGAAATATAAAGAAGAAAGAAAAGCTTACCTGGAAGACTTTCTAATACACGCACAACCCCAGGTTCAGTTAAACCAAAGAGGTCTTCTCCGGTGATATACCTCAAAAATATTTGTACGCAGAAGTTTTCCTTCCTTAAAGCTGCTACAGGCTCCAACACCTTACTCCACACGCCCTTGGCGGTGGAATCCCTAAACTCTATGTCCTCCTCGTTCGGCTCCTGCGTCAAGATCCTAAACTCCGGTCGACCAGACATATCATGAATGGAGCAAATGTAACGACATCTCTTGTTCAAGTGCCGCATGCTCCAGTAAAACCGTACAATCTTATACCCGCTGGGATAGATATAATTCGTCGTGTGGAAATTCTGCAGCTGGTGCGGTAGAAGCTGCCCCACGCTCAAGAAAATTAAACTCCCAACCCTCAATAAGTTATTCTGATCTGAGTGATGCATGACGGCCGCAACCTAAAAAAAAAAAAACAAACTTTTAAATGTGAAGTTTGATAAGTTGTAGTTGTGATAAGTTCTAAAGTTCTTTAAAGAAAATAATATAAATTATGGACAGTATGATGTATTGATAATTTAGACCAGTAGAATAATGTCTAAAATATAGCTTACAAGCTGATTATTTGTATATCCAGGCGGGATGCAAATTTTAAATAAATTAAAAATTACAGCCACAACCTGGATTCGAACCAGGGACCCATGCGTTTCTAGCACATTTCTGATTATTTGTGTTGAGCTTTGCATACCTGTAATACCATTATAGGCAGTTCTTAAAAAAAAAATAAATTAGGTATGTTCAATGAAAATGTTTAACGACATAACTTGTCAAATTAACCTATAGGTATGTTCAGTTTATGTGCCCATACATAAAAAAACATGAGAAAAACTCAAATGAAAATTGTAAAATATTGGTAACTCTGTGCGTCTTTGATATATTTGACCACAAATCCAGACCCAAAAGTTTCCCATCACATAAGGTTTTCACAAAATGTGTTGAGGTCGTAGTGATTTTTGACAATTTCTGTGAAATTTATAGCACCTGAACCCAATGCCCTAGAAACTTAGAAGGACAACAGGAAACTTTAAACATGAAACGGGGTAATTATTAATGATTGTAGTCAAAGTAGGCAATGGCCATGTAAATAAATGTTTGCCGCTATACATGAACAACTGCAGTTATAAAAGGTTATGCAACCAATTTAACTCTTGCGTGCAGAACAGTGACATTCAATTTCTATGGAGCACCAACTAAAAATCTTCACTTTGTTGCAACATTTGAAATATCATACGATGGCTTTTTTGCAACCATAAAATGCCTAGCGCAAAAATTAAATTGTTTTGGTAAGTTACAAATACAACAAATCAAAATTTATCAAAATTTAGCATAACCAACTAGGTACAATAATAATAATTTCTATTTTTCAAACACAAAAAATTTAATTCTTGCACCATTTTATTCTTTATAAAAAAATTTAGCTGGATGTGTACTTTTGAGATATTGTGTAAAACATTAAACTAAAGCTGCATATAAAAAAATCAGCTTGTTTGTAATTTTATCAATGTTTAATTTGATTGGACTATAAATAATACAAATAAATTATTAACCTGTCGATTTTCATCCCTGTTCACGTAAACCCTCCTCGAAACGGATAAAGTTGTCAACTCATTATCCTTCTCTCCTTTTTGTATGTGAAGGGTACAATAGGTGGCCTTATTCTTGTAGAACACGCAACCGTCCTTGATGGCGCAAGGGAGATGGTAAATGTTGGAGCATCGCGTTTTAAAGCAACGGATCGTTGCCCCCAACTGATTGCAGTGGACACAGGTCGACACCAAGCTCTGCTGTAAAGCGTTCTCCAGATGCATCAGAGCTCCGTTGACGGTTTCGTACACCCCATCGGACCATAATGCGCAGTTCAAGTGAACCCACTTATCGACGTCAAAGTTCAATAAACGTGCAGGCCCATCGCCAACGCCGTCTCCGACGTTGTGACAGAACATGCACTTTCTCGAGTCTTCCAAATTTTTTGCGGGCGCTACAGTGACTCCAAGTTTGTAAAGTAACTCGGTGGTCTCTTTGTCTGAGGCTTTCTTGTATTTGTTCGGAGGTTGTAGGCAACCATGCGTATACCTTTTGTACTTAATATTCTTAAATCTGTTCTCTTCGGGTTTTGGTTTTGGCCCATCTTGATATCGATTTAGGTCAAGTTGCATCTCTTCCAAGAAGTCTTCTCGTTTAATTTGAACATCGACGTCCATTTTTTCTGGAAATTGTTTTCTGGGCATTGTTGACTCAAATTGGTAAATCTGCTTTGCTTTTTCTAAGATTTGTTTCTTACGAAGAGATTCTGCTTTATCCTTCTGACATAAATGGTCCACTATTGCAGCAGCCTATAAACAAAATGAAGAAAATTGAGAATGCCATTACCATACGAAAAGACATTACTTTTACATAGTTAAATTGGTTCAGAAGTTCAAAAACAGACCAAAATCACCCTTAACAGTTAAAAAGCAAAATAGTTCGGCATTTTTTCAGATGTTCTTTTTTTGTAAAAAACTCAATTTTTGGCATTTGGTTTCTGTCTATTAGCCGAGGTGTTCCTGACATGTTTAGACAACGTCAATCACTTTTTCTTTTTAATAAAAATTTGAAGAATACATATTATTTATATATATTATTATTTATATATGACACAAAATAATTGGACTACCGACTATAGATATTTTGATAACTTATTTATAGTGCAGGCAAATTAACTGATTATAATCAAAAACCAGTATTAATTGTAGACAGGAGTTTTATCATTTGAAATGGTAAAGGGGCTCATAGTGAATGTAAAAAAAATAAATGCAGGTCATGGGGTGGTATAGTGTTTATTTCGGAGGGTTGAAAGCGGGTGCAAAGTATATTATTGTGTTTTCCGGCGAAACTTGAAGTTTTATCCAAAAACGTCCTATACTACGTTGTAGATCATAAAAAAATCTACCACATTTATATGGGTCACTTTTTACTATGACCTGAAAATTTCCGAGAAAAATGCGAATGCCAATGCCAAAACGAATTTTCTGTTTTTTAGTTTTTGTGGCCGCAACAATAATTCAATTTTAATCAAATTTTGTGAAAGCGTACCTTTTCATACCTTAAATAAGTATACATTTTTTATTACACAAACAACAAGAAGTTTTTGAGATATTTAGTTTTTTCAGTCAAAATCAGACTTTTTTTAAAAAGAAATTCTGTGGTGAAAAATCATCGTACAGAGTTATTCTGGGACTCATTTTAGTTGTTTTTACATGTACTTATTGATACAATAATAAGAATAATAGTCCCTATTTAACAACATGCTCAAAAATTAAAAAACTCAAGAACGACTTTTGCAACAGTGAATTTTTCAGTAATTGTTCATTATTTGTTTAAATTGCTAAGAAAATTGCAATACTGGTTACGACATTCAATCTTACGAAAAAAAATACAATGGAAACTGTCTTTCATTTCTACACTAATGCTATAACCATTAAATTAGAATAAGAAATCTTCAGATAAGTAAGCAAAATAGTCAGTTTTTGTCTTAGAATCAAAAAGTATCCAATACAAAACTTGTAGGTCAAGAAAAAATCTTCAACTTTTGTAGAGGTTACTATATAACATAATCTCAAAAGTTCCGAGAAAAATGCGAAAAATTATTTTTTTTTAGATTTTATAATTTTAATTTAGTTTTGCCGAAACTTCTGAAAGTAAATTATTTATGTCTTGAAATATCACAAACTGTTTATGAAAAAATCTACTGAAGTAGTTAAAAATGTGATAACATCAATACAGTAGAAACAGTACCTTAATAATTGATAATAATAAATTACAAAGTTAATATTGTAACACTCCCCTAATACCAGTGCACTCCGTAATAGCGCTTTCGAGGTCGCCACCATGGCACCATGACCAGCTAGGGCGTAGGAGCTCCCTTCCACTACGTCTCGACACACGACCTGGACCGAGCAGCATAAAAGACGTACGCAACCCTGGCACATGAGTTCGCTCACCGGACTGGAGGAAACTAGCACCTCGTAGGGCCTTGCTGACAACGTGGAATCCAGACGGATAGACAGGCATCGTCAGTATACGACACGCTGCACATACCGCGACTTGCATTTTCGAATATCTCTTTCCGAATGATCCCACCCCGTTAATATATATTTACAGATTTCCAAATGAAAAATAAATAACTATGCCAATCTTTGCCTTATTCGCAATTTTTCTTGGAAGTTTTGAGGTTATGTTATATAGTAACCTCTACAAATTTTGTAGATTTTTTCTTGACCTACAACTTTTGTATTGGATTCTTTTTGGTATACTTTTTGATTCTAAAACAAAAACTGATTCTTTTGCTTACTTATCAGAAGATTTCTTATTCTAATTTAATGGTTATATCATTAGTGTAGAAATGAGAGCCAGTTTCAGGGTTGCCAACAAGGTCATTTTGACCCGGAGACTTCGGGTTTCGCGACCAATCTCCGGGCTACGGGTTTTCAGTTAAATTCTCCAGGTTAACTAAGGTAATTATCGATCTTTTGCGAAACTGTAGCGACCCATAAATATTTTTAAAAAATTATGAAAATACAGTAATTGTTATTCTAATCATACAGTTTGCAGCGATTTCCCTTGAAACAAAAGAAACTTTTCTCAAAATAAGAAGCACTCTATTACTCAATCTTCACAATTTAATTTTACTTTTTGAGAGCATGTGAGAAACTTTAAAAGTAGCAATTGCCGCATTGTAAGATTTTGTCACATGTCTAGTGAATACACAGTGATCTAAAATGACTGAGGACAGGTTGAATTTCCCGCCAATTTGAAGAATTGTGATGTTGGCAATGGTTGCAAATGACAGTTGTTATTTTGGTCCAGTGGCGTAGGTATTCCTTATTCCTTATTCTTACCAGAATAATGAAAAGTCCTTAACATTCTGTATTTTTAGAAAGACTCTTCCAAAACCCAATAACAAATTAATTGAGAAAAATGATAAAATACCGTTGCAGAGGAACGTAACCCTTATTGACGAGTTTACTATGACAGTGATCATAACCTGTATCATGCACGCATACCATTTTAGTAACACTAAATAAGTTCAAAACTGTGCCGGGAAATTTAACCTGTCCTCAGTCATTTTAGATCACCCGTTACAGTAGGAATTCTGTAGCGGTACGACGAACGCAGAAGATTGTATCCTGCCTCGATGATCATGACTGAGACAAATCTAATATCAAAAATGTTTTTCAAAAAGGGGGGTATTATTTAATTATAAATCATAATTCAATATTGATACATTAATTAACAAAATATTTTTTGAACTTTCGTTGATTATTTTAATAGTTATGTTGTTCAGATGATAAGAAGTGTCCCAACAATATGTTTGATTTTGTCTAAGGGAGTTCACAGAATAGTATCATACTGGTCTGCCATAAAATCATAAATTTTTTTAAATCATGGAGATAACGACAGCGATACCTTTATTTGAAAATTAGTTAGACTACCTATATATTTACAAAGACGAGAGATATAGTTATCATTTTTGACTAGGCACATTTATTATGGGGGTTTATAAAAAACGCCAATAGTCGGAATAAAATGAAATTTTAAAATTAGTTAGGGAACGTATAGATAATTACGTCAAGCAAAAACACATGATCCCTTAAAAAATGCTCTCAGTACATCAAAATTTTGCTTGGTTTAGGTGGTAATGACATTTTGTCTCATGTTGGATGTATCGAAAATAAATCGACAAAAGAGGCAGAAGCGAAAAGAGGGAAAGCTAGTAGACATTAATTGAAATAAATTAATTTACTTAGTAATTAGCATCTAGATCTCATCGTTTTCATATCCAAATTTCACACGAAAGCGTTATTAAAAAGTATGTGTCGAAGCCCCACATTTTTGTGGCGGCTGTTATTAATTTAAACTTATGTTCCATAATATAATTTTTCTCCGGGTCAGCATAGGCGATATGTTGGCAACCCTAGCCAGTTTCCTTTGTATTTTTTCCGTACAATTTAATGTCGTAACCAGTATTGCAATTTTCTTAAAAATTTAAACAAATAATGAACAATTACTGAAAAATTCACTGTTGCAAAAGTCGTTTTTGAGTTATTTCAATTTTTAAGCATGTTGTCAAATCGGAACTATTATCTTTATTATTGTATCAATAAGTACATAAAAGAAACGTAAAAGAACAAAAATGAGTCCCAGAAGAACTCTGTACGATGATTTTTCACCACAGAATTTCTTTTTAAAAAAGTCTGTTTTTGACGGAAAAAACTAAATATCTCAAAAACTTCTTGTTTTATGTGTAATAAAAAAATGCATACCTATTTAAGGTATAAAAAGGCCCGCATTCACAAAATTTGATTAAAATTGAATTCTTGTTGCGACAACAGAAAAAAAAACAGAAAATTCGTTTTGGCATTGTCATTCGCATTTTTCTCGGAAATTTTCAGGTCATAGTAAAAAGTGACCCATATGAATGTTGTAGATCTTTTTATGATCTACAACTTAGTATAGGACGTTTTTGGATAAAACATCAAGTTTCGCCGGAAAATGCAATAATATACTTTGGACCCGTTTTCAACCCTCCAAATAAACATTATACCACCCCATGACCTGCATTTATTTTTTCTATGTTCACTATGAGCCCCTTTACGATTTCCAATGATAAAACTCCTGTCTACAATTAATACCCACTCTCAACTTAATTTGCCTGCACTATTATATAATAATAATAACAATATTGCCAACACACCTTATTTTCACTAAGCGATGGCGTCCTATTGATCATGGCAAACTGCATATAGCACATCGAGCTGCAGAAAAACAGCTCATCTCCATCACCTAGTGACTCCGCGTCTTTCAGAGCATCCCGATTTAGGAACGGAATTTCAAAAAGTTTCTTTCTGATCATATTGTTCAAAATGACGACATCACAGTGTTTGCAAAACTTAGCAGCACCATTCAATATGCTCTGAATATCGATTGGTGCGCCCTCCTTTCCATCTTTGCCTTTGGTACGATAAAGTCCCAATTTCTGACTTGGTGGAGTGCTGGTGCGCTCCACAAGCTGGTAGCTGGTCGGGGCAGGGATGTGAAGGATGTTTGCCAAATCCCTGAGGACACCCATGATATCTTCAGCAGCCGATGACGTCAACGTCAATGTGACTGTAACGTTTCCAGAATCCTTTAGAGGAGTGGTCGGCGTTGAAAGTAATTTGGGTTTTATGTGGTATTCCTTCTCTTGGGCTATATTTTCTTTGTCCTAAAATGTAATTTTGGATGGTAAAATTACAAATATCAATATCATCAAAATAATAAATATACAGCGTGAATCGGTGTTTGTGGGCCACCATGGGAATCTAGTTTATTAGCTAAGATAGAGGTATGTTTAATTAGGTCAAGTTTCATTTTTATGCTGATCAAATCTAAAAAGAATAATAAACTACCTTTTTTAGTTTTGTGAAGGGGTTAAACATACCCTCTATCTCCGCTAGTAAGCAAACACTTCATTCTGATCCTCAAATTTCAATCACACACGTTATAAGAAAGTAGTACTTACCACATCACCATAATCCTTCAAATAGGCACCAGATGGTTTCAACCTTATGGGAATGGGTGTAATGATGGGTACTTTTGGTGTAAGAGGTCTATCCACTTTAGGCATGTCATCTTCTTCATCCTCATCGATAAGTTTCAGCCCAGGAACCTTAGCAATCGGTTCGAAGAAGCTACATTCTGGCGATGACGTGCTAACAACCGAGTCAGGAGAATCCTCCCTTCCAAAGACATCAAACTTCCTATCCTCATCCACATCAAACTTGATCAAAGGAAATTCTTGGTCGTAAAAGCCTCTTTGTGTTGATGCTGGCGGTTTCTCCGGTGAGCACTCGTCCTCCCCGTATGGTTTCGAATTGTAATAATCGGTATAGCCAGGCAGTACAGCATTTCCATAAGAACCGTTAAGATCGCCAAAACGCGAATCGTACTCCTTAGTCCCTAGCTTACTGAGGTCTCCAGCGCCGAAGATCGGGACAACACCAAAATTCTTGTTCAAGATTGGCTCGGAAACGACCATCGCCGGCAGAGTTCTCAAATTCGCCAAGAGACTATCGATGAACGAGTCGTAATCCTCGTCGACTTTGGAACTTTTTCTGGGTCGCTTCTTTGGTTGCCCAGACTCTTTGCTCAACATCTGATTCTGTCTCCTCTTCTGCTGGTACATCCTGCGTTTTATCTTCTTCAATTCCTCCTTGTCCATCTTCATCTCTTCAACTTCCATCAGCTCCTCCTTCATTTGGATCTCACCACGGCTGTGGTCGGACACCTCAGAGTGCTGTGAAGATTCGTCCACAAACTCTTTCTTCACTTCCTGTTGCGTCAACAAAGGACTTTGGATGGTTGTGGGAAGAACCATTGGTTCTTTCTTAATCACCAGAGGTGGTGTTGTCATGTTCATATCTTGGCTGCTTGTGGACCTTGGAGTTGGGGGAGATAGCAAATCATCCCTGCTTGGGGTCCTTGATGGTGGTAATGCCTTTTTAACGTCGATGTGTAACTGTTGTGTTGCAACTGGAGAAGGTGCTGGTAGAGTTTGGGGAACTGGCTTAGAAACAAAAGAAGTTTCACGGCTCATAATCGGTTGTCTCTGTTGTGGTTTGTTTTGGGTTTGTGGCGCAGAATCGTTCTGCAAGATGGGTGGTATTAACGAGCTAAGCGTTGGTGGTACCGGCCGCGCCAACTGAGCTTCCAAATTGGGGACAATTGGTAAGCTGGGAGCGGTCAAAGATGAAGTTGTGGTCGATACAGTAGTCGAAACCGTGGCAACACTCTGGGAAGCGCAACCTGTATTCTGCAGCAACTGCTTTAAGAGAACGTTCTGCGAATCCTCCATCTTAGAATTTTGAACAGTAGAAAATTTACTCGGCGTAATTTCTTGCTTCAAGAAGCTAGATGTCGTGATTGTAGAAGTCGTTGTAACAGTATCCTCCTTTTTCTTATCCAGCACCTCATCTAAGGATTTTGTCCTTTGAATGGGAGTTTTTGTTAGTTGGCTATGGAGCAAGTTGGTTGTTGAAATGGCTGGTTTGAATTGAGTGACACTAGTTGATAAGGCAGTTGATGTGGATACAGGCGATACCACGTGTGGTTGCGCTTGCGCAAGTGCCGTACTAAAATCGGTTCTAGGTAAAGGCATTGACGATCCCAAGATGCTCGCTGTTGTGATCGTACCAGGAGAAGTTTGAGGAGTTGTGGCCGCAGGATGAAACTGCAGCATCTCGTTTAAAATCATAGACGTCTTCCTAGGAGTGGTATTTGTTGTTGTTACTGGAGGAGTTTTAGGTTTCCTTTCAGTATTGCTAGTCACCATAACACCACTATAATTACTACTGCTACAACTCGTTGTAACAGGGGTCAATTTGGGTTGATCAGAAATTGCCTGGACTTCAATACTTCTGGACGTTAACAAATTTACAGTTGTAGAAGTAACAACATTTGAGCTAGTTTGCACTAGTGTTGTTACCGGTGGGCTACTCTTTGGCGTCGTAACCCTTGGCTTAATAATATTGCTCACGATAACAGAATTTGTTGTCACAATAGGATTGACCTTTTCAATTTGTTGCTGGATCACTTGAGGTGTTGCAACAGACGTTGTTGCAACAGTAACATTCACCTTCTCCTTATAAACACTTTTAGCCACCGTGCCAATGTTAGAACAAGTTGTTACAGTTGTAGTATTTAAAGATGACAACAACGTCCTGAGTTGTTGGGAAACATTTGCAACATTTGTTGTTAATTCCGCTGGTTGTGATAGCGGTGATAATTGAGGCATTGCAGTAGCTCTGGAAGTAGGTACTACTGTCACAACTGGGGGAGGAATCTCTTGTGGTTCGGTAACTTTAGCTTCCGTTGTTTTAACTAGTGCTGGATCAAGTTTTATTTTCTTTTCGACAGGTTCTTCAACCTTTTTGGAGTCGTCTATTTTAAATTTGTTGTCGATTAGGTTATCCTCAAACATCTCTAGTACATCTATCCATCCATCCTGACGTCGTGGGTCTAGTTCTTGTAAAGCAATATGCTCTATCATCTGCTCTTGGGACGGCGTTGGGGATGGAATAGATATTACCACGGATTTGTTGTCCAAATCGTTGGAATTACCATCAACTTCTTCGATTGTTTGTGTTATGTACGGCATACGTTCTATCGTTCCAGATCTGATTATTCCTTGCGATTCTTGGATTACCTGGAAAATAAATTATTGTTGCAATAGTGTTCGGAATGCATATTATACACAGATGTGTGTACATTTCTTTGTTGTTCAAGCTATTTGGAATTATTCTGTTATTGTACTCATACTACTTCAGAAGCTCACAACCTATGAATACTCAAAAATCAAATACATTTATTTTCTTCTCTGTACAGAGGTTTGTAAAAAATGACGATATAACATTATAATCATAATTAGTTGAGTAATTTAATAGCTTGATCAAACTCCTGAATTGCGTATGGGACAATGTTCATAAGTTCTCTGTTTAATACTATAAGTATCATACAAGAATCAAGTAAATTTTTTTAAATTACCTGTGCGGTCATTTTTAATTCTGGTGCTGGATTTCTCATCATTATAGATGGTGTCTTATTAGCAGGGGTACTCTTGCACTCCACCAATGTTGGAACAGACGTAGTTTGCACCTGCTGCTTTGGTGGTTCCAAGATAACTTCCTCTTTGGTAGTAACAGGCTTTTCCTCCTTTTTTTCGAAGGCATGCTGCTGCTCCTTAGCGGCCACTTCATTCTTTTTATTATTCTCCTCAAGTGCCTGTTTAATGGTGCTAAACTGTTGGTCAACTTTTATCTTGTCTTCATCGCAATCAGAGGATTTTGAGTCATCCTCAAAAATTTTCTTTGGCAAATCATGCGTGGTTAATGACAACGATGTTGATGGTTTATCGATAACTTTTACATTTGGTAGCTTGCTTACAGCGCTTGCACTAATTACTGGTACGCTGAAATGCGTTGGAACAATGTTGACGTATTGGGACGTAACAATTTTTGGAACGGTTATTATATTGTTTCTAGAGTTACTAATCGTTGATTGGAGAATGATATTGGTGATACTGGAGTTTTGTACTTTCTGCGGTTGAATCGTGAGTTCCTTCTTGGTAATGTTAACTTTTGAGCCAACCAAATTCATTGGAGTAATCAAGGATATCTTTTGCCCTGGTGTACCAGGTCTTATATTGATCATGTTTGGTTTCACGGTGGTTATTGTCGATGAAGTGGCAACTTTCTGGGAATATGTATAAATATTTGCAGCATACTTATGAAATTCGTTGATGTGCTTTGTATTAATTATTTCTGGTTTTATAATCTTCTCCTTACGCGATCCTTCATCGATAAGTTCTTCAAAGTCTTCCTTTGTCGATATCTGTTCCTCAGGCGACTTAGGATTCGAATCTATAAAGATAATTTGAGATTTCTCATATGTATCCATCGCTACATCAGTCTCGACCTGCTCCTCCTGATCGGTAGGAGACTCGGACACCAGCAGTTGGTCGGCCGAGAGTCCTTCCACTAAATTCAAGGTCAAACCATCAGCTTCCTTCGTCTTACCCTGAAGAATCAATTCTTCATCGCTGGTGGTTGGACTCTGAATTACGATCTGCATGTTCTTATCATTCAGGTACTCATCGTCATCATCCTCTTCCTTTTCCGAGTAGTGAACGCCGCCCGATATATCAAAGAGAACAAATTCATCGGTGATTTGATCGGATTCGAGAGGACTAGAGAATGTCTCGGGCAGGTCACTTTGAGAAAACGATTCTATAACTGTTATGTCATCACTGTCAGCCTGCTGTGCTGCAGAATTTAGAGATACTTCCGTGGATACTACGTTGTCGTCATCGTAGTCAATCATCGACAATGGTTCAGGACTACCATCCATCATTTGCATTGCCTATAGAACAGAAAGAAATATTTTACACTACACTACAGCACTAAAACAGAAAAAAACTCTCAATCAATGTTATGTTAAGATGAAGATGAAAAGGAAGAAAAAGAAATTGATCTTTACCTGATCATTAGAATTTTCAGGAATCTTCTTCCCAATACTTCTGGGCACAGTCCGATTGGAAGAAGACGACGGAGGCGGAGTGACCGGTGGAGTGGACGAGCTATCGTCAAATTCGCTATAATCCGAACTCACCAGACTAATCCGATGATTCACTGTCAACGTCTGTAAGTTGGACTTCACAGGGGATTTCTTCCTCAAAATCGTCACCCGATCCACATGCGACTCCTTCTTAAACTTTGGCGGTGGTGCTGAGATTTCACCCGGATTCGATTTTTCCTCTTTTCCGTCACCGTTTGGGACCTTCTTTGCGCCTCGTCCGTAACTCCACATGGGCGAGCCACCACGTAAGCCAAGCTTGAAATATCCAAATCCTGGCGATCCCCCGCGGAGACCAGGCTTGATATAGACGATACCTGGTGGACCAGGAATTGGATTGGCTGGATTATGCGGGTTACCACCACCACCGTGCTCTTGGTCCATGTGATGGGCGTACGGTGTTCGAGGAGTACCAGGATTTTCAACACTTCTCGGCCGGTCAGGTACTATTGGACTGTTGCCAGTACTGGGTGGTCGTCGCATTCCCATCGGTGATTGTATCTGGCCAACCATCGGACTTCTAGGCATTGGAGAACTCGGCGGCTGGTGGGAATGCATCATAGGACTGCTCGGTGGATTTTGTCCTTGATGTATGGCCGGACTTCTCGGAATTGGGGAGCTGGAAACGATCGGGCTTCTCGGGGGCATAGGACTGGCTGGCTGGCTATGCATCGAATGAGGTGACATAATCTGAGACTGGTTGACTAGTGGACTTGGTGGCATTGGGCTGTTTGGCGGTTGAGAAATCCTAGCACAAGCCTAGAAGACAACAAGCCACCATTAAATTCTATTACATGCATGAAGATAATACGGAGAACAGAAAAACCATGATTTCAGCATTTAACTGCCATTTTGTAAACACAAGAGGCTGGAGATGAGTTATTTAAAGTTTTTGACTCGTTGATATTTCATCATAATTTAACTTTTTCTTTGTTTCACCACACAATACTTGTGTTCGATTGCTGGCCGTGATCAATTCGTTCAATCTGATTGCTCGCTTGACGTCTGTCTCAAACTGTTTCCACCAATAGGACGCAAGTATTTCAAATTTGCGATCAAAAAGATCCAAATCCAGATCGCGGCCAGCAATCGAACATAGCTAGAGTTAGCTGTATGTTGATTTTATTCAATAACCTATCATTTTTTGTCATTTCTTGCAGATTTGTTAGTGGTGAACCAACTGTTTTATTTTTTATTGCATTAGCTTTGTCTCTTTGTGCATTGTGTGAAGGCTTTTCAGGTGCCCATTACTATCATAAATAACAATAGTGGAACTTCACTAAAAAAGTGAAAAACACCTTGAAAACGTGAAGGAGAAAAGTTTTAGACTTAAGAAGCCAGAAACTATTCAAACTGAAGAAAATTTTGAATTATGGAAGCTTGACTTAGAAAAGATCCACCGTAAGAGTAAAAAATAAAAAAAATCAGAAACCTGTTGCAACGCAAGTTGTTGCTGTTGCTTGGCAAGTTGTTGTTGCTGTTGCACCATAAGCTGATGTTGTTGGGGTGTCAACGGTTGAGGTTGATTAGCACCTCCTTGCTGCTGCTGCTGTTGTTGTTGCTGCTGCTGTTGCTGTTGTTGCTGCTGTTGTTGCTGCCTTATCGCTGCCCTATGCTGTATCAGTTGCAGAGTTCTTTGACTATTAATAAAAACACTTTCATTATTCTCTCCTTGCTGAGGTTGCTGCTGCAGCTGCTGTTGTTGCTGTAACTGCTGCTGCAGTAACACTTGCTGTTGAAACTGCCTTGGCAAGTGTTGCACATTGATCGACATATGCTGAGTTGGTGGACTATTCAATGGTGACGGAGTTCCAGGCTTCTGCTGGAAGTTAGGGCTTGGCGACTGTAGCCTGGTCCGTTGCTGCAAGCTATTAGCATCCATCGGGGGCCTGACAAACCTAAGCTGGCCAAGCCCCTGCGGCGTGTTCGGCCTCAAATCTCCAACGTAGCCAATAGGACTCGTAACAACTCTTCGGTGTTGTGGAGAAGTCATTCTTGACATAGGAGGAGGAAGGCACACCTGGGAAGGGGACTGAATTGGTCCAGGGCTTCCTTCACTCTGGGAGAGAGGAGTCCCGATTCGAGATGGTTGCATGGGTGACATGCTGGCCGGATTGCTCGGGCTTTGCAGAACGTTGGCCACAGACCCTGGTCCAGGAGAATGTGACATAAGAGGAGCTGGGCTGTGCATAGGCGAGCTATGCTGCGTCATTGGAGAAGCCGAAGGAGACATCAACGGCGATTGAGGAGTGTTTACGGCATGTATTGGAGAAGCGCCAGGGTGGCCCAGTGGGGATGGAGACATCAATGGTGATTGCCCCGGTCCGGGACGCTTTAGCCGCTGCTGCTTGTTCTGGTATTCCTTCATATAGACCAATAAATGAAATACAGAATTACGTAATGGGAGCTAGACATCTGCCGTAGATGTATTTTTGCAATCAAACTTATCAGGTGGTCAAATGTGATGAAATGTGCGTAAAATAAAGCCTACAGCTAAGAGTAAGTGTGAGTGCAAGATCTACGAACTCAGCAGTGCCTAGGTAGTTACCTGTATCAACATTCCGTGTTGGCGGGCTTGCTTTCTGCTAGTCTCCAAATGTTTCTGCAAGATTGCCTGCTCTTGGGAGACACGTTCCAGTTCAATAGCATCATTTTCAGCCAATTGATTTCCCGACTTTTTCAATTGCCTCTGCTTGCTGTTTAATGACTGAGGAGAAATACATATGTATTGATAAAAAATTGTTAAGAATGATAACGGGACCTCGAATGCAGGAATGTGCAATAACAGCGCCGACGGCGGCGCGCGGCGGATAGCATAAGTTCCCGCGTCACGTGCCGCCACTGAGAAACTGAGAGAGAGAGGGAGAGAGAAGTAGGGGGGGGGGGCGGTTTCAGGCGCCGCTCGCACGATATTAAATTGTGTATTATTAAATATCAATTAAAATGTATTATGGCTCTAATTAGCACTTATAGAATAATCATAATTCATTTTAGAGTACTTAAGATTACTGTGCTTCTATTTGAGATAAATTTAATTTGCTCCAAAGGGCTTCTCAACAGCATTACCATTTGTACGGTTTACAAACTGCTGGATATTCATATAAAGTTTATACGTTAAATAAAAAGCCATTTTGTTTTTACCTTCCGCAACTTCCGGAGTTTCTGAACTTCATTCTCATAAAACCTCAACTGCTGACCTAAGGCACCGTTCTGATGGTTCAACCACTCCTCATAAGCGATCTGAGTTTGTTTATCCTGTTCGGTTGTAATATGCTCCGGCGGCAAAGGTGGCGCCGGTTGCAAATTTGCGTTGAACGTCGGCAGCCTAGGAGGGGCTGGCGGGGTTGGTGTAGGAGGTGGTTGCTGCCACTGATTGCTAGATGAGGAACCACCTAGCGGGGCAGACACTTGTTTTTGATACGTCGGTCTAGCTTGACTTGTCAAAATTGCTTTCGTAACTAAATAAATAATGGGAAAAAATAACAAAATAAAATAAAATAAATAAATAATAATGGGAAGGAAGAAACAAAAAATAGTATTGGCAGTGGTCTAGGTACCTGGAGAGTTAGATGAACTACTGGATCCAAAACTTATCGGACCAGAGCTGAAAACATCCGCCTTCAATTTTTCAAAGTCATGGTCGCTAAGTAGCGCTGCTGAAGATGTAGTTGAAGACACTTCAGCTACTGATGGCTGCGTCTGCATTTGTTTCTCCTGTTCGCGTTTTTCCTGTTCCAACAATTCCTCCAAAAGTAAGGGCTGTTCCTGTAAGTTGCTCTACATAAAAACAAAGAAAATTTGGCAATGCTGTAAGGTGCACAACAACTACACGAAAAGATGAAAAACTAACTCCACAAATAAAGAAAAACAAACTGACAAACACGTTTAAACAGTTTTCAAAACTAAACTCTATTTATTGCCTTTAATGTACAGGGTTATTCAAACAGAAGGAGCATATTTTAAGTTATTATTCAAAAACATTAGGAGTTGATAGAGAAAGGTTAAATTTTTAAATGACTGCTTGGAAGTTGTATTTAATGCCACAAAACAATGCTGATTGTTGTTTGTACGACAATAGTAACAATTTTCGGTGGCTGGGGTTTAATTGATTTTTCAGCTTTATTGACCTGACTATTAGTTTATTTAAAATTTTAAATCAAAATAAAGCTGTTTGTTCTTTTTGTATAATCCTGTAATGTGGGACAACAATTACCTGCCCCAGTACGATCTAGTGTTAAAATTTAAACATGCCTATTAGTTCTTGCAGAAAATAATCTACGACAAGTTACAAGCTAATAAAAATTAACCAGTTATTCATTTATCATGTTATCGAGAAGAAGGCTACCAAGGGTTATGTATTTCTCACCTCTAACAGCAAGGGTCTCCGCTGCATATGATGGATCATTGATAGACCCTGAGGACGCATCGGATTCATAAGCCCCATTGGCAGACGATGGGGGCCCATCATATGGACGGGGCCCATTCTCAATCCCATCTACCACACAACATGCAAGCAACACCATACCTCAACCACTGTTATGTTAGTACTACTGCGATATATAAATTAACAAATTTCTATGATTTCTTCTCAAGTTATGTCATTATTATTCTGAATAGATCAAGTACAAGAATACAGATTTTATAACAATTAATCATATTAAACCTTAGAACTTTTAAAATTTGTTACGTTGGCTTTGTATACGTACATCAATTTTGCTGGTCAACTTATAAGTAGAGAAAATATTTAAGTTAAGTCTTATAGACACTGTTGTATGACATAATTTTATTGGTCAAAGTATAAGGCTATTGGAATATATGTATTTGTAATTTTCAGGTTATTATACTGTTGAAACCTAATAATTAACTTTGTAATCGAGGGGCTCACTGCAATAACTGGACAAGTCCATACAAAAAAAAACATAACCTTAAAATTTTAAGCGTCTTAACTTTCAATTAAAAAGAATTAAACAAGCTTTTTTAAATTTTTGACAGAAAAAAAAGCAAAAATGGACAAGCTCTTAAAATTTATGACCAGCCATTTTGAAACATCCTGTATTAAAAAAAAATAATACCATGTTATCGGTTATTTTTATTCCTTAAAGAATGTACTTTTTTTCTAGGTTGAAACTTTAATAGGTGAAACTAATTACAGCATTTTCTAACAAGTTGAAAACAAATAAAAGTAATGACAGCACAAGTTTGTCGATTATGAACTTTTTTAACGTAATGTTGGTTTAACCTCCAACAAATGTCATCAAATTTCACAACAGCTTTTGAAACTTTGATTTGTAAAGATCTTTTCAGAAGCTGCAGCGTCTGCGTTGAGACAAGCACGCTGTGCAGGCCTGATACTGCCCGCAAAACAGCATCCACTTCTTGCGAAACAAATTTATTTTTTACACTAAAGTATAGTAAATTTATACCAAAAGCCACTTTCGTCGCTGAATTTTGCTTTGTATTAACATTTTATCGTATACATACGTACGCGATTGCTTGAGTATCTGCAAGAACACTTGATATAATTTAAATTTAATAATAAAATCGTTAAAACAATTTCTTATTGTTTCATATTTTTGCACATGGACATTCATTTAAAACCATCTCAGTATAAAAAATGTCAATTACAAGGATAAATTTGAAAAACAAAAAATACGATGTCGTTTTCTGAACGTTTCTGGTGGCAACATAAATTTTCTCAACAGCGACATGAAGATGTGTTGCCGTCTGGTGACCGCGTCGCGAAGCGCGCGGCCGTCGCCTAGCAACCCCGATCGATTGCCATGGCGACGCGCTGACGAGTACAGTCCCAAACGATAATCCTAAATTTAGCCGAATCGAGGTAAAAAATAACGAGAACTGGGCCGAAAATGGACGAAATGGAAAGCCTAAGCACTGTAGAATCAAATTACAGGTTCTCCGAGAAACAGACCTTTCCCCCGATTCGCCGATTTTCGTAAACTTCTTCCGCGGACTGTGTTAGACTTTTAGTATATAGTACTAGGAGAATGTGCAGGCCTAGGTCGACCTAGGTAGATCGCCGAAGCGTTAAGAGAGAGACAAAAAGCCCGGATGCTTTTACGCGCGCGACGTGATTATGCTCGTACGTTCAGCGCGGTTACGGGGCGCCATCTATTGCTTCGTAGCGTAACCTCAACAGCGACATGATGATGTGTCGCCGTCTGGTGACCGCGTCGCGAAGCGCGCGGCCGTCGCCTAGCAACCCCGATCGATTGCCATGGCGACGCGCTGACGAGTACAGTCCCAAACGATAATCCATAAATTTAGCCGAATCGAGGTAGGAAATAACGAGAACTGGGCGGAAATTGGACGAAATCAAAAGTCTAAGCACTGTAGAATCAAATTTAAGGCGGAAAACCGGCGCCGATTTTCGCTTCTCCGAGGAGCAGACCTTTCCCCCGATTCGCCGATTTTCGTAAACTTCTTCCGCGGACTGTGTTAGACTTTTAGTATATAGTAGTAGATAGTAGACAATAAAGTTGCTGACAAAATACGAAAATGCTGGTTACTATGGCAACTGTACACATCTCTTAATACACATAAGCAAATGAAAATTTGACACAATTATTTAAAATATTTACATAAATTTAATAAATATTTAAAATTGCATTATACATAATAGTCATTACTTTAAATAATAATAGCCGTGCTATTTATGTAATCAAATGATCAAAATACGGATTGTAGTTTAAATGTCTCAGCAATCTTTTAAGATATAATATTTATTGACTAACCAAAAACTCTGTTTCCTACCTTTCAATTCGGTGGTGTGTGCTGTAAGAAAACACAATATCTACTTGTTTTAGGTTTTAACTATTTAACCTTGTTTCTGGGTCTGATGATAAAAAAATTAGACTTTTGTCCGGTTATTGCAGACAGCTCTTTAATTGTTGGCGTTCAATTTGAAAACTAATCTGTATAAATGTACCAAATAAATTTAACAGTTTCTCATATTGTCTCAAAATAATAAATTAATCAGAAAGTTAAAATAATTAAATAAAAGATAGCCAAACCATAACCACATATTTACGAGACATGCTCAAGATCAAAAGAATACACTTACCTGTGGTGTCGTCGAGCCAGGATAAGGGGGCGGAGGACCAGGGTACGGAGGCGGCGGCGGGGGTGGATTCCCAACAGGCATCCGCGGCGGAGGTCCTAATCCCACCGGCCCACCGTGCATCATAGGACCCGCAAGCCTGGGATTTTGCCCCATCGCGTGTTGCTGCTGTTGTTGTTGCTGCCTTATTTTCGCCATTTGAACTGTAAAGGGAATAAATTTAACAGAAAATTAATTTAAAAAAATTTGCAAACGTACGTTGTTGAAGAATTCTTTGTTGATAACCCGGTGGGAACGATAATGTAACGTTGTTATTAGGCATAACTGTACCGAATATCCCATCGGGTGACATCAACTTCGTACCGGGTAACATCGGTCTTCCACTAGCTGCAGCCTGCTGAACCTGAAATTGTTTAAAAAATGTTTAAAAATCAATTTGAAAATACTTGGTAATCAAAATTTAATTTTTTGGTGATGTTTTTCTTTTTGCTTTCACAAACCTGATGCACCATTTGTTGGTGTAGCTGTTGGTGTGTTAGTTGTGGTGGCGGTGGTGGTGCTGGTGTTGGTGGTGTAGATTGTTGCAACTGTTGTTGTTGAATGATTGCGGTTGGAGGTTGTTGAGGTACTTTGCCAGCCGTAGCAATTTGCATCTTAGGCTCCGTCTTTATCAAAGGCCCGGCAGAAGACTGTGGAGGTGGTTGTAATGCAGGTCCACTGTTTCAATAAAATAAAACATTCTTATTTAGTTTTTTCCATTTTATCAAACATATGACTTTTTTTGTCATATATCTGCTTATTTTAGATTTTTTTACACCTATTTCAAACTGTTTTTGCCACTTTTTAGCAGACAACAGCAATGTGACTTTCGTGAATGAACTTGAAAAAATTGCAGTATTTATTAAGAAATCTAAAACAATTTTAAAAAATCCTTAATGCATTTTATATTTTTTGTTTTTAAAACCAAGAATGCACATGTAATCATACTACCTATAATAAAATTAGAAAAACAAAATATAGCATATGTACTTCCATTCCAATTGTCCATAATTTTATGGACCATACAAAAGCAGAGCATGGTCCTATTATCAAATCAGAAATCAAGAAATTACATGAAGTCCTACTAAAAAATGTTGGCTACACCCAATTTTGTAACATTGCCCCCATATTGAAAGGTATTTTTTGTCAATGAAGAACTTAAGATTGGCGTCCCTCTTAATAATTTGAAAAAAATAATTTAAAACTTGCGCCAATTACGTCAGTAGACATAAGAAAGAGCTTTTCCATATACGGGCTATATCTGAAATACATGCATTAATTTTAAGGGGTAATATAAATAAATATGAGGAACAAACAAAAACAAAGGTATTCTTAACGCGTGAAGTTTTTAGCACATAAGCTGTCATTTCAACCAATTACTTTTAGACTGCGCAACATTTATTATTCCAAAGACAATTGAAGACACTAGATACAAAACAGCACTGGATATGCAAGTCCAATGGATATGCATTTGACTTGTGCTATTGTCTTCAATTCCGTTTTGAGGTTATGATTAAAGCACAAAATTGAAGAAAAAAGGTGTATTAAGTAAATGGTGATATACAGGTGGGATGTAAATTTTAAAATAAATTATAATTTACAGCCACAATCTGGATTTGAACCACGGACCTCACCAACTGAGAGAGCATTGTGCTACCGACACAAAAGTCCCTGGTTCAAATCCAGGGTGTGGCTGCAATTTTTAATTTATTTTAAAATTTACATCCCATTTACAAAACAGAAGACGCTTTTTCACACATCTGTTCTATTAAGGTTTTAAGCAACGAGGAATTTGCAATTCTCCTGAAATAAGGTATGTTAACTTTGATCATATCGGATCAACCAAAGAGAATAATGTATTTCGCAGATAGACAAACGAATAAGATACCAACTGCAATACAAGAACCTTACAGAATATTCAAGAAAAGGATGGTAGAAGATCTCATAGAAAGGAACATTTATTCCATTGCTGACTACTATAATTAAATAATTATTGAATGATACACATGCACATACTGACCATGCTCTATAAATTGTATATTTTATTTGGGGGTCAATAAATGTATCTTATCGTATCTTATGTAAATACTCACCCTGCTTTTGGTTTCTTATCCTTAACAGGTTCAGGTTCCTCCAATTCCAACGAATCCAAAATATTAGTTTTCTCGCCAGTTAAAGCATCCAACTCAGGATCCGCATATTCCAAAATATTGAAGTCATTTCCCATCTCAGCTAAAATTACAATCAGTTACAAAAGTGCACTTGAAATTTACAGAAAAATTGATTTAGCTTTTTGTAATAACAAAAAAGACCAAACATACCTAACAATTCGTCATCATCATCAGGTAAACCACTCAGAATATCACCAACTTGTAACTCTGCCATCGTCCCATCCTGTTCCAATTTTTCAAGTTCTGCGGTAACATTATCAGGTATTTCTTGGTCGGTGGCGTCCGCTGGTGTTCCGCCGGCAGGTAGTGAAGTATTCGGGGGCGCCCCCTTTGGTAGAGATTGGTTAAGTGGCAGCCTAGATGGGTTCATATCCGTAGCTGCCCTTGGTTGGAATACCTGCCTCTGGATCTGTTCATATTGCTCAACACCAGCTGGCCGTGCCACCGGAAAACGTGGATTATTTGTTTGAAATTGCGGCGGTGGTTGCTGTTGCTGCTGCTGGGGTTGCTGCTGTATTGCACCAGACGATGAAATTGCACGTTGTAACAATTGCTGTTGTTGCTGCTGAAAGAAGGATTAAAACATTGATACATTTTATATTATTACACTTTAGATCTCAGTAATTAATAAAAAGAACTCTCTTTCAGGATCTCAGTGTTATCATTAGTCACTAATATAAAATTTAATTTTTTAATAAAGTTTTATTCATTAATCCTTCTGGAAAAATACACAAGGAAAATTCGAAAATGGGTTTTAAACAAACAAGTAAGTATGTTCAATGATAGTAAAAATTGCAAAAAGTGTTAAATGGTTGTATTGTGCTCTGTAATCTATAATTTATCAGTCGTAATATTCTGGATAACACGTTAATAATTTATTCTAGAATCTCTGAAATATTATAAGAATCTGTGCTACATCGATCACTTCACAGAGCTGTCACTTGTTTCTCGCTTCACAGCTGCAATTTCAAAGTTCAAGCTTTGAAGTTCAAGCCGTCGCCTGTTGCCGCAAAATGTTAAGAAGCTTCTGTGTGTAGTCTGATATTGTCGAATTTTAACTTTTGTGATTTTTTGTATGGTCCTTGTTTGACGGTGCATACCTGAAACAGAATACAGCTAACCCAGAAGTCTTACCTGAGACTTATTTTCGGTATAAGAAAGTTTGACAGAATATCACATACTTTAAAAATTGCCGTATGGTTGAACATGTGCAATAGGCGGCGGTTGCATGCTGCATGTCTTGTTCACAGGGAAGTGTCAGCCGGAAACCGGTGTATCTTTATCAAAAGATTCGATTTCGAACGGACGTGCACAGCCTGAATACTAGATGGAACACTGATATTGCTATTCGAAACCATAGGACATCAGGACATCCCTATTTGAAAGATGCTTTTCTTACAAGGCCGCTCAAATTTATAATAGCATGTCACACGAGTTCAAGCAATTAAGTTTAACCATGTTTCGGAGGCGTTGCAGAGATTAACTGTTTTCATTACAGTAACAATAACACTTACAGTTTTGAGCTTTGTGTTTTTTTCTTCTCTTTATTACTTTTATATGTAGTTTAAGTGTTATTATTAAGTTGGATCTTGTTTTTGAGTCAAGTCTTATTTATCAGTTGAGTCTTTTTTTAAGTTATCTTATTTTAAAGTTGTCGTATTTTTAATTTCAAGGTTCGGTATGAAAACCAGGCTCCGCGCCTGATACTGTACCTTTTGGTTCCTCATGTAACATTTTTGCAAATTGTATATTTTATGTTTTGTTTATGATATACCAATAAAAGCATTTATTATTATATCATCCTACTTAAAGAAAGTGAAAAAATGTATAGAGAAAGTTAAAATAAAAAGTTAATAATAAGATTATTCTGTCGGAAGGTTTTGAAAGGACAGGGCAAACTCAAAAAATAGTTAAGTAAAAAAACACATAAATTAAATTATAGCGTGAAACGAAAAATTTCATTAAAAGAATTTTTTTTTAGATGTTAGTCAAATTTTAGTACCTGTTTTTGTTATAAGGTAAGGGTACATCCTCAACGCAAAACTAAACTATGATCAAACTGATACAACTGTCACCGTACTGTCATCGTACAGATAACCAATTTTAAATATCGACGGGCTTGGAGTAGCATACTCCTGTCAGCAGTCAGGTACGCTTCAGTAACCCCAATGAGCTTACTCGAGGTAACTGTGACGTCACAAGTTTGTCGCGAGATTGACATACTACACCTTACTTCAGGTAATTTGAACTAACCCTTGCTCGCGAGGAAATGCCTATAGCTACTTAAATGTACCATGCTTTCATTACCAACTTCAAATAAATTCAAAACAAAGTAACAAAATGCTAATAAAGCAACCAGTAATGCGCCCAAATAATTCCTCAGATAATTGCTGCAAAAGACGGAATAAATGCATATTTATATAAAATTTATTTTGTTAGGTTAAATTTTGCTGTTTCACACAAAAGTGAACGTGAACATGGGGGCTCTTTTCAGCCTCTGAACTCTATACAACTGAGTTTTCACCAGTAAAAACTTGTTGCATGCCCCCTATAGACGTAAATTGCTGCAAAATACGCAATGTCACTCTCTATCAGGGTTGTTATAAAAAACGTTTTTTTTATTTTGAACAAAACAAACATGTTTTTTTTATAAAATGATGTTTTTAAACACGCAACAATGTTTTTAAACACTTCGCAAAAAAAACATGTTTTAAATAAGGAATAAAAATTGTTTTAAACATGTTTTAAATCACGCAATTGTTCATTTGTAAACACTTTCATCGGCGTTTTTTCATACGTCAGTTCACAGTAGAGCTAAATCTGTTGTATGAATGACTTTTTGTTGTGACGCTAGAGGGCGCCAGTAATGCAATGTCGGCCAAAATCGATTTAGTTAGTGTTGATTTGACAATTTTCGACTATTTTCACCAATTCATAGTCACCAAGTTAATACACAAAAAAGTTATTTTGGCGTTGCGTTCGTGATAAAAATTGACGATCGATATATTTTTGTGTTCAGAATGTCATCCTGATAGAATATATCACACAAAGAATATAGGGTGCCATTTAAAATTTTAATGATGACGTCATTTCCGGAAAATCCGGAGGTCATATTAACCTCAAGAGTATCCCAAATAATGGAATTTTTTGTCTATTTACACTTTTCCAAATTTCATTCGTCCAGTTTTATAACAAAAAAATAAACGGGAGTACCTATGGCGTGCGTCACCCGATATGTTATTAAGTTATTCTAAAAGGTTTTGTTTATTGTAGTTACATGTTATCACTGAATTATTATTGTATTATTATATTTTATAAAGAACTTTTTTTTTATTAATAAATACAATATTTAAGTATTTTTTTGATTTTTTAATTGATCCATTCATAAAAATCTTGAAGACCAGCACACAACTCTGATTAAATAATTAAATATGTTGTCCAAATTTCGGTAGTTTAAAACACATATTTTAAACATTTAAAACAAACTGTTTTAAACAAGTTGAAAATAAAATACTTTAAAACAAAATATTTGTTTTAAAACATGTTTAAAATAATGTGTTAAAACAATGTATTTTAAACATTAGAACAAACTGTTTTAAACATGGTTAAAACAAAATATTTGTTTTAAAACATGTTTAAAAAAAAAGTGTTTTATACATTTAAAACAAACTGTTTTAAACATGTTTTTAAAAAAATGGATTAAAACAAAATATTTGTTTTAAAACATGTTTAAAACAATGTTTTAAAACATCACAACCCTCTCCCTCAGCGCTCTACTAATATTGGCTCGACTATACCATGCTGCATATCTATCCACATGAAAACAAGGCAGTGATGAACATCATTAATGAACGGGTTAAATAAATAACCATGGTAATAACTGCGGGCCCTGGGGAACACCATATAGTACACTGATCTCCCTTAAGATAATTCTTCAACTACGCTAATAATAATAATAGTTCCTTGAATTCTATTTGTGGTACCTTACAAATTAAAATTCCTTTATTTGAAACCTGATGAGATCATATAATATTCTATTTTGTTTCATGTTTGTTTGATTTATTTTACTTTACTCTTATCATATGAATAAAACTTATTGAGTATTTACCTGATGATGCTGTTGTAGGAGCAGTCGCATCCTGGGATCCAATCCTTGCAACCTTGGATCAGACTGCATCCGAAGCCCAACAATATTACCGGGCGACCTTATCACATTCACCGTATTCGATAGCGGCATCCTCGTCCGAATTCCAGGCGGCAAAGGATGTCTAAAAGTAGAATCCCCAGACACGGGCGGCACAATCACCTGTTCCGTTTCAACACCCTCGGGCGGAGGCCAAACCCGTTGCTGCCCTTTCCCAGGCAAAAGTTGCTCGTCAAGCTTCTTAAACTGTTGCCGCTGCAGCAAATCTCTAAGCTGACGATTCTCAATCCCGCTACCATCAGGTCTAACAACGCCTTGCACGCCCGGACGTTGTGTCACAACAAATTGCGGCGAAGGTCTGGGCGTTGCCGGCTGATGAGCGTAAGGATCCGACGGAGGTAATCTGGGTTGCGGCGTCGGCGCTGGTTTGGGGGTTGTGGGTGCTGACGAAGTCGTGAAAGGATCGACCGGTCCAATGGTGTTAGTGGCATTGGGCATGAAGTCGAAAGCCGATGTTGGAGTTTGTGGTTGTATGGCTGGAGATGGAGTTTGCACTCGAGGACCGATGACGGACACTGGGTGCGTGAATGGTTGCGTTTTGATGCCCAACGGGTTGAAGGTCCTCGGGCTTGGAGAAGGTGGAGCTGCGATCTCTTGCGGTATTTGTTGCTGCAGGGGACTCTGCTGATCGGGCGACATAAAACCTGGAGGAGCTGGATCAGAAATTTGACGGTGGACTCTCGCTGTAACTGGAACTAATAGAATCAGTTTTCCTTTGAATATGGATGCGAAAGTAATATTGCAAACAAAAAATGGGCTATTACCGTGCAAAGGTTTCTAAAAATTTGTAATTAGGATTGTCATAACAAAATGATAAAGTTTATTATAGAAGTATGTATGTAGAACCAAAACGATTTGGTGGTCTAAGTATTAAACTGTGGAATAATAAGTTTGGACGAGCAGGAGGTTTTGCCCCACCAAAATCCTATTGTGCATGAATAGAAAAATACACAAATACAAACATAATAATAATAGATAACACGGCATAGGTATTTTCAACAAATTAGTATTTAACTAGATATAAATATTCGTATATAAATATTAAATTAGTATTTGTTTACAATTTGCGCCAGATAACTCTTTAATCCAAAAGTGCTTCTTATTTTATCAAACATTCTTTTTTCAAGGGCCACCCCTTCAAAATGGTATGTGATGTGAGAAGTAAGAACAGTATTCTTTGCATAATTTAAAAAAATTGTTTTTGGTACGCTACCACCATTCAAAGTTAAAAAAATCTCTAGATATATTTTGTAAATATATAAAAGAAAAATTCTAACCATTATTAGATAGAATATAGATAGAATATATTTGGACACTCTGTACAGAGTAAAGTCAAGATTTCATTACAATACATTACAGATTTCATTCATTCATTACAATACATAGTATTTCAACAATAGGGTATTTGACTGTATTAAAAATATGGCTTGTATTATAGTCGTCCTAATAGATTACAGTTTAAGAAAACTATTTGTTATTACTTTTCAAAAAAATATGCTTTATTTCTATTAAAAACAAAGATTAAAATTGAATATTATTCACGTCCTATCACGTGATTGAAAACGCTCTGTAATTGGCTCAGTCTCCAGTGACGTCATTCGTTAGTACGCTTAGTTAGTACGCGCTCTTATGCTTCTCCCGTTTGAATTTAATAGCACTAAAGTGCCATGTAAGCATAACTCTGTAGGTTAGGTTAGCCCTAACCTTAAACTGTCAGATCAGATAATACCTGGTTCGAAAATACGATAGATAAGTTATTCTAGTCAGTTTTACTTATGTCGAAGTAATCTTCACAACAAAAAACACTTGTTATGGCCGCTATTTATTTCATTTGGATTTCTATGAGCCAACCACTTTCTTACGGCTCTCTTTTGTAGTACCAGGATGTTCTTGGTGTGTGGACTGTGGCCCCAAGTCTCAATACCGTATGTCAAGCGTAAGTGGAACATTGCCATATAAGCAACTCTTGCTGCATAATACCCTGCCGTTTTTTCTGTTCGCCTGATTGCATATGTAATCTTACTCACAGTCTTTCCCATTTATTCAATGTGATCCTAACAGGTTAGTCATGGATCAATGTGGATTCCGAGAAAACGTATTGATTTTTCCGGTTTACGTACTGATTTTCCCGGTTTTATTAATTAAGTAGGTAGTTTAATAAAAAAAATAACCCATAACCATATAAAAAATCGAACAAGTGAGAACTGATGTTGATGTGCTTTTTTGTAGAATCTGGATCAGAGTTTAGTGTTTAGTTTGGTGAAAGTCTGTGCAAAAAAAACGCAAAAAAAATGCAAAAATACGAGTTTCTCTTCTAAAAAACTACAGAATTCCAAATTTGTCTGAATCTACAGAAAAAAAGCACAGTAAAATCGGTTGCCAGTTTTTTTTTGATGGCCAAAGAAGTCATTTATTTTAGATTATTGTATTTTTGACAAATTAAGTATCTAATGTGGGAAATACTCTGATATCTAAAAACAAACCTGTCTCATTTATTTATTTTTTATGTATGGCTGTATGGCTTAATATAGGAGAAGCTGTAATACGAGAGCTGAAAGTGATTCATCGATTCCAGCTGTTATTGTGCTGATACGTTACAGACCATTCCCGTGCGTTAGAAAGAAACAGAGTGCTTTTTCATGCGTCTGTTCTTACGCTTTTAGGCGATGACTCACTTTCAACTCTCGTGGTTTTACCTATACATAAGTTTTATAGTATCAACTTACAAAAAATAAACGTGTTGAGTTCTAATTTCTAATTCTTCTTCTAATTTGTGAAAAAAAAATCTGGTGTGGCCAGGCACATGACTTTATCATACTATGTATAAAATTAATAGTTTAGCTGCATGAGATTCCATTTGATCGAGATCGGCCATGTCTGCATTAAAATAAAACTAGTTGAACTAGACAGATATGTCGATTAAAGCTGCGTTTGGATATTGTACTCCGTTGACACCGGGTACACCATCCAAATGACACTTACGTGTTATTGGGTGTAAAAAGTGTAATACAATATCCGAACGCAGCTTATATTGACAGACGTTATTGTCAAAACATTAGCGTTGTCATTAGTGTCATTAGAATCAAAATTTCTGACATATCCTGGCTACTAGTTTTAATGTAGTACGACCGATCTCGATAAAATAGAATTTGCTCATGCAGCTAAACTATTGATTGTATCAAAAAATTTCATATTCATAAATTATTCAGAATTTCCTCATTTTTAATTTATTACTTAACTATTTCGACAAAATTCCAGAAATGGCGGCTTATTTGCAAAATCTTTTAAAAATGCTAAGACTAAACCTCCAGTTCCTTTGGACCCTTTTCAACAGAAAGCTTTTCAGCTCTAAGTTTGGTTATGAAACTTCTTAATATGAAGTTTCGTCCCGATACCTTTAGTAGTTTCTCCGGAATCGTCGCCACAAAAAACGGGTACACACACACACACACAGACATTTTTTGTACCTTGGTCAAAAATGTTCAGGGGACCCAAAAAGACATATTTCCGCTAAAATCTCAAAAAATTTTTTTGGCACGACTACAATACTTTACATACTGCGTATGATAAAGTAAAAAAGAAATCAGCTAAATTACTACACTGGCAACAACAAAAAATATTGAACAATTGACAACTGGGTAAACTTATTTTAGTAGAATCTGACGGCACAACTAGTAAATTGAGTTTCCTTTTTGAGAGAAACAATGTAAAAATGTATTATTTGGCATATGTTTTCTAAAATAACTAAAGCCAATTGACATTTTCGATATATTAAGTATTTGGAAATTTACAGTAATTCTGATACCTAGTTTATTCAAGTCTATTGATTTTCTTATATCAAGTTAATAGTAAACTTGTGGTACACTTTTTGGTACTTGTGGGACAAATTTATTAAACTGAACTTTGTCAATATTTTTTAACTTTGATAGCAGGTAACATGATTCCTGGCCACTTTTAAGTATTATAAAAAATACTGTAAATGCTTTTTTGATGAACGGTCATATGCCTTCGAAATAGCGTCCAACTACCACCTCTTCTTGAAGTAGCAGCACAGTCGAATGGTTAATATTTCCAATTTAACACTGAGTGATTTGGCATATTCAGTTGGCCTACAATGCAATACAGATTTTTGTAATACAAAAATACGAATATTTACTTGATACTGTATAATATCTTCTACAAAAAGAAAGTTACATTGGGACACATTAGAAAAACAAAATGTTGGGATTAAATGGTGCTTTGTAACACAGTACTGGAAAACCTGAAATTATGCCACAAGGTATCTAGAACTTATAACACCAAAACATCATTGTGGTTCTCTCGGTATGATGAATATATCTTAATAATTTAGAATGTATTCACATAATCAAAATCAATAAATAAAAATAAAGATTACAAGTTCTTGAACATCGGGTGAGTATATTTCTGACAAAGTAATTTCACAGAAAACGTAAATAATTGTTTTACCTTGAACTCTTTGTTCTTGTATAATTTGCTGCTGTTGCTGCTGATGCTGCTGACGAATAGCCTGCAGATGTTTCCACTGTCTCTCCTGCTCCGCTTCTCTAGCTGACTTTTGATGTAACACCGTCTTTTCAGGGTCCTAAATAGTGTTAATTTATTATTGGTAAAACAACAATTTCATACGATGTCTCAGAAATTTTCAAAACCTTAAGCGCATATTGCTTGTAACAATCAAAAATAATTTCTGAAACACCGTTACCATTACAACCTACAACAATATTATTACTTGTTGCAAAGATTATTTCATAAACAATATAAAATAAATTGGAAAATCAGTCCAAACTAAGAGAAATTATACCACAGCCGGTCCAAACCATCGTAATAGAAATAGACAATTCAGTCTACAGAAAATAACAACTAAAAGCCATGCATACACGAGTATTACACTAAACGGACAACCAACACCAAGGTGATAGGAACAAGAAAGCAACAAAATACATTGGTTCAGAACCCTTCTGTTAGTCAAGTGGTTACTAAAATAAATACAGAAAAGCTCTGAGTCGTCACTGGGAATATAGGAAAAAGGAAAAACTCTTCGTCGTCTTCATGCTTTTCAAACCATAGTAAATAAAATTGAAATTAAGAAAATTCAAAATTGTTTCAATACATCTCCCTTAGAAAAAAAGAAACTATGAAATGTTTGAAATCTCTTCTTTGTTGTATTAGGTATCAATTGTAATTTTATACAATATTTGAACGGTGCCATGTAATAGAAATTATTACTGGAGGTCAGATTTGTAATTTACTGTTTTTTATTGGTACTCTACATACACGTTCTTCATTTTGATATATTTTTTATATTATAATATAATATTATACAGGGTGTCTCAACAGTGCGATCTCGGAAGATTGTGCCGCTGTTAATGAAGATTTTTTAAAACTGATTTTCTCATGTATACAGAACGCGAGGCGCACATTTTAAAATTATTAGCGTGTATACAGTGTGTTCCATAAGGTAGCACCCCCCAAACTTAGGTTTTTTTACATGGAACAACCTATATTTCGGCACAATTTTGAATTCCTCGCAAAATTTTACTACAATGAAAAATAACATTACCTGCCTTAAACTTTATACTTTTTGATTTATTGGCATTTTTATGAAAAAACAGCAGTTTAAGAAAAGTTGCATATCTCAATACCGGTTTTTAATTTTATTGCGCCCGCTTAGATTATGATTAGAAAATGATAGCAAACAGTTTTTCCTAAGAAAGTTAATTTTTTTTAAATGGAACACCATGTATCTAATTATTTTTTTGAATTCTACGCATCGTTCTGCACAAAAAAGTACTAGCACACAACAGTGCTAAAATAAACAATTGCAGAGATAACTAATCTTCTTCATAAAAAAATCGATTTTTCTATCAATTAGAGCTTCTACACCGACATTAACCATTAAACCAGTTAAGTATTTACCTACATTACTGTTTTCTCGCATGATTTCATCTTTTTTTAATAAATCAACACATTTGACCACATCTGCAATTTAATATTATAATTTGAAATAAAATTTTACTTATACCCTGTAGGCTATGAAAAACTGTGCTAAACAAGTTATTATGGTATCTGTCAGTGGTGGTGATCTTGTTAGGTTAGATTTGCATAATTTTTGGAAATATGGCGAACTTTTCTCAGGAGGAAGTAATTGACATGGTGTGGGTTCTTGGCGAATGCAACAAAAATGCGTACTGCACAAAAAAGTGGTAGCACACACTAGTGCTAAAATAAACCGTTGCAGAAATAAATTCGCTTCTTCGTAAAAATTTACATAAAATTACTGTTATTAATTTCTATTTCTTGCAAAACAAAAGTATTAATCTTTATGGAAAAATAAATGTACAGAGCTTGATAATGAGTTTCGTTATGAATTTCTTTTATTTTAAGATAAGGAAAACAACACCTGCTCTTTAACAACAACTTTATATCAACTTTATACTTTAATAACTTGTTTAGCACAGTTTTTCATAGCCTACGCCCTACAGGGTATACGTAAAATTTTATTTCAAATTATAATATTTAATTGCAGATGTGGTCAAATGTTTTAATTTAAAAAAAAAAAGATGAAATCATGCGAGAACACAGTAATGTAGGTAAATACTTAACTGGTTTAATGGTTAATGTCGGTGTAGAAGCTCTAATTGATAGAAAAATCGATTTTTTTATGAAGAAGATTAGTTATCTCTGCAATTATTTATTTTAGCACTGGTGTGTGCTAGTACTTTTTTGTGCAGAACGATGCGTAGAATTCAAAAAAATAATTAGATACATGGTGTTCCATTTAAAAAAATTAATTTTCTTAGGAAAAACTGTTCGCTATATTTTGTTGCAGATTATGACCATCCTGTACACAATTTGGATATGGTAGGTAATCACGCTAATAGAAAGCGTCTTACTTAATCATAATCTAAGCGTGCGCAATAAAATTAAAAACAGGTATTGAGATATGCAATTTTTCTTAGACTGCTGTTTTTTCATAAAAATGCCAATAAATCAAAAAGTATAGAGTTTAGGGCAGGTAATGTTATTTTTCGTTTTAGTAAAATTTTGCGAGGAATTCAAAATTGTGCTGAAATATAGGTTTCTCCATTTAAAAAAACATAAGTTTGGGTTGGTACTACCTTATGGAACAGCCTGTATACACGCTAATAATTTTAAAATGTGCGCCTCGGCGTTCTGTATAGATGAGTGAAATCAGTTTTAAAATATCTTCATTAACAGAGGCACAATCTTCCGAAATCGTACTGTTGAGACACCCTGTATAATAATATTATATTATTATCTTTTTTATACTATAGTTTTTATTAAAAACGGTCTTTTTGATAATCTGTTTTCTTGTGCGGGGCAAAGCACTTTTTTCCAATAATTAATTTTAAATCATTATTTTTTTACCCAGTTCAACATAATTTTGTTATTTTTATTTGATATGAATAAAATTCTAACCATAAATACGGAGATTTGAAACAATACTTACAAAAAAATAACAACAAAAACAAAATGAAATCTAAAATAAAAAGAAAACACTCATTTTCAAAAATAGATAAAAAGCTGGATGATACAGAAATTTTGACATTGCCCTCACCAATGCATGGGATTGCTCGTAATTTTCCTGACACAGGGACGGGAGCGTTCTCATTATTTCGGAAGGTGTTAGTACGCGGATTTGCTGGTCCACAGCAGCCGATATGGGTAAAGGTCTGGGGATAGTCGGTTCGACGTTCGGCTGATAGTGGGGATTCACGGTAACGTTGGGCGCGGGTCCGCAGTGGTCGCCGGGTCCCATAAAGTGTCCGTGTACCGTGAATTGCTGTTGCGTTTGGGGAGAAGGCGTGATGACGGGAGGTGCGGGGGATACGGACACGGGCGTCGGCGTAGCGGGTGAGGAGGATGTTGACGCTATAGACACAGAGCTAGCGGTTGTTAGTAGAGGCTGCTTCGACTGATTGTGATGTTGGATTGTGGTAGTGATGGTGGTTGTGCACACCTCTGAAACTGGTGGTGGGGCGACGGCGGGGCCCTGCGGAATCGGGGGTGCTACAACGTTGACCGTCGGGCTGACCGACGTCACACTCTTGGTCGACACACCGGGTGAATTTACGCCTTCCTTGGTGATCTGCGGGCGGTACCAGGACAAAATGACAACACAAATAGGTACACAGAGTACTGGGGGGGATACCATAGCAAGTACACAGAACATATAACCCAAAGAGGAGACGAATCGTCTCCAAACAGATTGGATGGAAAAACAGCCACTTTGCGGTCTGGTTTTACATTGCAAGCTGCTGATATACAGTGTGGTTTCATTTGGTTGCCCAACGTCAGGATCTTGCTTATTACATGAGCCACAAATTCGATTAAGTGGAGATAAAGTTATACATTTTACACTGACCATACATGAAATTAAATGTTATCGTTTTTCGTTCTTTTACTCAAAAACCAATAAAACTAGGTACTTTAAACTTTAGTTTTCTACCTTTTGTCTTTTCTGACTGCAATGATATATCACACTAGATGTTTAATGTTTGGCACTTGATTTTAGGAAAATTTGTAATACCTATTTTATATTTTTGTTCAGAGTGTTGGAATCAAAGTTTATATTCAAAATAAAAGTTTCCAATGTGTGATGGATCAAATCATAGCTATTTGTGTTTGACCAGCACTACATAATGTGAACACAAACACATAGCAAATATGCAGAAGAGATATGAAGAAAAAATTAGCAATTTTCCAAAATTACGATTACTCTAATGGTGGGTTCAGTCAGCATTTATTAGTCGCAATATAATCGCAATATAGTATTAAAAATTAAGCCGGTCTGAGAAAATTATAGGCCGTTCAGTCAGCAATTTATGATTTATCTTAATGCGCACTGCGAGGTGCACAGTGGATCATATCAGCTGACGGCGGAATTCAACATAACCTTAAACCTGCATTTGTTGACAAACGCTCAACAGTAAAAATGAGCGCAATTGACAAATGCCAAATGGCAATTGACAAATATTACTGTTAAGTAGTTTAGCACTATTAGGCGCATCTGTCCTCCTTATGAAGACAATAAAAGAGAAAGACAGAAAAACAAACATCAACGTTTGCTTCGACAAATGTAAACAAGAATGCTCAAAACAGCGTGCGCACTAGGGTGGTCCAAATTTATACCTTGCAAAATCTTTTTTTTGCTGGAGGGCAACGATCCCCCCAATCGACTCCTTTTCAGGAAAAAGAAATTCCCCCAAAATTTGAGAAAAATCGGTTAACGTTAACACGTTCCACCGAGCACCTCAAATTTCCCATTTAAAATACATTGGAAAAATGCATCTTTTTTTCCCTTTTTTTTCACGTTTCGGATTTAGAAAAAAAGTTGCGGGAGATAATCAGAAATTGTTCAGAACTTCCCAAAGATCAAATCCACAACCACTATTTTTCTTTTCACCGCCCCCACCCTCTCCTGTAGTACCCTAAGCATGAGGCAAAATTTTCTCCAAATTTACAATTTCATAAAGTTACGTGATTTATTGTTTTTTTGACAGAAATTACTATTATTGAATTGTTGACATGTTTTTTTTATCATTTATTAAACAATTACTACTTGTTTAATTAAGCAAAAATATACGATGTTACGAACTCAGTTTTCCATTTGTTGCAAACATTATTAAATTATTGTTTTTGTCATTTATTAACTAATTAGCAATTGTTTAAACAATTACCATTTGTTTAAACAAAAATATATGTTGTTACGCTGATATTTTTCTAATTTTGCACAAGTTATTAGATTATTGGTATTTTTTGTCATTTATTAACTAATTAGCAATTGTTTAAACAAATATAATATACATTGTAATGGACATAATTTTCTATATTTTTTTGCATAACATAGTATTAGATTATTGGCAGTTTTTGGACATTTATGAACTAATTTGTAATTGTTTAAACAAATACTATTTGTTATGGACATAATTTTTATACTTATTGCAGAAACTATTATTGGCATTTTTTTGTCAGTTATTAAAGAATTTCTTCTAAATTCTTTAAACAAGTATCAATTTTGTAAACAAAGATTTACAATGTTTCTTTTGTTTTCCTCTTGTAGAAATTATATTGTTACATTGTTGGCAAGTTTTTTGTAATTTGTTACTTTGTTACTTTTTGAATTTGCAACTCTTTAAACAAGTACCAATTTTTTAAACAAAAATTTACAGTTTTTTGTTTTTCCTCTTGTAGAAATTATATTGTTACATTGTTGGCAAGTTTTTGTAACTTGTTACTTAATGTGCAATTGTTTGAACAAATAAATTTGTTTAAACAGTAATATTCAATGTTGGTACGTATTTCTTTGACAAAAATTATTAATAAGTAGTAATAAGTTTTAATAAGTAATGTGGTTGCAACAATTATTATAGGTTATAATTGAAAATTATTTAACAAATTTTGTAAGAAAAAAAATGATAAGACAATAATAATTTTTGTCTAAAAGATACGTCAGTACCATTGTACTTTTGTTTAAACAAATGGTATTAATTTAAACAATTGCAAACTAGTTAATTAATGACAAACAATGCCAAGAATCTAATTATAATTTCTGATAAATAAAAGAAAAATATGTCCATAACGTTGTATATTTTTGTAAACAAATGGTATTGGTTTATACAATTGCAAATTAGTTAGCAAATGACCAAAAAATGCCAATAACCTAATAATAATTTCCTTTAAAAAAATAGAAAATATTATGTTCACAACATTGTATATATATATATATATATATATATATATATATATATATATATATATATATATACCGTAAACTTGGGTGACTTTGGCCGCCCTGGGTGACTTTGGCCACTATTCGAAAATTTATTTATATTGTTTAGATCTTTGTTAATATTTCAAACATTGCGAGTATTTTTGGTTATTTATATTTTAGATACTATATTGAATACAAAGGTGCTTAATGTAAGTTAGATGATAATTTATTTTTTTTGTGGCAGTGTTCAGGAGATAGCTTTGAAAATTGACCAATTTTGTTATTATGAACAACTTTGTTTGTGTTGAGTAATCTATCAGCTTCTATGATTTGCCGCCGATAACATTAGTCCTGTGGTTTGTTAGGAATATCTTTCTGCAATACCCGCGTAGTTAAAGTGCTCGGTGTAGTCAATCAAGGAAAGTAAAGTCGGGTATTCTCAGTGGAAATGGCCATCAAATGATGACATTTCTGTGGTATGACAAAGATGACATTTTACAAGCAATAAAAACACCTGTCCCGTCCAAAGGAGGTTTCTTCATTATACCAGAAGTACAAAATTATGTCTAGCTATACCGGGTGATTCAATTTCGAGGCTTATTAGATCTCGCTTATTAGTGGAGATAGAGGCTATGTTTAAATTTGGCAAAGTTTCGTATTTTTGTGCTGAACAATTATCTGAAAAGAAATTTTAGCTATCATTTTTCATGTTAAAGACATCCGCAAAAGCTGAAATGTTAAGATATCGTTTTTAATTTTTTATTCAAAACCAAACGTAGCTAGACATTTGAAACAAAAACATTCTACAGCGACTTTTTAACAAGGAATGCAGTGTTATTTTTTAATTTGAAATAACATCAAAGATGGCGGCGTAATCATGGCCAACTTTTGTTTTTCTTATGGGCGCCATATTGAATTTTGGCATTTTCCGATAGTCGTGTTTTTTCTCATTTCCGCAATGTATAACATGTTAGCATTATTTTTTAAAATAGTCATAAAATAGTTTTGTCATGATCTTATTTCTGATTTTAACATATTTTGTTCTTGAACACTTTTAAAACATATTTGGTGGCCAAACTCGAGCATACACTAGCTTATCGTTTCATTGGCATGATAAACAGTAGTATGGCCAAAGTGACCCAATAATGAATTCTGACTTTGCCCACCCATATATATACATAAAAGAAGTATATCCTGACGTTGGAAATATTAGTGTTTTGATATTTTTGAAGTACTATCAAAGACCCAAAAAATAGCACAAGTATGAGTAATTATATCGAATCTGTTTAAAGTTACCAGACTTCAAATTTCAAAAGTGGACTAAAGTCACCCAAGTTTACGGTATATATATATATATATATATATATATATATATATATATATATGTCTTCAAACAAATGGTATTTGTTTAAACAATTGCTAGTTAGTTAATAAATGACAAAAAAGCCAGTAATTTAATAACTTCTGCCAAAATGGAAAAATATGTTTGTAACATCGTATATTTTTGTTTGAACAAATGCTAATTGTTTAAACAATTTAAAATTAGTTAATAAATGACAAAAAAATGTCAATAATCGAATAATAATCACTTCTGCCAAAAACAATAATAAAACACGGATCATTGTTAAATTGTAAATTTGGGGAAACTTTTGTCTCATATTTAGGGTACTGTGGGGAGGGTGGGGGGTGGTGAACAAAAAAATAGTGGTTGTGGATTTGTTCCTTGGGGAGTTCTGAACAATTTCTGATAATCTCCCGCAACTTTTTTTCTAAATCCGAAACGTGAAAAAAAAATGGAAAAAAAGATGCATTTTTCCAATGTATTTTAAATGGGAAATTTGAGGTGCTCGGTGGCACGTGTTAACGTTAACCGATTTTTCTCAAATTTGGGGGGGAATTTTTTTGTCTGGAAACGGAACAGATTGGGGGGTATCGTTGCCCTCTAGCAACTAGTAAATTTCACTGCTTTGATCAACATAAGTCCCAGAAGATATTATAGTAACAATATTAAAAATACGCCAACAATGCGATTTACAATAAAATCCGAAGGACATTAATAACAAAATTAACGTATAACAATTTCATCCAAATACAACAATGCAATCGCAATTACATACCTGTCAAATCATAATCCTAGCACACGACCTAGAAAGTTAAAAATCTGTGACCTTTTATACCGACCGGGTAAATTAAGACAATGCTGACTGAACGTATGTATGGTTTCCCTATGTTTTAACTTGTCAAGTTAAGACGTTAAATTATATTGCGACTAATAAAAGCTGACTGAACCCACCATCAATGAAAATTTACTAGGAATTTATCCTACATATGAGAACATCTAAAGAAAACAAACAATTGTTTCTCCATCATATTTAAATTTTGAGTTAAAGTGCTACTACAGTAGACTCTCGCTAATCCGAACGCGTTTTTGCATACCCCCATTCGGACTAATGAGTTGTTCGGGGTACAAGGATGCCCATTGATAGCAAGGGCATACTATGATTTTTCTGTTAGGACCAGGGTTAAAAAGCAGGTGGGGCGTTCGGATTACGAGGCAGTGCAGAGTTGTAGGCTGTTCGGACTACGGGGTAGTACGTATTAGACCATAGTCGGTTTAGCGGGAGTCTACTGTAGTTATTTTTTGTTGAATGTGAACTTTTATTAAGTTCAATTGAGTCCTTATCAATTCAAAAAATATTTCATGAGTTGATGGTGACAACACCATCAGTTTTTCATATAAAATGGATATTGTCAAAATAATAGCTTGTAAAATTTAAAAGATTTTGTCAGTAGGGCATAAATGTTGTATGCAGTTTTATTTTGATATTTTGACCTACATATTTTGATAATAGTTGGTTGCAAATTTTCATGGTCAATCCAAACTTTTATTCTATAAGCATTTTTTAAAAAACTAACAGTTTTTGAGATAATAAAAAAATGATTTTTTAGCGCCTAAACTCACTCCCTATTATTATTTATAGGGACGGGATTGATGGGAACTAGACATTAAAATCATCAAAAACATCAAAATAAAGCTGCACACACAATTTTCATGTTTGATTGTAAAAAAAGTTTTTTTTATTAAATTTGATCTGCAGATAAAAATGACAATAAATTGTACTCTTAATTTCTGTTCTCAAAAGGTCTACAAATAGTTAATAAATAAACTTTTATTTTTAATCAATATCTCAAAACTAAAACGACACATCTTTCGACAATAAGCAACTGTTCTTCCTAAAAACATATTTTAACCATTTCTATACTACAAACGTCAGTTTTTTTTTAGAAAAAGATTAAAAACTAAAATTTAAAAGCGTTATTAAAAAATTAAAAGCACATTAGCTTTTCTGTCACCAATTTCGTTCAGATTTGGTAAATTGTTCAGTATAAAAGCATCGAATTATCTCCATTACACCTTTAGACTTTCTTTTTTTAGCTCATATAAAATGACAGACCCTTATGATAGTACTCAAATTTCAATCACACTGTATATATCAGTTCCATCTAGGACACACCCTTATAGTGTATCATATAAGATGTGTGTCAGACTTCTATTTCAAATTGTTATCAGGAGAAATACTATACTGACTAATGAATTGATTGGTTGGAATTCCTGAAATTATCTTGGAAAATCAGAGTTGAAAAACAAAATTATCTCCATCATAAATAAGAAAATTCTAACACACTACTTAGACCCTGTGGTTATACAAATAAAAAAATAGAAAAGCAATTGGTTCTGCAGCTATACTAAAATAGTTTAAGGGGGAAATAATTCGAATTGCGATATGAACTAGCGAACGGGCAAACGGGTGTGTTAGTGACAAACCACATCACCGATGCTTTCAAATAAAAAAAAATAATCATCTCTTTTTGTGATCGACATAAAATAAATCAAATATAAATCAAATTAAATGACAAGTAAAGATCAATTGGGCAGAAACGTACCTGCTGCTGCTTTTTCATACGTAACGCGGACCTGTTATCCTTAGCCTGCTGCAAGAACGGCGATTTCTGCTCGTTACTTAACGTCCTCCACTTCTTGATGATCTGCTTGTATCTGTCACTCCACGCAGGGTATTCCGTCTTCCATTCCGGATGGTTAGTGTTCGCGTACAAAACGGCCGATATCGTGGCACCAGACCCAAGACCTTCGTCAGCTTTCATCTTCTCCGAAGATCTCTGATTATTTGACGGTACCAGAGCACTTTCCATCTCGCTGGAATCATTCACAGTCACCCATGGACTTGGCGGCTCCGAAAACGCAGGACTAAACTGCGGACTACTGTTGAAAGAGAGATAAAACATTTTCCATATTTCAGTAAGACACAAATGAGAGAAAAGAAAAAAATTAAAAACAAGCAAAAACAAAGGATTAATTAAGATAATAATAAAAAAGAAATAAACAAAGAATAGCAAAAATATATAGAAAAAAAGGAAAGAAAAGTGAAAGAACCAGAAAAACAAGGAAAAGTAAAGAAAGAAATAAGAAGGAAAACTAAAAAAAGAAACAAGAAAAAGGAAGACAGATTAAAGAAAAAATACAACAGAAAAGTAAAGAAAGAATAAAATAATAAAAAAGGAATAAAGAAAAAAAAAGAAGATAAAGAAAAAAATCAAGAAAGAAAAAATGACTAGTGTCTAGCCAGCAGGTGCAACAAACGATCTTGCTGATGTATGGCTGCAGGTATGCCACCCACCATACACTATTGGCGCGCGCATTGTGGACCTAGCCCCGGTAATATCTGGGTTCTGTTTATTCAGAAAAATTTGGTGTTGTATTGGTTAGGAAAAGCTGAATATTAACGGTAATCGGTAAGTAATCTATATTATAGTAAGTATATTAACGATTAACTATTGGCGCGCGCATTGTGGACCTAGCGCCGGTAATATCTGGGTTCTGTTTATTCAAAAGAATTTGGTGTTGTTTCGGTTAGGAAAAGCTGAATATTAACGGTAATCGATAAGTAATCTATATTATAATAAGTATATTACCGACTTTACAGTAAACGTATTTCTAGTTTATTATATCCAAGCCTATTATTCCCTCAACATGGGTGACGAACAAAAATAATTAAATTGGTCAAATAAATGTAGTGATATTCGATATTCTTAACAAATAGAAATAAATAATCTTTCACATTAAGGAATCTAGATATATTGCTGCTTGAACAGCTTTTTTAATATTTGCATATTGCAAGCACTGCGATAGTTCATCCTTAAATACGCCATAGCAAGTATCTATGTCCTCTGGATATGTACTTATTAAATTTGTAATGCAGTTTTTATAGTCTTTTGGAGATGTTTCTTTTAATAAACTGTAATTTCCTCTTTCTTTTGCTAGCATTGTCGGATTCATAAACTTTATTGTTCGTTAACTCATAAGATTCCGATTCCATATCATCAAAAAGTTAACAAGAAGAAACGTAAAGTGTCAATATCTGGTCCTGAAAGTTTAGAAGAAAGAAACCAAATAAAAATTTTAGGAAATGACTTGAGCTACAAACTTAAATGACTTTTGAATATACAGGGTTATGCATTTGTAAGAAGGAGACCAAATTCATTTTTTAAATATAGCACGCTGTATATTTTTCCTGTCCAAAAGTCCCTGAGATCAGTCGTTTAAATGATACAAAATAAATAAATATTAAAAGAAAGCAACTACAAAATGTTAAAACGATTTCTACCATGTCAATACCTCGACCTCTGAGAATTTTACAAGAAAGAAAAATAAATAAATGTTCTTGAAAATGATTTAAGCTATAAATACAAAATACTTTTGAATATATAGTATTATTTATTTCTAAGCATTTCAAGTTTGTACCATAAGCAATTTCCTAAAACTTGTATTGGAATCTTTCCCTGTCAACTTTTTAGAAAGAAAAATATTGAAGATCGATTTTTTATTTTACAGGCTTTTTTAGAGAATTAGTTTTTGCAGAATAGATTTCCATAGCAAAAGAAAAAGTGTCGATTGAAAATCATCAATGTATTCATACAGTATTTTCTCTTCTTTACCTTTGGCAAGGGTTTCTTAAAATTGGATGTTTCTTTTATGGAAAAAAATGAGTAACTGCGAAAACTGCCTCTAGGACTATGTTAAAGTTCAAATTCGATATTCTCACTACGTTAATTTATTAATTAATTAATTTATAGTTTATACAAGATTCCACTCTTTTGAATAAACAGAACCGAGATATTCCCGGCTAGGTCCACAATGCGCGCGCGCCAATAGTGTATGGTGGGTGGCGTACCTGCAGCCATACATCGGCAAGATCGTTTGTTGCACCTGCTGGCTAGACGCTAGTAAAAAATGCACATACTTGCTATATTCCGAGTGATATGGTGACTGTGGTGGAAAACTCATTGGCGAGTGAATAGCATTTTGATTGACAGCAGGCAATGTTGTTGGACGCACGGGTGTCGGTAATGGATGAGTCATGATAGGTTGCTGAGGGGTGGGCACAGCTGGAGTGAAGACATTCGACGGAGTGGTTGAGAATACGCTGCTCTCTTGTGACTCTTGCGATTCGTCCGTCAATACACCCTAGAACATAAGAGGTAAAACTTTAATGACATAATTTATTTTATAGTAACCTTGGATTTCATTTATTGATTTTACCCATGTTTTTTGTTTTCCTTAAAATCAATTAAACAATGAAACAATTAAAAGAATAATTATTGCGCATTTACTGTCTACTAGTACTAGCCACCTGTCTTCATTTCGCAAGGATTATCCTGGAGATCATACATGTGTCCTCTCGACCTCGGTGTGGTAGTATTGTTCTTGTAGAACATACTTTCTTGAAAAATTAATAACCTCAAAAATATAATTTATCCTTGGTACTTAGATTTGACGGTGTTAACAAGAAAATGACATTTTTCTGTCATATTTTTACTTAACGTGAGCAGGAACTAGTAACATGTGACCCAAATGTTATATGTATATTATATTTATATTATTTTTTTTTATGGGATATCCAATAGTTGGATTTAAGATAATCTTTAAGATGGGAAAACCATAAATGACTTGTGTTGTCTTGATGATCGGCTATAGTTTTTACACGATTTTGTTTTTATTATTTTTTTGAGAAGAATAATACTTTTTTCTACTTTGCATTCACAATGCACACATTGTAACACTGTTTTCGGTGTTACAATTAACACATTGTAATACCGAAAACAGTAACATTTTTGTCTAAGATTGGTACACATTGATATCAAATGCCATATGTCAAACGTACAATACATAACCCAACATAACCACACACTGCATCTTCTTAATCGCTTGCAATCGCATAAACTGCGAAATATCAATATTCTATACATATTTAAACATGGGTGTAGCCTGTTATAGTATGGCCAAACGTTTGGGGCTTTCTTAGTTTTGCTGTGTTCATCAAAATACGCCAGCATGACGTTTTCGGTGATGTTTTATGACTCTGGTAAGTGATCGTTATCATTCTTTTTAACTAAACATCAAATCCCCTTTTCAGATATAATTCAAGGACCACATTTACTTTAATAAGGTATTATGCGAAGATCAAACCTACATCGTAGATATGAACGATTTTAATTACTGCTGCAAGATTGTATATGCGCAATAAATGGTTTATCAGCATACACGTACGAAGCTATAGTACATTTAAAGTGTAGAGGATTTCTTAGTTTATGTAATGTATAAGTTTTCGGTAATATTTTGGACGCTTGGATGCTCGGTTCAATTCGTATTTGTTTTTGTCCGTCGCTTTCGACTTAGTTCTTAGTTCTGGTTGTGTGCAACGTATTTGTATTACCTCCAACACATGTAATCACATGTAATTTTACTAAGTATAATTTATTCTAATAAACTACTTTGCCGAAATTAGAATTGGGTTTCAATTATAAGTGCTTGTAAATATATAAGCCGCAACGGCTACGTAGCGGAATTAGGTAGACAGCGCTACTAAACGTTAAGCGTTATAACAATTCTCTAGTAAGTTCTTGTTCTTCGAAGTAACTAATCAGTCACCGCCAAACACTTCTATTCTGATTATTATACTTATGAAACCACTATTTTAAAGTTGTTAACTTTTTAGGTTAAGTTTCATGTATTTATCACAGTAGGGTTAAAAGTGTTGCCCCAAGCTCCATTATGATCTTCGTTGCGACCTCGCTGAATATTTATTCAAACTTGTAGGCTAAAGTAGAGTAAAATTATTCACAATTAGATTTAGTCATGAGTTTATCTCATCGATCTCATCCTTAACTGAATTGACAGTTACTACAGTGCTGCCACGTCGTACCCGCAAAATACCCTAGATTGTAATTTAGCGCGATATAGTAACCACAATTTCTAAATTTATATAAAATTAATGACGCAAAGTAGAAAAAATAGTATATTACACTCGTTTTATAAGACGCATAATATACTATTATGTCCTACATGATCATAAAGTGACATTTTACATCTTAGCTCCGGGACGAAAACAGCTACTTTTCGCGCCCTAGGGCCGAAAAAGATTCTTTAGGCGCCCTAGGGCATAAAGGATTGCCATGGTTATAAGTCAAATATATCAAATATTTGTCATTCAAATTGTAAATTTTAAATCGTCCATGTCAATTATTGGCAATTAAGGTTATAAGTTTGACAACTAATTGTCTGTATTGTCACTCATCAATGTCAATTATTGGCGATTAAGGTTATAAGTTTGACAATTAATTGTCTGTATTGTCACTCAACTCCGAATTGTTTGTTTGGTTATTCAACTCCGTAGATACGCCGTCACTTGATAACGTCAAAATATTTATTAATATTATTCAAACGGAGGAACAAAACCATGTTAGGACATAAAATTTTTTATGTACTCAGGCATTACTCCATGTTTACCCCCTCGGGAGAGCTTTTTAAACTGTCGCCCTCAGGGCATAAACATCCGTCTAATGCCCTTGGTACATAAATAACTATTTTGTTTGAAACTGTATGACAGCTACCTTATAATTGTCAGAACTTAGGATCTAGAAAGTCGACTACCCAGCCACTTATTTTTTACACTGTTTGATTGATTTTGCACTGTGCGTCTCAAAGGATTTCTTTATTCAACCAGCATTTTTTTAAAGTTCTATAATCTAAAAAATCTATCATTTTCACATAATTTGAAAATAATAGTTACAGGTTGCAGTAGACAGAAATCATCTTATCAAATGACTCTATATAGTTTTAATGCCAAATTGTATTCAATTCATTAACTTGTATTACAATGAGAAAGATAATGATATACAAAATAAACAAAAACAAATAACCCCACAAGCTAACCTTACAATACAAACTGAGGTTTGTGCAATTTATTTCCTAAATAAACCCGACATAAAAGTTGTCAATATCTTGATCTTCGTAATACCTTATGCAGACATCTGTATAAATTTGTTCTAATTTAAATGTCCTGTAAATTGTTAGAAGCTTCTATTACTACATTACCAGTTTGGTGAATGTTTCATCATGTCAATATAATATTCGTAACGCACTGTTATAAGGGTCTGCACAAAGAATAGATTGCAACAATTGTTCAATATGTTACCATTAGAATAAAAATTACCTTAAAAATATCTTCAACATCCTTGCTATTAATATTCGGCATGAAGTTAAAATGTGGTCCAAGCAGATCACTGAGCTCATCTTTAGTATCTTTCGTACTACTGCCACCTGTCAAAGAATCAGCAAGATCATCCGTGAGATTGGCTTCTAAAAACAAAAGACATTTTAGAATAATTTTTATTTTTATTATCAGCAGTTTTTACCGGCAAGATTTTCTAAGGTATCCGTATTTTTTGTCAATTCATCATCATCCTCATTCATAATAGTATTAACCAAATCAGTATCAAGAAGTTCTCCGGGAAGAGCAAGGTTAAAATCATCATTATCACTCTCCTCCTCCTCTTTTGGAGTAAGAAGATTCTTAACAATATTCTTATCAGTGCCCAACGGTTGTTGACGCAGTTCCTGATGTACTTTCTCATGTTTGGCGGAGACTGCTGCAACAGCCTTGATTTCTTCGTTCGATAGTTGTATACTTTTCGAGGTATGTTTGGTGGTTGAGGACTCGTCTTCACTGCCACTGCAACTGTCGATATCTTTGTTGGTATCCAATAGTTCGCGGCCAAAGAACGCCTCCTGAAGGTAGGGCGGAAACGTCTCGGCTAATTTGCTCTTAATTTTACGTCTTATTGGTTTCCGTCTCGGCTTATCAGCTTCTGTTTGTGGCAGCGCAAACGGGTCTGCTAAAGATTGACCCGGCAACATATCAATGTCGTCGTTGTCTTGGCCGTTTCTTATGCCCCTTGCTCGAACTAGAAAACCACCAATTCCTGAAAAAAAAGGTTATTAATGTTCAGTTTTTATTCAATGATTTTTTAATTTCGGAATTATTATCGTACTAGACAATTTGCACAGAAAAATTAAAGACAGAATACAATATATGTATACTGGGTGTTCCTAAATATCATGTAAATACGAAAAAGGGTAATTCTTTGGCTTATTTTATGACAAGAAATTCATATAAACATAGGTCCGCAAACACTTCGTTGCCGATCTATAGGGTGTTGAAATTTCAAGATTTTTTTAGTTTTTTCTTTATAGCTCTTGTAGTTTTTGAGATATTTAGCTCTAATTTGGAATATGGTTTACGATGTAGGACTTACATCATTGGGCATACCAAATGGTTTTAGGAATCTACAGGGAAATATTTTTCAGGGGTCATGCCCCCTTTTCTCCCCATGAACTTTTCTTCAGTGCGCCGCTGGTGGATTTTAAAATACGAAATGCATTTTTTGTTTTGTTCTAAAGCATTTTAATCTTTTGTAGTTTTTTCGTATTTACCACCGTTATCGAAAAAAAAAAAATAAAAGCTTTTCTGTTTTGCTAGATGAAATTAAAATTTTTAAATAATTGGTCTAGTATGCCTTGGCTTGATTTAGATAACCTTTTGTTTGTATTTATTTTGACATTTTATTCGCCACCAACTGTTAAAAATTAAAACTAGGATACAAGGAGCTAAAAAGAAAAACTAAAAAAATCTTGAAATTTCAACACCCTGTAGATCGGCAACGAAGCGTTTGCGGACCTATGTTTATATGAATTTTTAGTCATTAAATAAGCCAAAGAATTACCTCTTTTCGTATTTACATGATATTTAGGACCACCGTGTATAACTACCACAACTCTTAGTAAATTCTATGAAATTCATAGAATTTCCTTTTTTTACAGAATTTTCATATCTTTTAGATCATGTTTGTTTTAGTTTATAATATACAATTGTACTGTAATTGACAGTAATGTTGCACTTTGTATTGTGAAGTCAATGTGATTTGTCACTGATGACAAAGTTGAATATTTACAAAAGGAGGGCATGGACTCGCGAACGCATTGTAAACCATTATTCATCACTGACACTAGCCAGCGAGTTCATCCTCCAGAGTGTCCTTGAACTAAAGAAGTCAAATCCCCAGAGACAGGAAGACATACACGATCACAACACCAGATTCAGGAGCATGGTAACCCCATCCCTTAATAGGCTGCGAACAACCGATGTGAGGTACGTGAATGTCAAGCTAACCAACAAACAGCCCAGCGAAATTTGGAATGCTCCAACCCATCAGATGAGAAAGAGACTGAAGCAATACCTGGTCCAACAAGCTTTCTACACAATGGAAGAACTTCTAAATAAATGAAATAACAATAATTATATTGGAGAATTAAATGTAGATTTTCTTTGACAAGAACTGTAATCCTTGAGTTTAAATATATTATTCTATTCTATTCTATTAAAGGTACCGCAAATAGCGAGCAAAGCTAAGCGCAGCTAAGCGTTAGGAAAAAGACAGTTGCATTAAAATCCTATGAGAGCGAGCGAGAGCCAAGCTGCGCTGAGCTGAGCTCAGCGATTCAAAGTTGCTCGAAGATCTCTCGCTCGCTCTTACCGAATTTAATGCAATCCGTCTTAGCATAGCTTTGCTTCACTCGCTATTTGCGGTCACCTTAAATGTGTCTTAACTAAGAACAAGGCAAATTGTTTCCCTAGAAGTGTGTTATTGTACACAAGTATGTAATTTTATACACCACAGTGAAAAATCCTACAAATATATTTGAGTTATAAAAGTTGTGTTTTTTGCTTCATTTATTTTAAACTTAAAAAAAGAATGCGTGAACCGATTTTGCCCATAATTATAATATAATAAAAATATAATAAAATAATTATATTATAATAATTTGCAAATATAATAATTTGCCCATAAAATCACAAACTTGTCCTTACTTTTTAAGAGATAAGATTGTATACCAAAGTACAAATCAGTTACTGCAAAATTACGGCAGTTATCGTGTACACAGATGGACAGACAGACGGACATAGCTAAATTGATTCAGTTTCAATGCCGATCAAAAATATATACACGTCTATACCTGCCACGCATCCTTAAGGGTGTTACAAATGTTGTGGCAAATTCACCACAGTGAATGTGGGGCGTATAGAAAAGGTGAGAGTGAGATAGAGGGATAAACTAATTTAAAGGGCTTTAATTCCTTTTCCGTGAGAACTCAGATGCCTCCAGCAATGTCAAAAGGTCAACGGCAAATGATTTCAAACTCTGCTGTTTTCTCCGCTCTTTCTAAAAGCATTCTAACCCTACTTTTTTTTTACTGTGGCATCTGTCGTGATTGTACAGAGTAAGCTCTTCACACGTGATTGTATCACACTTTTCAGTCCATATTCATTTTCAGCATAATAAAATCTATCCAAAACTGTTAAAATAAAATGTTTGATTTATTTCACCATAATTAAAACCACGTAAAATGTGAGATGATATGAGAATAAAGATGATCTAAGTTTTTAAAAACTTGTCAAGACAATTGATATAAAATTTCTATTTCTCCAATACCCCCTCTGCGCAGAAAAAAAATTAAATCTTACCTAATTTTTGCAGATTCCGCTGTCGTTTCCTCCGTAGAACAGTCACTCCATTCTCCATAGTAAACAACGTGAAACCCTCAGGCGGCGGGCCATCTTCTTTACCCCAGATCATGCCTTCTTTGTATATATCCAGAGGTTCGTCTTTGATATCAACAATCTCTGCAAAACAAACTCCTATAAAGTAAATAAAAACAACAAATTCCATTCTAAATTCTTACCCGACATGCTACAACTAGCAATAACAGATTCTATTGTTGCCATAATGCCCGCCTCCTTATCCTGCACGGTCGGAATCTTCTTCCTCTTTTTCCTCGTGATCTGCTGCTCCAAATTCAATGACTTGATCATCGAGTTACCCCACTCGCTAAGGCACACACCGTCGATGACGTACTGAGCGTTCAATTTCCCCTCGGGACTTTTCGTCGGAGTCGGAGGCTTCGGCATTGGCAACGGCAGCAAATGCGGGGGAGGCACGTCTCTCGGTCGACACAGCAAACAATTATAACCCTCTTCTGCACACTTCTCCGCTTCCTGTTCAGTTTTTATAGAATCGCAAGCCCCGTGGAGCCACCTGGAGCACTGAAGGCACTGAACGATCAAATCACCCTCACCGTAAGGCTCTAGACAACCAGGGCACATAACGAAAGAAGCGCAAGGCCCGCACTCCGAATAACTATTCATCCAGTTGCAGTTAAATCCGGGATCGGTCGATCCGCAAGTCTGGCAAATCGCGCAAAACTTACACTTCCACGTTCCTTGCGGAACAAAATTTAACGGAGGATCCATGCAATAGATGTGATAGGAAATATCGCAGTCGTCGCAGAGGAGTAACCGAGCTTCGTCGTTCCTCTGCCCGCAACCCTGGCAGACGATGCAATCCAAACAATGCCAACCTTTCTGGAGAATAACCTTAGTTACTTTTACGTTCACGCAATAAGGATGGTAACACTGCCCGCACTGAACGCAGGCGATGAGACATCCCTCCTGATCAGTTCCAAGGGCCCCGCACATCACGCAAATATCCTGAGTTATAACGAACTTATCCTTAGCTGAGAAGAGAATTAGCCGATTCTCCACGCCCGATTCGTCGTCGTTCTTACCGTCCGAAACAGGCCTCTGCAGGCCGACTCCCGGGACCCCAAAAACGCCTCTCATCTTTGCTTTGGGGCCCCGCTTTCTTCCAAACTCCGGAACCTTCTGGCGTTTCATGAAACCTGCTTTTTGAGGAATACCAATAATAATTATTATAATTTATATACAGGACTCACATTACGTACGGAGGAGATTGAAGGAGTAAGAAACGTCTTAAATTTAAATTAAAGATCCAAATATTAATAAAAACAATTGAAGCATCTATATTTAGAATAGAATAGAATAGAATAAGTTTATTCATACTGTGCAGTAATCATCAATAACAATAAGTAACAATATTATGCTATAATACATGATACAAATTCATCAAAAGTGTAGAATACACGCAACTTCATAAAAGTTCTCAGTTTATTAGTGAAGCCATCCTGTTTCCGTTCACGTGGGCACATGTTGTACCAGGCCACACCTCGATTTAGATAGTCTGTTGTTTTTAACCTGCTATTAATACGCTCCAACAGATCATGGCTAGGGTTGCCATCGTCCCGATATATCGGGACTGTCACCGTTATTGGCTCAGATGTCCCGACGTCCCGATAAAGTCGTGTAAAGTCCCGACGCGGTTGGTAGTTATTTTATTTGTATACTATATTTTTTCGTAATTTTAATCGACATCTGGGAAAACTTTTATCATGTCATAGCGGCAAATCCTTATGTTTTGACAAACCAGGAATTGTATGGATACTTACTTAATAATTATTATTATTATTTTCTTCACATCTCACTATCACAGTGTGTAAATGACACTGTTATACCTTTTTAAGTTTTTTCATTATATTTTTATTTTTGTTTCAGAAATTAAACATATACCTAATGGCTACCAATGCCTCTGGGATATTAAAATAAATGAAGAAAAACGAAAAAGAAATTATACCTAAATTAAACTATACACACAAAGTTTCACAAAAAAAATCTTTTGAATTTTTACAACACGGAAATGCTACAAAACAATTTACAAACTGTGCGGTCTACATTTTATTATAAGAAATTGCCACAGTACGATCTAAACCGCGGTAGAGTAGTATATTTGAATTACTTTTTTTCTTGGAATTCCCATTGTGTTAATCTGACAAAAAAATATTTATAGGGATTTAACAATTCTGAACATCTATGAATATTTAAGCAATAAAATATTCCTAATATTATTTCTTATTTTTTCCCATTCATTTTGTTATTGCAGGTTGCTTTGCATTTAAAAGGGGCTTTTTGTACTGACCGTTGTGTGTTCCATTTAGGAAAATAATGGATTTGGAAATTGAAAAAAAGACACTCTTACGTGGGTGTATACCATGTGTCAACAAACTGCAGATTAGGCTACGCTTTTTTTGGCCCAAACGTGTTTTTTACCTTTTTAAAATGTTATATGACCTGAATAACAATTACAGCATTTATTTCATAATTTAAAATAATATTTAGGGGTTACTAGCGGCTGTCAAACTTATTTTTCATTTTTTTCATCTTAATAAATTTGCGTACAATATTATAAAAAAATATCGAACAAATTACAACCGGTTTTGGTATTTTTTGTCATAGAAACTGGATCAGGTCAGAAAACATAAATTGTGAATTGACTCGAGTTATTGGGAAAACCAAATCCCAAAGAAACCTCTTTTGTTCATTTTGGCACTGATTTTCTCAAAACCTGGACATAATTTAGAATATCAGCTACCATACTAAAATTTTACGGAAGGACTCACCCTGTATATTCTTATTTTCTATCGTTTTTTTTTTTTTATTTTTACAATTTTGTGACCAATGTTGTTATTTACATTAACTAAGGTTGCATAAGTAGGTATATTAATTTAAAAAACAATATTGTGAATTTAAAAGATAATTATCCCTACCGTTTTATTATATTAAAGACATTTTCAAAGAATATTCCAAGAAAGAACAAGAATGTTGTGTTACAAAAAAGTTTTTTTGATACGATTTTGATTAGGAATTATTGCGTGTATTATTCCTCCTTAAATTTTTCTTCCATCTCTTATAGAAAAATAAAGTTAATATTAGTTTAGACAAGTAAAATCACACTGTGTATTTTCCCGGTCACTAATGTCCCAACAGTGTTACCATAAAATATGGCAACCCTAATCATGGCCTCTGGTTAAGTAGTCATGTTTTGCACCTCTTGTCACTATGTTGACACGACGTTCCTTGTGGACATCTAGTAGGGTTTTTAAGATGTATAGAGATGTGGCTGGTAAAATACCATACTTAATAAAAAGAGGCCTACAAGAAGTTTGTCTTGTTACACCTGCTATACTTCGCACTGCCTTCTTTTGCTCGATGAGGATTTTGTACATGTGTGCTGTGTGACCCCATATTTCTATCGCATAACTAAGTTTGGAGTGGAAGAGCGAGTAGTAAGCTGTTTTAGCAGCTTCTTCACCTGAGGTTTTTTGGATTCTCTTGATGCCAAAAGTAATTTTTGATAGTGATAGACTGAGGTCATCCACGTGAGGTTTCCAGGAGAGCTGAGAGTTCACTGTTACTCCAAGCAGCCGCACGGGTTCATCACTAGTTAACCACCGGTCCGTGGTATAATTGATCTTGCTTGTTTTCTCCTTATTTAATAGAAGCTCGTTGTTTAAGAACCAGGAGTCTGCATGTTAAAGAGCTGTTGACATTTGATCGTTTAGCACTTCAATGCTATTCCCACTCGCTGTTAGTGTGGTGTCATCGCCGTACATTGTCACATGTGCTGTTATAGGTTCGGGAAGATCATTAATGTAGAGCACAAAGAGCAGTGGGCCCAGGACAGATCCCTGTGGGACACCCCTTGAAATTGTTCTTGTTGCACTCGTCTGTCCATTTACTGAGGTATACAGTTGACGGTTAAGCAGATAGCTTTCAACAATGTCATACACCCTCCCAGTCAAACCATACCGACTCAGTTTCCTAAGAAGAATATCATACGATATAGTGTCAAATGCTTTGCTAAGATCACACATATAAGACATAGTCTTTTTCTTACCATTAATTTCTGAGCAGACATGAGTGTAGAGCGAGTCCAGTGCATTTTTTGTGTTCCTTCCACTTATAAAACCGTACTGGTTCTTAGAATAATAGCCGTTGTCGGTGAAATATTTATTTAGCCTTTTGTGGATGATTACTTCTAGAATTTTTGACAGGACTGGCAGCACGGAGATTGGCCTGTAGTTTTCACAATTACCTCTGTCCCCTTTTTTGAAGATGGGTTGCACCTTTGCAATTTTTAGTTGATCTGGGAATGTCCCCTGATCAGGCATGCATTAAAGAGCACTGAAAATGTTGGCGCAAGTGTTTGGTTCACTTGTTTAATCATACGTATATTCAAGTTGTAGTAATCTGTAGCTGTTTTATTTTCCAAGCATTTTATTAATTCTACTATTTCTTCTGTTGTTGTCGCATCAAAATTACTAAGTTGTGTTGGTTTTACGGGTAAGTTGGTGCTTTCAGTCCCATTGGTGTTATTGAGGTTTCCAATAATTGTGTTGCCTATATTTGCAAAGTATGTATTAAGTACTTCACAGGGTGGTGACTCTCTATTTTGATATTTTAATAAAATTCAGATATAAAATATAAAAACTTCACTGCATCATAATTGTGATAAAAGCTTCAAAATGGATCTACTAGAAGAAGTAGGGATTCATAAACAAAAAATAGACCAAACACTAAATTATTGAATGACCATTTAGACTTTCACATAAAACTTCTGTTCACATATTTAAACTTTAACCCTAGGTAATTTGAATTAAAAATAAATAACGCACTTTCCCACTCTTCCTCATTAAACCCTTCACACATTATGCCACTAAACCAACTATCCAATTTTCAACGTTTTGTACTCATGCACATTTGGTTGCCTGATCGCCCATTTTTTGGTTCTTTCCGACAATTTACATTCTGACTTTGTTGTCGCTCGCAATAACATCCGAAATGCCAGAAAACAACAAATTTTTGCTGATTGATTGTTCATCTGATTTGTATTGGTTGTTACTGATCTGTATGTTTCACATATGTACTAATAATATACCTGATGACGAGATTGTTTATTGTTTATAATTCTCGTCCATACTGAACCATATCAACCTGGCGCAACACAAAGCATTTAAGATTATGCTGGTTTATTTCTGCGATGTTTTGCTCTAAACATGTCAGTGTAAATTGACAAATTAAACCAATTGTACAAAGTGTAGCTCGTCACTGTGAGGTTGAACGTACATTTACTGCGGTATGTCAAAACAAAACAAAATGTCTCACGTTGGCACTATTGGCAGCGATCACGAATTCCTCCACTGCGCATGTGTCTGTGCTAAGAAAAAGCTGAGAAATATAATAGGACTGCATTTCCAACTATACTATTATTTAGAACTTTTTTCTAGTTGCTAAAAAGAAGTTTAGAAAAAGACAAAAGTAGTGTAGTGTAAAATAGAATTAAATGGTGTTTCCATGGAAATTAGGAGAATACTTATTTCCGAAATTATCAGAAGTTTGCAAAAAATTGACATTAATTTATATGGATTTTAAAGCGATGTAGCTTTCTTGTTATCAATCTTTGGTTAAAAAATATATTAAGAAAATATTTTATATTTAGCTCCTCCGTACGAATACTTTGATTTTCTTTTGACATGTAAATAAATATATTACGGAAGACATAAACTTTACTTTACCTTTTCCAACACCTTTTGGTCTGCCGGGAATTCCCGTCGTCAGGCCGAGACGCTTCTTGGCAATTTTGCTGGCGCTGTAAGGTTTGCCGCGACCTAATCCGATGGCCTTCATGTCTTCGGAGCCACAGCGATCAGGATCGTACTCATAGATGTCATCGGCGAGGGATTCTTGAGAGGCTGATAGAGAATCTCCTCCGTCTTCTATGCCTAGAAAGTAAATAAAACATGATTGGTGTTAGGTGGGGTTAGTTGTGATGAGAGGGAAAAACGTACTGTTTCGTTTAGTGAGCATCGGACGTCCTTGCTGGGCTACGTTTTTGCATATGGGGCAGACGTAGTCGTATTCCGGGTGGGATTCTTTTCTCAGGTGATATGTTGTGAGATCGGCTTCAGGGTCGCAAGTACCATGCACAAACCTAATTCATCAAAAATTTGCATTACACAAAAATAGACTGCTAGACTGTCCAAAGATAAATATCTTTATTTTCTTAGTTACATATAATTACTTTCTTATAACCCAACTTTCATTCCTTACTAATGCAAAAACAAAACAACAACATGAAACAAAACAATTTGAAGGCATGAGTTCGAAAAAATGCGCATTAAGGTGCTTTTTTTTAGTCATATGATATAACCAATACAATATATAAAAAATCTGTATTACAGCGGTCCCGAAACTACGGCCCGCGGGCCACATTGAGCGGAGTAGACTTATGACACGGCCATGACCAAGAGAAGGATAGCGGGAGAAGTTTGGGGACCCCTGCTTTCGAAGGAACTTTATACACCAAATTCTTACTTTATAAACTACTTTGGGGGTGTTTACAGCAAAGGCAATTTTTAGATTATCTGGACTAAAAACTTGATGAGTTTTGTCTGTGATTTTTCTCCAACCTTGACAGTAAGTGATATTTTTTAAGAGTTTAATTTTAGGATAAATTTATTGTATTTGTTATATATCTGACGCTATTTTTATTAAGTAGATGCTTCTGATTGCTTTATTATTATTTTATATCCTTTTTAGCTTTAACCATTTTTTTTCCTTTTTCAAAAATAGAATACATTGATATCAAAATAATTGGAAAAAATCGGCAAATCAAATTAGGTTGTTTAGAATTACCCAAAACACTAAATTTAAATGATAATTAAAAAAATAAAACAAAAAAATAAAAACAAAATATTTTTAATTTTTATTTTAGGTTTTAATGTTAGATAACTAAAAATTTTTGACAAAACAAAACTCTTACGATTATTTAATTTGGTATCTCAGCGGCTTAGCCTGAAGATAGCAAATCGCTTTCTGACAGTAACATTCTGAGAAAAGAAAAAGTTGTAAAGTGAAAAAATGCATTGAACATTAACCCTTTTGCTGCGAGAAGTCATTTATGCTGTTTATGAGTATCAAGACGTCTGATGAATCTTATCTTATTTCTACGTGAAATGAGAGAAATCTCGTCAGGAAAATGTGACAAATATATTTGTCAAGTGCAGTAAAAGGGTAAAACAATACAGAAAACCAAATCTTCTAGTTTTTCTAATAAAATCTATGAACACACTGCTCCTAGGCACTTGACATTTTGTGAATTTCATTCTTAAACTTTCAGATAATGCTTTTGAAAGATAAATATTTCAATTACAGTTGTGGGTACTTCCAATGTTTTGCTCCCATAAGACTGAGGCAGTAGAATGTAAAAATCTAAGAAATTGACTGTTTTTATACTAAGGGAGATACATTCCAAATCCAGATTCACACAAAAATCACCAGAAAACCTCAGAGATTATTTTTGACGTTAAAAATTAATTACTTTGACAATATTTAGTAGAGCTAGTACTACCTATAAAGCATATCAAGTGAGCTTAATTTTGTAACAATTATCGCATGTTATACATCAAATTGTAGAAAAAAGGTGTAATACTTGTGGTAATGTATATGTATTAAATGTTGCTGTTGTATACACGCTACGTGATAAAATATGTTTGATTCATGCACTCAAAGAAGCAAAGTTTTGAGTAAAAAAATTACGTAACTTAGATGTATTTATGTGGTAGGTATATTTATCAATTTTAATGTGATTCTCAAAAACGAAAAAAAAATATAAAAATTTACTCCATGACAGAAAATTATATACCTTTGATCCTTAATTTGGTGTATCGGTTTTTCGATTCTGTCAACTAATAGCCGAGAAGACTCATCAGAACATTGAGGATACGGATTCCCCTTAAATTATAAACAATTACTTTTTGGAATTGCTTGATTAGTTTTAATCTGTATTTTTTAGGATACCTTTTATTTCTCTGAATTTGTTTCTTTTTGCATTATTTAGTTGTACCAATTGCAATATGATTGAAAATCAGTTCTTTCCAATTAAAACTTAAACAATCCTGCTAACAATGGCCAAAAAAGTCACAATCATTTACATTCATCCAATACAATTTAGTAAAAACGAAAGAAAATGACATGTGACGACTTACTTGCGACACAAAACGCATTGCACCATTTCCCTATGAGCGTGAGCTCTGTATGCCCGATGGCATAAAGGGCAAGAACAACCCTTGTTCCGCTGTTGGTAACACGAGTCGCAGACGCTGTAATGGGCGTGCCAACGGGACGATAACCCAGCGCCGGGCGTCCTAGATCCGCAGTCTCCGCAAATTCGACAGCACTACATAAGAATAATAATATATAGACATTTTTTAAAAATTAAATACTATGCACAATAGGGTGGTTCAAATTGGCTATTTTTATTTAGAAAGCAACGATCCCCCCAAATCGTTTCCAAATCCAAAAAAAGCGGACACGTATTTTTTCTTTTTTCGAAATTTTGATTCTTAATGGTGCCTGTCGAGGCCTCAAATTTACATAAGAAAATGCATGGGAAAAAGACATCTTTTGGTATTTTTCGAATAATTATTCGGAGTTTGGGAAACTTTAACGCTAAAGTTATAGGACTTGTAGAGGACTTTCCAATGAAGAATTTGAGATATTATACATATGGCTTTGACGCCCCCAACCCACCCCCACAGTGCCCTGAAAACTACCATTAAATGAAAAAATGTAGATTCTTCAGAAAATTGACCATTCTAATTATTTCATTCTCTTTTTTCTCATAGAAATCATTATTATAAGTCTAGTGGGATGTTTATAAACATTTGTCAGTTAATTTCCATTTGTTTAAACAAATTTTATTTGGTTAAATAATCCGTTTTTCTCGAAAATCCGTCTGAATTCTGTTTTCTGAGTTCGAAATGGCAGTTTGTTATTTTAGAGTGACATTATTCTTAAAAAAAAACTCCTCCTATTGTTTAAACAATAAATTATTATTCATTTTCAACTTTCTTCTAATTATGGTAGAAAATTCAGCTCTTTTGAGAAATTAACTTATAAATTTCACCATTAATGTATTTGATATTAATATCACCATTATGCATTTGAATAATATTTTATTATTTAAACAATGGAAATTATCCCAAAATATAAATGATGTCACTTGACAATAACAGTTGACCAGACCGATCTAAAAAAATTAATCTAAAAATGAAGCTAATAACATAGGCAAGATACCTCGAACATGAAATTTATAAGTTAATTTCACAAAAAAGCTGACGTCTACCATAATTAGAACAACAGTTGAAAATTAATAATAATTGATTGTTTAAACAATAGGAAGAATTTGTTTAATGAATAATGTCACTCTCAGATAATAAACTGCCATTTCGAACTCAGAAAACAGATGTCCAACGGAGTTTCGAGAAAAGCGAATTATTATACAAATGGAAATTACCTGACAAATGTTTATAAACATTCAACTAGACTTATAGTAATGATTTCTATAAGAAAAAGGAGAGTGAAGTGATTAGAAGGGTAAATTTTCTGGAGAATGTACATTTTTCATTTAATGGTAGTTTTCAGGGCACTGTGGGGGTGGGTTGGGGGTCAAAGCCATATGTATAATACCTCAAATTCTTCATTGGAAAGTCCTCTACAAGTCCTATAACTTTAATCTAAAGTTTTCCCAAACCCCGAACAATTATTCGAGAAATACCAAAAAATGTATTTTTCCCATGCTTTTTCTTATGTAAATTTGAGGCCTCGACAGGCACCATTAAGAATCAAAATTTCGAAGAAAAAAAAAATACGTGTCCGCTTTTTTTGGATTTGGAAACGATTTGGGGGGATCGTTGCTTTCTGACATCACAAAAATTTTTGCAATGCATTTTTGAACCACCCTAATGCACAAGTATTATTGCATACTAGAGAAAGATGACTTACACGACACTTCCAGCCATATTTTGGTATGGTCGCAACAACTGGCCTTTGACACATGGCATGGTAAACTTTATCACAAGTCTCGCAGGCCATGAGTTTAGTCTCGTCGCCAAGCATTCGGCACACTTGGCATACTTTACATCGCCGGCATTGCCAACCAGCTCTCACTCCTATAAAATGAAACATCCAAAATATATTACCAACTAGTTTACTATTTTATTTATTGTTTTGTTCACTTTTAATTTACATCTTAGTTCATTCTTACCTGGCAGTTGAGCTAATCCAACGCAAGTACCATGATAATGTTCTCCGCATAACGAACAATACATCAGGTTAGATATATCACCAAGTCTTTTGCACGTATAGCAGACAGAATCTATAAAAGTACAAATTAGGAATTATTTGTTAAAAGAAGATTTAATGTGTTTTAGCGAATGTGAGTATAAAATAAACGTGAACCTACCTTCACATGATATAGAAACTTGCAAAAGATGAGAAGTACAAAATAGAAGCAACATGGAAAGCTCTTGAAAGGCACCAGAGGCTGTGGCGCATGGATAATGATATACTTTGGTACATCCATCCATTTTGCATGATACACTGGCCCCGTAATGGTTACAGTGTGAACACTTCTTGGAAGCACTGAGGACTACTGCCTGATCGACATTCACCAGTGCGGTATTTTCTGAAGAAAGAAGAAAAATATTTTTACAATTTGCACTTCACTTTGTACAATTGAAAATTTCTGAAAATAAATTGTGCGTCTGGGTTTTAGGGTGCTTCTTAAAAAAAAGTGGCTCCTTTCCAAAATGTGATAAGATCAGAATTGCAAATTGACCAATCACAATCCGAATTATTTTGTTTGGTAGGTATTAACATTGATTAATAAGTTCAAACTATTTTTAACAATTGAAGTAATTCTGTTAATGTTCTGATATGTGCACTCAGAAATATACTGATTTTTTTACTAAGTTACTAAATATTGTGGTTCGCAAATTTATTTACAGTTGCAGTTAAAAAAATAAAAATGATTTTTTGATTTGTTTCAAACTCAAAGTTAGAAGGTAAATGTCTTTTTCACATATTTATTAAGTAATAGGAAATCTCATAGTTGTTCTGATATGTAGTTTACTTAAGTTTATTGGTTATGTTTATCATTCACTATTGATGATACTTTTGCAATGAACATAATTTTTTTTTATTACATGGAAATTGTTTTTCATGTTTGACATTAAAGTCCCAATTAGCTTAGTTGTATTTGCAGTGATAACACCCTCCATTATAGTATTTCTTACTAAACATGACAAAATCTCTGACACTAAAAAAATACATATTTTTATGAAAAATTCAGTATCATTACATATTCAATTGTTACTGTCTTCAAACACTTTTTTAAATGGCAACCTTATATTTGTTTTTGGGCCTTTCGAAGGGCTTTTACGTTACTGTAATTGCTACAGGAATATTTTATGGCCTTACATTATCAAATTTTTGAGAAAAACATTTGAAAATTGGAGTATAATTGATAAAATGGCTTTTGGATAAAATTATTTGCCATGAGGAATCAAAGTTTGAGAAAAAAGTGAGGTGAACATGACAGAAAAAAAACATGATTTCACCAATTTTTGCAAATTTATACCAGCTCTCAAGGAAACTCAATGTCGTAGAAACCTCAAAAGGATCTCATAGTAAACCTTAAACTTTGTACTTCTAACTCAAATTCTGAAGTTTGTTCTCAATTTTTTTTGAATCTATTACAGTGAAAACAACAAGGGCATTTAGAAAACTATCAAAATCAGTAAAAAAAAATATAAGTAAAAAACAATTGAAGGTTTGAGATTTACTTTATTATAAATATGTGTATTTTGATAACCAAAATTTGATGTGTCCAAAGATTTTTTGAATTAACATATCATTTCACAGATTTTGTCATGTTTCACACACTGTATGTATGTGCAAACTTACTGAAATGATACTGAAATAAAAACAATATTTAGCATACTTTTGTTTTGTACAGTAGAACTCCAATTATCCGGATTAATTGGGACCAGACCCAATCCGGATAATCAAAAATCCGGATAACTGGATTTTTCATTGTGAGACAATCTTTGCTCTTATACCCAGGTGAAGTGAGTTCTTTTTTTAACCAGTGGTCTTCTAGGCAGGGCTTTCCAGTACAAACCAGTTTCATCCGCATTGTAGATAAAATCTTTATCTAATTGTCCTGAAAACTTTGTTGTTAATACTGAAACTAACGTATCTTCGGAATGCTTGCCGGAAGACATTTTTTCGCCGTGAATTTCGAGTTCACAAATACCATGCCTTGTTTACATTTTCTAAGCCAACCTTATCTTGCCTGAAATTACAAATCCCCTCCTATTTTTTTAACAATAATGCCTTTTCTGAAACTACGGCTAGCATCGAGAACGGTTTTGTACAAACCAAGTGTAAACCGCATGCTCAAGTTTTCATTTACAGGCCATTTCATAGATTTTCTATATGAATTTCCACCTCCATTTTCAATGTTGAAATACATTTTTTAACGAATCAGCCTTTTCCTTCATGTTTAAAATCGTTAAAACTCCGACACCATACTCATCGGCAAACTTTTTCGCGCATTCACCTTTTGCTACATTTTGCGCATTCACCATCAACAATTGTCATTTTCTCCTTCGCGGTTATAACATGACGTTTTCTTTTTGGTGCCATCAGTCTACAATTTAATGAGTAAAGAATTTCAAATCGGCACTACAGATCACAACAAAAGCTTAAGTAGACTACGGAAATCTGATAATAGCTTTGTTCGCTGAGCGAATCCCGAACTACTCCAGGTACTCTTTTATATTGGACCAATCCGATGTCTCGCTATGATTTCCCTACCATTCTCACACAACACATCTGGTCCAATATAAATTACGTTCCGAACACATTCCGAACGCGCTCAGCGAACAAAGCTAATGTGTGCGCTTATACCGGGTGGTCGTTTTGACTTGAGACTCATAAATATCTCGAGAAATATGCATGGTACGACAAAAGTGTATTAAATAAACTTGTAGGACGCACAAGAGAAATGAGATGGCGATATCAGTTTCATTGCAGATGGCGCTGCAATCGGTGAAAATGAGGTTAACTTCATTTTTTTCAATGGGAATGCCCAAATTTTATATCAAATTATGATTTTACGTTAAATAAGAAGAATCTTTTGTCTGAACATTTTTTTCGTACGATGTATCTATCAAAAGTTATTGACAATGGAAGTTTGTGGCGTCTGCGGTAGTTACAACTGCTGCCACTGACTGCATGGGATGCGCTCCATAATGCGCTCGCCGTCTGGCAGTCAAAGCGACTACTGTCATGTCTACTCATGGTACAACGTAGAGATATTTAGGAGTCTCAAGTTAAAAAGACCACCCGGTATATACAAGTAAGGGTGTATGTGTTATACTTATAACTTTATAACTGCGCACGGATACATCGCGGGGTTTCAGGAATCCATCGTTACCAATTAGCTATAGTCGCTTTTATACTGTACAAAGAACTTTTTGTTGTTTATATTTTTTGGTATTCTAATCTAAAATCTATTAAACAAATTAATGTTTTAGTTAAAAGAATTTTAAAATTTCTCTAATCCGGATAATCAGATATCCGGATAATCGAGGTCCGGATAATTGGAGTTCTACTGTATTTATATTATCCGTATATAATACTGTTGTAATATGGTCTCTTACAATTGCCAAAATCCAGTTCAAAACATTCACAATGTATTAACTGCTATTTACTAAACATGCCATTTGAATAAAATACATGGACAACTAAACCTTTTCTTTGAAAAACGGTTTTAAATACTGAAAAATTAGTAACATGCATTCTTTTACAGGATAAATTTTCAAGACAAATGTTCTTCACTGTTCTGTATTGAAGAACATTTGTCTTGCAACCTTATTCTGTACTATACACACCTGTTTTTCTACTGCGTTAAAAAAAAATCAGCTTTGTATTCTTTGTTATGATATAATATTTCTTTATTTCCCTCAAGAAATCAATAAAGCTCTGTTTCCATCAATTTTGCAGAATTGCACCGTCAACAATACGTAATTTTTTTTATACATGATACGTAATTTCAACTTTAGAAACTACTCATAATCATTTTGAAGAGTTTCTAGACAACCTATCGATGGCCTAGCTGCAATACCACGTATCATCATGGTTAAACCATAGGTTATATGAACTGAACTCAATAATTTAAATGGAACTCCAGTTCGATAGCGACTTATCAAAATAAGACATGCGCACTGTGCAAAATTATTTGCGGCATTTTTTATTTTGTTTTGATAGCACCAATTCCAAACGGAATACCTTTTTCACTGAAGTAGCCAAATAAATATAAAGCGATAAACGTACCTGCTCTGCTGACACCGTCAGACCACAAAGCGCAGTTGCGATGGATAAAAAAGTGCCCGGACTGCTCGAATATCGCAGTAACGTCCGGCTCTTCGACATAACCAATTATCGTCAGCTCGTCCACATACTCGCTAGTCATCGACGGATGCCGACACTTATTAAAACTCTTCTGCCTGCGGCAAGTAACAGGACCTCGAGGACTCTTATCTCCGATCTCCCTATCGGGAATATGCTCGATGGCCAGAGCTTCAGGGGGACGAATAACGACCCTCTGAGGGGTGAACCCCTCCGAGCAATTCAAACGAAGCATTTCTCCTTGACCAAGTTGACTTCTTTCGCTTAAATTGCAGCAGACGCACACCTTTCCCGGCCTGAAAATTGGTAAATATGTTATTGTTTGCAGTTTTTTTTTGTTGAAATGGTGGTACCATTGTTCCGGAGCGTATGGTAGTTCTTCGGGCAGAGGGCGTTCTTTGTCACTTAAGATCAGAGCGCCAGTTTCCGGATCGTATGACGTTGATTCGTCGCCGGGGGAAGGCGTTACTGAAGCAAACTCATAGTCACCCCTATCGAATGGTTTTACTCGTTTATGCATACCTCTTAAGTAGCTTTGTGGCTTCCAACGCTTTCTGATGCCAGAATTTTGTCTTCTAGGAGCTGGCTTGCCTGAAATGGCATTCGTATTATTTTGTGTCGGGCATTATTATCAGGGTTGTTATAAAAAACGTTTTTTTTATTTTGAACAAAACAAACATGCTTTTTTTATAAAATGTTGTTTTTCAACACTTCGCAAAAAAAAAACATGTTTTAATTTAAAACATGAAAAAAACATGTTTTAAATCAGAAAAAAAACATGTTTTAAATAAAGAATAAACATTGTTTTAAACATGTTTTAAATAACGCAAATGTTCATTTGTAAACATTTTCATCGGCGTTTTTTCATACGTCAGTTCACAGTAGAGCTAAATCTGTTGTGTGAATGACTTTTTGTTGTGACGCTAGAGGGCGCCAGTAATGCAATGTCGGCCAAAATCGATTTAGTTAGTGTTTATTTGACAATTTTCGACTATTTTCACCAATTCATAGTCACCAAGTTAATACACAAAAAAGTTATTTTGGCGTTGCGTTCGTGATAAAAATTGACGATCGATATATTTTTGTGTTCAGAATGTCATCCTGATAGAATATATCACACAAAGAATATAGGGTGCCATTTAAAATTTTAATGATGACGTCATTTCCGGAAAATCCGGAGGTCATATTAACCTCAAGAGTATCCCAAATAATGGAATTTTTTGTCTATTTACACTTTTCCAAATTTCATTCGTCCAGTTTTATAACAAAAAAATAAACGGGAGTACCTATGGCGTGCGTCACCCGATGTTATTAAGTTATTCTAAAAGGTTTTGTTTATTGTAGTTACATGTTATCACTGAATTATTATTGTATTATTATATTTTATAAAGAACTTTTTTTTTATTAATAAATACAATATTTAAGTATTTTTTTGATTTTTTAATTGATCCATTCATAAAAATCTTGAAGACCAGCACACAACTCTGATTAAATAATTAAATATGTTGTCCAACTTTCGGTAGTTTAAAACACATATTTTAAACATTTAAAACAAACTGTTTTAAACAAGTTGAAAATAAAATACTTTAAAACAAAATATTTGTTTATAACATATAGTTGTTTTAAAACATAACAACCCTGATTATTATAGACTTAGGCCTGGTGTCCACCGAATCAGGCCGATAAATATCGGCCCGATCTCAGTCGTACGATAAATATCGTGCACATGTATTTTTATTGGAACGTGTCCACTGAAACGATTTTTATCGGGCATGACACACATCGTGTCAGTGGACAGGTTCCAGTAAAAATACATGTGCACGATATTTATCGTACGACTGAGATCGGGCCGATATTTATCGGTCCGATCCGGTGGACACCGGGCCTAAAGCAACCCAGAGTGCGTGTGCGTCATAGCTGACGTTTCACTGTCATTATTTTGTATAGAAGTTTTCAAAAAGGTTTCATAATTTTCACTCAAAGGAACGACAGTTCTACGTGAATTATACAGTTATTTTTCGTGTATGTAAACATTTATTGAGTATATATCAACATATCTTCAATGAATTGCAATAATTAGCAAGAGTTGCCAATTCCCTGAGCAACGTCAAAATCGATGGCAAGCCAATGAATTGGTTGTTTTACTAATTTTTTTTTTGAAAGAGGGGCATTTGGGAAACCCGCTTATTCCATGTAATGCTGTGAGAGAGGAAGTCTTAATAATTGAATGGTCAATAATATAATGGTCCATAAGCTTTTAATGTAGAGTTGCTACAGCTCTGAGTTTGAGTATCCAGACTGATAGTAAAATATCGTTGACTACAAAAAAAGAACCAAGAACTGAGTACAAGAAAAAACAGCAAGTGATCCTGATCAAGTCATTCATGTAAATTTGCTTTAGCTCAGCTCAGCTGTCGGCAAGTCATTTTCGGCCGCAGCGTCCGAGTCCCAATATGTGCTCGAAGCATCATGAATACATCACTAATGGCATCTAGTATTGCAAATGTAGGTTATCCTGTCAACTCGCACCAAGACTGAATACTGAGTATTCAGTTAGCTCTGAAGGAGCGAGCTACATGGCTCACAAAACGTCAGCATTTACGAATCTTGACATATGGCATAACCCGGAAGCAATTTATTTTTTAAACATGTTTAATTTGAAACATATTAATTTACTATTAATTTTGTAACTTAAGAGGAATTAGTACTGCTGATCCTATAAAAAAAAGCATCCATAGTCAGCTTAATGTTGTATCAATTCTCTCATGTTATACATCAAATTATAGATAAAGGTGTATTACTTGCTGTGGTAATGTATATGTATTACTTGTTGTTGTATCAACGCTACGTGATAAAATATAACTTATTCATGCACTCGAAGAAGTAAAGTTTTGAGTGAAAAAAGCATGTAAGATATTGATATTTTTACGTGAAATTTTGTACACTTGTACACTTGTACACTTGTAACTTAGACCTATTATGTGGTACTTTTTTCAATTTTAACCTGAGTTCTTCGTAAAAAAATTGCAAAATCAGCCAAGTTTTGGTCATATTCAGAAATAGATTTGTCAAAAACGAACAGAACTATCGAAAATCTATCACTAGACGCAAAATTATATATCTTTTATTTTTAATTTGGTGTATTTCTTTTACGATTATGTGAACTAATTGCTGAGAAAAAGCCTCAGAACTTTTGCGTGTTTTGCAAGCTAAACGTAGGGGGTATGGATTCCCCTTAATAAATAAATAAATCCTTCAATTAGTTAGTAACTGTTCACAATTGGACAAAAGTTTATACATATTTTTTTACTAAGCAAAACCAAATGAACAAGGTCATAAAATTATGACCTTTTGAAAAACCATGTATTTGGCCGAATTAATGTCTGTGGTGAAAAATATGAATTTCAATAAGATTAATCAAAGTAGGGTAAGTGGGAACAATTTTTCATATAGTTAAGTTCAATATTAAATATGTAAAGTGTGGTGATCGTAAAACTTCACAGTCTGTATATCACAGACTGTCCTAAAATTTAACGTCATGGCTCGGAGGACTGATGGTTAGCTCATAATTGAACAGAATATTCTATTTTTTTTTAAATTTTAATTTTGTTACTGTGAGTGTCAAAGTTAACAAAAAATACAAAATACAAAAATTAACTCATGAACCAAGTCAATTCTTTTGTAGGTATAGCCAGCGATGTAAAAGCATTATTTACCAGGTAAATTACCAAATAAATTACAGTAATTAATGGCAATTTACGGATTTTTAATTAAATAAATTTACGGCCTAAATTAACAAAGATAATTTACTGTCAGTATATATTACTGTTGGTAATTTTCTGATATTCATAATAATCTCAAAGGCCTGAAAACTGAAAACTATTTAGAAAAATACTTTATTTTAAAAAATCAATATGTAGTGATATACAGGCGGGATATTCATATCTAGTTATATTTTATTTTTGTTTCTTTATTATTTTTTTGTATTTTATTACTTTTGTGCCTGGTTTCACAAACAATGAACATTTGTAATCCGAGTCTTTTTTAACACCGGTACATTTTTACACTCTTTTTTTGTTATCAAAACCCCTTTCTACTCCTCAATTTACCTGCCGAATGATATTATTTTTACTTTATCATACGTAGTATAAGTATTGTAATCGTGCCAAAAAAAAAATTGAGATTTTAGCGGAAATATGTCCTATTGGGCCCCCTGAACATTTTTGACCAAGGTACAAAAAAAGTCTGCGTGTGTGTGTGTGTGTGTATGTGTGTATGAGTGTGTATGTATGTGTATATTGTGTATGTATGTGTTTGTATGTGTATGTGTGTGTGTATGTGTGTGTATGTATGAGTATGTATGAGTATGTATGAGTATGTATGTGTATGTATGTGTATGTATGTGTATGTATGTGTGTGTACCTGCTTTTGTGGCGACGATACCGGAGAAACTACTAAAGGTATAGGGACGAAACTTCATATTTCAGTTTCATGACCAAACTTAGAGCTGACAAGCTTTTTGTTCAAAAGAGCCCAAAGGAACTGGATGTTTCCTCTAAGCATTTTACAAGGATTTTGCAAATGACCCGCCATTTCTGTAATTTCGCCAAAACAGTTAAATAATAAATTAAAGTTGAGGACATTTTGTATAATTTATGTGTATGAAATTTTTTGGTAAAATTATTAGTTTAGCTGCATGAGCAAATTCTAGTTGATCGAAATCGTGTCTCCATTAAAATTAGTTTGCCAGGATTTGACAGATATTTTCATTCTAATGACAGTAGGTACTGAAGGTAGTGTCAAACGTTGATTTTTTGACAATACCTATTGTCGATAGTATCAAAATATCTGTCAAATCCTGGCTAACTCGTTTTATTTTAATGCAGGCAGGATCGATCTTGATCAAATAGAATCTCATGCAGCTAAATTTTATATATTGTATGATAAAGTCATGTGCCTGGCCATATCAAATTTTATTAACATAATTAGCTATCATAACTTACTGGTATTGATAATTTATTATTTTGAATTACCCGGCAATTTAAGAATTTATAATTCACCATTTTAAATTTTCAAATTACTCCCGTCATTTAAACCAGCGAAATGTACCATTTTTAATTTTTAATTAAGTGGTAATTTAATATTTGAAACTAATAATTTTAAAAGTTTGCTCTCCCATCTGAGCGATTGAGCATTGTACTAGAGACGCAAAGGTCCCTGGTTCAAATCCAAGTTGTGGCTGTAATTTTTGATTTATTTAAAATTTACATCCCGTCTATATATCACCATATTATTAACCTATAATATTACTTTGACATAGTATGTCGTTAAACATTTTCATTTCTAACAATTTTAATTTCAACAGTAATTTAAGAAAAAAAAATTAAGTACCGTAATTTAACATCCCTGGGTATAGCACTATTAGTATCAATAGCAGGGCTGTTCAAAGTTGCATAACATAATTTAGAAACATAGAATATGGAAGTTTGTAGCTGTGGCACTCAAAAAAAAAGGATTTTTGTGAAATTCATCCAATATCTCAAAAACAAATGACTTTTTTTAATGATTTTTTAAAAGATTATATTTTGATGGTTAGTCATAAGCTGGCCTATTTATTGTCCAAGGGATGACATTGAGTTATGGCCTATGGGACAACCTGTATAAGATGTGGATGGTGTTTGTTGTTTAGAAATTTATTTATACCTATGAAGGTGCATACGGATTAGTTAAAATAGTCAAATAAACTTTAACCAATTTGCTTTATATCATACTCCATCAAATTTACTTGGCTTTATAAATAAAAAAGTAAACAGCTTTAGCTATGGCTTGTGGATCATCCAGGATATGATATTGCCTTCTGGGTAAATACACTTGTTTTGTTTTTGTTTATTACAAGTATTTTTTTTTTATTTTGTAAAAAGTAACCAGGACAGTACATTTTGAATAGATATACAATATAATATGTATTATCAACTAAAAAGTTAAAAAAGGAAAGGACTTCATTCAGATAAGACCAATTTTGATGTGGAAAAATTCTATATGCAGTGATAGGTAAATATAGGCTTTGTTATTAGTCTCATATTGGTGTAGTAATTAATTGTCGGATAACAATATGACAACTTACATGTACTTTAGAATAATTGTTATATGAGGCTGATATGTCGACGATCTTTAAAAACCAATTTTCGTCTTATAATGGTTGTTCTAGCATAGAGGTTATGTCAGTGTCAGACAGTTCAGTGCCATAAGAACCATATTGTTATTAACATTAGTGAAGAGGGATAGGTATGTTTTAAAATTCACCATAGGCTATTAGTTATTTTTTATCTATATTTAACACAAAATCAAATTCAGTATTGTAAATGACAAAGTTAAAGTAAATAAAAGCAATATTATTCAGAATTGGCAGATAAAACAGATAATCTGATCAGATTTTTACAAAATTAATAATTAATTTAACCAACAATTTCACTGTCAAGTTTTTTAAAGTATTTGATAATTGACCGGTTTTGATTGTTTTGTAGGAGCAAAACAAATGAATTTTGTTATCGTTCAAAACATTCTGTCAAATTTTGAAGTGGTACTGGTGCTTTTGACAACTAAAGTAAGCGGCAAACGCATATCTCATACCTCCTTCCCTTCTAGGTCTGCCACGTCCTCTTTTAATATTCAATGGTTTTCCGGTGAAATTAAACACAGGAGGCAGATCGTCATTAGTTGGTGGTGAAGATGCGGCAGATGTAGCTGTGGATGCTGGCCCAGAAGAAGGCAGTTGCAGAGGTGACGGAAGAGTGTCTTCGATAACGTCCTCATCATCTTCCTCCAGATCTGAGCCTTCTGCCTCGTCCAAATCCATCAGATCGTCAGGATCGACCCCTGATGTTAATTCATCCATTGTTGGGCTCTCTACAAGAATCAACACTTAGCAATCAAGGTTATAATCGTGAGGTAGCGGTGTAGACAGCGCGGACCGAAGTTTCGCCCAAAAAAACGTAGATAAACATCGCGGAAACGCACTGGAACGAAGGAACTATGCACAAAAACCACCAACACTGGGCTAATTTCTACGGACGATATTCACAATGTACTCAACCGCCATGTCAGTTGTATACATGGACTTCGGGCAGCGCCGTCGTACACAAACCAAAGCGGACGTACGCACATTATTTACAGGGGTCGCCCAGCGCACACATGATTTGAGCAGAAAAAAATCCAACTTACATTCAACTAATTATTACATTTTACATTTGTGTACATGTCGTATAACACAAAAAAATGTCACTACAACTACGGAAGTGGGAGAGACAACTTCGCTCGGCGGCCAAACCGAATCTTCACGAACACGTTGAACACCGACGCAGCCAACTTAATAGTTTCGCTACTAAAGTCCCTGCTTGATTTTCTACCTCCATTCTATTCGTTGCTAACTAATATAAGTGGTTATTATATTTAATAAGCGCGCTAGAGCCAATAGAGGATATCTCAAGTTTAAATATGCTCAAAATTATACAAATTCTTAACAAAAACTTGTAAATGTTAGGGCACTTTCACTTTCTTGGGTTAACAGCCCGTAATTAAGCATGAGCGGTCATTTTAAATCCCCAAAATCATATTACTAATTGATTAATTTTATTTACATTCAAATAAATAGTACGGCACTTACACGTGTAACATAAAGAACGGATGCACAATGTGCATTCAATATTCACAGGACAAATTACGATAATAGCGTACTTTGCGCCTTTTCATTTGGAATAATGTTAGAAATACTGTCCAAAAAGTGCTCCACAAATAAAAAACTTCTTTATTATTAATTTTTTTAAAGATAAATTTTAAAAAAGTACAAATTTTAATTCAATACTTAACCAAATTTCGAACATATTTTGTGGTGTACTAACAGGGAAAATAAAAGAGTTTGTGAAAGTTTTGAACTGTGAACTTATATGAGCTATAATACTTACCTTCAAATTCATCATTGAGTAAAATAACTATAATCGAATAATGAATCCAGCTGAGGAACTTTGTGAAGGTTCCTGGTTCTAATCCAGGCCAAGAATATATTTCCAAAAATGTATCTTTAACTGAATTAATTATTATTTGCAACCTAATTCTTCTAATTTATTGATAATAGATATACTTAAAAACTCCTTCCTTTGAATATTAATTATTATTATTATATTATCATTATTATTATTAAATATTATGATCCATTTAAATAATAGAAAATTGGAAGAAGCAGTCTAAAAAATCCATAAATAAAAATGAGTTATTTTTAATCCATTTATTAATTACTGTAACTTATGAATTACAAAAAATCTGTAATACTAGCATAAGAGGATATAAATAAAAAGTCTATAATTACACCTAAATAAGTGACAATAACAGCATTCCCTTGCACGTTATTCAATGAATCACTTATTATTAACGTTGTCATTTCTTTTTTCAACAGTAAAAGGATTGCGGCTTATTATCATAATATCAAATGGTAATTCCGACTACTGTACACATTTCTAGTGAATTTTTTTAACATCATTTTTGAACTATAGAAACATCTTTGTTATGCACGTCATACACTTATTTCATTCACTTACACAAATAATACAATATATCTCAAACTCTGAGCAAAAGTTGAATAGAGCAATAACGCAGTTACGATTAGCGTAGACACTCATCAATCGGGATTTCTTCGAGGGCAACATTCTCTAATATGAACCTTAATCCTACGTAACTTAACTTTAAGTCAGCCTCAACATTTATACTAAACTTAGTCTGTATATATCACGGTTTATGCACTAATACTATGTACAGGATATACTCTATCTGAGCCTTCATTGTAAAGTTACTCTAACAAATTGATATACATAATTACTAATAATAAATATATACCAAGAAGTACACTACAATAGAATGATGTTAGTAATGTAGGTATACAGGAAAGCAGAAGCAAAATAAGTATCATATTATCATTGTGATAATTTAAACAGTGAGAAGACACATAATATACCAATCAATAAAAATTTTTAACTTTTTAAAATAAAAATAAATAATTAAACAATAAATGTAAATACAGGTTGCAAAGATTTCCAGCTCTACAACTAAAACAGCAAAAAATTTGATCAAATTTTATCAGGAATTCAGTAGTTTCAGCAGTTCGGTAATCTTTGAAAACCACCTATGTCGAATACAGAAACACAAACGATTTTCACCTCTATTATAAAGCCACATAGAGGCAAAAATTGTCTGTGATTCAGAATCAACATAGGTGGATTTTAAGCCGACGCAATATTTAGGTACAGAAAAAAAATTTTGTTTTTTGGATATCAGTTTTACATAAGTAATAGTGCCAAGATTAGAAAAAACGTCAAACAGATAGGGACTTACTATTATTATAGTATACAGGATGTTGCAAAAGATATGGTCATAACTTTAACAGTTTTATAATTTTTATTTTCCGACTCAAAATTCTGTCTTGTTCAATTGTCAATGGTTATCGACTACTTTATTTATAACCTCACCTTCAGAAACAGCCTGTATCTTGCAGTAATATCTGCCAAGAAAATTGATAAATTGTCATACAATGAGTATTTTTTTCTTCACTCAATACTCAATGTAGTATAAGTAACTGGTACTGGTTAAAATATAAAGGTGGCACTACATATTCATGTATTTGCAAGTATTGCCTATCTAAACCTATACTGAAAAAGTTAAATATTTGACACATTTGACATGCTTGACACATATGAGGCATTGAAGTCATTTCATTGTTCATTTCATGAAAACAAAAAAATGCATTTTGCTTATGGAATTATGATTTATCTATATTTATCAATTAGTTAATATTTCAATAAAGACAATTACAAATAAAAATAAATAAAAGTCAATTCTGTCAGCTTTGGCTATCTAATATTGGCCAGGTATTCAATGCAACCTGTATTTTATTTTATAAAACATAACATATAATAAATTAAACATTCAGTTATATATAAATACAAAATTTGCAATAAAAAAGAGTACATAAGATAATATAAATTACAATTAATAGGTATTATAAATTTGTTTCATTAACTTTGAGTTATAAAGTTTGTAAAGACTGCAAGAGTTATATGTGTTCGATTCAATAGATAGTTCCAGCTCTAGGGTTAACAATAATTAGTGAATTCTAATTACGTAAAATGTCTGCTACGGTCATTGATTAATATAATATTTTTTCAATAAATTTAAATATTTCACCGAGATATATAAATCATATTCAGCGTTTCTGAGTTTACTTTGGTTTTCTATTCTAGTACAACTTAGTGTCTTTTCTGTAATCAATTTATACAAACTCAAACGCATAAACAATTTTTTTTAGTACTGCAAATACAAATCTGTTTCGCTTAACCATAAGTACTAATTTCTATAATTTTTATAAAAAAATCTCAAATCAACAAACCAAAACAAAATCAGCCTTAGACGACAAAAGAATAATCACAACCACACGTAGTGATACTACCACACACTACATATACATACATATACAATACATATAAAAAATGATTAATTGTTAAAATCGTCTTGATCAGATACATGTAGATTTGTACAAAGATTGGAACATGGAGTACAACACTAAAACTCACACATTTACATGCATACACTGTTTCTTGTTTTATCTAAGACAAAGCTCATGAGTAAAGTCTATCACGTTTTTACTCATCAAATACTTGTTTTTTTTAAGATCTAATAGCTTCCTGATTATGGAAATGTGATCGTAAAAACTGTTCACATTACTCCCTCCTTTTAGCTTGCATCTCACAATTGTCTTTTATGTCTTTACTTTTCAGAATATGCTATCGTTGCAATTCTGTGGCATCTAATAGATATTTATGTACTGGATTTCTGAAGTAATCCATTTTTAGTCTTCATTGGTTCATACTTCAACGTCTTTGTCTGATGGTATGACTATTGATACGGATTTCCTTGGACCCCCTTTGTGAACAGGAACAGATTCGTCGGGATCTGGAGATACCAATTTTTCTTGGTCTGGTACCTGGATTTGATTCGGGCTACCGAAGCTGAAACAATAAAACATGTTAGAAGAGCACTTCAACTAATCAGTAATTTTCAAACCATTCAAAATTTGGTGTGTATTACTAACCAAACCACTCGAACTAAGTGGGTAATGAAGATAAGTGATGTAAGACATTTTTTTATCTATTGGCCATCACTACAATAAGTATGAAAACATACTAATGTGGGGATAATCATTTTATGTCTAATTACGAAACAATTTTAATAAACAAAAATAGTAATTCATGAATATGATTAAGAGTATCTAAATCTAAAGAACATTCTTAATCTTCTTTGGTGTTACAAAGCAGGCGTGTTCGTTTTGCGCAGAATTTATATTCAGTGGATTTATCCATCCAGATTTATATCAATTACGTCATGACTGAAGAAAACAAGACAAGTTCTCAAGAAGAATTTTTGCAGGCCATAGCACTTGAACATGATGAAGCAGAACCACGAAAAAGGCATCAAGGTATGGTTGGTCCACAGAAACTTTTGAAGCCCTGTAAGGTAAGCATTTCTTTGTATAGGCGCACTAGCTCGGGCATGCACAAAATAAATGTAATGTACCAGGAACAAAAAAAAAAAACTGAAACTAAAAAAGTTTTAGAGGAAATCACTATACAGGCTGATTCATTTCAATTAATATGGATGAATATGTAATAACTGATACGTGTGCACCGCAAAAATATATTATGCAACAGTTGACAGTTTGATCTGGAAGTTGGTGACATTGGTACTTTTGAAACATCATAGCCAGATCATAGGGTTGTGTGAGATGTCATTGGATATCTCTGTTAAAGCCCAAATAAGTAAGATACTTTTTTTTTTATTAAACAGCACTGAGGACATTTTTAAAGATAACCACAAGTGAATTTGGAACCAATATTAAAAACAGCATTTTGAAAATGAGTTGTGTGAGGTATTATTGGACAGCTTTGTCTTAAAAATCAAATAATGTTAGTTGTACCTTTTTTTATTTATTTGACGTCAGTGACAAGAGTTCTGCTGCTTCCAAAGGAAATTGTGTACTTTACCCAAACAACGTTTCCTATGCTGTTCCTAAAGTTAGTACCAATGACACCAACTTTTGGTTCCCTTTATTCTCTTTAGTGCCTCTAAATCAAAAAACCTGGTTGGTTTAAAAAAGCTATCCAGTGACTCCGCATACATACTTCCCTATGATTTTTGAAGTTGGTACGAACTTTTATTTCAAACCTGAAGTTGATAATAACACAATTATTTGTCTAGTTCCCAATTGATACCCGACTTGAAGGCTTAGGATTTTTCCTTTCGTGATATGGCTTCCCTAATGTCGTCAAAAGATCGCAACAAAAATCAACTCCGGAGGCGCAAAATCTTGATATCTGGTAGCCCAGTAGTTGATATTCCCATGTTTTTAACATGGGTGGTTCTTTCCAATTTCCCAATTTCTTAAAAATGTCCTCTTTACCGTTCAAAATTAACTTGAAGTTGAATCCATAAATCTTTGGTTACACTTGGTTTAAAGAACTGAGGACTTCGGAGGATCGTATGCACAAATAATCTGTGTACGCACAAATGCGTGCACTGCTACAAAGAAATGCTAGCAGTGCCTCAAGAGGGCACTAATTCGGCACTAAGACGGCAAAATTCGTCACGAAATGTTGTCCAATCATGTTTTTATCATATCTCAAAAACTAGTAAGCTCAGTGTCCGTATTTATTATTTATTCCCACAACAAAAGAAACTCAATCTTAAAGCCAAGTATTGTTGATAAACGAATTGACTCTATTGAAGTCGAGAACATGATATAATAATAATAATAATAATAATAATTGTCTTTATTCATACATAAAAGGAAATTGTATAAAAAAAAAATAAGCTACATTCTGTGCGAAAATTTGTATGAAATGGCGAGGTTCAGTGCTCCTTAATTGAAGAGAACTGCTCTTACACCTAACCAACTTAATCTAACATAAATTAATGTACACAAAATCAAATACATACTACGCAAACATTACTACATATATTGAGAAAAAAAACAAAATTCAATGAACATTTACTATCTTACCATCATCACCCTAATTCCGCGACAAGCAATTCACTGCATCAGATAACAAATCAAAAAATAATAAAATCAAAAACACATCAAATCAAACTCAGACCCCCACAGATCCCGTACGCACTGCAACCTCCACATCAGTCTGTTACTGTTACCAAAACTGGCGGGAATAAAGATCATCAAACAATTTTCTTCTATATAAACAGAGACTCAAAGATTTGATTTCCGGAGCAATAGAATTGTAATGGAAAGCAATCTGATACCGAAACGACCTACTACAAAACGCAGTCTTACGGAGAGGTGGTGTGAGCATGCCCCGAAACCGTAAGTTCAGGTTGTGCACATCTGTTCGGAATTCTACTTTTCTGTACAAATAAGAAGGCGCTCGATTGATCATAAGCTTTTTATAAAATACATAGGCATGAAGCAATCGCCTATTGTTCATACGCAACCAACCACTATCCCTCAGTTTATGTGAGATGCGCTGATACTTCCTTATGCCATAAATAAATCGCAAACAGGAATTCTGCACACGCTGGATCCGATTCGCATCAGCCGCTGTCAAGCAAGGTCCGTAGACCACATCACAAAAATTAAAATTGCTTAAAACCAGCGCATCACACAACCTTATTTTAGCCGCTTGAGAAAGAATGTGCCTCGCATTGTAATACTGCTTCAACTTAGAGTACGCTCTTCGTACACAGCCAACAACATGTTTTCTGAATCTTAGGTCCGGTTCAAACATAACTCCAAGATTCCTAGCCTCATCCACAACTTCTATGGGTGCACCATTTATATTAATAGTGATTGTGGCCTTACAGAGCTCCACATCTTTCCCCCTACCAAACAACATAACCTTTGATTTCAACGGATTCAATTGCATACAGTGGTCTCCCGCCATGGACGCCAACAAACTCAGTTCCTCATTCAACTTCATAACAGAAACGCACAGGTCTCTCGCCGCAAAAGACATATACACTTGAGAGTCATCAGCATAGAAGTGCGCAGTAGAGTTTGTGAACAAATGCTGAAACTGTGACGTATATATAGAAAACAAAGTTGGGCCCATTACCGATCCCTGCGGAACACCGCAACCAACATGAACAAAAGCTGACGTACCGGAAGACAACCTGAGTTTGAGACAACCTTTCAGTTTAGAGCAAATTGGCATGACAAAAGAAGGATTGTCTTCCAAAAACAAGGGCTTCTTAATAATAATGCTTTCAGACTTAATTCTGGCAAATGGCAATTTCAGGAAACCTTTATAATGCCTTATTGATGCTTAATTGAGTTTCTTTATAATCTGTTTTGAGAAATCAAAGCAAAAAATGAATACATAATCAACTTTTTTAATCAACCCATTAGCGCTACCAGCTTTAGTCATTAAGTCCAGTCCTTTATCTATAAGGCTTTTCGGCTTAAAAGGAACGGAAATACGGTCTAGTGAAGAGTTATCAAGATTAACCACATCCAACTTCCCACATATTCAATTAGCAACCCATTCGATTCAGGAAATAATTCGTGTCGGTGCGACAGGGCCGGATTGTAAAATAGTTCGCGTAGGAGGGCAAAGTTACTACTTGCCGGCAAATAATGGCATCGTAAAGAAGTAGAGCGTACTTTATGTTCGGCAGCCGTTGTATACATTGGCGGATGGCGGCAAAGAGAAAGCGCAAAGGGCGCTCCATTTGCTGGCGATATCTTTGCGAATCGAGTTGCTTGGCGTTGGCAGATAAATTTGTGGGCGGACGAAATACGAACCTACCTTTCGAAAGCCGATGGTGGAGGCGTCGGTGTCCTTGAAAGGGGGAAACTGGCCACCTCCCGGCTAACCGCTAGAGATCTGATGGAACCGAAGGGTTGATCCGGGGACAACTGAGCCACTGTCGGGACCAAGCCACTGAAATATAAAAAATAATATGCATGAAATTTCTGTGTTCATAAAAACAGCACATGAAGGAAACACAAAATTATATACCCTATGGGCAATACTTTAATTATGTAAATACAGGGTTAATTTATAAATTAAAACTTAAATCAACTTAAACATTTATTTCCACTTATAATGATGATCTGTATATGGGATTTTTAACACTAGTTATAAATCACCCTGTAATGGTCAATATAAATTAACGGAAGTACCTTACGTTTGATGATATCTTTGTGTAATGGTTATGTGTAATTTGTAATATTTGTATGCTTTTGTTTATTGTTTTTATTTCAAACAATTAACTTTTATTATAAAACAGCTTGTTTTAATAATGGTGACCTATTAATTAAGTTCTAGTTTATATTCTAGATATTGTTATATTTGTTGTAATACTTTAGTTCGTTGTAATAAAAAGTTCTGAGATAATTTTACCCTAATCCTCACAGTTTTTGAGTTATTGCCTTATTTGTTTAAAAATCATCGTATTAAGAAACCAATTATATCCTGACTATTAGAAATTTGTTAGAAGTTGTTTATGACGACATACTATTTAGAATGGAAGCTTTTACCAATTTCAAGACAGGACAACTAATTTGCATAAATTATGCAGAAATCTATTGTTTTGGAAAAAATTACAGTTTTACGTCAATTGTATTCAAACCTGTGAGCACAAACGTTATGCGAAACAATGTTTCAGACAAAATTATCTTTATTTTGATGGTATATCATAATAATCAATAGAAAATTTATCTTACCATGTAGCAAAATAAAGGTGCTAAGTTCCATACAATCTACGTAAAAATGCAATTATCACCAAAATAGTAGGTTTTTGCACAATAGCAGGTATATTTTAGTTCTCTACATGCTGTTTTTAGACAAAGAAAAAAAAACTTGAAAACTGTAACGAATAGTGTGAAACTATGTTGGTACATCATGCACTAAAATTTAGCGAGGAATTCAAATAAATATAAAATATAGCTATAGAAAATTTTCTTAAAGTAACGCTTCTAATAATAAGCATTTGTACTCCTGAAAATGTGCACTATTATTATTAATTATTACACATGAAATTGTACGGTATTGGCAAATTCAAACGCCTAAATAATTTAAACAGTTAGTTGAGGAAAAAAGCATTATTACCGAATTTCCGACATAGGTTTCTATAATTTTCATGTTGTGAGATTACCTGTGATGATTTATTTCTGAGAAGTTAATTTTGATGTTTACCTTCGAGATATCCCATTTAATAAGACATGAAAAACTGTTATGCGACAATTATAAAAAAAATATTTACGCTTTTTGAAATATTCTAAAATCCCGCAAGCCCGTTTGTGCTGAATATCTGGATCAGGAAACCCCCACATAAAATACTAAAAAAACGATAACTCCCCAAATACGTGATTACAATAAAAAAAATCTGATGTGGCCAGGCACATGACTTTATCATACTATAAATAAAATTAATAGTTTAGCTGCATGAGATTCTATTTGATCGAGATCGGCGATGTCTGCATTAAAATAAAACTTGTAGAACTGGACAGATATGTCGATTATAGCTGCGTTCGGATATTGTACTCCGTTCACACTGGGTGCACCGTCCAAATGACACTTACGTGTTATTGGGTGTAAAAAGTTTAACGGTGTACAATATCCGAACGCAGCCTATACTGACAGTAGCTATTGTCAAAACGTTAGCGTTTGACACTACCTACAGTCGTTAGAATGAAAATATCTGACATATCCTGGCTACTAGTTTTAATGCAGTACGACCGATCTCGATGATATAGAATTTGCTCATGCAGCTAAACTATTGATTGTACCAGAAAATGTCATAGTCATAAATTATTCAGAATTTCCTCATCTTTAATTTATTATTTAACTATTTCGACGAAATTCCAGAAATGGCGGCTTATTTGCAAAATCTTTCAAAAATGCTAAGACTAAACCTCCAGTTCCTTTGGACCCTTTTCAACAGAAAGCTTTTCAGCTCTAAGTTTGGTTATGAAACTTCTAAATATGAAGTTTCGTCCAGATACCTTACACACCGATACACACACACACACACACACACACGCACGCACGCACGCACGCACGCACGCACGCACGCACGCACGCACTCACTCACTCACTCACTCACTCACTCACTCACTCACTCACTCACTCACTCACTCACTCACTCACTCACTCACTCACTCACTCACTCACTCACTCACTCACTCACTCACTCACTCACTCACTCACTCACTCACTCACTCACTCACTCACTCACTCACTCACTCACTCACTCACTCACTCACTCACTCACTCACTCACTCACTCACTCACTCACTCACTCACTCACTCACTCACTCACTCACTCACTCACTCACTCACTCACTCACTCACTCACTCACTCACTCACTCACTCACTCACTCACTCACTCACTCACTCACTCACTCACTCACTCACTCACTCACTCACTCACTCACTCACTCACTCACTCACTCACACCCTTAAAGTATGGTTTCTTTCACAGGGTGACACTCTTAGTCCTACACTTTTCAATGTGTTGATGAATCAAATAATTAAATAAGCTTGTGCTGGCTACAGACTGTCTAATAACTATTAAGTGACTAAGTATTCTGAGAAAATCTGGACATACAATGTCTCTTGCTCAGGTTGAAAACAGCCGCAGAACAAATGAATATCAATCCATGGTAAAACGTAAGTCATGGTAATCTCGAAGGATATCATTCGGTGTAAACTAATAGCCCAGAACAATAGAACTCTAAATTACCTTGGGCTGGAAATATCAAGCTACAGAAACCAAGCCGTGGAAGTCAAGCCGTGAATTTATAAAAATGCGTCGAATATCCCCGTCTGATTGGAAGATGTAGCGTAAAGAAACACAAAAATGTAGTCAAATGGACTAGAACTAGATTAATAAAGGAAGAAGATATAAAAAAGAAGGGGGAAAACACAAAACGGGAAACTTCCAAACTGGTCACCAAAATGATGGATAACAGCTTACCATCGTCGAGATCGGGAGGAAGCTAGGAGACAGAAATAACAGTAAAAGACAGTCCTTCAATAATTATTTCCAGTTCTTGAGGAGTATGTATAACACCCTATTAGCCTCACGCGTTTCCGGTCACACTACTTACAAATTGAAGTAAAACAACTACGAAACCAATTTTGACGATAAGTAAATAAGAAGACGGATAATCATTTCCTCTACTTTATTTACTGTTAGTTATTTTCAGAAGAAAAACCGGACAAATGACCATTACCGTTTCCTAAGCATCTCTGAAGTGATCGATAAACCGTAAAATTAAAATCAGTCCCGCCTCGTTGCCGCATAACATGGCTATCCGTACTATAAATAACGGCTAATTTGCATCAAACAGGGTTGTTATATTTTTATTTCTTTACCCCTGACAAGCTATGGCAGCAGCAGCAGATCGATTGTTCGATGTGCCATATCCACGTCATTCGCAACTGAACCACGCGTTTTAAATGAATCTGTTATTTAAAATTGAAATTTCCTGTTCTGTCTACCGGATGCACCATTTCATCGATACTCTGGGGCTTTGATGCTCCAAATGCACATCAACATCTGACAGCTAGCTATCTCTCCCTGGCTCTATTTGCATTACACAACGCACTCGTGCGTTGTTCGGCCTGTGTAGATTGTAATTAAAAAATGCGAATTTTGAAACTGACGCGGAACTGCATACTTTAATAGGGGCGAGGATAATCTGATCGCTTTGCTAGCCTGTAAATTACTGCAAGCGCTACAATACTGTTCATTAGGGTGTAAATCATCAGGAAATCTAGGACACTGTGGATGCATGACCGAGAATCGTTTGTTTGTGTTCCTACTATGCGAGAATCGTTGCAATGAGGAATGTCGTCGCGTGCTTTACGCTTCACGTGGAGTGAAAAACTGAAGCAATTATGCAAATGTCGCTGTAATGACAAAGATACAAAGCATTTATTTAATTATTTTTCTGCGTATTGGCGAAACTTTTTGTGGAACACAATGGCTATGCACCATGATGCATGGTCATAAATACATATTACATTGCAAGAATCGTATGTATACCTACTACGGCTTCCAATCGGACAATATACTGATCGCTGGATTTCGGGATTAAATATTTTGTAATCCCAGGATTTCATGAAAAAAAGCAAAAGTTGCCGGATCAAAACGCCTGGGATGCCAAAAGTTACCAAATCCAGTCAGTAAGAAAGGCCTAAAATATACTTGATTAGACAATATCTTTTACCCCGAAACTTCAACGTTTTAAAATTTTACGTTACAAGTAGAACACCAAAATTGTCGGTTTAAAAGGTGTCAAAGTGCGCGTATTGACATCAATACTAAACAAAATTTAAACTCTATTAGATAATAACTTGATCTTCCATCTTAAATTTGCTCAAAAATTTTACGTATTTGTGAAATGTTTCAAGAGTAGTCACGACAAAAAAAAAATTTCGATCGAGTCAAATTTTCAATTTTTCATATTAATGCCAATAAGCATTTTGATGATTTTTTCTGTTTTAAGATAAAATTGGATAACTTTAGAATTCATACGTCATGGATGTTTACTATGCAAATAATTTATTTGCATTTGAAATAAAACGATTATTGGCTAGAAAAATAAGATAGGTATGACTTTCAGACCCAGTTCTAAACGCGTCTTCAAGTAAACCGTTATTTATTGTTAAAAATTGATTTCATTGCTACTTCTTAGAATATTACATATTCAATTTCGTCATCAACAAAATGAATATTACTTGTACGTCTTCTGGTTTTGTCAAATATAGTTCAAATAGTCTAACCCACATTATAAAAATACATTTTTTACATCTAAGTGCACTTTTGACAAATCTTTGCAATAACAAACCGTAAACAGCGATAATTGTCTGATGAATAAATGTCAAAAATGACCATATTACCGCTGTCACAACTCATCACAAACTTGAGATGCTTTAACCGACACGCAATCTACGGCGTAGACGCACCCCATGACAGAGAAACATCGTACCTAAATATTTCGTTTTTATACCCCCCACATTTACAGTGGTGAGGGGTATATTGAGTTTGGCACAAATGTCCCTTTGTCTGTCCGTCTGTGTACACGATAACTGCCGTAATTTTTAAGTTATTGATCTGAATATTTGGTATACAAAGTTATCTATTAATGAGTAAGGACAAGTTCTTGAATGGGCAAAATCGGTTCACTTTTCTTTTTTTACTGTGGGGGTATTTTAACTTCGGCATGGCTGAAGATAATTTTGTTACTAGTTTAGTTTAAGGTAAGATCCTTAAAGTGGAAGAAACTTGAAAATCGGAACAAGAAATGACATCGTTTGTTCGATTGGAGTAAACCACCGAAAGATTAATAAGAATGATTAATAGCAAATCATTTTTGGTACAATTTGGGTTTCATTGTAATCAGCCACTATTCTTTTTTTGTTTACGTTTGCTTTTTGTTTCTGTTTTAAATACAGCCTGTAGTTCTTGTTGAGGTAACTAAAAGGACTTAAAGCAAGCTAAAAAGGTTCATGTTTGCCTCCATATTGAATTATATCTACTTCTTGCAAAATCTGTTCCTCCTATTATAGCAACATGTTGGTGTAAACGAACATTTTATGCTTGATACTTAATTTAATCAGAAAGGGTTAGATTAAAGTTCATATTTAAAAAATAGCAGCCCAATTGATTTCTTGTAGATCGGTGCCCACATTTCACAAACTTTCAAAAAACACGAAAATAATTTAGATTTAACTATTTTTCTCATTATCTGTCGGGATCTCGGGAATGGAAGCCTACCGACATAATTTGTCGCTAGAGAACACCGATGGTACGTATACAAAGTCCTCTTTCTATCTGACAGGCAGTAAAAGATCGAAAAGCACAATACCATTTCAACAGACCGTACCAAATGTAAATCGTAGAGTTTTGAGCGAATCTTCACAAATGGGTATTGCAACATCCTTCGTACTTATTTCGTTTCAGATAAGATGTATTTTGAGACCGGAACACAGAAAACTAGAATCTTTCAAGTTATTTTCTTAATCCGTTTAATTTTGTTTGTAAACATATAAATGTTTGAAAAGTTGGCACCAATATCAGTAATATTATCAGCTTTCATCCTGTATGTCTGCAACGAGTAAAGAGACCGATCACTTCTGTTCTTTTTATACTTACATATCAAGTTATTTTCCTATGAGGGGTCGCTTGGCTTTCCTTGCTTTTTGAATTACGACAATAAAACCAATTTTTAAGTTTTTAAATTGGATATCAAATTCATATTTAAACGCGAAATATACAAGGTGTTAAAAATAAGGGGACTGTACGGACAGTAGAGCAACTTTTCAATATGGAGTTCCCGAAACGTACTGTTTATAATATTATTATCAGATCTCAACAACAATTACATCATTTTTGCATAGTTAAAATATATATCTAGGGACAGCTATCGGCTGTAAAAGAAAACAAATTATCTTCGTATGAAAAGAGATCACCGTATATTGTATACTACACACTACTGAAGTGAAACTGTTTACACAATCTACAAACGCAGCAGTTACAAAGCAGTATTGTATCAAATTTCTTTCATAGCAAGCAAATTCACATTAGATTACTATCTGTAATAGTCTGACAATTCAATAGAGTGGCGTGGAGAGAATTACTCAAGATAACGTAATATGTTTAATTCAACGTAATATGTTTAATTCAATTAATTACCTTAATTTCTACAATTAACCTAAGTAATTAATAGTACCTACTTATAGACTTTATATACTGTAGTTTGTAGCTAAATACTGATGAGGCTTGTTTTATTCATGACATATGTTGTGAACTACAATTTATTGTAGTGTACGTAGTATGACAGCCGGTAGTTTTTATTTAATTAAAAAAAAACGAATGTAATTGTGCTTTGGCCAATGTAGTTTAATATAGTTTACAAATAAGTATTAAAATAATTCTTTTGTAAAAAAAAATAGCATTAACATTGCTGTTAATGTCATAGCGAAAACAATACTGAAGGGGGAAATGCTGATTTGCATGATAATGTTCTATTTACGGAGTTAATTTATTGTGAAACATAATCAATTAGTTAGGCCACTATCAAGTAAATCTGCGCTTGTTCTACGATTTTTAAATATAATTTTACAACAGAATGCATTTTTCAGTTAGAACTCTAGTGAAAACCACTTAATATTAACTTTGAACCAAAAGGCATACCATGGAGTACCAAAATGCGTTTATTTATCCACTTCAAAGGAACAGGCAATTAAATTTAAACTTTAGCGTTTATAAAATGACAGCGTGCAAAAAGAAAAGGGAAATTGTCGCTTGTTCCAAATATAACATTTCGACGAAGCCAAGGTTCAAAGAACTATGACTGGCTGCTGCCTGAATACAGAATTGTCTTTACGAATTATTTTCTGTTCATTTGATTAATCATTTGAGGCAGGTCATTCGGAAAATTTATTGTACCGTAAAAATAGAAATTTTTTAACACCTCTATCGCTTTTATTCTGACAGTTATGTTATGCATGTGTCGAGCAAATCGATAACACCATTAAATATTTACAGATCTCGATTGTTGTACATGTTTGATAATATACAGTACAATTTTTTATTTTAATACTCAAATTAACTCACTAATTATTGGTTGCAACTTTCAATCGCAGTTACATAATTTTGTTATGAAACCTTGAATTAAGACGGAAATAAAAAAAAAGTGTTAATATTATCTATTTCTCACTAATTATTGCATGGTAACTCTATATAGGAGTAATGGTAATTACGGTCTATCAGAGATGTCTATTGCTGATAAGTGGAGCCAATTATGTACAAAAATACGAAGCTATTACAGTAATTTTCGTTTAAATCAGAATATTAAACGGAAATTTGCATTTTTAACGCGACTTGGAAATAATAGCCTCAGTTTGTCGTCCCTTTATTTGGCGTATGCATGTTGTTGATACTGTTGATAGCTAAAATATCATAATGGATTGATATGTGGTAGTGTAAAGCGAAAACCCGTAGACAAATGGAAAAATTTGAACACAAATGTAACAATTTGAAGTCAATAGCCAAATTGAGTACGCGTTGGTGGATTATGGGAGAATTTGCAACCCTATACAAAACGCAAAACCCACGCTTTGCACTTATAAGTTATTTCTGACATCCAAATTGATGATCTTGTTATTCTCCATATGAATGAATTGCGTTTATGCCGAACTTAAATCAATACACCAAGTTTAGCTTTCAAAAAATGTGTTCTCCATTGTTGATGACATATTTTCGGTACATAGTTCTAATAATTTACTTTATGTCCTAAATGATCATAAAGTGATATTTTACATCTTAGATACCGGGACGAAAACAGCTTCTTTTTGCGCCCTAGGGAATAAAGATTCTTATTGCGCCCTAGGGCATAAAGGATTGCCATGGTTATGTCAAATATATCAAATATTTGTCATTCAAATTGTAAATTTTAAATCGTCAATGTCAATTATTGGCGATTAAGGTTATAAGTTTGACAATTAATTGTTTGTATTGTCACTCATCAATGTCAATTATTGGCGATTAAAGTTATAAGTTTGACAAGTAATTGTCTGTATTGTCACTCATCAATGTCAAGTATTGGCGATTGAGGTTATAAGTTTGACAATTAATTGTCTGTATTGTCAATATATGTAATACATACTTATAGCGTTTTCGACTTAGCCGCTCTATGCACGCTCTCAGTGCGCCCCGGCACCGTGCCAGTGGGATGTGCACTTTTTTCGTGCAGTTGGTAAGCCGAACGCTTCTGAGTGTCACAAACTGTCAATGGTCGGATCGTGGTCGATCGTGATTAAGGTTAGAATCACGGTTAGAATCATATTTTAATCAATTATAAATAAATTTTAATAGATAATGGTCCAAGAGCTAGAACTTTCAGAATCTGTCCCTTTTAGCGTAACAATAAGATAATATCAAGTCTGGCAACCTTCCGAGGGTGGTTTTTGCGCCCATAGATTTTTAAAGGGTAAACAAAATCAAAAAATTACATTATTATAATCAGTCTGTCGGTTTGGGATATCAAAAGTTGATATCAAAATTTTTTATTCGCGGCGGCAGTTTTTTCTGATTTTCTGCATGGCAATTAAAATATCTTCTTCGCCCGCAGATGACGAAGACGATGATAAGTCCATAAGCCGTGACACTATCACTTTGGCGCAACTTGACATCGCTTGTTGACAGTCCGCCATATTGCACTGACACTGCACCGACTCCAGAAGTCGGAGCAAGAAAATTGCCCTCAGTGCGCACTGAGGGCAACTTTGGTCGTAGTCGAACACGCCGCACTCGACGAGTGCTACCTGAAAATTATAAGTCGAACACGCAAAACTGCCCCGGGGCAAGCCAGTGCAGAAAAAGTGCAGTAAGTCGAAATAGTATATTATTATACAAGTTTTATAAGACGTCAAACTGGCGCACGAGGTGTTTTGGGCACGACGAGCGTAGCGAGGAGTGCCCAAATAGAGCGAGTGCACCAATACGTCTTATAAAACGAGTGTAATATACTATTTTTTCTACTTTGCGTCATTAATTTTATATAAGTTTAGAACTTGTGGTTACTATATCGCGCTAAATTAGAATCTAGGGTATTTTGCGGGTACCACGTGGTAGCACTGTAGTAACTGTCAACTTCGTTAAGGATGATATCGATGAGATATCATGACAAAATCTAATTGTGAATAATGTTACTCTTCTTTAGCCTACAAGTTTGAATAAATATTCAGCGAGGTCGCAACGATGATCATAATGGAGCTTGGGGCAACACTTTTAACCCTACTGTGATAAATACATGAAACTTAACCTAAAAAGTTAACAATTTTAAAATAGTGGTTTCATAAGTATAATAATCAGAATAGAAGTGTTTGGCGGTGACTGATTAGTTACTTCGAAGAACAAGAACTTACTAAAGAATTGTTATAACGCTTAACGTTTAATAGCGGTGTCTACCTAATTCCGCTACGTAGCCGTTGCGGCTTATATATTTACAAGCACTTATAATTGAAACCCAATTCTACTTTCGGCAAATTAGTTTATTAGAATAATTTATACTTAGTAAAATTACATGTGATGGAGGTAATACAAATACGTTGCACACAACCAGAACTAAGACGAAGTCGAAAGCGACGGACAAAAACGAATACGAATTGAACCGAGCATCCAAGCGTCCAAAATATTACCGAAAACTGATATGTTACATAAACTAAGAAATCCTCTACACTTTAAATGTACTATAGCTTCGTACGTGTATGCTGATAAACCATTTATTGCGCATATACAATCTCGCAGCAGTAATTAAAATCGTTCGTATCTACGATGTAGGTTTGATCTTCGCATAATACCTTATTAAAGTAAATATGGTCCTTGAATTATATCTGAAAAGGGGATTTGATGTTTAGTTGAAAAGAATGATAACGATCACTTACGAGAGTTGTACAACATCACCGTAAACGTCATGCTGGCGTATTTTGATGAACACAGCAAAACTAAGAAAGCCCCAATCCTTTGGCCATACTATAGCAGGCTACACCCATGTTTAAATATGTATAGAAGATTGATATTTCGCAGTTTATGTGATTGCAACCGATTAAGAAGATGCAGTGTGTGGTTATGTTGGGTTATGTATTGTACGTTTGACATATGGCATTTGATATCACTGTGTACCAATCAGACAAAAATGTTACTGTTTTCGGTATTACAATGTGTTAATTGTAACACCGAAAACAGTGTTACAATGTGTGCATTGTGAATGCAAAGTAGAAAAACACTATTATATGGCGGCTAGACAGAGAGGTTGTTCACGATTCAAAGCGAAATGGAAGATACTCTATTCTAGTTCTTTCTACAATTAGAACGTGCTCTACGCGCATGCGGGAGCTCTACGCGCATGCGCAAATTAGGCCGCAACAGTGTTGTTTAAAATTCGCGGTCAAATTGAGTCAGCGCGTCTGCGCATAGCGTACAAAAACATTCTACCCATCTCCTTTCATACGCGGAATAATTTAACATTGGTCGAATAGGGAACACGCAGAGACTGGTATTGTCACTCAAGTCCGAATTGTTTGTATTGTTATTCAACTCCGTAGATACGCATGTCACTTGATAACGGCAACATATTTATTAATATTATTCGAACTGAGGAACAAAACCATTGTAGATCATACAATTTTGTATGTACCTCGGGTATTCCTTGATGTTTATACCCTCTGGCGACTTAAAAAGCGCGAGGGCCGATAGGCCCGAGAACTGTCACCCTCGGGGCATAAACATCCGTGTAATGCCCTTGGTACATAAATAACTATAATAACTAGCACATAAATAATTACTAAGTAAAGTAATTCATGAGTAGTTCTGGCGTTATTCTGACAATAGCGCACAAAATATCACAGTTGACGTCTGGATAAATGTTTGATATGGTATTTCGAACAGATGGGTGGAAGGATAGTTTTGCATACAATTTTAAATATTCTCTGCGTGCTGCGGGGGAAATCAATACGGTCTAATTGCGCGACCTACCTGACTACTACGTCATTAGATAACATTGTGCACTAAGAACTCCGTGTTGGGTACAGGATGGTGTAATTTAAAATCTCATGAGACCTACTGAAAATATTAAATGATTAAACAAAAATGAGTCAATCCACTTCACAATTTCTAATGGCACCTCCTCCAAAAATTTGGTTTCTTTGTTGGTAAGCAATAATAAAGACTATTTTATATTTGTCTATTTCCTGGGTAAGTGATCAGTATTTTACAGAACATTTTTAAATTATGTACAATTTTTTTTCGTTTTATCAAAACGAGATCTCTATTCTAAATAGAAAAACGTGTCTCTTAAACTGTAGATTTCGTTTTTTTACTAAATCGTTATATTAATGCTACATTCGATTAATCATTATGGAAAATATAAACTGATTATTTGCAGAGATACTAATATTTTATTTTTTAATTGATTCCTGAGAAAACTGCTTTTTTTAATAAAAGTTGGTGGATCCTAAAACAGATAATTCAACTATCAAATTTTACAATTTATCTAGGTACCGCATACACAGATTGATAAGATATTTGTTTTTAAGAAATATATTCTTTTGAATTTATTATTTTTAATCAAATCTTTGACACAAAAAGTATTTACTTCATTGAATACTCTAGTTTATTTGCTTGTAGAGATTAATTCATTTGGACTATTTATTTAAGTGAAATACAAACAATTTCTTCTTTCTTAAAGTAGTTTTCATTTATTTGGATTCATTTCAAAATACGTGTTCTTTACACAAATTTATTGATTCAAACAAATAAATTTGTATACAAGAAGAGATTTCTTTCCTATAAAATATTTCTGATGTTGTTTAGAAGTAAGAATTATAATTTGAAATCAAAGCAATTTTGTTAAGTTTCATTTTTCATAATGGGTGGCTCACGTGACACGTTGTCCGTTATTTTTTGTTTTAATATTTGAAGCTAGACGAACGAAATTTTAGTGTTCATAGACAAAACAAAAACTTTTTTAGGGTTACCTACTGTTGACGTTAGTATGACTTCCGGTTCATCGTGAAATGACGACATCTTTGACATTTAAAATGGTACCCCATATAATTTTTGTGATATTTTCAGGATAACATTCCAAGCACAACAATATATCGATTGTCAATATTTATTAGCAAAGCATCGAAAAACTCACGTATTGGTTATGAGTTGTATATTATGTATATTATGTGACGAGCATATCACTAAGGATATAAATCGCGAGCATGAAGATTAAATCATTGTATTGGAAACATGCGAAACATGCGAGTCAGAAATTCCATTTTATATCAAATATTTTAAATGTCAATAATGGCGAGGCGAACTGTCTCATAACTGTCAGCCACGTAGGTTTTGACAGACTTTGACACTAGCGTTGTATAATGATGACAGTTCTTTGAAATAATGAAGTCATTATTTGAACGAACTGTCACTATTATACAACGCTAGGGTCATTATAATAATTGGCGTGTATCATGATGGGGATTATATAGTCATAGTATCCAATGAACTTATTATGTATATGTGAGGCGTAGATAAAATAGTTTAAAATATTAATAACACTATATTAAAATGCTATTAATAATTAATTATGGACAATATTTTATCACTGGCGTGGCGCTCTTTAGTCTGGCTCAAAATTGGCGTATATGGTTTTTAAAAATACAAGTTCCTTTAAATGAAACTTTGGCATAGGTACCAGACCGAAATGTTAAAATTATTTGTATTGTATTTTTTTTTCTAATACAATGATACCTAACACTTTAATGTTATAAATAATTAAATTAGGTCCGAAAAGGCAACAATATAAATAACATGTTGGAACCTTAATTTGTGTAATTTTATTTTCTTGTTTCAAACAACATCTTAAAAATTGTCGCATATACCACTGCTGAAAAAAAAAGGACGAGAGGAGACAATAAGAAAGAAATTTTCTTGCAGTTTCTGAGTTAAAAAAGACAAACAGAAAACTGATCCTATTAAGACTCTTTTAAGTATTGTTGATGTTGATATTGATTGAGTCATTTGATACATTGTTTAAAGTATCAAAATCACTAAAAATGAATTTTGACCTCTTTCACCCATCTATTTTTTTTTCAGCAGTGGTTTCAGTGGGCCTTTTGAAGTCTAATTTGAGTGGTCTATGGAAACAATACTTAGCTATAAAAATATTAATAAAAAGAAATGAAAAGGAATATTATAGGATTGTTGATATCACAACCAATCAAAGTCAGCTGTATGGGTGTACCAGCAACCAGACACATTGGACTGAGCACTAATGAAAAATAAATAAAACAGTGGACAATCAACGCGAGACAAACAAGAATGGAGGACAAACAATATTTAAGGTTTGTTGTATAGTTGAATTTAGGTAAATCATATCAAATATAATAATGTTGTATGCTATTGCAAATAAATTGTCTTCAGTTCAACTTATCAAAATAAAATAAATCCTTGTTATTAGCTACAATATAACAATATGCCAGCAGCTGCGTCACTAGCCCAAATATATTCCTTACATGTATGTAATTACACGCTTATCAATTGCGAATGTATACCACGGCCATACATTAAATTCAATGAAGCATCAAGATTTGCATGTGTGGTTGGGCTATGGTCATGAATCAACGAATTCAATCCTGGCCGGATACGACATGGAATGAATATATCCTGGCTGGGTCCTGCCGACTGCCAGGACACTACATAATCAGCGTCGGCTGTCGACTGGCGATTAGGGCTTCATTAATATTGCATGGACGGGTTTCCGTTAATTAAAATGCAGCAATTAGGACGCCACTATCGATATTACTCCATGTTCTCAAAGTTTACCTGACCGAAGAGCTGAGAACAGCGCAGTGTAAAGGAGTGCGTCATTCGCCAGAGGAAATGCGAAATTAATTTATAGATGTCCTTGCAATTGATGTAAGTAATCGAGAAGGATATTGACGTAAGTATCAATAAGGGTACTACAGTTGACCTAAGAACAAAATTAGAACTCATGAGGCAATGTCAGCTTACAGCTACTCGTGTTCGTAATATTTGGTATTCTTTATTTTCGCAGGTTTCGTGGTCTGCCTGTAGACTTTGTTCTTTTCCTCCAAATTTTGGTCAGACAATCTCAATTGTGCAGGCAAATAAAGGTGAGAGGGTTACTAATTGTAGACAGGACTTTTATCATTAGAAATGGTAAAGGGGCTTATAGTGAACGTAAAAAAACCAAATGCAGGTCATCGAGTGGTAGTGTTTATTTAGGGTGGGGTGTGCAAGTGGATGCATCATATATTATTGCATTTTGCGGCAGAACTTGATCCAAAATTGTTCTATACAAAGTTATAGATCATAAAAAAATCTACAACATTCGTAAGGGTTACTTTTTACCATGTCCTCAAAATTTCCGAGCAAAAGGCGTATGCTAATGCAAAAACAATGTCTGTTCTTTACTTTTCATTATCGCAAAATTAATTCAATTTTGATGAAATTTTTTGGTGCATGCCAAAAAAAAGATGAAGAAGAAACATATTCCTACCAAGCTTCGGATGACGAAGAAGAGCAAGAGAATTTGTGAAAAAAATAAATTGACATACTATTAGATATTTTTTTTTTGTATTGTGGAAATACAATAATTGATAATTTGACTGGAAATATCAATTTTTACAATATACAGGGTCCTGCAACTCAGCTCCCGTCTTCTGTAGCTCAGTTACTAATTAAGCTAAGAGTTTAAAATTTTGCAGGCTTACCCTGTACTTCAAGGTACATTTCAAGAAATTATTTTTGATTATACAGCGTGTCCCAAAAATGTGCAACGCCATGGTAATATATTTTTTTAAATTGCATGGTATATATTTTTTTACACATTTGGAAGCCTGTTATGGTTGCCTACATACCACCAAAATTTTATTGAAATCGGTTGAGTGACTGCAGAGCAAAAAAATAAAAACAAAAAAAAAATGATTTTGCATCGTTGGCTTTAAAAATCAATAAAAGCCACAAATTGCACCTCGTTAATAAAATTTTGCGACGTGCTTATTAAGTTAGATCTAGTAGTCTCCTCAACCAAGTGTCATTGATCCAAATTATACAGGCTGACCAAAATCTAGTGTCAAACATGTCAAACTTCAAAGCGCGTTATTGTTCTTATTTTAAATTGGAACCCATAAATTTTTTTAGGTGAAACGATGCAGAATTAAAAAATAAATATTGTTTCTAAATACAACCCCATCACAAATCCCAATATTTTAAAAGTTATTCGCCAAAAACTGATTTTTCACCGTTTCCAACGGCAATATTAGGTAATAAATATCGTACGCGGCGTTGAAAAACAATTTATTTCATAAAATATAACGCAGAGAAGTATTTTAGATTTGAGTGTACTTAATTAAGTGGTTGTTCCAAATGTCTTCCGTGCTCTTCGAGGTACAAACGAAGACGAGTATGAAATGTCCTCGCCACTGCTCTTAATAGGTCGGGCGTAATAGTTTGATGAGCTCCAGCACATTACTCGTTACATGTCAGGGACCCGCTCACGAAATCTTCTCAAATCGGTGGATTGGAAGAGAACCAGTTGCTTGGCCTCCTCGATCACCGGACTTAACGAAACTGGATTTCTTCCTGTGGGGCTACGTTAAGGACATCGGTTATGCTGAACCCCCAACAACACCAGAAAACATGCAAGAAAGAATCCGGGGCGCATTTCAAACTATTACGCCCGACCTATTAAAAGCAGTGGCGAGGTCATTTTATACTCGTCTTCGTTTGTGCCTCGAAGAGCACGGAAGACATTACGAACTACTTAATTAAGTACACTTAAATCTAAAATACTTCTCTGCGTTATATTTTATGAAATAAATTGTTTTTCAACGCCACATACGATATTTATTACTTAAAATTGCCGTAATGAGTTTTTGGCGAATAACTTTTAAAATATTAGGAATTCTAAGGTTGTATTTAGAAACAATGGTTATTTTTTAATTCTGCATCGTTTCACCTAAAAAAATGTATGAGTTCCAATTTAAAATAAGAACAATAACACGCTTTGAAGTTTGACATGTTTGACACTAGATTTTAGTCACCCTGTTTTTTTTGTTTTTATTTTTTTGCGCTGCAGTCACTCTACCGATTTCAATAAAATTTTTGTGGTATGTAGGCAACCATAAAAAGCTTCCAAATGTGTAAAAAAATATATAGCATGCAATTAAAAAAAATCCATTAACATGGCGTTACACATTTTTGGGACACCCTGTATAATCAAAAATAATTTCTTGAAATGTGCCTTCAAGTACAGGGTAAGCCTGCAAAATGTCAAACTCTTAGCTTAATTAGTAGCTGAGCTACAGAAGACGGGAGCTGGGTTGCAGGACCCTGTATATATTTACAGATGTACAAAACAACTATAAAAATAAATATTACTATGCCAATCGTTTGTCTTTTGGCAATTTTTTTTCTCTTCATCATCATCCGATGCTTGGTTGGAATATGTTTCTTCTTCATCTTCTTGAAACGTTTCTTCAAGATCACTGAATTCTTCAGCTTCAGTCGGCACCTCCATTTCAATGGTGCTGTCTTGTAAGTCACTTAAATCTTGCACTATTTTACAATGTTTGAACAATTTTCCTGACATTTTGTGCATAATCTATACAGTGCAGTTCGTGTTTTCGACTTCTGCAATTACTTTCACAACTTGTTTCGCAATTACAAGAAATGGTTTCTGCGACAATTAAAAGTAAAAAAATACTAAAAAAAAAGGATTCTTTGCATTTTTCTCTGACATAAAAAGGTACCTATGCTATCACAAACGTTCACCAAAGTTGAATTATTTTTGCGATCATGAAAAGAAAAAACAGTAAAATCGTTTTTGCATTGGCATTCGTATTTTTCTCAAAAATTTTGAAGTCATAGTAAAAAGTGGCCTTTATGATTGTCGAAATACACACTACACTACCCCATGACCTGCATTTGTTTGTTTTTACGTTCACTATAAGCCCCTTTACCATTTCCAATTATAAAGGTCCTATCTACAATTAATACTGGTTTTGGCTTCTAAATATATGTAAATAAATAAATTTGCATGTACTAAATGCCATCTTCAACAGGTCGATAATGTCCTATAGAATGACCACCAAACTCATAGATTTTGTCACCATTAGACGTGTTCTTGTGAAGACATGTAAAGAGCAATGTTTACAGTGTGGACTATAAATTTACGTATCAGAAAATGCTATTAGTAAGTTTAAACATGATTAGTTCACAATTTGGTATACAATGTGACTCAGTTTATAAATTTTGAGCTTTGATTTTTTCAATTTGTTTTCTGTATGTTCGATTTTAAACATTCTCATGCAATAAATGAGTAATTTACAATAAATTGCAATTAGGGTTGCCTAGTGTCCTAAATTTCGCAGCATTAATTTTGCGGCCTGGATAGTAATGCCTCCAATTTAGAATACTGTTGACAATTAATATATAACTTTGGTTTGAGATTGGGAAATGGGTGTTTACGATATATTTGTTAGCGGTGAATAACAATCCTGGCTTGGAAGTTCCATATCAAGTAATTTGTTTGCGTTATTGTCGTTTTATGTTTAAAACTTGTCCGAACGCCACTAAAAGATTAGCTGACGGTTTTTCGAAATGCTTGTGAACAAACTATAGGGATTTTCGGTAAAAGTACAAACTTAAAGTTTGCTATGAGATACTTTTGAGGTTTCTTGGGCATTGTGTGAAAATAAAATAGGATATTGCCATTTTAAAAAAGTCGATTACGTCATAAGCAAAAAAAGGTAAAAGTTGTATTAAATTGATATACAAAAATGTGTTTTGATTATTAAAACAACAAAATAACAAATAAAATACTGTCCTGGATTTTTGGAATTTGTCTTGCTTTTTAAATCCTTGTCACACGAAATCAATTTTGCGTCTTTGTGATTTGTAATTGTTTGTACTATCATTTTACACACATTTCATGCTGCATCGGCTGGAATTTACGGCCGGCTCCAAGATTATAATGATGGAATTAAAAACAATGAGTAAGTGGTTATGTTATAATGAGTAATCCCGTTGGGTTATAAACTTATATTACATAGCTTGTACCAAGAACTGTGATGTGACCTTTACAGGATGAGATCGTGCATTGTTCTTTTGAACAAAATCACAAAATCATGCACGTTTGCAATATGATGAGCGTGTAAGTGTCTAAGATATATTAATATAACCGCAAGTATATAATTCTGCCATTTAGGTTTGCCAACACTGTCATTTTGACACGAAAACTTCTGGTTTTGGATTACCAATCATCTTCGGGTTAGTAGTAAAAATCTTCGTAACAAGAAAAGTCCATCGAAATGTCAAAACACGTTTAGCACTATTATTATAACTGAGAGCTTTTATATCTTTGCAGATTACAACCAAAATTTAAAGTTTAGAATTTTCGTCAATTATTATTCTCGAATGCAGTTTTCTTTTATTATTAGATGCATGATAAGAGTGTGTGTGGATATAAAAAAAGCACTTCCCGGAAATTGAGTTACTTAGACATATTTTCATCATGAGTCATGAGTCAGTCAAAGCTAATCCGCCATAACCTAAAAATACCATAACGGGAAAAATATTTAAAATAAAAAATAACATTAATTGATAACATTAATTCTAGCTTATTTGGCAAGATTTTGAAAGGCAAGGTTTGCGTGAAAAGTTGTTTTATAGATAGGTAGATAGTTGTTTATAGATAATAACAACCCGTAAATTTGAAAGCAATTGAGTTTTTAGTGTGTCATTTATTTAACGGTTTTAACTTGGAATATGAATATTATTGGGCTTTTTGATGATAAATTAACAGATTTACGAATACGAACAATAAATTTACGCAACAAAAAATGTATTGTAATTAAAATAATATATATAGGGTAATCTAACATTATTAGACACGGAGGTGTTACTGGGTTTGTTATAGATGTCGCTAGTGTCGTGAAATCGAGGTCAACTTATTTTTTTATGTAATAAATAGCCTATCTCTGCATAGTTTTGAATTTCCTACAGTCTTTCTGCATTAATATAAAACTAGTTAGCCAGAATTTGACAGATATTTTCATTCTAATGACAGTAGGGAGTGTCAAACGCAGTTGTTTTGACAATACCTACCGTCAATAAAGTCAAAACATCTGTCAAATCCTGGCTAACTAGTTTTAAGTCCTCAGCACTTATTGTTGCGTCCACTACAAAACACTTTAAAAACTGTAACATGACCTCACTGCTTCTGAAAATCAACAACGCACAGACGCAACAGTAATATGTTGACATTGTACAAGACTTACTGTATAATGTTGACATTGTACATGTAGCGCCGTACAAAGTCTGTCAAATAACTAAATATCGAACTTTGTATGGGTCGGGCTTGCATTGTCAGCTTTGAACAAAAAAATTTACAATGTCGACATATTACGATTTCGGGCTTTGCTCGTAACATATATATTCTTTCATCTAAAAACAGTATTATAGTTTTTATGTACCAAGGGCATTAGATGGATGTTTATGCCCCGAGGGGACAGTTTAAAAAGCGCGAGGGCCGATGGGCCCGAGAGCTTTTTAAGTCGCCCGAGGGTATAAACATCAAGTAATGCCCGAGGTACATACAAAATTTTATGTCCTACAATAGTTTTGTTCCTCCACTTGAATAATATTAATAAATATTTTGACGTCATCAAGTGACATGCGTATCTACGGAGTTGAATAACAACACAAACTATTCGGAGTTGAGTGACAATACAGACAATTACTTGTCAAACTTATAACTTTAATCGCCAATAATTGACATTGATGAGTGACAATACAAACAATTAATTGTCAAACTTATAACCTTAATCGCCAATAATTGACATTGACGATTTAAAATTTACAATTTGAATGACAAATATTTTATATATTTGACATATAACCATGGCAATCCTTTATGCCCTAGGGCGCAATAAGAATCTTTATCTACGACTAACATATAATAAGTTCATTGCATACGTATTTATGACTATATAATCCCCATCATGATACACGGCAAGGATTATAATGACACTAGCGTTGTATAATAATGACAGTTCGTTCAAATAAAGACTTCATTATTTGAACGAACTGTCATCATTATACGACGCTAGTGTCAAAGTCAAATATACGACGTTAGTGTCAAAAGCTACGTGGATGACAGTTATGTGACAGTTCGCCTCGCCATCATTGACAAATATATTTTAAATATTTGATATAAAATAGAATTTGTGGGTCGTAGATAAAACGTCGTATTCGACTACGGCTCGCGTATAAACTTCATGCTCGCGATTTATATCCTTAGTTATGTGCTCGTCAAATAATATACTATTATTGCCCTAGGGCGCAAAAAGAAGCTGTTTTCGTCCCAGTATCTAAGATGTAAAATGTCACTTTAGGACATAAACATATTTTTGTGTAAGAATCTACTGTTTCGGAAATAATTGCATTTTTACGTCTATTGTATCACACGCTGGTACATTTCGACATAAGCGGTATTCCAAAAAATTTTGCAAACAAAAGTATCTTTAGTTTCTATGTAGAATAAAAAATTTAATTCATTTAAATACTTGGATTTAACGGATTTTGCTTGAATCTGACCTCCTAAATCGATAGAGCAATAAATAGAGTGTATCTCAAAAACACGCGTATAGTTGATTGATTTAACGGGATTTCCATGTTGGATTCTTAATTTAGGGATAAAAGAAGATAAAAAAGAGAGACAAAACCACATTTTGAGCTCATTCCTCTAGACAAATGTGACATTATTTCTAAATTGTTCTAGACAAATGTGACATTATTTCGTTTCCAGATTCGTAATCTACGAAACAAAAGCAATCTAAATAACCATTCATCATGCCTTAATGGTACAAAATAAATGTTGACTAGTGTAATTTAATTCTTTTTAACAAACATTTCGCACCATGGTTATTTTTCTTCCGGTCAAGATTGACGCAATGTTAGAACCCCTATTGGCACTATCTGGAGTTTTCAACTGTTTATTTGAAAGCCAGTTGTCAGTTCAGTTATCATTATTAAAAATTAATTTTAGTTTAATTATTATTATTAGTCTACAACAGTAAAGTGCTGCTAATGTCAATACCCAAGTTTCCTGCAGTTAAATTCGAATGTTCCAGTAAGCGCGGCTGCCTCGTCGACAAAGTTCAACGCAATTATCTTAAATGTCTCGTTTCCTCATTTTCCTTGATTAAGTTTGAGCAAGTAAATCTACCCGCCCGCGTTCCTTCTCCCCGTTCTCATGCCAAAATGAACTGCCAGCGAACCAACTGATGAAATATATGAGGAGTTGACAACTTCGTATAGTATAGTATGTATTAATTACAATTCAATGTTCCAATACGGAACGTTTTGGAACAATTTATTACCCAGGCTTTTCAAATCACCAAATCTCTGCTTGTACCCTGGAATTTTGATTTGTCGACAAAAATAACCCAACTGGTTATAACTTTCCGAAATGCTGGATAAACGTTTAGACAGGACTTAAAGTTTACGGTTGGTACTTCTTTTATGGGCAATAAAACAATAGTAACATTCTTTAGTGTGTTGTCGGAGGATGTCGTAAATTCGGCCGTCAAAATGAACGTCTGGTGAAAAAACAGGAAAATAGCGCCATTTAGGAACGGTTCCAAATATAAAAGCCATCTTTTGGGGTAGCCTCAGACGCAATGCGGGTTGATCTAAAAATACCGGAGATGGAATGGCCAAATACGGGCGACCTTGACTTTGGAACTAGCGAAAACAAGAAGTTGGAGAGAGGTGGAGAAATGGAAGCTTCATGTCGTAAAAGTTTTCGCTACACTTTATTCGAATCCCTGGCGTCGAGACAGAAATTTCGTAATGCATTAAATTCGCATTACTTTTACATCCAGGACTTTTTGTTAAATATGTATTTTTCAAAGCTGGGCAAAGTTAATCAGAAAGTTAACTTCGTTAATCTGTAATCCGTTAACGAAAAAGTTAACTTCGTTAACCGATAGTCCGTTAATTTGTTACAAATGTAACGGAAGTTAACGTTAACCGTTAATCGTTAACTTTTATAAAAAAAATATAGATTATGTTGAGTGCCGATCTACCGGTGAGTATGCAACCCAAATAACTGCGGACCTTTCTTGCGGTTGCATATATGTATATAAATTGTTTTAGAAAACTCTTCAAAGTAGATACAGTGGTAACCACGTGGTAACTAAAAGAACTACATTGCGATTTATATCTATGCAGTTCAAACCTGCACCTTCAACTATGCAGTTTTGAAAAATCGCATGCAACTTTATGACAATTTGTACACCATTTCCATCTGTTCAACTTTAATAAATCGCATGGCTTGACCATCAGTGATTTTTATTTGTTGACTACAATAGTTGCTTTGGGTTTGTAGCAAACATAACCTCCATGCTTTGCTATTAAATTATTGACTACGCTTCTTCCACACAGTTTTTAAATCACAGCAAACAATAACAAATAATGAAATGCGGAATAGGTTATGTTTCGCGTCTATACACAGTGTTGTCACCAAATTTTCGTTTTAGACAAAAATTCCTAGATTGTTGCTATAAACGCACGCACTTACATATTTAGAACTGATCCTAACACCATGTAAGTTGGTAATTTGAAAATGTTTCATAGAGTAAAACAAAAAATCACATTGGACTTGACGAATTTAATAGCGCGTTGGAATTGCACAGAATGAAGTAAAGGGGGCTTGAGGGGGTTGGAGTTGAAACAACTAAAAACAAAACAAGTCGCGCGCGTTCTTTATATACGGACGCCACGTCACACAAAGTAGTACGTCACACATGTAAACAAAACCAAGTCCGAACTGACACATAATGCCTACACAAGCATTTGAAATATTTATCGATGATATTTCCGATTTGACGGACTTGAATTAACGCATTATGAATGTAGCGGAAGTTAGTTAGTCCGTTAATGGTTTTGAAAGTTAACTTAAAAGTTAATTCGTTAACGAAAAATTTAACTTCGTTAATTAACGATTAACGGATTAACGCTTTTGTGCCCAGCTTTGGTATTTTTATATTTGAGACATTATTGATGAAAATGTTGTCCATTTCGATATTTCAGACATATACAACATGTTGATGGACGCTGAACATGAAATGTTTATCTAAGACTTCTAAAAGGAATGTAAGACAGCAGAGAATTTACACCATTTTGTTTAAGTAAACATGTGAAGAACGCGACATGACATTCTGGCAAAGTAAAAGTTGGCTTCTGCCAACTCTACCACAACAAAAACATGGTAATTAAGAAACAAATATATTAACAGAGTTGCATTGACAAGTGTAAACTTTTATTTTTTTCTCAATATGTTGCTTTATATCCATAATTAAATCCTGTGAAATTTAAGATCGATTAATATAGATTAACCTACGCCCCAAAAGTAGTCAAAATCGAAAGCAAGTGTAATTTAATTATATTAAAAAAATATATTATTTTACTACAAATTTACATACCACATTTATTAACAATCTAAAGAATAAATAAACAATTTGTTCCTTTATATCCTTAATTAAATCCTGTGAAATTTAAGATCGATTAATGTAGATTAACCTGCGCCCCAAAAGGAGTCAAAATCGAAACCAAGTGTAATTTAATTATATTAAAAAAATATATTATTTTACTACAAATTTACATACCACATTTATTAACAATCTAAAGAATAAATAAACAATTAAAATTTGAGTCTGGATATCATAGCATTTCACATATTTCCCAGTACTTACTTTGTCAAGAATACAATAATATAAGCTAAGTAACTGACTATCTTGATGAACAAAACCCAATAAGGAAACAGTTTCTGATAAACTTTTCTTCTGAACCTAAAGGCAGAAATTATGACAGAAAAAATTAAATTTTTGAGAAATTCAGTGCTAAAAACTGCCAAACTCTCAGAAACTAGAAAATTCTGAATTTCTAATTCTACACAGATAGAATATTTTGTGTAATTCAAATAAATATTGACTCAAAGAAATCTGTTGCTTTAATAGATGCAAAGAAATATTTCTATCCGGATAAAAATGTTTTTGTTTGAAATATTTGTTTGGTAAAAAGAAAGTATATTTGTGCCAAACAATTTATGTTTTGAATTAAAATTTATAGTTTGTATATTATAAGGAACGAGATTTGTTCAGATCAAAGAATATTGTATTAGGTGAAAGCTTCTTTTGTTTACCAAAATTGTTGGTTGACTATATTTCACAATATTTAATGAGAATCGGGTACCTACAAACAAATATATACCTACATAAGGACCTATTCGTAAACTTCATATTGTTTCGTTTCTCCATATTGGTACGACGAAAATTTCCATTTGTTCAAGTCTGATTGTCTTTAGCTTCTCAGGGAAAATAGCAGCAATGAATACTAATTAAGCTATTCGTCATTATTGGGACTAGCGCAAACGCTCTGGATACCTATGTGCTGTTTGTAAAAGATGTGGAGCTACTTGCTAGGCTATACCTGGCCAGCTATACCTGCTGTGCAAACAAAGTTCGCAGAACGGATGTTTATCCAATTATTTGTCTACCGACGCGGCACCGCAGAAGTTTATTAACACACAATAACTCCTGCGTTTCCTGTGTGAACATTTTCAGTTCGGCTGCGGATACAGTTCATTATTAAAATCATGCACAGTGTCTATTATTAAGCCTATTTATTATCTTGACTCATATACTGCAATTTAAATTAAATAAATAGGTTATGTAGATACTTTTCGGCGGTTAAGCGCTGTTTTAGATTCCGAACAGTTAGTGTATTTTACACTACACAATAAACAAGTGAAACTTATTTACGAAGTTTTTAATAAGTACTTAATTACATTAATTTCACACTGTTAATACGACTAAGCGTCTGCTTCTGTGCTGGAATTTCTATATATGTGGGATAAATACCTGCCAGGTTGCCATACTGTTTCTTTTGACATGTTGTTTAGCGAATTTTGAATCAGAATAATCGAGACTCTACTATAATTTATCTGAGAAACAGCAAAACAAGGTTTCTAGTCCAGTCAAAAGATTTTCGATAACACTTATATCGATCGCTTATCGTCCCCGTTGTACCATATTAAAATGTTTATCTACGACTCACATATAATACGTTTATTGCATACGAATCTATGACTATATTATCCCCATCATTATTACACGCCAATGATTATAATGACACTAGCGTTGTATAATAATGACAGTTCGTTCAAATAATGACTTCATTATTTGAACGAACTGTGATCATTATATGACGCTAGTGTCAAAGTCTGTCAAAACCTACGTAGATGACAGTTATGTGACAGTTTGCCTCGCCGTCATTGACAAATACCTTTGAAATATTTGATATAAAGTGGAATTTATGAGTCGTAGATAAAACGTCGTATTCGACTCGCACACAACGGATATAAATCGCTCGCATGTTTACACGCTCGCCTACGGCTCGCGTATAAACTTCATGCTCGCGATTTATATCCTTAGTTATGTGCTCGTCAAATAATATAAGTACTATTAGAAGTATAGTTAATAGGAAAATTTATAATTAATGAATAGCCATCGAACAATTGTGCCTGACCAACTCTAATCCTTCATTCCTAGAATTTAAATCATGTAACCGTAAAAATAATAAATTTTTGTAAAAAAATACATTGTTTAAATTTTTTTATAAAAAAATTCACTAAAATAAAAATCTATCAAATATTAAATTTGTAAGTAACAAACCAACAAACAAGTGAAATTACTTGTGAAATTACACTGTAGCGGACAAAATTTACTATCAGTTAAAAAAAAGGATTTGGAAACTTATACGGGGAAAATAAACGGTAAATTTAGCATCAATTGATTCAAGTAATTTTTGGCGATTTCACGTCAATCGGCCAGTTGACATTAGAAATGTCCGTTAATGTCAACCGATTGTTTAATGATTGTCGGAAAAACATTAGAAACGTCTGTTCTAAGGTCAAACGATCCATTGTCGTGAAATCGTCCGAAATTACTTGAATCAATTATACTAAATTATCAGTTAATTTTTTCGCATAGGTGCCTGAATCCTTTTGATAGTAATTTTTTTCGCTACAGTGTGCTATTTTTATTTTTACGATTAAAAGAGTGACTTTCGAGGAGTGAAGGAAGTCGGTCAGCCACAACTGTTCGATGGTTTTTCATTAATTATAAATTTTCCTATTAACTATGACGTTAAACATTTGAATGTTACTACGGGAACCATAAGTTATCGATTGATATCAGTTTCATGGACTGCAGTTGAACTTAATATGCACAATTTCGAATGACTCACTATTCTATGAATTAGTATTTTCAAACACGTTGTTGTTTGTACAAGCGGCGGTTACCTTGTGATATATTCCCTAATAACATCTAATGGGTGACAGCTATCACTATATTTCCAGTGTTGTTGCTAATGTGATTTTAAATGCGCCATATGGTTCACTTCTTTATCACTAAAAATAGTTATGTCATCCCCATTGCCCTTATTGTGGTTAACATGTATCTTATTCTACTATAAAACAAAATTGTTATTTATGGCGTTCTGTTAATTAATTATGATGCACATAATAATTGAGTGTAAATTTATTCCATGTTCAATAAATTGAACAAACATTTTAACGCAATTTAATACTTAACTAATTTTACCGCGGCGAAGATAAATGATATCTAGTAATAACTTTCGTTTTATTTGACTTTTTAATACTACCAATAGCATACGAGCAGCGTTCAGGTGCTTGCGAAATGTTTATACTTAAACATAATTGTAACATTTTCTTCTATCGATTTTAGAGAAAAAAGAATTAGGTATGCAAACTGCGAACTTCTGGCAATTTTCTTTTTCGATGTCTAATTTCTGAGGTACTTACCCGACAGATCCGGAATTTACTAAGAAAGGCAAAGGTGTCGGACACTGACTGTGTGGTGAGCTTTGTAATGAGCTTCTAGTGCTGGAAACTTGGCTGTGTGGGCATTGTGGAGGTCCTACAGCAATAGCACCTGGACCTCTTTTCCTTGACCAGCACAGAAGTGTGTTTCTGGTACCGTTTTCTAATGTAGCTGAAAAAAAAGGTAAAATATTATAATTATTATTATTTCTATTTCTTTATTGGGAAACAAATACATAATGCAAAAAACTAAAATACCAAATGTGCCCTAAATGTATTTATTAAATTTAGATTATAGACCTTTAACGTTTATACAGGGTGAGTTATTAGTTTGCCGGCGGTCGATAGTCATCAAATCGTTTGAGAAAGAAAAAAGTGCTTTATACAAGACTTGTTTGACTCATTTGTTTCTATTACGTAAAATTATTTTCATTTATACAGGGTGTTGCATTTAGGAGTGACGGAAGTTGTCTTTCCAACTGTGTAAGTTGTACCTGTGTAAAGTAAATAGTTTCTGAGATATTCAATTATTTGTCAAAAAATTTGGCATCTGCAGGCCCTTCTTAAAAACTACGTTAATACTACATTTTTATAGATATTATCTTAAAAATTTTGTCACATAATAACTAAACCCATAGCTAAATGCTGATGTCATGAAAAATTAGATGCGCTATACAGGCTGATCGTAGCATGCACAAGTTTTTAAACTTTTTTAAAAGGATTTCTCTTGACATTTTTAAATGGAGCACCCAGTATATTATTTGCTAATTGAAATGTCTCTTAAGTTCTTTGTAATTTATATTGACTATATCGTATATCTATTTTTCCTAGTTTTTGTGATATTTGCAATTTAAGGAGTAGTATGACATTTAGTACCTTAATATTGCTCTGTATACAATACAGTGTGCTGGGTAGCATCATGTAAAATATTTAAAGAATTATAAAAGAAGTCATTTAGAACCTATTTAACTAGATTTATTCATATAAAAAGTATTACGGTTATCAAGGTATTACACAAATTTATAATCATGTTTTGCAATTTTTACAAGCGTTCAGCAAGCGAACCTGAAGAGCTAGTAACTTCAGTTCCTCGAAGTAAACCAGAAACAGTGTAATTTTAGGAGGACTATCGTGAAAAATTGTTCAGTTGTGTGAAAATGGTGCGGAGACGTTTCATTGTAATAGTATGTGCGCTCATACACAAAAACAAACAGAAACGCTAAAATCTGTCTTGATGAGCTACGTTTCGGAACGGATTTGTATTCAGTACAAAAAACAAACAATAATCAAGGCAAATCTGTAACACAGTTGTTACGTAGCAAGTTGCTACGTAGCAACTACGTTAACGACTTTCGTTAACCACTTTGTTAACGACTTTAATAAGATTTCGTATTCTATATCGAAAAATTAACCACTTGTTAAGAATAATGCGTTTAACAACAGTGGTTAATTGTTGATGGTCATGCGCATTCAGTACAAAACACTCGATCAGCTGATAAGTACCATATCAGTACCTTTCGATGTGCTGTGTACTCAGAAGTTAAAAATACGCAAATTAATAATGAATAGGTGTATTTGCCAGAGTAGAACAACACAAAAGTCATATTTATGCCGTTAATTTTATTCACAAAAATAAAGTTCTTATGCGACGCACTCAGCTAAAACCTGTCTTCATGAGCTACGTTTGAGAACGGATTTGTATTCAGTACAAAAAACAACCAACAATAATTATCTACTTACAATTGTTAATTGGTCTAAAATAGGTTATTTTTCTGGAGAGGCAATTCAAAATTGGGATAATATGAATGATAGTATGAGTAATATTGATAATGTGAATGGAAAGTGGGTTATTTGGAAGTGTTTTTAATAAATTTTTTTGCTATGAATGAAAATATGAATCTAAAGATACTTATCAGTTTGTTTTTATTGCATATTTGGCTTTTTTGTGCGAGCACATAAATAAATAAATAAGTAAATAAATAAATAAAAAAAAAACAAATTTTCACGATAGTTAACCAATAAGTACAGGGTTTAGAGTTTACTTTAGCAGTAACTGGAAATTTTTAAATCGTGTGTTCGGTTGCCATACGATAGACAGCAAAATATACTTGCAAAATTTAATATAAAATTGTTAATATGTTGATAACGGTAATACTTTGTATAAGGATCAAGCTGGTTAAATCTCTTCTATCGCCACTTGAAGACTTTACATCAAACTACCAAATACCTTATTCACAGCAATATAAAAATTTACAATTGCATTACATTTTCGTTAAATTGCAAATATCACAAAAAATAGTAACATTTGGTGTTTGACATACTAAGTGTAAATTGGAGCGAAGTAGCCAACACATATTATACAGAATGTTCAATTTAAAAAACTCGAGAAAAAGGCATATGAAAAACATCAAAATCCTAATATCCTAATATCTTTGGATACTATCATCTATCTACTGGCTTTGACTATCGCCTCAGATAGTTTAAAGGCAAAATCAGCAAAATTGTCGTTTTTACATAGTTTTTAATATTTTGGAAAAACAGTTGAATATCTCTGGAACTATTAACGCTGTGACAGGATCATACACGGTTGGATAAACAAATTTAGTAGTATTCATAATATAATAAAATATACAGGACGTTCCATTTAAAAAAATGTACATACTTTCCGTCACACCTAAATGCAACACCATGTATAAATGACAATAATTTTACAGAAAATTTTATAGAAAATGGCGAGTCAAACAACTGTTGTATAAAATATTTTTTTCTTTCTCAAACGATTTATTAACTATGGCCCGCCGGGATACTAATAACTCACCCTGGATATTGCACTTTTGATTAGGATTTACTAAATTAAATGTCTCGAATAGATTATGTATCTAATTAGCCAATTAAATAATATAATTAGCGTAAATAGGCGTTCATCAAATTGGCCATAGTATCTAAACTCTCTCAAAAAAACTTTTGTTATCTTCTATCATTTTTTTATTATTATTCCATCACATTGGGAAGAAATTCATCAAAATTGTCACATGCTTTTGGGAGTTTGAAAAAAAAAGAAGTGGTTAAAGCTTATTATACCGGAAGAACCAAAAACTTTTATAACATCAGCTGAATGAGAACGTTGCTTTTCAACCGTCAAAACTTTCTGAAGGAACCCCATGGGCAAATTGTATTTATTGGAAATGCTTTCTCAAGAAAATGACCTAATCGAAAGCATACGCAATTTTAATTAAGAGGTTATTGAAGTTTGCTGCTTTTAAAAATCGCCGTATGGGCTTTCTCTTCAAATACGCTATAAAGTTAAGTCATAAAGTAAGGCCAGAAGTTAGTTAATTTTATTATATCCATGCACCTATAATGTTATACGGTTATATATTTAAATTATGCAATATATAGTAATATAAATATAACAACAGGGATTCGACGGTAATGGGATCTAAGAAAATGAAAATTAGAAAATCAAGAAGGAGTAAAGTTTTTTATTGTGAGAATATAGATATTTTTGAATAAAACATTTTATACAAAACTTGTACCTATAAAAGTTGCAACCCCCATATTTCAAGAGGACGAGCCGCCACTGGTAAGGCCTTATATTAACATTATGAATAGAGATTTTTACTTTATCATACGCAGTACGTAAAGTATTGTAATCGTGCCAAAAAAAAATTTTGAGATTTTAGCGGAAATATGTCTTTTTGGGTCCCCTGAACATTTTTGACCAAGGTACAAAAAAATGTCTGTGTGTGTGTGTGTGTGTGTGTGTGTGTGTGTGTGTGTGTGTGTGTGTGTGTGTGTGTGTGTGTGTGTGTGTGTATGTGTGGATGTGTGTACCCGTTTTTGTGGCGACGATTCCGGAGAAACTACTAAAGGTATCGGGACGAAACTTCATATTTAGAAGTTTCATAACCAAACTTAGAGCTGAAAAGCTTTCTGTTGAAAATGGTCCAAAGGAACTGCAGGTTTAGTCTTAGCATTTTTGAAACATTTTGTAAATAAGCCGCCATTTCTGGAATTTCGTCGAAATAGTTAAATAATAAATTAAAGAAGATGAAATTCTGAATAATTTATCACTATAACATTTTTTGGTACAATCAATAGTTTAGCTGCATGAGCAAATTCTATTTCATCGAGATCGGTCGTACTCCTTTAAAACTAGTAGCCAGGATATGTCAGATTATATGTCAGATATGATTCTAATGACAGTACGTAGTGTCAAAAGCAAATGTTTTGACAACCTACTGTCAATATAAGCTGCGTTCGGATATAGTATACCGTACACTTTTTACACCCAATAACACGTAAGTGTCATTTGGACAGTGTACCCTGTGTCAGCGGAGTACAATATCCGACCGCAGCTTTATTCGACATATCTGTCTAGTTCTACTAGTTTTATTTTAATGCAGACATAGCCGATCTCGATCAAATAGAATCTCATGCAGCTAAATTATTAATTTTATATATAGTATGATAAAGTCATGTGCCTGGCCACATCAGATTTTTTTATCTGTAAACCAAGCTTTTAAGATTGTAGTTTTCAGTTAAATTTTATTCCATAATATGAAGGTATTCAATAAAATGCTATTCATTGTAGGTGTACAGTAAAAATTACAACTTACTACCAAAAGGAGTTTTATTATAATAGTCAATTTTAGAAGCCGTTCACAATTTGATGCCACATTTCGTGGAATTAGGTATTCATTAGTATTTATTTTCCAACCGAAAAAATCCCCAACCTGATCATTCATAAACACGATATAAAACTCATAGAAACAATCATTTCTGTAGTGCACTGAAAACAAACGTAATAAATATTATAGTATTGACGAAACGAAGAAAGTCAACACAATTACAAAAAAAAGGCAATCATTTATGCAATAACATTAAAACAAGAACAGACATTATACAGACTACTTCAGTCGGCCTAAAAATAGAAATTAATTTCAGATAGTGCTAAGACAATATCCATCTTTAATATAAATATGTAAATAAATATGGTTGAAACGTATTGGACGAAAAATTCTAGTATTCTACAAGGGACTTCTTCGTCAATAATATGACAGAAGATGATCAATTATTTTATTATTATTGTTATTAATTTCAAAATAGACCACATACGTCACTAGGTATGAATAGAGGGATATGTTTACACTGTATGGAAGAGTAAATATTTATATAAGCGATTACGTAACAATAAACATATCAGGTGCGTTCATTTACTAAGTATTTTTCGTGACTACGTTATAAGGCAGAAAACGTGCAAACATTTAATATTCCCTACTGAAAATGTTGGCCAACTGCAGAATCACAAACATGTAACAACTTCAGTAAAACAGAATTTAGGATTAAAAATAAAGATGCGAGGCAAATTGCTCTTTTGACTAGCATACTGAAATATCTTCACGTTCATAAGCAGGCAACAGCCGTTGGTCCCAGCAACCAGTCGAACAATTCTGCTTGCAGTTATGATAATATAGCAGTGAGTGAGAATTGAAAAGTTTGTCTACCTCAGGGGAAAGCACAAATGACCCCACATACATACTATGTACGAATATGTGTTAAAAATGGAAATGATTTTCAAATTTTTTTTTCTCGGTGGCAGATGTAAACGGAAATATAGAGTTCTTTCGGTGAACGCAGCAACCGACAATAAAATTGTAAACAAAAGACAAAAACAGCGTGCTAAATTAATTTTTCTGCCCACAATCTAAATTTATAGAGACAATGACCTGTTTTGTATTCAGACTGAATACTTTTTTAACGAAACACCACCATAACCTTAACTGTAGTTACGGTACTGTTGCTAAGTAAGTTGATCATTGAACCTTTCACTGGATAAAAAGTACAGTTTTTATTCAGTTCAACAAACATTCTAGGAAATGTAATCGGCTGTTGTAGATTTGGAAAATCACTTCAGAGTGTAGAATCAATAGAAGCAAACATTGTAATGCGCAGTGAAATATGAGAGACAATTAAAAAGTAAATAAGGCAACAAGTGCGACGAATTCAAGTAGAATACAGATTAATTGTTTTGATAAATACCAGACAAACAAATGATTCGCTTATCAGATTGTTTAAATGAAGAACCAATGTTATCTGCTTTTATGTGGGTTAAATTATGTCTTATACTGTAGTTGTCTTTATTTGTTGTCTACATTTACATCGTGTATTTATTATTATGTTTTACATAATATATACATAACGATACTTCATGTTATTTTAATTATAACAAATTGACAAGTGAATTAATTCCTGCACAACCATGGGCGTACGCAGCGGTGGGGCAGCATTTATGTAAGTCGTAGTAGTAGTAGTAGTTAAAAATTACACGTCACTTTTTTGACAATATGTTAAACAAAACATGGCATTCTTCAAAACCACTCTCACCGAAACAAAGGAATACACTGGTCAAAACAATTAGGGGCTAATGAAAAATTTGTCTAAAATTAAAAGTCATTTATCCGATTTTGATGATTCTTTCACTAACTGGTAGCGGAATTCTTCAGTAGTACTGATGAAGAGTTATTATTCGACTTCCAGTTTGATACAGGGTATAAGAATTATGTTATTTTTTTGTCTGTACTTTGAAGCACTATATGCCACCCAGGTGACGCTGGTAACGCTGTATTAGGCGTTCGTGGAGACCACACCTATTATTAAATTCCCAAATGTTACAATTTATAGAATCACTTTTAATTTGCTATTTCGTCGTTTACAACATTTTCATTTTCTTTAATAAACAATGAGTTTTGTAAAATTATTATCAAACATTTTATCAAAAAAAAATGTTGGGTTTGTTTTCATATCGGCAAATTTCTATCCAAACATCCTTTAAATGGGGTGTAATACTTGTCTATTACTTACCATATCTTCTTTACTAACAGATATAATGCCATGAAACAAAAAAATCTGATGTGACCAGGCATATGACTTTATCATACTATATATAAAATTGGTATTTTATCTGCATCAGAAACCATTAAGCATTAACACAAATATATTAATTAAAGAAAATACACATTATGAATTAATATTGTTTCAAATGATATAAAACAAACGGTGCCTTGCGCCGTGAGCGCTTATCCGAAAATTTATTTACAAATTTTAAGTCTTTACGATTCACCCGCCAGTGAGTGGACAGCTTGGCGGGTAAATTTTTAAAAACATACGACGATAAAACGATAAAAATGCATTACAAAAATATTTAAAAGAACGGTAAACGTTTTGATCTAAAAATTATTCAATAAAACACGAACACACACAGCACGCACACGCAGCTACCGCCACCGCCTTCGCCGTCTCCGTCGTTGATCGGGCTCAACGTCATCTTCATCGCTGACGTCCCGCTCAGCATCTAGTTTCAGAGATCCTGCATCCGCATCGCTTTCGTGCTCGCCCCCAGGCTGGTCAGGTGGTTCCGGCGCTGCAACCTCTTGCGGATATTTCGATACTATTGACAGTAGGAATTTTCAAAACATACCGTTTGACACTAGCTACTGTCATTAGAATCAAAATCCTGGCTACCTAGTATTAATGCCGACCCGACCGATCTCAATTTGAATGTGCTCCTGCAGCCAAACTCTTAATTTTACCAAAAAATATCATAGACAAATTATACAAAATTTCCTCGAGTTTAATTTATTATTTAACTATTTTGACGAAATTACAGAAATGGCGGCTCATTTGCAAAATCCTTGAAAAGTGCTGGGAGGAAACATCGTTCCTATGGACCCTTTTGAGCCAAAAGCTTTTCAGCTCTAAGTTTGGTCATGAAACTGCTAAATATGAAGTTTCGTCCCGATACCTTTTTTTGTACCTTGATCAAATATGTTCAGGGGACCCAAAAGGACATATTTCCGCTAAAAACTTTAAATGATTACAATACTTTATAATATTGCGTATGATAAAGTAAAAGAGATGTTCAGAAAAGATCAAGCTACCGTTTGACAGAGTGTTTCAAATTCGGACAAAAACGTATCCTCATTTTTACACGCATGTTTAAAACTGAAACTAAAGCAAAAGAATTAGTGTATCAGTGAGTAAAAGAATCATAAAAATGGGATAAAGGTGGTTTAATATTCGTGAACAAAAATGTATCAATGATTTTTAAATTCGTCCTAAAAGTTCCTAAAGCTCCTCCTTTCTTAAACGACATTTTTCACAACATGACATCAAAAGTTATTAGGCCAAGCAATAGATCCACAAACGATTGCTTTTTTGACATAAAGACTAGCAGGAAGCCGCCTTGTGCCATCCTGTGCAGAACAGTCCGTAATATATTCTCACTATGTTTCCTAGTCGAAAATGCCATTTTTTATTTTTTTTTATAAACAATTATTTACAAAAAAATCGCGTTTTTTTACTTTTTTTATTGTAAAATAAAAACGATTGAAGCAATCTTAATGGTGCAACGAGATGAACTGTAGAGAATTAAATTTTCGAAGCGAATGACAGGTCAAACGATCCAATCGGATAATTAGCACCGGAGAAAAGCTGAAAAAACCGGAAAATTAAGCTTCTTTTTAAATTTATAACTCCGCCATTTTTTTAATATTAACAGCTGAAACTTTGCACAGTGGTTCACATACCTTAATTGAGCAAAACCTGGATTCGGTCGGATTAATAGTTTTCGCACAGTCCTCATTTGAATTTTTTTTGGCAATATTTTTGCGGAGAACTGGATGCGTTTGAGGTCGTCCGATTGCAATTTAAAAAAAAAACGGATTTGAAAACTAGACGTGACCAACAACAAAACGTCTATTCTGATTTTTTGATAAGACCCGTTTTTGTGGGTAATAAACTACTGAGAACATGAGCGAAAACGCCCGCGCCCGCTAGGGTGGTCGAGTGACGGGGGAAGTGTGCGATTAGAAGGGAAACGTATATATAGTAAAACCCGCGCGCGGCGCGCTTGTATTACTATAGATACGCGCTTCCCCGCGTCGACCGCCTACCCCCACTACTCGACCGGTTTGGGACGCGCGGCAGTTTTCGGTGTTTGCAAGCATTATTCACCTATTTCGCAACTATTTAACGCAAAATCAGAACAGACGTTTTGTAGCACAATACTTCTACTTTCGAAATACGTAAAAAAAATTAAAATCGGACCAGCTCCGACGCATCTAGGCTCGCCGAATCATATTGCATACAAATATTCAAACGCAATTGTGCAAAAACTAATCATTGGACAACACCCATCAATGGCTACTTTCACGCGAAAAGCCTTCGCTACAACTCTGAAAATAGCGGAGTTATGAATTTTTAAAAATTCGTTTTTTTCCCGAATTTCCTGAGTTAATATTAATTCAATCGAGTCCGTGATTGGTTCTTGTTTTCGTCTTTTAATTCTCTACAATTCGTCTGTTGAAAGCATCAAGATTGCTCCATCGGATCAGATTTTACAAGCGAAAAACGAAGAAAAACACGATTTTTGAGGTTTTTTGTTTATAACAAATTAAGAAATGATATTTGCGAGTAGTTTTTTTAAACCAAATTGCATATTTTTACATATATGTGTATTTTCTGTAATGAAACAATAGACAATTTTGTCGACTGTCGAGGTTCCACATAAAATTATAATATGTATTCCAAGTTCAGAGTTGTCAACCTTTGTCTGATTTTGCGCATTGTTCGACCTTTGGAACTTAATTTAATTTTTGCCACCGTGGTCTGATGTGCTAAATAATTCATGGGTTACAACTTGATAATAGAAAAGCGACCTGTCGCAACTTTGGACGGGGTTTCGTGACAGCGATCGTTTACGTCCGTACTCGAGCTGATTATCGCTTCGGCGACTAAGCTATAAATTTGTTGGAGGGAAATAATGAATTTCGTTAGGTACAGGTAGGTATGACCCACACAAAGTAGTACCAAGTGGTACCGCGCTTTGTAGATGCACGGGTAGTTTCGGAATCGTCTCTGGTTGTTCTAAAGCAAGGTTGAACACAGCAGTAAAGTTATTTTTGTGTTGATGTCTGCGGACGTTATTGATTTAAGTCATAACAAAATTAATGTTCTTACGGTTACAGCATGGAATGCTTCATATTCCCGAAATAGCCTGTGTTTTAAATCAGTGTTCAGATGGCCAGCTTTCGAAAAAAAGAAATGTAAACTGTGATTGAAAACAGAAAATTTTCTGTACTTTATCCAACAATACATATAGGATGTCTTTTAATTCTTTTTAATGTGTCCATATCGACAAAGGTTTCTATAATAAAATAAAATACGGAACAAAAATCTCTTTTTCTTTGTAATAGGTTTTAATTGCTTAGGTACAGGTTTCGTTTTTATAAAAACATCTTCAGCCTAAATCTACAAAAAGAATAGTGATGGTAATGTAATAAATAAATAATTTAACAGAGTACTTACAGTCAGATTATTAAAAACATTAAAAACAATAAAGAACACGTGTGCCATGTGTTAAAGACTAGGACATTTGACACACGGCTGGAAGTTAGCAAGAGGGATGGCTGAAAATGGTATAAGGTAGACAACTTAACATTCAAAAATTTCAGAATTATTGTAAAGTGAACATCAATAAAGGTTTTTGTTGAAAGTCTAATTGATCATTTAGTAAGGTGTGATGTCTTCTATGCTTTTCTATTTCAAGTTGTTCCAATAAATCTAATTTGTAGTTTTTATTACATTTGTGAAGTATTACAGGTTCATTGTATTTTATGCAATGACCTGCTGAAATTGTATGCTGATAAATATCAGAAGAAGTTTTAAATTTATGTTCTGCCATCAGTTTTGCCAACATCCTTCCGGTTTGACCAACATAAACAGCATCACAATTAGAGGATTCGACTGCGTAGACTCCAGACTCATCCAAAACTGATCTACGGGTTTTGAAATTTGATAGTAACTTGTAAATAACTTGTAAATGGTGTTATTGCTTTTAAAAGCAGGATAAATGTTGAATTTCGGTAAGATTTTGTTAAGTTTTAGATTGCGATTATTGTAAGTGAGCGGTTGGTATATTTTCTCAGGCATTTTTTCACATATTTAAAGTAGGTCAGAAGTGTTTAACATTTGTTGTAAAAGACAGTTGATGAGTTTGATTCTGGAGTGGTAATTGAGGGGATATGTTAAGCAACGATTGAAGAGAAAACGAGAAGGGATGAGATGAGTGATATGGGATTATAGTAGGTACTGCAGTGGGCTTTCTATACAGGGTTAGCCAAAATTACCGGAACACCCAAATAATTCTACAACGGTAAAAAATTTCAAAAAAAAATCAAACAAAAGTTTTTAGACTTTAAACAATCCATCGTTTAAATATATTTTTAATATACACGGTGTTCATTTTATTATAGAAATCGCGTAAATTTTTTTTTTTCAAATGTACAACACCCTGTATCTTTTTACATTTTATAATTTTAGGACTAATTCTGGACATTGTTTATTAAAATAATTTTTTTATAAAATGCGTCATTTTTGAGTTTTAAGCAATTAATTAAAATTAGTCAAAATTACCGGAACACCCAAATAATTCTCCATCGGTAAAAAAATTTCAAAAAACATTTAAACAAACGTTATTGACATTAAACAAGCTATCATTAAAATATATTTTTATGTTCATTTTTTATGCAAATTTGGTTAATTTTTTTTTCAAATGGAATACCCTGTATATTTTTACATTTTATAATTCTATGACTAATTCTAATAATTTTTTATTGGAATAACTTGTTTATAAATATCATAATTTTTTAGTTATAAGCAATTAGTGAAAACTCCTGAACTTCAAATTAAGAATTGGTTTGAAGTATGCAATGTGGGATAGCTTACCACATTAAAACTGTTGTCCTTTCAGTGATTTCTTCCGGTTTTATTGGAATATTGAGCATAAAATAGAATACAGTTAAACAGGTCATGCGTAATACAAGGATCCATTGAATGGCCACCTAGGTCGCCGGATTTACAAATACTGGATTTTTCTATTTGGGGCCACCTAAAGTCCAAGGTTTACACCAATAGGCCGCAAAATATTGATGCGTTGAAGCAGAGGATAGTGGACGAAGTTCAGAGTATTACTGTCGATCATTTAGACAACTGTTTACGGGAATTTGTTGATAGGTTGGGGCATTGTCAAGCCGCTCAGGGATGCCAGTTTGAAAATTTAATTTAATTGTTTTGTTATTTTTTCTTCACATTGTTATTATTTATCCGTTCGGCTTATAAATGTTTTGGAGTTTTGATTAATTGCTGATAATTAAAAAATGAATCAATTTATAAAAACCTACTTGAAAAAATTTCTTAGAATTAAAAAATACAAATGTACAGGACCTTTAATGAGAAAAAGGAAAAGTTTTCCATATTTCCATAATAAAATAAACACCCTGTATATTAAAAATATATTTGAACGATAACTTGTTTAAAGTAAAAAACTTTTGTTTGAATGTTTTTTGAAATTCTTTCACCGATGAAGAATTATTTGGGCGTTGCGGTAATTTTGACTAATTTTAATTAATTGCTTAAAACTCAAAAATGATGCATTTTATAAAAAAATTATTTTAATAAACAATGTCCAGAATTAGTCCTAAAATTATAAAATGTAAAAAGATACAGGGTGTTCCATTTGAAAAAAAGAAATTTACGCGATTTCTATAATAAAATGAACACCCTGTATATTCAAAATATATTTGAACGATGGATTGTTTAAAGTCTAAAAACTTTTGTTTGAATTTTTGTTTGAAATTTTTTACCGTTGTAGAATTATTTGGGTGTTCCGGTAATTTTGGCTAACCCTGTATATATATATATATATATTGTATTCAATGATATTGTTACAGTTTGGAGTAAATTTAAGTTTTGACCCACTTTACAAACCGTGACTTATATGGGTTTTTGTCATTGTTTTGTATATGCTCTTGCTCTGTGATCAAGAAAAATATCGGAAACTACAGAAGATACGACCATTCCCATTAAAACTGCAATAATTTTGTTTGACAATATGTTCCAAGATTATGTTGTAATGATCTATTTTTTGTTTATTGTTAAAGTGTGTATTAAAAAGATGTGAAACGAGATTAAGGGTGAGGTCTATGGGAACGTTAGTATATAAGTTAGTTATATGAAAAGATACCATGACTATCTATCAAAGTGATGTTTTTAGTTTCGTTAATAAATTGTTAAGTATTTTTGATTGAATATTTAGGTTGATAATCAAAGCTTTTGAAAAGGTTTAACATTATTTTAGCAAGGTTGAATGTTGGTGAATCATAATATACTGTGTTAGGGCGAATGGGATAATCCTTCTTGTGTAACTTAGGAAGTGCATAATGTTGGGGTACATTAAAATCCATGGAGATAAAAGAATAATGGAGTGGAGTCAACACAATCAAAGTCTCTTTACATTGCTTAACGACACATTTTGTTTTGGCGACCATTTCATTCAAGAGGATTTTGCGGAGCTGAATATAATTGTTTTCATTATGAAATTGTGGTGTTTGTAAATCGCATTTTCAATTTCTACATCTGTTTTCTTATTTTGTAAAGCGTATTTATATCCATTATTAGGTAATGTTTCTTGAGTCTCGTTAAAATTAATATCAGTGAGATTATTAAAAAGTTTAAATGTGTTACCTTGTTGTTTGTTTATACTTGAATGAATAGTTGCCACCAAGTTACGTCGAATTTTTACGTTATATGGCTGATAAATGTCAACAATAACTAGCAACGAACACACTATACATATTATACAGGGAATCACAATCCGCGTCACTAGAATTACATAAGATTCCATTACTTAATCTTCTCTTCCGAAGTGAACAGGTTTATTTGACTAAATTCACTGGGTTAACAAGCCATGACGTTATCTGTTCCGATAAAGTAATTTCTATTTTAATTTAGTTTCATTTTCAATCTACATCTTTCGTTTAGGAAGTGCTGATGTTCTTAAAGTCAGATGAAAACAACGATCATCACAGCCAGCGGCTTGTGAGATTGCAATCCAACACCACAAAAGCGTTTGAGATTAGTATTATTACTTAGCAACTTAGCTTATCCTTTAGGCTACGTATAGACAGGGAAAGTTAAATAATATAATAAAAATGATAATAAATAGACTAAATAAAAACATAAAGTTCAATTAGTACCCAGTCGCTTTGTAGTTCACCTGTAAAAATTAAATTGATGTTTTTTTGTAACATTTACTTGACATATTTAAAGTTATTTACAGTGAGTGCTTTTCAAAATATCAATCTGTATATTTCACCATGAAATCTTTACATCTCGTAACACTCAATAGTATAATATCATAAAGCATATTTGGTAAACACCATCAAATCAATTAATTATTACGCAGTCAAATAAACCATTACGATCACTTAACCTGTACACATCAATCCGGTTCTAATTAGAATTTAATAGCAACGAGACATGAAATCAGTGGAAATCACCAACGAGACGATAAAAAATATGGTTTTATAATTGGCCGTAATTAATGAATATAAATTAATATATTTAATTAGCGTTTAATGTGACCTTATGTTATAGTAAACACTTTTTCAGTCATTTACGTACTATTTTTATAAAATAACAAAATATTGCACAATCCATTATCTCGATTACTTCGAGTACCTTTTAATTTTCATATCCAACAATAAGACCAAGAGTATATTAATGATGATTAATGATTACAAACATATGTAAATAAAATAATAAGAATCCTTTCAAATTATGCTCAATTTTAGTATTTATTTGTAAGTAAGGAAAACATTATTATAGTATACTCCCCAGTCAATTCCAAACTTATATTTTCCGTTATAACTCCGAGGCAGGTTTCATTACAAACTTCTTGAATCTGTATCCCGCAATAAGCAATTAGCCACGTGCTACGCTACTTTTTATAAAACTTAACAACTCTCTAGAGTTCTCGACAAGGACTCATTATTTTTAAATTGTGCGGCAACAGGGTCGTTCGTGGATGGAGATTTAATCCTATTAGCATTAAAGCCCTAGCCTCGTGGAAAGTCACTCCGCCTACGGTTTTCACCGCTGATCTTCTTTCATTCGCTAAAAGCGGAAAACTTATAAGGATTCCCTACTCTGATTTAAACTGACAACGAGCTAAAAACATTACATTAAGATATTAGGTTTCAATATCTTGTTTGTACTAAACGAAAATAATACTGGGGTTTTACAATTGAATACTCAATATGGGACAATATTAGTGTCAGAATGCATTCAGTATAATTATAAAAATCAGCCCAATCAATTAACATGGCACGTATTCAATTTACGCGTGACAATCCATACGTTAATTAAGTCCTTTGTACGTCTATGAGTCATGATAATGAGAAATTGCCGGGTGTGCAAGAGAATATTACAACAAAGGAAACGTTTCTACAAAGGATAAAGGCAAGACAACCTTCACACTAAAAGTGTTTCCATTAAGGCTTGCTCACTCAGTGGCGTCGGCTTCTGTTGACTTTAGAGCAGCGAACTCTAAATTATCTCGAAGATGATCCTCCGCCGCATATAAAATATCATGGTCAAATAATCTGTTAATTTACGTTGCCAAACTTTAGGGACACAGGAAATATTCTCTCATACAAAATGTCGGACAGAAACTAATATTATTTTTTAAACAGTTAAATAGTAGAATAGAAAGACTTATTTCAGTTTAATTATAAGTTACAGTTATTAGCGAAAGACAGCAGCGGATGTAATTTTTGAGAGCTGGGCTTTTCCGGCTAAATATAAAATCACCATAAAGTCAGGTACATGCATTTACGTCATGTAGCATTAGACTGGCTTTATTCATGTAATAACTTATTTATAATAGCTCCCAGTTTTAAATGTCATAAGAATTCTGCTAGCTCTCCTATATCCAGAATTTAATTTTTTATCAATATTATTTAATGCATTATGATCATATCGATGTAACCATCCAATATACAGGATGACTAGCATATGTAACAAATTAATAATTTACAATTCATTTATTTTTTGTATAATTTAATAGAAAAAAAACATAATCAATTAACTTTTGCGTCTTGATATCAACGCATTTCACATTTTTTCAACTATTTAATTTGTAAAAAATACAATATCTACTCTAGGTGACTATCCTGGCTAATAATGAAGAAAATCTAACAAGTTATAACTGTTTCTGGTATGCCTTTTTCCGTAGAATCTGAATCTGAAGGCTGGAGGTTTGAAAAACTGTAAACAATCCAAAAATTATTCATTTTTCTCAAAATCTCGACGCAAAATGGAATTTCTGTTTTCCGTTTCAGATTGTACTGAAAAAAAGGCATACCAAAAACAGTTTCCACTTGTCCGATTCTCTCCTTTGTTGGCCAGGAACACTTGGAAATATGTGAAATGTTCTGATATCTAGACTCAAAACCTAAATGTATTGTGGTAAAAGAAAACAATTTTTTTAATTTTTTAATATTATTGAATTTTAACTTATTCTCAATTTTGAGACCCTTGGGGCACGGGTTAATATGTTTTATATCTCAAATATCACGGAACTTAAGTATGGACATAAAAGAACAAAACGAAAACAAAATTCTATACAAATAAGAGCCACCGTAATGTATATTATTTATCCTCCTGATACCCAATGACCATTTTGTTGGACACTTGGTATTTGACGTCAAATATGTTTACCAACCAGATAAACTGTTATAGAATACAATGTAAAAGATTCCATCTTTTGGAGCTAGGGTCTGAGAAAGACATAATACAATAGTATAATTATTTGTAATTATTCCCAGAAGTATGGTTTTTTATTGGTATGGTATATTTTCTCCAGAATTTAGCAGAGGATTTTATATAATCTATAATGTAGAAATTCTGTGTCGCTACTGGTTAAATGTGCTAGAAAAATGCAATTTGTAATTTCTTTTTAACTCTTAATGGATAGCCCATGGGCGTTTTTGATAGGCTTCTTTGCGCTGAATATAGTTGTGCTCAAACAAAAATGTCCGGTTTTCGCAGTTTGAGAATAGACAGCAAGTGAACCCAATATCATAGGAGCCCACTGCGCGTCAAGTTTTAACGACAAACTATAAAAATGTGCTAGAAACTTCTAAAATAGAAGCCTAATATTTGTACTTTGCGTGAACTTTTATCTCTTTGTCCACATGTGCCCTTAAGCACTGACAGAGTTTCTTTGTTATTAATAATACAGGCCTGGAGTGTAAGCTGTACGTAGTTATTTAAGAAATGTGTTCCAAATGGCCAGTGACAGAGCATCTAACCTATCAACACATTTCCTATCTAGTTTTGTAATGCAGATATAAAAATTTTGTTTTCGTACTGCCTTAGAATTATCATGAAATACTAACAGAAAGCACGCAGTAAGGTCCGGTATTGCTAATTAAACAAGAGTTGGGTTATAACTGTGATTATTTTTAGTTTATACTTCTTATCCAAATGTTTGTCTTATGTGTAATAGCAGTGTAATCTTTGTTCAATTTCAGTATTGCAAAGCTCGGAAACAAAAGAATCATTATTTGTCATTTAACAGTAGATACCAAGACACGCATTCTTATTACTATTACAAAAAAAATCAGTACTTCAAGGCTAGACGTGAATAAAACTATAAATAGTGCAGTATAAAGTTGGAAATATGGACCAAACCATCATACAATCATAAACAGTCCTTGCATTTTAAGGACTATAATTACTTACGACTACAATACGTGATTGCCAGTACTTACCTAAAGTTTTTGAGCTAGTTACAGGACTGAGAGGATAAAAGTCTCCGTGCAACGGACAATGGAAACCGATTGTCTGCTCTCGTTTCCTCGCCCTTCTAGTCAACATGCAAAGACCAACTCCTGCCACCGTCATCACGAACCCAACCACAATGCAAGCTGGGCCCAGGATCCTCGAGTTGCCTGTAAAAGCAATCCGCGCTGCATAATGATCTGGCTCTTCGTCTTCTCCTGGACCTCTGTATGAAGCAGCTGAAAAAAAAAGTTTTACATCAAACATAAAAATAGAAGTTCTTCTACTTTGGTTTCATAATATTGCACACATTGCAGCACAGTTTTTGTTTTCATAATGGACAGTTTTCATTATAAAACATATCCTAACACTATTAATAATTAATAAAGCATTTACTATTAATAATGATATCCTATACCATCATTATTCTTCCATGTCTAAATAAAAAGTATTCCCCATCAATTTATTTTCCTTCGCTGTACGTGTTTTTCTAAATGAAATGTGGTTTTGACTGGCTTCTCCTCGTGCTTGCGCGTAGGCGATTAACTTTACCGGAAGACTCAATGTAAATACGTAAATGGGCACGTGCGGAAGCTGTACTACATTACCTAATCTTGTTGACGTGATATGTACGTAATTGGAAGGATTTGATTAATTAGCGTTCTCGTGGAACTATATCGTCAACATCGGCGACAAATTAATTGGTTTAGTTTGGTGAAGCGCAGTACAGTAATGTACAACATATTTCATAAATAATATACCGACAAGACATCTTATACAACCCAACGAAATTTGACAGATTTCAAATTGCGGGACTAATGACAACTAATCCCGTTTTTCTGAACTTTAATTAGCATGAATTTAAAAACCTCTATCACTACGCAAATATCCGTCAAAATTTTATTGCCTGTAATTATTGCTTTAATGAGTTTAATGCAACATCAGGAACATATTACAAAATTCAGTATGGAATGATCGAGCGCAATGTATTAATATTCCATGGTGTTCCAATAAAAAAAAATGCTTTTTTTTTTTTTAATTTAAAGGTATAACACTTAAGTTGCAAATTTTGAACACCCTGTATAAGATATAATGATGTCCTAATAGTATATTATAATACAAGTTTTATAAGACAAAAATTGGCGCACGAGTTGTTTTGGGCACGACGAGCGTAGCGAGGAGTGTCCAAATGAAACGAGTGCGCCAATACGTCTTATAAAACGAGTGTTATATACTATTTTTTCTACTTTGCGACATTAATTCCACATAAATTTCAAAAAATTGCGGGTGTCATCTTACAATCTAGAGTAGTTTTATATTCAACAGTTGGCAGTTGTGGTACAATTCACAAATACGATTGACGCGAGCCAATAGCGATTGAGGTGTCAGCGTTATTTGACACTTGACGTCAATGTCATCAATCCTGGAAAACTAAAAGTTACTAAAAGTTTGTGATTTAGTGTCTTCATAACGACACCGAAAGCGGTTTCGTTATGAGTTTATAACGAACGCAAAGTAGAAAAACATTATTTTGTTTGGCCATATTTAAGGTATGTTCTCACCAAACACGAAACTGTTAGCTTCAATAATAAGCAATCTAATTAATTTGAAACGATACCGCGAAAATCAACAAACAATTGTTGCATTTAGGTATAGGGTTCCGTTTAAAATAACAATGTTGATATTAACTTCCGGTGGACGGGAAGTGGCAGCCATCTTGAGAGTATTTTAATTTAAAAGTTCGGATTGAGTAGATCCACATTCCAAACGTCAAATATATAGAAATAGTGAAACATTAAAAACTTCCAATGGAATAGTTCCATGAAACACATTGAATAATTTTATAATATCTAAAAAAATGTGAATCAATAAAAAATAATAATATTCCGTGTAATAATTTTTATTCATCTACTTGTAATAATATTCTCTATTACAGTTTCATCACTCTTTTATTTCAAAAGCTATCAGTTTTGTCCATGAAGGAATCATCGTCTTGTTGATACTTCTAAAGTCAGAACTATGATAAAAATAAAAACCTAGTAAGAAAATTATTTTCAGCCAGGCCGAAGTTAAAATACCCCCACTATATAATATTTTTGGTGTAGAATTCGAAAAAAAATGGAGTTAACCGATTTTGCCCATTAACGAATTTGTCCCTTCTTTTTAAGAAATAAGCTTGTATGCCAAATTTCAGATCAATTACTTCCAAATTACGGCAGTTATCGTGTACACAGACGGACAGACGGACATACGTACAGACGGACATAGCTAAATCAATTCATCTTTCAATGCTGATCGAAAATATATATAGAACTATACCTGAAACAAATGTGGCAAAGTGGCAAATAGTGTTCCCGCCAAATTTAAATATTTTACCACTTCCAGCGGTGTCACTTTTTGTCCAGTCCTCTTTTTACCAGCCTACGCAAAAGCATAAAAAATGGCATAACCCATATGTACCTATGTCTAAGATTCACGTAGTGAAATGATGCACAACTGAGCTTTTTTGCGGTGTAACCATATTTAGTATTGCCAATATAAAAACGGTCTACAACTGTTTCACCGAATCATCATACCCCAAAACGTTCGTCTTCTTCCTACTATACCTCCAGCATCATCGAGATCATAATGACTTTCTCCCAACTTTATATATTTATAAACTATAAGTTCCATCGAGTGTGCGAGAATAAAATGGAAGAGTATTCTTTGTATAACATGGAAAGACAAAGTCCCCAGCAATACCGATACAAAAAAAAACCGCTGAGAACCTGCGATGTTATGCTCACTATTAAATTTTTGCAATGGCTATGGGTGGGACATATAATGAAAAAAGAAGAACGATGGACAAGAGAAGTAACAGACTGGATATTAACCAACAATAGGAGGGAAGAGCCACACTGAGAAAGAAATGGGAGGATGAGACGACATTTAATTAAATAAATTTAATGTATCTTGGTGTTAATAAAGACTATTATTGGTGACTTCCACACATTTTGACTGTGACATATTTAATATCACAGTTAAAAAAAAGTATTCAAAACTTGTTTATTTAGACTAGTATCAGTCTGGACTGGCATACAATGTAATAATATAATTCCGGTAAAGTAGGAGTTGCCGACGGCGAAGTTTTGACGTCAATTTAGAATTGCAAGTCTCTGCGACGTATAAGAATTTGGTTATTTTTGAGACGATTCAATCCGCGCGCCAAGATGACATACTTAACATATTTTCCTACTGACTCAGTGTTGTGATACGATGACAAGTATTGCTTCTTCTAAAATGTGTCCCAGTGGAAAATAACGCATTGGCATCTAATATTAAAATTTTCCAGAATAACACCCATTATATAATAGTCAATGAAAAAAGTACTTAGTTAAATGTTTCAGGTAAACACATACAATTCTAGAAACCCATAATGCTTGCCATTTTTTATATCTTTTGAAAGTCGCATAATGCGCCTCTTGCGATTCTTGTACCATAAATAAATCCTTCGAATGAAAGCTACCACTTTCTCATGGAACTTAAGCGAGTGCTTAGATCGCAAAGCGAGAAAGTTGAATCTTAAATTGCCCCCAATAATTAAGGTCATCACATATAATAGGTAACAAAGAAAGACCGGCATGCTTTGCAATGTAATGCGCAGCATCCAAGAAAACAATTAGAAACAAAAACAATAACGAACAATGGTTGCACAATCTGTAAGTAATGAGACAATATCAAGACACGAGAAACGTGGTAATTACTTCATGAACTTCGCGCACATGTACGTGAATCGTAAATAAACAATGCTACTACTACTTGTACACGATCAGATGAACGTGTTATTTTCAAAATAATCTGAACGTAGATATGAAGCAAGACCTATGAAACATACATCAAGAATATACGTATAGGACAGTATCTTAAAAACTTATGTATCTTAATAAGGTAATTGTTGAATCGTTGAATATTATGTTTGGAATTGATGTGGAGAAGATACAAACCTGTGAGTACGCATCCTACTAGAAGGAAGAGAAATCCGAAAATTGGGAGGATAATTTGACAGTTAGCTGCGACTACAACGCCCGCCACCATCAAGCCACCTTCGATCTTCTCAACCCGGAGCCGCGAGATCGGCGCCGGACACCTGATCTTCCCACCGTCTGTAAGTCCTTCAGCAGACGAATTTTTAGGCCTGAAACAATATGAAAATCCAGTCAGAAAACAAATATAAATATAACTGTAAAATGTTGGTATTTCTTCCTGTGTATCTTATACCTATAACGTGTATACCTTAAGATGTTAGATGGCACATAAACTAAATTAGTATTGAACACAATACAAAATTTAGCCGCAAGAAGTAGTAGAAGAATTGGAGAATGGAGAATTAAGATGGTTTGAACATACTGTGAGAATGAACGACGTTAGACAAGTTGAGTGTAGAATTTATGGAAGCTCAAGAAAGTAGCCTCCAAAGTGGTCGAAATATGGTCTTCAGCAAGATTTCGATGCAGATCACTCTGAACAAAGCACAGGAAGGCCTATCACTTAGGGTTGCCATGTTTCTTCGAGTAAAAAAGAGGACACCGAAAGTTTGGAAAGCAGGGGGGGGGGGGTGTTTGTCAATGGAAATATAGTCAGATAAAACTAAACTGAACTTTTTGTTCGTTTATTAAACAGTTCACAACAACATTACAGTTATCAATAATACGAGTTTATGCATGGTACGGAGTAAAACATGGTATGAAATAAAAAAACACGTTGCTCTTGTCTTCGACAGTTTTCAACATTTTATACTGCTTTTATACTTCTTCATTAAATTTACAGTTTCCTTTTGGCATTTTCCTCTAAAAGTTCAAATTTAAAGTTTTAGTACATTGAATATTTATTTGTTTAAAGTGTTCATGTACTTTAAGAAAGTATGAAAATATCGAACAACTAACCGTGATTTGGAAATTCGAAAAAAAGACAAAAGCTAATATTTGTCCATATATCTTATGGTTACTTATGGTTACATACATAATCCAAACAGTCTAAGAAAGGAGAAACGCCTTTATTATAAGATTCACAGAAACATTTCAATAGAATTAAACTAAGAAAGTAGGTATCCATCAAATTTTACAAATTTGAAACAAATTTGTCAACGAATAATAACAAATATCAAAGGATCATTTAAAGTAATGCACTATTTAAAATTGCAAACAAATATTTATATTGGTATTCCTCGTAAAAAACATAGCATGAAAATGGTTATTAGTTATTACTTACAAATTTCAATGTAAATTCAGAAATCAGATATCAAAGAGAAACTTAGGACAAGGAAAAATAATGATCTCCGTTCAATTAATAGTAATTACTACTTCAAAATATTAAGACAATTAATAACAAAAGTAAAACATTCTTAGCTGATATTACAGTAAACAAACACTAAACAATAAAACCTCGGGATGCACTACAACAACCGTCTTCTCTGACGACTTAAAACAATGTGACAAAATTGTTTAAAATATTTCCCTAGAAACAATAATATCCCGAAATTGCAAGCACTCAACAGTGCATATAAGAAATGGACGAAGAAATGGATACTACTCTCAAACTGTTCGTGAGAACATCGCTCCGACAGTATAGTTTTTGCGGATATTCACTTCCTAGAAAGGTTGTTTAGGAGAAACAATTTTATTTACGCCGCTTCTCTCAATGCGCCCTAGAAAATAATTAAGTTATTTTATGATTTTGTTAAAAAAGAAGACATTTTGGGGAAAATCGGAAAAAGATACCGGACCCGGACATGACCCCTAAAAAAGAGGGTTTGTCCGGTTAAAAGAGGACGTCTGGTAACCCTACTATCACTGATTCTTTACGGGGTTATACAAAACCTGAATTATGAAAAAAAGCTGTTTTATAAGTCCAAATTTAAAAAAAAATCATGCAAAAAATACCTACCTACTTTAAAAAACTAAAATTCGAAAATATGATAAAAAAAAACAAAAATTGTCCTGTGAATGATTACTTAATAGTTTTCGTATTGTAGATACAAAATAAATATATTAAATATTTTAATATAATAAATAAAAAAAAGATCCCCAACTGGCTTCTCAAGTTGGTTTTATTGTTCTCATAGCATTTCTATATTTAGTTGGTCTTTTATTGGTTGTCTCAAGTACTGAAATTTTCGCATTCAGTGTCTTCGAACTATTATTTCTCCGGGTTCATGAAATATTCTATGAATTCATTTTTTATTTTTGATTTTCCCATGAGAATTTATCTGATACTTATAGCTTTGCAAATATATGTATACAGATCGCTGGGGTGCTATAATAGTAGTGCAACTATAAAAAGTAGTTAAAGTAAGAGAAATATTTGTAAATAATCTGCTTTCTGGCATGAATCTCATGGAAGTATAAATATTGTGCTGGTTTATTTACTTTACGGACAGCCAAAAGTGTGAAAAAACGGGACATTTCTCATTGAACAGAGAGTATTCTAGCACAGGATAATATGACATATTATTTATATAGGTTCTGCCACTTTTTTCCCGAAAAAACTTTTCCAGATAGTAGGTGTCCTACTGAGTACGTTTTCATCTATTACAAATTTGAAAAATAGACATTTACTGAAAAAAAAATTAAAAAAAATAAATATAAGTGTATATTTGTTGAAATCATTTTCCATACAAGGAATGAATAATATGCACCTACAATAGTCTACTTATTCAAAGACTAGGTGCCAATTTTTGATCAAATACCTCATAATTTTTACATATTAATTGTAGTTGTAAACACACAGAGTATTTTTTTTTAATTCAAATGAATATCCATTGACTCAAAGAAATCTGGCGTTTTAAAAGAGGCAAAGATATATTTCTTTGCGGATAAAAACGCATTTGTTTGAAATATTTGTTTGGTAGAAAGAACGTTTATTTGTGTCAAACAAGTTACAGACATGGACAATTGTCATAAAATATTACAATGCTATACAACCAGAAACCGAGATAAACAAAATACTGTAGAACACACATAACACAGAACATATAAACTATCGACTTCGCGAACCTGCCTCAGTCAAATACTCGTCAATGGTATAGAAAGCTCCAGCAATTAAGTATTCTTTTAGTTTTTGTTTGAATTGAGTAGTAGTTGCTGCGTTTCTTATGTCGGAGGGGAGTACATTAAATGTCTTCACCATCATGTAGTATGGTCCCCTCTGAAACACAGATGAGGTGTGTCGCGGGCAGACCAAAAGAGAAGTGTTACGTGTCTGCATTGATGAAGAGATATCACCATTTCTTACAAACTTGGCCATATTGGCTCTGCAGAACGATAAAAGGCGGTACACATATAAGCTTGGCAATGTCAATATTTTATTCACCCTGAAATGCGTCCTGCACGGCTCTCGATAAGAGAGACCCAACATACACCGGAGAAACCTTTTTTGCAACCGGAAAAGACTAATAATGTTAGGCGAGGAACCCCACAGCACAATTCCATAACTTATGATGGATTCAAAACTGGCGATATAGTAAGTCCTGAGAGAGACGAAGTCAACTATCCCCCTCAACTTATAAAACGAATAATAAACAACATTAAGCCTTCTCTGGAGAGACTGCACATGAAGATCCCACTTTAAATTGCCCTGTAAATGGACACCCAGAAACTTTACGCTACCACTAACCGGCAGCGAGCCATCACCTGTAGTAACAAATATTGAACTTGATGGCGCATCCAATGAGAACTGCAACAGAGCAGTCTTCTTACAATTCAAAATCATTCTGTTCCCACTGCACCAATCAGTCACTCTACCTACAGCAACAGCAGTCGCGGCAGAAAGACCGGCCAAAGTGTCGCTCCTAATGATCAGCGTAGTATCATCGGCAAACTGATAGAGTTCCCCATCTGGAAGAACATCAGCCAGATCGTTCATATACATTAGGAACATTAGCGGACCCAAAATGGACCCCTGTGGTACTCCAGCCGAAGAAGTAGAGACACGGGTAGTCATTGAGTTTCCCACACACACACGCTGCTGTCTGCCATCGAGATAAGACCCCAGCAGGTTCAACGCCGTACCCCTCACACCGTAGTGTTCGAACTTTGACAACAGCAATCTATGGCTAATGGTGTCAAATGCCTTGGAAAGATCGAAGAAGACTGCAGCCACGGAGCTCCTCCTATCGACAGACGTCAGCACCCCCATGAGCGCACCGAACAATGCGCGCTCACATGAAGATCCAGGTAAAAACCCAAACTGGCTTCGAGAAATCATATCATGCCCCACAAAGAAATTCATTAACCTGTTATATATTACCCTCTCGAAAATCTTTGAAAAGCAAGACAAAAGTGATATGGGGCGGTAGTTACCAACACAGTCCCTTGAACCACCCTTATGGACCGGGACAACCTTTGCCATCTTAAGTGCATCAGGAAAGACTCCACAAGATAACATAAAATTAACCAAGAAGGTAAGCACCGGTACCAGATAAACTGCACACCTCTTCATAACAAACGGTGGTATACCATCCAAGCCACTCGAATACTTGGGTCGCACTGCATCAAGCAAGCCTCGCATCTCCCCGCTGTCCACAGGATACAAGAATACAGTCTGGGAGACATTCATCCGTAGACGTCTCCCCGATGGGGTTGGGAAATAGTGAGGTTGCACAGTAGAGACATAATTATGATTGTGTTGAGTGAAAGAATTAAATTTTTTTTAATTAACGAAATTGTTGGTTGAGTTAAAATGCGAGTTAAATGCTGCTTTTTTTATTAAAGAAGCTATTAGTTTGTTGAAGGAATTACTGTGGACCTATTGTTGACAAGAAGTAGAGCAAAATCGCCACGCGTCACTCCTATTTTGGAATGTCGCACATTCACAACCAGTGGTTGGTCTTCCCAGCCCAGACCAACCAGAATTCATAAATGTGTTGTTAGCATTGAGGTTAGTTCTTAGTTTAGAACGTGTAGCTTTTGTTAATTTAATATTTTGCTCGAAAAATCTACTGTGTGTACGCTGTGACGATGAGACGCTATGAGGCCCGCTTTAAAAACATCATTTGCCAATCTTGACCGCATACTTCTCACGCCCAGCATATTTCCGGCAATTTTACGATTTTATTATAAAATTTTTAGGGAACTTTATTAAGACATAGTAAGTTTACTAATAAAAAATATACTTTAAAAATTGTTTACTAATTTTATTGCATGTTGCCCCTTAAAAGATACTGACTTTACTGACCTACCCATTTATGCGGTCAGTCCGTTTCTGCAGTCTACACGACAACTAGTAAAAATAATATAACACAAAAATAATAATATAACACAAAAATAATAATATAACACCAACAGACGTGAACACTGTGAACAGTCAGTCGTAAACAAAATTTGTTTACTTAATAATGTTTAAAGTGTTTATTATTTCTTTTATATGTTATTCTGCCTCCAATGGTCAAGAATAATTTGCGTGTAATGTAGACATGATAGATCACTGGACATTTTAATATCATTTTAATATCATTTTCCACAAATTCCCTGGTATATACTGCCTTCTTCTCTGCACATAATTGTTAGGAGTTAAGACATGGAATCGGCCGATATACGTCAATCTTCACAGATATAATTCGAGTATACATACTACATAGGTATATAAGTGTTGATGGATAATTAGGCCACATGGCCACCAGAAACTAATTTTAAACAACTTGATCAGTAGCAGATGTTTTAATCGCTGTTTATCAGCTATCGCTGCATAAGATCTGTCTGAATATGATAATTTTACTTCTAGGAAATCTTGTTCGCAGCTAATCGTCTGGTAACATTACAAAGAGACAATTGTAAGGTATTTATTACACACGCTCATGGAAGAACCACATGATGATTGTTGACCACATATGTCAAGATCACCTTCTCTGATGAAATAAACATTTTATTTGCAACTTTAGCATATCATCGTCTACTTAATTGTATAAGCAGCCTTTCCAGTAAAATTAAAAGTCAAGTTCATCAGAAAAAAAATACAAACAAATTAGTCCTTAACACGTTGGTAATATTTCGATTTGCATCAAAGCGTTGAACATCAAAGCCAAAATTGCACACTTTCAGATATGGTATGTACCAGATGAATTTGTTTACTTAAAGCATGCTAAAAAAATCATAAACATCGGTCTAAAATTACGAATGTGATATCTCACCGTCGATTAACCAGTTTTTCTTTATATTATTACTAACTTACTTAATAAGTATACTTAAATTATAATGCAATAGTACATTCATTCCTACGATACTATTGGATTTACACATTATTACATTTGCAAGCCATAAAAGTTCTTAGCCGTTGTGAAACCTTGACAGACAATGGTGCAATAGATTCCAAACAAACTTTTCTATTATTAATTGTTTAATAGTTTTATTCTTTATTGTGGGCCAATTTTAACATTGAATTCTGATTCAAACAGCGGCGCGTAAAATCAATTATTATATTGTAAGCCATAACCTAGTCGGTTACCGTCAAGGTAGTAATTTACATATTTGAATTTTGAGCACAGCTCAAACACTCATTTTGTTACATTAGCACTTTGTTAGCAAACCAATTAGCACATCATTTCCGCATATTAAAAAAAAATTACTGTGATTAGATGATACTTTGTTAACAATCAAGATATACGCATAATAGGTACCTACTATACGAACAATATTTACAATTCATTTTTAATACATTTAATTTTCTATTTATTTTTATTTACTTTTATTGTTGTAATGGGTATTCATTGTGTTCTTTCTTCATTTTCGCATTGTTTGCTATTTATTTTATAATTTAGTTTTCTTTATTTTGTTAATATTTCAAGTGCCTGTAACTTATTTAAATATTTGAAGAAAACAATAAGGTCGATAAGTTTTACTCAAAGTTTTACTTGTTAAAAACAATTTTTGCGAGGCAATGTCAATCTAGCTCGTACCTACCGGAGTACGTATATAAATCTTAATAAAAACATTCTGGTAACAAAAATATCAAAACATGCACTACATTAGTGTTTAAACTTTTAATTGAAAAACACAAACGTGCAAGCAATAAACATTAAAATTCCGCTCAATTTATTATGGAATATCCATACCAGTTGGAACGGAAAATATAAAAGACATTTAAAAGCAATCAAGTTGTTAAAGGTATGACATAAGATTAGAATGCAGGTTAAAGCAATGAATTATAACAGAATATGTAAAAAAAACTTACATGGTGATAACTGATAATTCTACCATAACAAAATTAATTGCCAGTTGCGATTTAATATCGGCTAATGAAACTCAACAACTAAATTACATCTCAAAGGCCACTGTTGAACTGACTGTTGTTTTGTAAATACATACTGTTTCCTACAGAAATGATAAGAAATCAACAAAGTTGATAAATATAATTCTATACCTACATATGTTGTACGAGTATATTATAAAGACCATTATTGTCGTAAAACATACACCATACAATTTCACAGTTCGTACATAAGTTCGTAGCAAATTTCCAAATACATTTTTTTTTTTTTTTTTTTTTTATTAAGAATTAATGTTTTATTGATAATGTAATAAATATAATACATTATAAGTGAGTACACAGTACACATATAAAATGCTTGCTACTCTTCTGCTCCTTCAACGTCCATCTGGGTATTGAGTGATCCTCTTCCCAGTGGGCGGCATTGAAGGTCTACGTTGTTTGTCTGTTGTGTGTTGGTCACGTCCCAATCATTGTCTCAATTGGTGTTGTATAAGCATATATTTTATTTTAAGTTTGAAGGTTTGGTATGTTTGTTTTTTTATATGCTGGTCTATCTTATTGTATGTGTCTATCGTTCGGGTGGTTATGTTTTGGGAGTATTTGCTTCTCTTATATTTGTGTGTTCTGAGGTTTGTTCTTGTTCTGATATGATAGTTGTGGAAGTCGTTCGATTTTTTAAATACAATATCGGTTTTTGTAATGTTGTTATCTATCTTAAATAGCAGATTTAGACTATTAAATGTTATTCGTTGTGGTATTGTTAATTCGTGTGTCATTTCCATCACGTCCTTTGTTGGTGTCAGCCTTGGTATTCTGTATAATATTTTTAGTATTTTATTCTGTTGTCTTTGCATCTTGTTTATGTTTGTTTGTGTTGTGTTTCCCCATACAGTTAGTAGGTATGTTATGTTTGAGACAAATAAGGCATTGTATATAGTTTTCTTCAGGTGGTTGGGCACATATTTACTGATTTTATATATTTGTGCTATGGTTATAGAGTTCTTCTGTATTATTTTTGATATGTGTTTGTCCCATTTTAGAGTGTTCTGAATGTGGAGTCCAAGATAGTTCGTCTCGGTAAGTTCGGAAATTATCGTATCGTTTATCTTCACATTTATTTTTGTTTGTGTCTTGGTCGGGTTAAATATTAGGTAATTTGTTTTTGTTTCGTTTATTGTTAAGATATTATTCTCACACCATATTTGCAGTTTGGTCATATCTGCATTGATGGAATCTTGGAGCTTTCTCTCATTTTTATTTGAATATGCTATGCATATATCGTCTGCATACATATATAATTTTCCTTCCAGGTCTTGTTCAACGATGTCGTTTGTATACAAGATATACAACAGGGGAGGAATATTTCCTCCTTGTGGTATGCCGTATGTGGCATAGTCCGGGTCGCTGTAAGTGTTATTTATCTTTGTCATCTGTTGTCGGTCTTGTAGGTATGTTCTTAGTAGTTCTAGATTCTTGTCTCTTATCCCAATAGCTTCTAATTTTTTAACTAATGTGTGTCTGCTAACTGTGTCAAAAGCTTTCCGCATGTCTATAAAAACAGTTACAACAGTTTCTCTATCGTCCATTTTTTGTGCAATATATGTTATTAAATCTATCACTGCTGACGTTGTTCCAGAGTTTTTTTGAAATGCGTATTGCCGTTTGTTTATTATTTTGTTTGTTTTAATATGTTTCTCTAAGCGTACTCTTATTACCGTTTCCAGGATCTTGTTTAGTGTGGATGTGAGCGAGATGGGACGATAGTTTTCTGGTTTATAAACCTGTCCTTTTTTAAATATTGGTTTTATTATTGCTTTCTTCATAGATGTTGGGTAATGGCCTTCGGTAATGGTGTTGTTGATCAGTTTTGTTAGTATTGGTGTCAGTATGTCACTGTTTTTCTTAATGAAGGTGGTGGTAATCTCGTCTAGTCCTGGTGCTTTGTTATTTTTGAGTCCTTGTATTATGTTCCGTATCTCTTCTTCTGTTGTGTTGCTGAATTCAGTTGGTGGGACCGGTAATGGTTGTATAGGAAAAGAGTTAGGTCTATGCTTTTTGGCAAGTTTTTCTCCTATTTTCGCAAAGTAACTATTTATTTCGTTTGCCATTTCTTTATTGTCCGTTGTTATAGTTCCATTAGTTTTCTGTATTTGGATAATATTGTCTTCTGTCCTGTTTCTTCTGTTTAAAATGTTGTTTATTAGGCGCCAGGTCTTTTCGGGATTGTGTTGGCATTTAGAAAAATGTCGTTGGATATACATTCTTTTTTCATATTCTATTTTTTGTGTTATTTCTTTCCTTTGTCTTTTATATTTCTGTTGTAGGTAGATGTTGTCTGGGTTTCTTCTATGCTTTTTGTGGGTATTATTTCTTTCTTTTATTAATGTTACAATATCTTCGCTTATCCAGGGACATTCTGTCCTTCTTTTAATTGTTCTTGTTGTTCTGGAGTTTTTTATTATGTTGTGCAATTTATCGGATAGTTGATCAAGGTTTTCTATTTCTTCTTCAAGCATTTTTTGTATCTCTAGTCGGTTCTTATCGTGGTCTATTGTTGTACGTTCTTGGTGGGAGTAGTGTAATTTGGGTCTTTCGTCTGTCTTTATTTTTGTGGCAATTGGAGGGTGGTCCGAGATGTTTGTTGGTAGAATTTTTAGGTGTTCTATTATTTGTCTATTGTTGGTAATCACGTGGTCTAAAATTGTGTTGTCTCCGGTCGGGTTTGTTCTTGTATAGTATTGTTTGTCTTTTTTGTTCATTATTTCGTATCCCTCTTCTCGTAGGGTTAATTTGTAGTCCTTGGTTGTCTGATTGTTTTCTGCAATATTGATATTGAAGTCTCCAATCACAATATGCTGTTTCCTCCTATTTATAATTGATGTCTTCAACGCCTGTTTCAGCTGTGAAATATTAATCTGGGGGGGTTTGTATACTAGGGTGACATACGATGCTAAGTTGTTCAGGAATATTGTTATAATTTCTACTTTGTTATTTGTTATTTTTAGCTTTGTAGTGTATTTAATGTCTTTTCTAATATATATTACAATTCCTCCGCCTCTAGTTTCTCTCGACAGGAATTCCGCTTCATAGTTGTCTAGCTTATACTGACTTTCTTCCTGCTCTCGTAACCATGTTTCTGTAATAGCTATTATTTCCGGGTTGTTGTGCATACGGGGTATCGTCTCGATCTCATGGAATTTGTTTTTTATACTTCGTACGTTTTGTAGTATATCAAAACATTTCTAATCCAGGGAACTATATTCAGTTGCTATATCTCTTGTTTATATACCATCACGGTCTGTCGCGATAAATTTAGCATAATAAAGCGATAAATAGAAGCGGTTAGTGTTCGAAATTGAGGATGCCACAATTAAACCCAATTTCGCAATAACAACGCCTGTCACGGATGAGTTTTAAACTAGAGAATTAACGCGTATTGCAGTACCGGTTGTTGGGTAAGGTCAATGTAATTAGTTAACAGTTGTATTATCTCTGGTCGAATACAAATCACCAGAAAATATCTAAAATTTGTGATAGAGCATCAACTTAGACGTCTTGATTTGCCACTAACAGTGGACCAGTTACTACAATACCTATAGGTAAATATAACAAAAGTAATCGTAAATATTTTCGTATCCATTGTACCTCCAGAAACAATGATACTTATTTGTTTAATGCCATTTCTATCATTTTATACGTTCTTATAGGTTAACTATCAGTTATAATCTGTTGAAAAAAGTATATGTAGACTTTTTAATGAACATCTTTTGATTTTTCAATCATCATCAACCACTAAAAGTGTTATTAGCACTAACTGCTAATATCTGTACGTGTATAGCGTACAAACAGCGTATCCAAACATCAAAAGATAATTATATAAATAGCCGGAATTTTATAGATACTCCAAACGTAAAATTAAGTTAAAGGACGATATGATGGCTCAATGCTTTAAATCTGCTTAAGCATTTAATGCCCGACTGCGCCACTTAAGTGACATTTTACAATTTGGTGATTGATGTCAGCTGCATTTGGTGTCGTTTAAATTTGAAGTGTCAGATTTTTTTGTTCGCAGATAATTTGAATTTAAAAACAGTATTATTATTATTATAATGAATTAAAGATAACATTGACAACACATAAGAATTATTATTATAAATATGTAAATTTGTACCAATTTAGGTAGATGTATTATTTTGATTCTGTTGTATTGTTCTGTTAACCAATTCGCAGATAAGGCCTTTTGTCTTAACACGGCAGCATAGGATTATAATCTAAATATTTGACTTTAGTTATTGGTATTATAAAAACTATTAAATTTTTGGTATGGAAGCAGATTCTGCTTCTTCGGTCAAGAGTTAAGTACATTTTTAAATACATGTTTCTCATGTAAAATTTAAGTACGTTTGACTGTGGTGGGCCAATATACATAGCAAAAAACAAAAACAATCCTTTACAGGACACTTTATTTTTTTAAAATATATTTCTCAATTTTATTTCCGTTGATTTTGTTTTGTTATATTTTTGTAGTTTAATAAAAATTAAAAATTAGTAAATATTAAAATACATATGTATACACAGATAGAAATTTTTGTTTAACTCAAATAAATGTGTGTTTGAATAGAGACAAAAATATATTTATTTGCTACAAAGAATTTATTTGCTACAAGAATTATTTGAGTCAAATATTTGTTTGGAGTAAAGAAATATCGTTTTGACTCAAATAAAGATTCTTTGTAGCAAATAAATATATTTTTGCCTCTCGGCAAACAAATATTTGTTTGAGTTGATCAAAAATTTCTATCTATGTAAATATACATATTTTAATACTTTTTAATTATATAGATTTTGTCTGCAAAAGTTCGTTTTAACCATCTCTTTTTACTTGGGAATTCGAAAACCATATTTTCAAAACCCGATTATCGTATAAACCCTAGTGTGGATATTCCAAAAAAAAATCCATTTCGCCCAACACTTCCATGGCAGTATCATAAACTTGTCCAAATTGTCTTCCAGTGTGTCGTCAAAATCAAATCTATTTCAGTATTTAATCTTTATCCTACACAATGTGATAATGACATTTTCTCGTCTGTATATAGAGACACGAAAGGATATAATTGCACGGCTAGTAAGAAAGTAGTTCTTTACATTCATATCCAAAAAAGTTGTTTAACAGTATGACTACTAGGTGGCCGTCAAACCGTCTGTCAAAAACCAACAATAGCTTACATTTATTTTTCTCTGCCTCGTCATTGCGGAATTTCCATCATCAACAAAATGAGAGATTGTGCACTAGCGCACAAAACACGGGTATATACTTCCAGAAAGTTTGCATTCTTCATTACATTATCCATAAATCATAGTTGGCCGAGTTTGGAACTACTATAGGTACAACCACAGACACGGGCGATATAAAGTAAAATTTATAGCCAGTGCAACGAAAAATGAGAAATAGCTAAACGCAATTCCAAGATCTTACAACACCATGCCAGAATAGCAATAATTGATATTGCACTTATAGCGCCAAAAATAGTTTCAAGCTCGGTTGATTCTTTTTTTGCATTGTAGCACACAAATTTTAAATTAGAATACAAGTCTTTTGGCACCGGACCTAAGCAATCATTACATCGACATACCTAAGGGAGGCTGGCTCCCGCTGCCAATTCTGTATATTTAGAAACGCCAATTAGCTATGAACACTGAATGTAAAGCGCCAATATGTTCAAACTTCAATAAGAAAGATAATTCGGAAACTTTATGTACTGAATTCTCGGGAAAGATATACACTAAGGTACAAATTAAATGAGACGCCTTAGGTGTTGCACCTAATGCCACAAAGAAATGTTTGTAGAGAGAATCATCTAGCAACAATGGCAAAGACAAAAAATGACAATTTATTTGCAAACGTGAAATTTAGTGTCTTTCATTAACTAATGCAGAAAATTGCTGTTTATACAACAAATAAATAATTACTGCTACAAATCATTTTTATTCGTCGATCATTTCACGAATGAAGAATGAAAGATATTATACAGCATTATAATGTCGTGTTAGCATAGCTTGGTAAGACAAATTTTTGGTCAGATTATACTTTTTTTTTCGATAGGAACATGACAATAAAAAAAAAGTTTAAGCGTTTCTATCTGCAAAGTAACAACACAGAATATTTTTAAACAAAACATTTTATAACTCGTCAGAAACGTCAGAAACACGTGGATAAAGCCTCAATGCTAAACACGGCAGTAAATAAAACAGCAATTTTATTTATCTATTATTTATTAGTATATTATACAATATTTTCTTAATTTATTGCGTTAAGGCTAGACTAATATTAAACAATGGAAGGTTAGAATTAATGGATAATATTAGTCTTCAATATATATTTTTTTTATTTATTGTTAACAGCATGCGAAAAAATCCAGGCGGATCGGCCGAATTCGGCCGGACCGAATATCTGGCAAACTGGCCGGATATCCGTTCCATCCCTACTCCATATACATGTACTGGAAGGTTGTCATAATTAGAGTGCTGAATTATAAGCACTTATTTTTGGAAAATAAGCACGAAAAATGAAAAAAGCATACAAAAAGCGTTTAGGAATACGTATACCTTGTATTATTTTTGTATACAGTGCTTCCCAAAAGTAACGGATAAATTCTATAAAACCTTAAATAAAAATATTTCAGAAAGATGCTCTGACACGTCGATTTAAATTACTATCCTGACATACTCTTTTCAGTCCCCAACCCCTTCACCCTTAAGGGGTGGTAACCCCAACTATATAAATTCAAATAACAAAGTACCCCTTGCGATACCTCAATCGATAGATTTTCTTATTCTGAATACAAAGAAAAATAATTATCAAAATCGGTTAATAAATAACGGCGATATTTACCAAAATTTATTTATACACGAAATTGAGGGAATAACAAAATTTAATTAAATAATCCTTAATTAATTGTTCAAAGTGTTGCCCGTTATCGACGAGACAATGCCCTAATCTATCTCCAAAAGCTTGTTGAGCATTGTCTAATATTTCTGGAGTGATTGAGTGAATTTCTTGAACGCCTCAATATTTCCAGGTCTATTAAAATATACTCTACCTTTTAAATAGCCCCAAAGAAAATAATCTAGTGGGGTTAAATCTGGCGATCTTGCTGGCCATTCAATATGTCCTCGTCTACCAATCCACCGATTAGGAATACTTCCAGGTATTCCCGAACTGGTCGCGCATAATGTGGAGGCGCAAGAATTTGGTCTTGCTGTAACCAAATTCTGTCATTGTGTCTATCAGGATGTTCTGCGTTGGGAAACAATACCGCTAAAGTAGGTAGTAGTTCATTTCGGAGAAAATTCAGGTAACGTTCACTATTCAGTGTTCCGTCGAAAAATTATGGTCCAATAATTCTAGAACCCACCATACCAGCCCACACATTAAGGTTTTGAGGATATTGTGTGTTCGCTTCCATCATCCAATGCGGATTTTGACGGGCCCAGTAACGGCAATTTTGTTTATTGACGGTGCCATTGAGACAAAATGGTGCCTCATCAGAAAAAGCGATGCTTCTAATTAGAGAGTACCATCATTGTCTCACAAAACTGCACTCGTCGATCAAAGTTATCATCGGACAATTCTTGTACCAACTGCACTTTATACGGGTGAAATTTGTTTTTTCGAAATAATCTAGACACTGTACTTTTTGACTCCGCAAGGGTTGAATGTGGATTTTCTTCCACCATTAAAATAGCATCCAATTGTCGGTTTTCATTTAAGGCTAATGGGCGCCCTGCCTTAGGCTTATCCGGTACATGACCGAGATCGCGAAATTTGTTTTCGATTCGACTTACTGTAGATTGTGATATTTGCGGAATGTATCTCCAAACCCAATCATCATTAAAACTTTCGAAACGATACTTTCGGTTTCAGTAAGTCTCATTTTGCTACTATTTCTTCAATCACGAAAAACTCTTTATTGTATTTGACATAAGTAAAAACAAGTTGCAATTGTTTGAACGATATTGCTATGCCCGCTTCAACAGCGCTTACTCGAATATTGACGCTCTTCTTTGAATACATTTTGATAAATATCGCCGTAGTTTATCAACAGATTTTGATAATTTTGTTTTCGTTGCATTCAGAATAAAAAATCTATCAATTAAGGTATCGCAAGGGGTACGGTCCTATTTGAATTTTTAAAGTTGGGGTTACCACCCCTTAAGGGCGAAGGGGTGGGAGGCTGAAAAGTGAATGTCACGATAGTAATTTAAAAATAAAAACCGACGTGTCAGAGCATTTTTCTCAAATATTTTTATTTAAGGCTTTATAGAATTTATCCGTTACTTTTGGGAAGCACTGTATATGTATTTATTAGCACGCACACACATCATACAAAACTGAGGAAATTGATACTTAACAATAGAAATAAACTATACACAATAAGTAAACGCTTTATATTTTATTTTTAAAAAAATGTGTTCGCAGGTAGAGGTAAATTGAGCACCTCAAAGGTATACTGTGTTAAGTACATAGGATTTCAATGTAACTTAACACTGTTCGCTTCTGAGGGACTTAATTGAACTAAGAAGCATGTGGTTTTCCACCTAGTTGCGCGCGTGCGTATGTGCTTGCATTTTTCAGCGCAGATTTAACCACGTGACACATTCTTGTTACTCTAAATTGCCTCTATATTTAAAGGTAGTTGAACAAGTTGAACAAACAAAAAGAAATAAGTTATTATATATTACAGAAACAATGTATTAATGTAGTATGGCTAAGAAGTGAATGTTAAAATTAAATACTTTCATTTTAATATTGTGAAATAAAGCGACAAAATATAACAAAATTGGCCTAATATCAAAACAATCACACCAAGAGACAAATCGTAAAATAAATAATTATAACTTACTGTTTTCATGCACATTCTGCAGAATATTTTATAGTTTTGAATAATTAATTCGGGATTTTTTTTTATATATGTGGCAGACAGCCGCTTATCCCTTAATAGTATTTCAAATACACTAAAAAGTCGAAAAACTGTTGAGTTGTGCGCTCGGTTATAGCTGGTATATCACAATGCAGTAGAGGCGTTTTTGAGTGATTTTTGCTATTTTTGAGACGCAAATGCGCAGACCTAAGACCTAAACCCCTAAAAATGGGTATAAACACCCAAAAAAACCGTAAAAAGTTAAAATAAGCAGGAATATGGCCAAATAATCGCACATCTGCAAAATCCGAGTAAAAAAACAAAATAAAAATAGCGCGAAATGCTTTATTTTGTCTGAATTCGTGGAGATCCTTAAGCTTTTTAAACTGCTTACATTAAAACTGTCCAAGCAAAATGCTTAGAATCCGCATTCTAGTCATAATAGACCCTGTATAATTCGAACTTACATCTCATACTTCATTTTGAAAGGTTTTTCTAAATGGTAACAATCGATGGAAATGCACAATTTTGCTTCATTTTCAGCAGTTACGCTTTAAAAATGTCTTTCTACGGTGTCCTTTAATGATAAGTCATTAGTATCATATAAAGAGAAGATAAGTTAATCATCATGTCATTTTGTAAATCGTAATTGTTCCAAAAAAAGAATTAAACTGATCCATGTAGAAGTGAAAAGAAATTTTCTAATATGTTTGTAATATTCTACCACTTATTACGAAACCAAATAATTAATTATTATTAATTGAATTGTTTTTTTAATAGAACCATCGCATTACGATGATAACATAGTCACTTGCTGCATGATACATTTTGCCCAAAATGTACCTAAAAACCGCAATCAGAAAAGACACATTATATTTACGTTAAATTTGTACGCAGTAAGTTATGCCTACACCGCTAACAACGTGATTGTATATTTTTAGATTCACGGCACAACAACCATTAGCTTCAGACATATTTCATAGGATACTCGCACTCAAAATAAACAAACATAAGTACTATCTAATACATTAAATGTTTATTCTTTTTTTACATCACATCAAGTATTTTATTGACTAATAATCTATTCATAGGATAGATATTTTTATATTCTACGTTATACAGGGTGTATGAAAATATGGGTGACATATATTTAAAGGGGTATATGAGACCGAATTTTCGAGGAAGACATGTCTGGGGAAAAAAAATCTGAAACACCAGAGAGGACGCAGGTGTCAATAGAACCAATTACATTCTATTTGAAATATTTGTATGTGGTTTGTTGAATAAAGTTAGTATGTACCCCCAAATACATTTAGAACCCTGCATTCAGAACTTATTTTCGTCATATTATACGCGCTCGTTACTGAAACCGTTTTTGCTTTTGTCAAAAACCAGTAGATAAGTAGTATATATTATTTTTCTTGGGGATTGCATTCTAAGTACAAAATATTGTTGATGTTTAATCCAAATGTTTACAGTTAAGGCTTGAGAAATCTTACATTGTGATTCCAGTATAGAATGCAAGAACTGTTAGCCGTTTAAGAAAAACTGTGTTAACGTTCTCCGTGATACAGAAGTTTACAGTTGTATCATAACTAAATAAGGAACTAAAAGTCAAGGAGATAGTGGATAGTCGTTTCAATTCCAAGAGCAACCGACTGCAGCTAACCAGCATAAAATTCATTATTATGTAATCAGAATACAAAGAAATTCTATGAATAATGCATAAGCTGAATGCACAAATTTTAAGACTGCATATATTATAATAAAAATTATAACGATTATTTTTTGACGTTTCTTAAAACCAATGAAATGCTTCTTTATTTGTCACAAGGGTAAGTTTCAACCAATTATGTCATTATTATAGTGGGAATAAATCTCTTGTGATTATTCTCGGGAATAATCACTGTAGCTTTTATTTGCCTAGCAACTGTCAGATACTTGTCAAAATAATTACTTAATTGTGTCAACGCGAAATGGGTGAAATTCATCGGTTTAGTACCTTTTCTAATGCAGAAATTACAAAAAAAATTTTAGTAACTACTTCGAAAAATACTCTAATAAGTAATCAGTCTATATGGAGACAATTTAAGACCTTCACCAAAGAAAGAAATTATATTCTGGATCAATCTACTACAACAGCTACTCTGGCATTGATTTTAAAAGATTGGGCTTATAACATGAAAAGAAAAGACGGAAATGATTATAAAGAAGCAGTAATAAAGACAATGTGGAATAAAACGGCAAAATTAGTTCAAGAACTTTACTTTAATAAGTATAACAGGTCCTTTGATCCTTTCCATGATATAGAATTCAGAAATGCTCGGAATGCAAGAGATGCAAAAAGAAAAATTTTACAAAAACATCCTGAAAAGCACAAACAAAGTTCTGTGGCACTTTCTAATACAGAATTGTTGCAAATTTTTAACTATTGGGTCGAAGATACACCTTGTGGATTGCAAAGAAAGTTTTTACACGTTGCATCGTATGAACTAGCTTGGAGGGGAGGAGAAGCTACGAAATGTTTAGTTCATTATTTTAAAAAAGAAACCGACATAAAAAGATTAAATACTGGCCGCATTGAATACAATCCCATCTTTACAAAAACTGCACAGGGTGGAGCACAAAGGTGCGCTAATAGTAAATGGTTGACTCCAAACATAAATAACCCAGATATTTGCCCTGTTCGTCTTTTTGAAAAACTGATGAGTAAACGTGAAGAAAATATTAAAACCGAACGCTTGTTTCTTACTCCAAATCCGGCTTGGCAAACTCATGGTTTTTGGTATAAAAACGTTCCTGTGGGAATAAATTCCATTTCAAAATGGATGAAAGAATCCGCAGAAAAAGTAGGTCTAGACACAGTTACTAAAAAAATAACTAACCATTCTGCCAGATCAAGTGCAGTAAGTAGCCTTTCAAAAGCTGGTGTAGGAGAACAAGAACTAATCAAGGTCACTGGTCATAATTCTGCAAGTTCGATTAAACCATACTTACAATTGAACCAAGAACATCATTCAAATATAATAAATAATCGAAAAAAGTGTAATGGATATTTGGGTAGTGAGCCAATTAAAAGCCTTGTCTTAGTTGACCTTTTTTATTGCATCCAATATTTCGCTAACGATTGCTAGCTTTATCAAGGAAGCTAAAAATTCATTTCGAGGTTAGAACATGTGAAAAGTTTAATATAAGTCTACTTACAATAAATAGTCTAGGCTACATGGATAATGAAGTGATGTTTGATTAATGATGACATTTGCGAAGGTGTGATAAAGATGGATTAAAATTAAAATTCTTGAAAGTGGATACCAATGTGTCTATGACAGCAATTTTTGTTGGTTATGAATTGACATTAAATAGAACTGAATAAGCCGCTGCCAACGTCACAGTGCTATACAATGGCGGGAAACATTTGAAATTTGAAATTTGAACTTTAGAATACTGGATAACGAAACAGGTCGACCATGACACAACGTCACTAGAAAATTAGTTCACTTAAGTTGCCTGTGTCTGAGATGGAATCATCAGAACTAGAAACACTTGGTTTATTTAACAAATAACTATACATTGTGCTCAACCCGTCCACGTCAGACCTCAAATTCATCGTGGAGTCAGTTGTCTCAATAGCAATCATTTCGAAAAACAACCTTTCCCTTAGGAATTCCTTTTTAAACAATATTTTGACGTTTTGAAAACCTATGTTATGTGAGGTTGTTTTTGCATGCTGTGCTAGGGCGCTGGTGTCCTTACTTTTGGTAATGTCATGTTTGTGTTGGTACATGCGTGTTTTGAGCCAACCCCCTGTTTGTCCCACGTATTTAAGGTTGCATCCCCCACACGGCACACAATAGACTACACCTGACATCTTTTCACTAAAACACACATCTTTCCATAAATTAGAAAATAATTTGACAGATTTTGTTCAAACTTGTTGCCATTTGGCAATAGCCATAGAATACCTATGAAGGCAATAGCCACTCGAGCCCTGCGGGCTCTCGTGACTATTGCCTGGCAACAAGTTTTCAAACAATCTGTCAAATTATTTTCAATTTATTCTCACTCTCTTGTTATATTATTACTGAAAATATATTAATAGATTAAAAATATGTTTTGTGTTCCAGGCAGGTACATAAAACAAACATCTAAAAATTAATAGGTGCCACCTGAAAACACTCAATATTTATAAATAAAATATAGACCAAGGTAAGTACCTTCGAGTTTTATCACTCGTGTTAAACAGGACATCGTCAAAAGTAGCAGAGTCCAAGAATTCATACGTACTTGAAACCAGACTATTTTAAACGTCAAAATTAAATTTGCAACAGACATTTTTGACATCCGCCAACACCTTAGATACCTATGTTGACAGTGAAGATATTCTGGTAGAAAAATTAGGATGCTGCAGATTTACACCTTTGGTATGTTGCCAAGTAAACACAATGCAGTATTTATTTTGTTTCCTTAACCCAAATGCCCAGAAATCTAGAATTCGATACAATAATGTGTAAAACGTGTTTTTAGTGAAAAATTTCATATACTACTGTTTTTATCTACATAATATGTAAGTACAATAACCGATGTAAAGTGTTCTATAATGGTTTACATTTTGCTACCGGATTGAAAGTTGAATTTCCTGGAAGCTTCTTGCTTTTAAACTTGTAGACGTGACTAGATACTTTATTTTAAGAATTTTACAGATATTAATTTAAGACAGAAAGTAAACCATGAACTATGATCGTGAAATTAAATGATTCTATTTCTAAATTATTATTTCTACATTAAATCTAATGCCATTTGCCGGTTTACCACAAAACGTAACAAGATAACCTTTTTTAAAAATAATAAATAGGTGTCAAAAAGTCAAAACAGAATTCTATATGAATAAAAGTTCAGAAATGATAACACAAAATATTGCGGAGAGTGCGGTAGGAAAAATTCGGTAAAAAATATAATAAACAATAATTACAAATAGAATGCAGTCCAATTTTCTTTGTCGAATAAATCTTACGTATAGGAAAAAATCGACATTTAAAAAAATACAATAAAAAATATTTAGAAATTATAATAAACATTTTTTTTGCTAATAAACCGTACCAGATATAAAAATTGCAAGCATACAAAAATATCAAATTTGAATCATACTGAAAAAAAACGACATATTTGTACCTTACCATAAAAAATTTAAGACCATTACGTCGCATAGTTCCAATGCTTTGCACACTAATGTTACAATGACATGACTCATATCATCGCATAGGATGTGTTCTAATATCCTAATTTATTCTATAATTCATCCCAAATATGAACAAAATCGGTTCAGAAACTACCTCGTTATAACAAAAAACTGCAAAGTGCAGTATATGTTTATAGCGAAATGGAAAGGTATTGCATATAGATAAGTTTGGTTAAATTATCTTATATTCATCGTAAGAAACTATGGTTAAAACATGTTTGTCGAATCATTGTTGAATTTTACCATAATACAAACACAGAGAAAATGATATAAGGTAAAAGCCCCAAATTCAGACACTGTCCTAAATTCCGACATATTTCTGTTTAGTTGGATAAAGTAAGAAATCTACAACATTGATCTTTATTTTAGAACATTCGGTTTGTTGATTTGACATTACAGTTATCAACAACAATAGTTTCTTATTCTACCAATGTTGTAACGGTCAGAATATAACCTAGAAGTTTGACTGATCTTAATAATTGAGTGCTATGCTAAAAGTTGATTTTCTCCTTATAAGGTAACTGCAATTCGACTTCTTTTTACATCGCTACAGGATAATAGTAATTAAGAAAATTCTAATAATGTCTATTTAGGTTGACTAAAAATGCTTTATATTTTCATAATAATACGGTGTACTACTCATTTAACCACTATTATTTACAAATTTAGGGGTGTCGGAATTAGGTACATGTAAATATAGCACGTCCGTAAATCAGACATGTATGTCGAAATTGTGTACATGGTTAGAAGTAATACATATGGCTCTATTGCTGTCTTTACACAAGAAAATAAAATATTTTACATCGTTTGCTATATTACATATAATTGTGCGCATTTTGTACAAATTCCAAGTGTCGGAATTACGGACATCAAGAATCGCTAATTATTACAGGGTGCCGGAATTACGATCATCAATAGTCCCTAATTCCGTCATAAATATCGACAGGCATCATAGGAGATGATGAAATAAGACAGAATGATGCAACACTAGCAGCAGAGAGTAGCGGTTGGGCATTAATACACCACCGAGACAACAGTTGAACTCATGCCATCTCCATTAAAAAAATCATTATTCTGGCCTGAAACACCAAAATAAGGTAAAAAGTAACTGTTCTTCTGTAACACTATCTCTAATGTCTGGAGAGAATATTTGTTAATAAAAAAGAAGGAAGCACAAAAGGAAATCATTCTAGACAACTAAGAAAGGAAGCGAAAAAGGAATAGAATAAAAAGTTGCGGCAAGAAAAGGAGAACACTAAAAATTCCTGATGCAAGAAACATAAAATACAGATGAGGTAGAGAGACCAAGGAGACCAAGAAGACCAAGGACTTATTTTATACTGCATTTCATTAAAAATGGTTAAACATAAATGTTTAACATTTCTTAATAATAAATCTTATTTAACAATATTTAAAATACTAAAGTATTTACTTGAATGTTTATATTAGTCGAAATAATGTACCACAAGTGTCTGATTTAGGATCACTGTCTGAATTAGGTTCACTAAGGTGTCGGATTTTTGATGCAAATATACGCTTGGTGTGGGAATTAGGGGCAATTGTTAAACTTAAATTACATAACTATTATCAATTTTCTTTAAACATGATTAGCCAGGTATCTTTAGAAAGAAACATTTGTTTAAAAAATGTTGACATAGGCATTAGAAGCACATAAATATCAATTCTACAGTTACAAATGTAACCAAAATTCCTTAACCTGTCTGAATTTGGGGCGTTTACTTTAAACTAAGTATTTGTAGAACTACAAAACTTGCTCTACTTTCTGACTTCAATTCTCAGCGAGATTACATTGCGTTTACACTGCAATCGAGACCCACTTACAATGCACACATATAAAGGAAAATGCCCCCTTAAGCTTTATGGGAGAATAAACAATGTGCTTTACGATAGGTCAACAAACTCCCGCGGTTGATTTTACGTTTACGTCATACGCTCGGGTTTGTTTTGTCATGAAAACAGCTGCAGTACGTTCGATGTGCTTCATGTCGTAATACATAATTTCACAGTATGTTTATCCTGGAGATTGATTAAAAGTTCGATAATCTGATGTCAAACTATTGGTTAACCATTATATTTTTAAAACAATCTCTACTTTCTCACATATTTTTAATTTGTTTAGCAACAAATAAGTTATTTCATTTATATAGGGTGTTAAAAATACTCCAAGTTATAGTGCTTATTAAACGCTTTTGAGTTTACGTCGGCCTATTTTGACAACAATGTTAGGAACAGGCTTTACATACACTCGAATTTTCTAGAACTGACGGAAATACACTCCCAGTAAGTGTCCTTTAATGTGCACGACTGAACATAATAGTGTACTCCTTTTACTTCATTATATAATGAAATATTACAATCCACATTTCAAGAAATTGATTTCATATTACAAACATACTTCAAATGATTGAATATCTACAAATATGCGCATTTTGCAAAATGTACGTACCAAACTTACCTGCTAATAAAATTAATCTGTTAGTCACCTGTCCTGTAACATGTAATCCATGCCAAAACGCTATAAAATTAATCACAGTTTTAGACTGTTTTCTTATGTGACGTTACAACGTAGGCAGATTGCGGAGTCGTTGTGACGTGCCTAATTTTAATTTTGTACAATTCGTCACTGGCCAATTTATTTTAAACTCTCTAACATTATCGCGACACTCACGTCGTCAATCGTCATGAAAATGTACCGTATTAATAACCTGCCAAAAATTCCATTGATATTACAGTACTTTCAGCAAATTATATATTGCAAAATATGGCATGTCGATAGTAGACATTCATTAGCGAAAAACGTAATATAATTTCTGTATGATTGGACAAGTTAAATCGTATTGTTGAAGATTAATTATACATTATATGGTACCTACCGATTTGCTAATATTACATAACATTTTTTTGCCTGCAATGTTCCCAAAGTTTATGATTTAAAATTCCTACTTTTATTAATGTATCCTCTTTTATCGAACCTTCTATTTGGGTACTGGTATGTAAACCATTGTCAATTATTTTATGTAATAGCCGGATGTTGCTATTTTCGTAGTTTTTCTTTAAATGATATGATAATTATTGGCAGACAAATTTAAATGTAATGTCCGTATCATACCTGTTATAGTACGCAACGCAAAAGTATGTACATTGTACATAGTACATACATACATAATATTTACTTACCATATAATTTATTATTTATTGTGTACAGCACTGCTACAAAGACCACTGTCGCAGTTATATTACACATTATATAAATAATGAATTTAAACATAATAATTAAATCAGAAAAGTGTGCAATTGTTTGGCAAACTAGGTCACTAGGACTACCGCATTGAAAATTTAATACAATATAACTTTCAAACAATCCAATCATTATACAAAATATGTGACAATATCGCCTACATGTGAACAACCCCTTGGAATATTAAGTCAAAGTACAAACTTTAGGGTTTCATATGAGACATTGAGTTCGGCTGGTCTAAATATGCACTAACTCTTAAAATCACGTTATTTAGGCATTTTAACCTTACTTTTTCCGAAAACCTTTCGTGGAAATTTTAGACTTAGTCACAAAATCACAAAGAAAAATATGGGTTACCATTTAAAAAACGTCCTTTACTTTATAAGCTAGAAACAATTGAAGATCGCAAATGGAATTTCACATAACAATGTGTATTTATTTAAAAATCAACGTGTTTGAGGATAACAAACTGTCTTAGAGATGTTTCCATACTTTAGGCACTCACTGTATATAATATAAGTCATAAGTGTCATAACATGTTAATCATACCAAAAAGTAAACAATTATGTTTACTGAAGCCATTAGACTTCAGGCTTATGTTATTGTTAAACTAGTCCAAGTAGAATCCAAGTAGAATTATAACACAAGTTCTTATAAGACGAAAATTGGCCCAAATGGAACGAGTACACCAATACGTGTTATAAAACGAATGTAACATACTATTTTTTCTACTTTGCGACAATTAGCACATTTTAGATAAATTTCGAAAACTACAAATATCATTTAACAAACTAACAATCTAGAGAAGTTTTATCTTCAACAGTTGGCAATTGTGGTAACATTCACAAATACGTCTGAGGCGAGCCAATAGCGATTGAGATGTCAGCCTTATTTGACACTAGAGTCAATATCATCAATCTTGGAAAACTAAAAGTTACTAAAAGTTTGTGATCTAGTGTTTTCATAACGACACCGAAAGCCGTTTCGTTATGAGTTTACAACGAACACAAAGTAGAAAAAATATATAATTAAATTGTAAAATATTGGTAACTATAGGGAACACAAACAAAAGTTTGCTTAGTTTTAGTTAATTTTCTTATTTTAATACATTATGATAATACAACGATTATTTCATTCATTTTAAAGAAAAAATATATAATGTGTCATTTGAAAAACCAAAATTTGACCTGCACCTGTCAATAAATAAGATGGCTATGGGCCTCTACATCCACTATTTCATACTATAAAATGCACAAATCATCAGCCGGATGATTAACAACCGCGTTAAAAATACCCAGAAATCCCAGTATTAGATTACCTTTATTTCCTAGCATTGTATTTTAAATGAATACTAAACAGATAGTCACACAAAATACTTCGCAAGTACATGATTCAATTACTAAGGAGTCGATAATTTAGTCTACAGGCTTAACACAAACCTAGCACACCTTATTTGATTGCATGTCCTTGCAATATTGTAACTGGTACCGCAGAAAATGCCAATTGTTTCGTCATGAAATTGTTTTGAGGGTTTTAACTTTCACCTTCCGCAAAACTAAACACTGCAAAATAATGGTGGAGGAACTTCACGAATTAACTAAGCAACTATATTTGAACAAATGTTCATGTTGGTCTCGGAAATACATACATATATTATCACATAAAATTACATATTTTTTACTACGATCTCGTGAAATCAGAGCAATCTGTTTATTGTCTTGCTCCTGGAACACTTAATTTAAACAATTGTCTAATGAAAATTTAGGAAAATAAATACCAGATAAACGATTAGTTTCTACAATATACATTCAAATTTTGGCTTTTGAGACTTTATAACACTTTCATTAGTTGGGGTTTCCATTAGTTGTATCACTGTTTCAATTCTGGCTACGTTCCATACGATAGACGTTCCGAAAAGACTTCTAAAATATTAAATTTGTTATGCCTACTATGATTCACGTTTGTATATAATTTAAGTGAGACGTTATAATATAAATCTGTAGTTTTCCAGAAGACGAAATTGCAATAATTCGAAGAATTTTATGACCATCAAATTTTATTTATAGAGATGCTTCCAGACATAACTTATAGCATTATCAATGCTTGGCAAATGTAAATACGACAAAGTCCTTGAAGTTTGTATTCGCAATGCATTCAAAATTGCTAAACACTAAACAAAACTCTTGATATAAAAATAAAACGTTTCCAAATGCCACCAAATACGTTTCATTCATTAACAGTTTCCTTTTCTTCAATTGTATCGTCTGTACCTGCATAAATGTTAACATCAACGTTAGTAGAATCTATGAGATTTTTTATATCTGTAATTGGTTAACGTTATACAAAAAAGGTTAATGTTCACCACTTGGAGCAAGAAAAGTAGAAATCAAGTGAAAGCGTGAAAAGTCGCGATGATATTCTTTAGTCGACCTGAGGAAATTTACAGTCCACAATATAATAATTAAAAGCCTGTTTTAATTAATAGTGTTTGCCTATCGGTTATTATAGAAAGTTTTGGACTAGGCATTGAACTTCATGATTATCATTACATGATTATATAATTAATAAACTCAATAAAGTTGTTGGTGTTTCAAGTTATATTTGTAGTTTGCAGTTATGTTTTAAATAAAAGTAAAACAAGTATTTTATTTGTTTTTTTATATTGGAGTATTTGATCTCGAGTATTTAATCATCAGGCTCTTCTAAACTGTAATAAAAGATAAATATAAGTTAAAGAGAATGCGCGGCAAACACTTACCTAATAATATGAGACATATAAATACCTATTAATTAATTATGTATGATATAAGTAGGTTTAAAATGGGCAAGTATTAAAGTATTTCCATTTACAAACCAATGGGTATCAAATTTATATATTATAGATTACCGAGGAATGTTGAATGTTTGTTGTAGTAACGTTGTATTTTGTTCATTTTCTTGGCATCTTTTGGCGCATTGAAAGGTGTCCACTGGGACTACAATTCAGTAAAATTTCAAAGAAATGGAAGACAAAACATTTTTAGGCTTGGCAAATTTTGTCCCTTTTGTGCTACACAGATAGAAAATTTTGTTCCTTCTAATAAATCTGCATTGACTCAAACAATTCTGTTGTTTCAGTATAGACAAAGAAATATTTCTTTGTAGATGCATAATTGTGTCACAATTCATGTTTTCAGTTAAATTTTAGAATTTGTTTTGTATATTGTAAGGAACGATAGTTATTTAGTTAAAATAATTATTATTGTGTTGAGCGAAAGAATTGTGATTTTATAATTTAAATTGTTGGTTGATTACAATGCGACATCTTAAGGTTGCAATAAACGGTTCTTTGATTAAAGACATAATTATTAATTGATTTCTGTTCGTATCAAATATATTTATTTCACCTAAATAAAAACTCCAAATAAATTTGTCTCTACAAGAAAATAACCTACAGTAGTCAAAGAAGTAAATATTTTTTGTGTCAAAGAAATATGTTGATCCAAAAAAATAAATTCAAGTAAATATGTTTCTTAAAAACAAAAAATCGTCTCTATGTGTGTATAGAATGAGGATGATAGCGTCAATAATCATGTCACTATACTGTGAATAAAACTTTTATAAATCGAATGTCAATGTTTGCTAAGTAAATACGAAAATACACGTGTTGCTATCATAATACACATACACTGAAATCCGACCCATATCGCTCTTTGTACCAATTGTAAATTTACACGTTGGCTGTGATATATCTGTTAGCACAGTTTCAGGATATATAATTTTAGCTGGCTTATACTAAACAGTAATGATATTAGTTGTAAAGTTGATAAAGTTGTAAATCGTATAAAAATAAATTCCCTATCACGTAAGGTTTTCGAAAAAACTGAGATTAAATTTGTAAAAAATTGTGATTTTGGCAATTTGTGTGAATGTAAAGCGGCTGAACCCAATTCCCTAGAAACTTCAAAACTATTTCAAGTAAATATTGTTTTGTGTTTATAAAATACATTTATTGGCTACTATGTAAACAAAAATAAACGTCCAAACAATTATAAAGCTTGTATTGAAATTCTTCACGTATGATATAATTTTATATTAATTTATTTGTTATTATTATATTATTAATTTAATTATACATATTTAAGAAGCAATAATTCAAATGTTTTAATAACGCTACAGATAAACAAAGGAATTAAAGAAAAGACACACATTATGTAGGTATACAATTTTAACATTTCTAAAGGAACGACCTATGATTGACCCTAACACTGGTGAATAATGGACCTGGGTCATCAACTCCACGAAATGACATGCCTAAATTGTATTTTTCAAAGAATAAATTGCGTATAATTATATTAATAATACACTAACTGAACATTCATCTCAGTGGTATTTCATAGTTGACCTGCTCCTGGCCAATTTGGGATCAGACAGGTCGTCCCACTGTCATAAATCATCAGACCATGAGTGAACAATACCTCGGAGCGCAGAATTCTTAAGAATTTGCTGTATTTCGCATTATTTGTTGTGAGATTTCAAAAAATTTGAACATACGATAAAATATATAAGAATTAGTTGCTGTGGGATAAACGTTCTCAATGATATAGAGGCCATTACTACTTTAGGTATTCGATTTCGACTTAAATGGTTTTAAAAGCAGTCATTTAGGGCCCACTTATATTCCTGAAGTATGTATTGTACATTAACTTTGTTATTGATGGTTGTCTCATAATTACAATGTCACCAACATCTTATAAAAATATCAAATATTGCTTGCAGTAATAAATGATGATGTGAGCATTAATCTTCACCAAGATTTGGATAATCACTTTCATTGTCAAATTGACTTAATATAGTTTTGCTGATATTCATTAATCTTATAGGTTGTGTTTTTCTACCTATAACTATAAATTATAAAACTTATTTTTAACTTGATTACTTAATTTGTTTTCCCCTGTTAATGGTTTCAATTTGGTATGATAACGATAACATCGGTCATTATCTACTGGATATGAGTAAAATATGTGTATTTCATTGCATTATTTATCACATACCCAAGTATAAAAATACAAATACATATGAAGGAAATTACCCCTTCTGAAAAACAAACAACGTAAAAGGTTCTCAATTTAGTAATTATGGGGTAACGCAACTCCTGAAGGTCAAAAAATGACTCCTAAGTTTAAACATTGATTGCAATTCCAAACATGATTTATTAAAAAATCAAATATATGTTGTTCTTTCACTTTACAATCACGTACCTACTTATCGCACAGTGTGAAAAGTTCCCAAAAACCTGGCCAAAAGTAGAAAGCATTTTCTATTTAGGTAAAACTCGGAATCCAAGATTTCAAATTATTTTCAATTTAGCTGATATTCGGCATTAGGGGGGATTTGGGGTCACCGATTATAAATCTAAATTCTAAGTAAAAAAAAACAAAATGTCCGACCCTGTATGGCGGACATTTGTTCGAAAACTATGTTCAATTTAGTGGAAATTAAGTATTTGTGGGGATTTGGAGTACCTGATTATAAATTCGAAATAAAAAAAAAACAAAAATCAAAATGGCGGATCCAATATGGCGGACAACAGTTCTTAAATTACTTTCAATTTAGCTGAAATTCGTTATTAGACGGGGATCTGAATTCAAAGTACGGACATTTGTACGAAAACTACATTCAATTTAGCGGAAATGCAATATTTGTGGGGATTTGAGGTAGATGGTAGAGAGGTAGAAATTTAGTATTCGGAGTTTTCGTGGTTGGTGATTACAAAGCCAAAATTAGAAGAGTAGACGAACGAAATGGCGGACATTTGTTCCAAAATTACTTTTAATCGGATAACCTGGTAACAATGACAAATCCTGAAAAGTATGTCCCAACCAGGTTTAAATCCGCTTGTTACGGTCTTATCAAATCGCAACGCACTTAATTAATTTTCTATCATAGTGAACATACATAATGTAACAGAGCATTTCTTCTAGGCACCAAAGGTTAAAATGTTAATTTGGTTTTGCTTAGTATTCTTCTTTAATAATTTAAATATGAATGAAATAAGTAATTTTCAAAATTTAGTAAATAGTAAGATAATGTGCCTATTGAATAATTTAAAATTATAAAGAAGAATATAAAAATGTATTTGTTCATTCGGCTTGGTCTTCCTCAAAATTATTATCAGCTTCACTATATTCACTTTGTACTTCACTTTCTACAGCTTCATATTCGGAACTGTCTTCTTTATTTTCATGTCCCGTTGATACAAGTTTTGGTAGGTAATAGTAATAATATTAGAAAATAAATTGATTCCGGGTTATGCCCTGCGTCAAAATTATTAATTGCTGACGTTTCGCAAACCATGTTGCTCGCTTCTTCATAACTAACTGAATATTTGTCAGTATGGCTGATTTCAGAGTTTTAAAACTTATTTTTTTTGCGTCTAAAATCATTCTGTCCTGGAATCGGTCCCTTTCAATGCCATACCCAAAAACGACATTTCAGCAATTTTTATCACCAAGATTAGCAAAACTCATTTTTTGTCGTTTATTGCTACAATTGATTATAATACTCAAAAATTATTTAATTTTTGTTCTCAGTTGTGTGGAGTTTTTCAAGTCGTCCTATTAAAACAACGAAAAACATTGGATGCAATAAAAATTTAAAGACTGACGCAATTTTTGGTAAGAAAAAATCAATCCAACTTCAATAATATCAATAATATCTCAAAGAACTAGAAATCCTCTAACAAAGTTGATTCATCTAGCTTAATAAGAATATGTACTACATTCTAAAAATAAACAGAACTTAATTTTGAGTAAGTATGAGGAGAAACTGTCTACATACCCAAAAAGTACAAAGCCTGATCTTTACAATGACCTATAATTCTAACCGGGGAAATGAGGGGAATTTTATAAAAGTCTAGGCGAACTTTAAGCTGCAAAAAAACATGTTAAATTATTTAACTGCATAGAATAAATTGTAAAACGTATTTACATACCTGGAGGGACACTCTTCATTTTACAAAAATAATAAAGTTATTGTTAACAAGCCCACAGAAAATTACAATTGCAATGGTGTCAAACACCTAAACATACGCTTTGCACAAATTGAAACTTTGAACTGATACCATTCGTAACCGATTTAGCAAACATTTTTACAATTTACGATTCTTATACACGAGTGATTAAATAGTTGTTATGTAGGGTCAATTCCGTTTAGCTATTAACCTAAAATAGTCAAATTAACGGAACATCAAAAATATTTACCAACTGCAAAAAATTCAAAAAATATTTCAAATAAAAGTTTTTTGGGTTTAAGCAACAGCTGGTTTAAATATAGTTTTAATTTACAGTGTGGTCTTTTTATTATGGAAATCTGCAAACCTTTCCATCTTCTAATAGAAGATCCTGCATACCTATTTTATTTCTTTATTCTTAGGGATTCTAAGAACTTTTTGTAGAAATAAGTTTCTTTGAAAATGCATCATTTCTGAGTTATGAGTAATTAATCAAAACTCCTGAACTTCAAATTAAGAATATTTTGCCACATACATACACATTTATTTTAATGTGGCAGGTTGAACATTGATTTAATTGTATTTAATGGAGTTATTTTTTCTTGGATTTTTTATTTTTAACCCGTTTGGTTCAAGTAAAAGTTTATTTTGGTTAATTGCTTATAACTAAAAAATAATGCATTTTATAAAAAAATAATTCCTACAAAAAATGTTTAGAATTAATCCTGGCATTAAAAAATATAAAAATATACAGGCTCTGTTAGAAAAAGAAAAGGTTTGCAAATTTCTATAATAACATAGACACCCTGTATCTTAAGAAAATATTTGAACTAGAGAAAAAGAACTGTTAGAAAAAGAAAAGGTTTGCAAATTTCTATAATAACATAGACACCCTGTATCTTAAGAAAATATTTGAACTAGAGGTTGTTTAACCCAAAGAACACAGAGCTTTTGACATTTTATGCAGTTTGAAATTTATTTAGATGTTCCGGTAATTTTGACTATTTTTGGTTAATAGCTTATAATTAAAAATTAATGCATTTTATAAAAAATGATGCATATAAAAAATTCTTAGAATTAATCTTAGAATCAAAAAATTTAATAATAAATAGCCTGTTTTATTTAAAAAATGAGAGGTTATCAAATTTCTAGCATAAAATGAGCACCTTGTATATTGAAAATATATTTAGAATATATTAGAAGAGTAGTTTAAAGCCAAAAAACTTTTGGTTGAACCATTTTTTTAAATTTCTTACGGTTGGAGAATTATTTAGTATCTATGACTATATATCCCTACCATGATACACATGAATGATTATGATGACAGTAGCTTTGTATAATAATGACAGTTCGTTCGAATAATTACTTTATTATTCAAACGAACAGTCATCATTATACGAACATACTGTCAAAGTCTGTCTAAATCTATGTGGACGACTACGTCGTAAATATACTATTAATATTACAATAATACAAATGTCGCAGTCCAGACCTCTATTTTTCTAAATATTTCCTGGGTTTGTCATGAATATAGTCAAACGTTGCAATTGACATTCTCATATAGTTAAAAACCCGTTTTCTATATTTTCTTAAGTAGTGAAATAAATGGTGATAATCGCCGTACCGCTGACGCACTGCATTAATAGGATGCACTTTGTAGTTACGTTTTAACCTACGGATCTTATTCAACCGAAGGTTATAATTTTCCGTGAGTAGCAGTTTGACAACATTACCGGACGACGACCTACGAACTACTAATAATTGCCACGACGAATTGTCGTGCCGCTCATGGTGCCGCTCATGGTGCCGCTTACATCGTAGCCAGGTCGCCGCTCTGCCGCTCGCCGCCCGCCGCCCGCCGCTAGCCGCTAGCCGCTCGCCGCTCGTATCGTAGCCGGGACCTAAGTCGGATATCTCGGTCAATTCCAACTCGATTGATTTGAAATTTTTAGCTAGTCTTCTTTGACACATTAACCAATCCAGTACATAGGATTTCTACGAAATTTTATAAACTTTTTTTAGTTACAGCAATTTGTTTACAAAATTGTCTAGTAAAAAGTGTCCAAGCGTTACCTCTTAATTATGTGAGCTGAACTGCAGTTTTATTTCCAAGAAGAGAAACGTAGGTACATAGTTCTTCACGCAATTGACAAATCATATCGCATGGGCAAACAAACGTTATGTTATTATGAGAATACATTTTACGAAATCAAATGAGATGTAATATATTGAATCGCATTATTCGGAAGCCCGTTTATAATATGAATGAAATTATTATGATTTATGAGTGTCATGTTATAAATTCTTTAACAAAGCATAGTGAAAAAATGCAATAAAATACTTCATACGAAACTTTTTCCACGAAATGTTTATTCAAGTGTAAAGCAGGACGACCGACTCGTTGATTTAAGCTGGGTGTTGAATAACATGTATATTTTCATTTGCAGACCAGCCATCATAATCATAAAATTAATCTAAAACTGGATGTCGAAATTCACATGCCAGCAAGTTTAGCTGCGCTTGGCTGCATCAGAAACCCATTACGTTTTTTGTTAACAAAAATAATGCTATTTGAAAACTATTGCAGAACGCAAAACACCAACAAAGGTAATAATAATTGGTTTTGAACACTCAACCACCTATGTTTGCATTCCACAAAAATAATCACCTCCATTTTCAACACCACATAAGTTGATTCACTGCAAACGGTGATAACCTAAATCTCAATTTTCACGTTTCTAACATCTTCAGTTTTTTAGACAAAGATGAGTTTTATTCACTATTGAACCCTTAAGGATGGAATAAAAAACAACACATATTCCAAAAACGCGCTCCAAGAGTTAAGATTTGAGCTGATCGTTGATGAGTCAGCCAGTCAGTCAGCTACTTATCGTAAGCGTATCATCAAAAATTCCAATTCTGAAAATCACATGCCAACAGTTTCGCATGGCTGCACCAGATCTCCTGCATGGCTTTGTTAAACACAACAATACAATCGGCGTACAATTGGAAAACGTGCGCAACAACATAACAAATACATACATTTTGACATACCAGGCTTGTTTGGTATGCCCCAGCTCTAAGTTGTGAAACGCCACTTTGGTTTTGGTGCTCCTGGGCTTGAATGTCATGCTTTCCTTCATCAGTGGTAAATTCCAAAAACTAATAAGAAAACGAGCAATCCACTGAAGATAAATTAGAAACGTCGAAGAGATCCGAACTCGACAGAGCACTTCATGGCAACTTTCTCGAATGCGATTTGTATCAAACACGGGAAGAGAAAACTAGGGTAACGTGGCCAACTCCGACTGTTACGGAGCACGGTCGCGAGAACAACTGAGTCGCGCCTGGTGCGGCTTCCAAGCGGCTGCGAACGTTGGGGCTTGCTGCCTAGGGGACCAGTCAAGCTGGTACCTACTGCACCTAGCAGTAGGCAGGTCGTCTTTTTTTCTGTCTGCACCACGCGCTTCCGAGAGACCACTGAACTCTTAACAGCTGTTGTCATATAAAATCTTAAATCTGCGCACGTGAAGGAGCAGGTTGCGGCCAGTTTGCTGTTAAGTGCCTTTGCCAGGAGTTGATTTTCACCGAAGAACGTGATTGGAATCTATGAGATTATCAATGCCACTTCTGACACCAAAACTTGATATGCTGTAGATTTCCTACAGCTTTTGAAAATTAAAATGATGTCTTTCTGGATATTGACTAGGTATATTCGAACCTATGTATTTATCAATCCCACTTCTGACACAAAAACTTGATAATGCTAATAACAATAATAACGCTGTAGATACGACAGCCTTTGAAAATTAAGATGAGGTCGTTTTTGATATGTAGTATATTCGAATCTGTGTTTATCAATCCCACTTCTGACACCAAAACTAGATAATCCTGTAGATTTACTACAGTCTTTGAAAATTAATATGTCTTTCTTGATATGGACTATGTATAGTCGAATCTATGTGTTTATCAATCCCACTGCTAATACCACCAGAACTAGATAATGCTGTAGATTTTCTACAGCCCGTGAAAATTAAGATGGTGTCTTTCTTGATATATACTACATTTGAATCTATGTGATTATCAATCCCACTGCTGACACCAAAACTTGATAATGCTGTAGATTTACTACAACCTTCGAAAATTGAGATGATGTCTTTCTTGATATGTATGTACTATATTGGAATCTATGTGTTTATCAATCCCACTTCTGACACCAAAACTTGATAATGCGGTAGATTTACTACAACCTTTGAAAATTAAGATGATGTCCTTTTTGATATGTACTATATTTGAATCTGTGTTTATCAAACCCACTTCTGACACCAAAACTAGATAATGCTGTAGATTTATTGCAGTCTTTTAAAATTAAGATGATGTATTTCTTGATATGTATGTACTATATTGGAATCTATGTGTTTATCAATCCCACTTGTGACACCAAAACTTGATAATGCGGTAGATTTACTACAACCGTTGAAAATTAAGATGATGTCCTTTATGAGATGTATGTTCTATATTCGAATCTACGTGTTTATCAATCCCACTTCTGACACAAAAACTAGATAATGCTGTAGATTTACTAATCTTTGAAAATTAAGATGGATGTCTTTTTTGATATGTACTATATTCGAATCTATATGTTTATCAATCCCAATTCTGACACCAAAACTAGATAATGCTGTAGATTTACTAGTCTTTGAAAATTAAGGTGATGCCTTTCTTGATACGACTATGTAGGTATAGTCGAAACTATGTGTTTATCAATCCCTCTTCTAACACTACCAGAACTTGACAATGCTGTAGATTTACTACAGCCTTTGAAAATTGAGATGGGGTCTTTCTTGATATGTCCTATATTTGAATCTATGTGATTATCAATCCCACTGCCGACACCAAAACTTGATATACTGTAGACTTGCTACAGCTTTCGAAAATTAAGATAATGTCTTTCTTGGTATGGACTATGTATCGTCGAATCTATGTGTTTAACAATCCCACTTCTAACACCACCAGAACTTGATAATGCTGTAGATCTACTTACAACCTTTGAAAACTAAGTAGATTTCTATCTTGATATGTAATCTATGTACTATATTGGAATCTATAACTTTATCAATCCCACTTCTGACACCAAAGTAGAAAAACCTTTGAAAATTAAGATGATCTCTTTCTTAATATGTACTATATTCGTATCTGTGTTTATCTATCCCACTTCTGACACCAAAACTAGATAATGCTGTAGATATACTAGTCTTTGAAAATAAATAATATGATGTCTTTCCTTTATAAAATATAAAAGATGTCTTTCTTGATACGTACTATATTATTTTATAGCAATCATAATAATAATAATAATAATAATAATAATAATAATAATAATAAGCTTTATTTGCCCAACAGAATTAATCCAATTACAGGATAAAATGCTATAACAAACATAAGAACCAGAAATAATAAAATAGGTAACAATATTAAAGAAACACACCTAGACACCCAAACACAACAAATATGATTCTCCCCACCGCAACCGCACCGAAACCGCTCCGCAACCGCACCGCATCACAACCGCACTGCGACAACTCTCCCAACACTCCACCTCCGGAGCATCACTGAAACATCATCATCATTATACATACTATTCAGTAGAAGTAAAGGCAAGAAATTACAATTTCAATTCGGGTAGTTTGCAGTTATCCTTCTGCGTCAATGCAGAGTGCCAAGTTTTTTTTAATAGTATTATTGGTGCAAATTGAAATAATGTGCACCATGGCACTATCAACCATGGTAGAACCACAAAACATTGCAGCGTTGTCATCATTTCACGGCGTATTTCAAACATACTGTGTATTTCATATATCTCGTTCCTTCATGTACGTATTTTTAAGAGCACGTATATTGAGGCGTGCAGTAAACTAGATTTTACGGAACTGCACTGTCTTTGTGGTTTAACCATAGAGCTTTGCTCTACGAAATAGGATTCATGCCCAGGAAGCGCCTGAGCTCTTCGTCAGCCGTGCTTCGGCAGGAACGCAAAACCGTCAGTCCCGGCAACAAGGCGATCATCTCCGGCGATCATACTATAGCTGAGAGTTTTGTTTATACACATATTCATATCAAATTTAATTTCTGATCTTCAATAGTTTTTGACTTATGACATCATCATTACTTTTTTTTAAATGGCACCCCAATAGTTCTCTGTACTGATATTGATAGATCTGTTAATTGACTTAATGGTGATTCACAACATTTAAGGTCACACATAAGAAAATTTTCGAAAAAAATACTTTTATTTCTTTATGGAGAGCGAGAAAATAGGAGTTTTCGATTGACTTTTTGAATCAATTGATTTCCTCTGAATACGAATCAGAGCTTGAAAGTTGCTGGTCATGTTTTGCGTTTCTTGTTGTTTCTTTTATAGAGCAGCCCGCATACGACCAAAAGAATCGCTGTAAATGCTTCAAAAACATTTGTGATCAATCTCTCAGGATTTCAAGTTAAAGTACAAAGATTAAGGTTTCCTATGACATCATTTTAAGCATTCTAGGCAAATCGGTTCAGCTGGTATAAATTTACAAAAGTTATCCCACTTTATCAAAAAATTTTTGCTGTTTAGTTTTCAGGAAAAATAATTCTATCTAAAATGCACCTTCATATTCAGTTCACAAAATATATGTTCCTAGAGTAATCAATATTTACAATTGACCTTTCCTCGAAAATTTTCTTATGTAAGGACACTAAGGACATAAAATATTTCAGCAAGAAAAAAATGGAGTTACCATTTCAAAAAATCTGATGTGGCCAGGCACATTACTTTATCATAGATACTATATATAAAATTAATAGTTTAGCTGCATGAGATTCTATTTCATCGAGATCGGCCATGTCTGCATTAAAATAAAACTAGTAGAACTAGACAGATATGTCGATTAAAGCTGCGTTCGGTTATTGTACTCCGTTGACACCCGGTACACCGTCCAAATGACACTTACGTGTTATTGGGTGTAAAAAGTGTAATACAATATCCGAACGCAGCTTATATTGACAGAAGCTATTGTCAAAACATTAGCGTTTGGCACTACCTACTGTCATTAGAATAAAAAAATCTGACAAATCCTGGCTACTAGCTTTAATGCAGTACGACCGATCTCGATGAAATAGCATTTGCTCATGCAGCTAAACTATTGATTGTACCAAAAAATGTCATAGTCATAAATTATTCAGAATTTCCTCATCTTTAATTTACTATATAACTATTTCGACGAAATTCCAGAAATGGCGGCTTATTTGCAAAATCTTTCAAAAATGCTAAGACAAAACCTCCAGTTCCTTTGGACCCTTTTCAACAGAAAGCTTTTCAGCTCTAAGTTTGGTAATGAAACATCTAAATATTAAGTTTCGTCCCGATACCTTTAGTAGTTTCTCCAGAATCGTCGCCACAAAAGCGGGTACACACACACACATACACACACACACACACACACACACACACACACACACACACAGACATTTTTTAGTACCTTGGTCAAAAATGTTCAAGGGGCCCAAAAAGACATATTTCCGCTAAAATCTCAAATTTTTTTTTTTGGCACGATTACAATACTTTACATACTGCGTATGATAAAGTAAAAAGGGTCATAATAGTCATAAGACGAAAACGAAAAGGTAAATAATTAAAGAACGAACAAAAAGGATAAAACATAGGACGGAAATGAAGGGTACAGCGACAAGAGCGAAAAATACGGAATGGATACAATGGATAAAAAGGATTAAAATGATAAAAGAGATGAAAAGGACGAATTGGTCGTAAATGGCGAAATCGGCAAAATAGATAAAAAGGGGGAAAATAATAAAGCGGACAAAAAAGGCTAACACGACAAACAGGTCGTAAATGATGAAAAGGATAAAACAGACGAAATTGAAAATTGATATACATGAAGTAAAGGACGAACATGATTTTACGTCTTTTACGTCCTTTATGTCCTTTACGTCCTTGTTGCCCTTTTCGTATTTTTTGTTGTCCTCGCCCTGTATAAATTTTGTCATGTCCGTATGATTGTTGGTTACGCCATTTTTATGTTTATGCCGTCTTTTATAAGTATACATACATACACTATGTATACAAATAAGAAAATCTACCTGTGTATCTCAAAACTCTCTTTGTGGTTGTGCAGTGTGCACCCATTAGGCCCCTTTTAGCATTGAGGGTCACCCACACCCGACATAGCTATCCGTTATTGTTTAAAATATTGTCATAGGTGCGACATAATTTAGATCACATATGCTCGAAATGTGTAACAATCTGTAACTGCAGTAGAACAAAGCCCGCCTCCAATTTCACAATGTCGCTATTATTCCTTGATATCAATCATTACTCAAGGTTCGAACAAACCAGCGAGATTGTTTTCATTACTTTCAATCGTCTAAATATTATTACTAACAAAATAACTCAACGTACATCACATGTGACTATTTTAAACTCTCATGTTTCAGCGCATTTGAAACCAATAGAGAAACCTCAGAATACAACATACACACATATTTCGAGATCCCCATATTTCCAAGTTCCATAGATGCATATATTTGTATAAATTTGCAAGCAGGATGGATTTTGTCCATGATGCACCATACGTAGAATAGGTACTCATTTAAATTTTACCACAACAATGTGTTGTCTGTGTTATGCGTTCCAGTTAATAATGTGTTATACAATAATAAATCTAGAAAGTATTATTTTTATCTGCATAAAAATATCTCTGTGCCTGTTTCGCGTGCTAAAGATCTAAACCCAGATTGGAAGTTCATTGCACGACCATTGTATGCAAATTGCAAAACGACATGGGAATATCTAAGGCCGTTGCTTAACCACAGCCAGTTTTCGAATTCTAATCCGTCGTCAAAGTTGTCAGTTGCCATAGCAAAAATAACTAACCTTTCCGATGTTAATGGAGTATATTTAACGGAGGGAAGGTGTCCGTCTCGGACCCTATTTTCGTAGATATTATGGTAAACATCAAGTGGGAATGCAGATATTTGAAGGGCACAAACCAACACTGCACACACACACAGGATAAATATAAGTTTGTTTGGGGATTTATCTATGCGGCGACTCTTGAACCGCGATATCTAAGTTTAAACACAATAAATTATTTCCTTGAGGCGCAAGATAAGGGAACGAATAAAGCATTGATAAAACATGCTTGGATTTGGATAACCTAACAACAAGAACCAATTTTAGAATGCTGCGGTCACAGTAAATGTTCTTAATATACTTGTTATGTGTACCTACAGGATTATAAATATTAATTTTTATATAATTTTCAGAAGTAAGCCATAGAAGAAAGCCATATTAGTATTATAATAAAAACTAAAAATACCATTAAAAACCGATGTTAGCAATAAAGATATATGGCAACACCAGGCTTAAACAATAATTACTTCAAGTTTGCCTAAAATTTGGGTTAACTGCAAATCTTGAAGTTTTTTTACTTCAAACAGACTCACATTTTCCAGTTCTGTACTAAACCATTTATTGACCTTCATATTGTTTAAAGTGATGTTGGAAGCCACACATTTCAACATCAATTCAAATAATTCAACAAATCAATTCAATTCAAACAAAAATCCAAAAAGCAATATTCGCGGATATTCAAAATAAAACACGAAAGATACTGGCCCCGCTGATGAATATTGCAGTAATAAGCTGAAGCAAAAATGTATTGACAAATTCCCTAAACTAGATATAATAATAATAATAATAAAAAAAATTATAAATTTAGGAAATTTTATAAAGGCCAACAAGGAGGATAAAGTCATTAAACAATTAATTAGGGATATTTCTGGTAAGTCAATAATTAGTAAACATAAACTAATTTTAGAAAAATTTCAGGTGGAAGAATTCGGTAATTATGAAAATAAAATTTCAGTGGAGAGTTTAAAGCGTCAGATAAAGTTGAAAATGAATCAGAAAATGAGAGAGGATTATGTTAGTAAGCCAATGCATGGCCAATTTTTAAGAATTGTGGAGGGTGATGGTATTTCAAAGTCTGGATCGTTATCTTGGATTTGTCATGGAAACATTAAGGCTGAAACGGAATCCTCTATCATAGCGGCGCAAGATCAGGCAATACGTACCAGATATCATGAACAGAAGATTATGAAAGTTGCTCATGATGGGAGTTGTAGACTGTCATCAGGCTCCGGAACATGTCTATCATTTGTTAGCGGCTTGTCCAGTCTTAGCTGAGTCGCATTACATTGCTAGGCATGATAGGGTGGGAACATATATACATTACAACTTGTGTTCCCAACTATTAGGTTTAGCAATGGATGTGTCTCGGTGGTATGACCACGTTCCATCTCCTGTTGGAGTAATGATCATATTACCATATTAGGGAACATGCGTATTGTCACTGATAGAATGCTTGATGCTAATAAGCCAGATATCGTGGTAAAGGATTTCCAGAGGAAGGTATGCACGTTCATAGATATCTCCGTACCTGCTGATGCGAATGTTGTAAGGAAGGAGCTTGAAAAAGAACTTAAATATAAGGATCTCTCAATAGAAGTTGGAAGTATGTGGGGAATGAAAGTAAACATTATTCCGGTGATTGTAGGTTCATTGGGAGCAGTTACTCTAAATTATAGTAAACATGTCAAGGAGTTACCGTGCAAAATTTCGCCCTGGGAAATTCAAGAAATTGCGGTTTTGGGAAGCGCGAATATTTTGAGGAGAGTTTTATCATAAAGCATCCTAAATTTACTGCTATCGTACTACTTTTCATCTTTACCTTCCTTTGTATATGTCTATTAATAAATATCTACATGTGTTTTTACTGACCTGTACGCAACGCTGTACGGGGTTTCTGCAGTTTTCCTTTGCTTTGCAACCTAATGTTGCAAAGCATAAAGGGCGTTGCTTTTCAAAATTGGGTTGAGCTGCAGTGATACCCGCAAAGGGAGTACCCTAGGCTTCAGCGAAGCTCGGTACTACCAATTTGCCCTGATGATCCTCATTACTTTTCAAAATCTATTAGTGTATTTTAGTATTTATATGTTGTATCTAAATAATATTATCTAGGTTTAATGTATTTAATGAGATGTATCAGAGAATTCCAATAAATAATAATAATAATAATAATAAAAATATTATTATTATATTATTATTATTATTAGTTATTATCGAAAATAAAGCAAGGAAACATTAACAAAACAGGATGAAATATGTATTTTCTTATTTGGATTTTCTTACAGCGCAAAATACTGCGGAAAATCGTCGGTACAATGCAGATCTGGCATGGCAGAACTTCAATTCGGAGGAATCATATCAGATGCACTGATGAGGAGAGATGTCGTGCGGATGCTGAAATGGTTGTTACTAAAAAAGCAAAAAAAAACACAAAGGATTGTAGGGCCAGTAAGAAGAAGATGAAGAAAAGGAGTAAGAAGTGAGCAGAAGAAAAGGAAGAGAAAAGGGAGAGGAAGAAGAAGATAAAACAGAAGACAAAAAAGGAGAGAGGAGAAAAGAGGAAGAACAGGGAGAATATGAAGAGGAAGAAGGAGAAGAATAGAAAGGAGACGAGGAAGAAGAATATAAATAAGAAGAGGAAGAAGAAGTGAAAGAAGAAGACGAAGAAGAATAATATTTATTTATATAAAGCACACATGGGCAACTATGAAGATAATACAATATCATGTATATTCTCCGCGCAGTAGTGGAGGTGCAGTATGTTGTTTAGCTCTTATGCTTAGTTCATTTGCTTGTTTTAAAACTTCGGCTGTTGCTGTTATTTTATTAGTTTTTAGATTTCTTTTAGAATATTGCTTTGTAGTCGTTGTCGTTTTGTTAAGTTTGTTTCTATCGTGTTTCCCCATATACTGGTAAGGTAATTTATGTTTGGTATAACTAGACAGTTGTAAATATTTCTCTTCACTTGTAGGTCTGCGATGTTTTTTATTTTTTTTATTGCTTCGATGGTTTTAGCGCTTTTATTTGCTATTTTGTTTACATGCAATCGCAGGTAAGTTACACTTTTAACTTCGCTTATCTTGACGTTGTTTATTGAGATGATATGTGTAGTTCATATACATTGTTTTTTGTTCATTGATAGTTAGAAGGTTCTTGTGTCACCAATCCTCCAGCATCTTAAAATCCTCTGTTATGTCTCTTTGTATTTGGTCTTTGTTACTGTTACTGCTTCGGGTTAGATATCATATCAAATGCTTTTCATGTCGATAAATATTCCTACCGTAGTTTTTTTTATCATTACTGCGGTGCATATAATTGACTAATTCGTATGTGGCTGATGTCGTGATGGTATATTTTATAAAGGCGTATTGCTGCTTGTGTTGTATTTTGTTGGTTTGAACATGTTCGTCTAACACCGAGGGGAAGTTAGCCATAAAAGTTATCCATGAAACTTTTTTTCAACCGATTTCAATAAACGATACATTTTTCGAAAGCTCACAGTGCTGAGTCTATAGTAGTTATGGCTACAGGATCAAATCATAATTACTACCCCAAAAATTGAAAAGAAAGTAATTTTTTTCATAAATTTGCACATTTGTCAAACCTCATAACTCCGAAAATAGTTGACGAATTATATCAGTAGTTACAAAAATCGAAAGCCCAGACGTCGCTTCAACTCCCATAGTTATGGCAACTTAATATTGTAAAATTAGTGATGTAAAAAAAAATAACGAACTTTTAACGTTTTTACAATCGGATGAGCGCCTAAGCAGAACAGCGCTTCATAAAAAATGTTGCATAAGTTATTTCTTTTCACCCGATCGTGACAATATGTACATCAAACGGTAGACGAAGGCTGACCCTACCAACGGTTATTATGGCAACTCGAAATAACGTTAATTCGTGATTTAAAAAAATAACCAAAGTTTGAACGTTTTTACCGTTGTATGGTCGTACAAACGGAACAGCGCTTCATAAATCAAGTTGCATAAGTCATTTCTATTCCCCCGATGGAGACAATATGTACATCAAACGATAGAGGAAAGCCATCCCTACCTATGGAAGTTATGGCAACTCGAAATTATGTTAATTAGTGATGTAAAAAAATTAACCGCTATTGAAGTGATGCCTTCAAGATTTTATTCAGCGCCAAGAGCAGTGTGATCGGTCGGCAGTTCTCAGCGTTTTATCTCCTTTCTTGTGAATAGGGTTTATTTTAGTTATTATAGTTAGTTGCTGTTTCCAATACTCTTTCAGAAATTAATCATAAAATTCGATAACTAACAAAATTCATAACTATGCGTTTCAATTATGATTTTTTATAAAGTTTATAATGTTCTGAATGTAGTTTTGCAAACAAAATATTATACATTGTTTTAAATTTCCAAAAAAGCTTTGTGATGTTTGAGGATTTTTCTTTTTGCTGAAATTGCTTGAAAACCTTTGTTTTAGATACTATGATATTTTCGGGTTTCTGAAGCGCCATTTCAACAATTTGCCAAATTCTACCCATACCAATCTCACTCTTGTGAATATCTTTTGGCCTGGTAACATTATGCCACTAACTAGTATTGTTAATTGTTATGTTTTCTTACGTGTTTGTATAGGCTTTCTATTTTATTCATATTCAGACCGATAATTGCCGATGTCAAAATATACGTATCAAACAAATGGTATCCTTTGTCAAGGCAAATCTGAGATGACCACGTGTTTTACCAGTTGACGAACAATTTTAATAATTTAATTTTCATGTTAAAAATAAAAATCCCGTTTTATTTCAGTTGCATATTTTAGCAAACACAACCAATTTGTTTTCATGTTTCATATTTTTACTTGTTTGGACAATACTACTGAATTTATCTTGTACAGCACGTAGTTAGCAATTCATTTTAAAGGATTGTTTTAATTAAGACTATGAGCCATCCATTATCATTTTTAATTATTGTATTATTACTATTATAGATCAATAAAACACATTTGCATTTAGACAACAATACTATTTATTACTCTATGTTATTTATTATTCACAATGCATCATATTAGATTGTTGACTTCCCATATACCGTTCGGTACAACATACATAATTCGTTGGTGCTCTAGTATCAGCAATTTTCGTTCGTTGTTAATCTTCCACAACTAGAAATAAAACCAAAAAGGAATTTTAAAAAAACTCAAACGTAAGGGTATATTTAAATATTTATATAGCCCGGCATTATTTAAGAGCAACAAGAACACCAGCAGGGTTCAAATTGGTCCAATTACTCCGAATATATCCTTTATAAACTCGGGTAGTATTTCTATTTATAAGTCAACCAACTTGTATCACACAAATAAACCAATTTAGCCACTCCTGATCTAAATTATATAAGACAATAAACCAATTTAGCCACCCCTGATCTAAATTATATAAGACAATAGTTAATTTAACCGGTCGGAAGAGGCGGCGGCCGTAGACTGATCAGCGTAGGAAACTGATGACGTCAAAAAATCGAAACCCTTTGACGCACTATTATAAGTGGGATGTTTTGTTTTCTAATATCTTATTAATAGGCACCAGGTCGATTTATGTATTACGCTTCATTTTGAACTATACTGTATTGACGTACTAGATATAAGAGTAGATAAAACGAACATTTATTAAATATCAGTGAACGTATTATACAAACATACAGAGCGATTTAAACGAGATATAAAACATGTCAAATAAAAATAGGTAGCCAAATGTTCTCCCGATAGATTCGTCACATAAAAAACAGGATACAAAATAGCAACAAAACAATTTATTTGCAGTTTTTTGTTCAATGCAAAAAAGTAATGTACATAATTTATCCTTAAACCTTGCACTGAAAAGCTATGAAGAAAAAAACATGGAAGGTAAAAACGTCCCAAATTCAGACACTGTCCTAAATTCCTACATATCTCTGGTAAGTTGGATAAAATAAGAAATCTACAACATTGAATTTTATTTTAACACATCCGGTTTGTTGATTTGACATTACACTTATCAACCCACAATAGTTTCTTTTTCTACCGATGTTCTAACGGTCAGAATATAACCTAGAAGTTTGACTGATCTTGATAATTGAGTATTATGCTAAAAGGTGCTTAATTACTAATTTGGGGTACTAATTTGGGGGTTAGTGTTTTCTGAGGGTACTAATTGGGTACTAAATCCTTACAAAATTTCAAAGCGATTCGAGTATTTTTACGACAAGTGGCGTTCTGAGGTGACGCTCGAAAGAACTACCCGCGATTTAGAGGGGTTCCTTTGAGGTACCAATTAGGGGGTTGGTGTTTTCTGTAGGTACTAATTGGGTACTAATTCCCTACAAAAGCTAGAATTGATTCAACTTGTTTTTCGACAAGTGGCGTTCTGAGGTGACGCGCGCTATCTTTGCCCCCCGATATCGGGGGGTTCCTTTGAGGTACTAATTTGGGGGTTAGTGTTTTCTGAGGGTACTAATTGGGTACTAAATCCTTTCAATAAATTTCAAAGTGATTCGAGTTGTTTTACGATAAGTGGCGTTCTGTGGTGACGTTCAAAAGAACTACTCATTAATTAAGGGGGTTCCCTTGAGGTAATAATTCCACGGTTGGTGGTACCAATTGGTACAAATTGGGTACTAATTATTTGGAAAGTCAGTCAATCAATTTGCGAAAAGTGGCGTTCTGAGGTGACGGACGTGAAAAAAGTTGTCGAAACATGTTGGTCAGTGTACCTAATTGGTATAATATTACGAGTATCTAATAATACTCAAGACAATTATTATTGTTGCACAGTGGATAGGCGTAGGCAGACGTAGAACAAGTATAGAAAGTGTTTATTAACTGTATCTGGATGTTCTCGGATAAAGGTACTAAATGTAAAACTTTCAATTATTAAACATAACATAAACGAAGCCTTTGATCTCTCTCTATATTGGCAGATAAATACAAATAAAACCAATAATAAAAAATAATAAGACATCAAACGATGAAACACTTAGCACCTATTGGAGTGGAACAGAATTCAATATTAAACACTACTATCGATAAGTACAGCTGTCTATATAAAACTTTGTGGACGTAATAATGTCGTTTTAGTCACCAATGCATCGATATCATATTATATAGTTACACATTATTATACAGAATTACACCATTTTGACCACCATTATTAAATTTGAAACATCAAAACTGTTTTAAGTTCCTTGAGAATTTTCTACTAATCAACATCGTTTGTTGTCAATACCTTAACTAAAAGTTAACAAACAAATCCACAAAACAAATTTAGCTCACTATTCACTATAAAAACAACTGTAAAACTGCTCTAGTACCTTTCAATCAAATATACGTCACTCAAATCTGGCAAAGATATTTCTAATTTGATGCGCTATGACGAATATACAGGCCACTTGATTCATCTCGATCAGAGTGCTCAACAGGCCAGGTTTCCTCAGCGCTGTCAACGGGTTCCTGGTTGGGCAAATGTATTTTGTAAACATTTTTTCCACCCAATATTTGTTATGATGATCTCGAGTGGTCGATGTGGCTCGGCTAGCCTCGAAGAACCACTGATCACATCCGCCTCTGGATATAGTTATTTTAGGAGCAATTCGGCAAACGCAACGTGCTGCAAAGGCATTATGCAAACCGCCATGGACCCATGCCAAATTGTGTCAAACGCGGATAGTTCCGTATTTTTAAATACTATCCATGCTCTGGGGAAAATTTTCGATTAGTAGCGGAAATTGTCGCTAAGTCATCTTCCCAGAATATTCCATGAGGATTCAGAAAGACCAGAATCTATTTTCGAAGATGACGCTTAAGTCCGCTTCACTGTGACAGAAGATGTAGATATAATTATGTGTTATGTTTTTCTTGGTAATGTAATTTGGGCATCTTAAAATTAATTCCTGCTACCGGTACACAAATTTGTTTCACTTTCTTGCCAACGTTCTAACTCTTATTCTAATGTTTCTTTTTTTTTTTCATTATATTTAGTAATCATAACATACCGCTTGTTTCGATCTTTCTCTTGTTCTTGTATCTATCCTAGACTACCCCCTTGTTTCGCCATTCTTGATTCTTCCATTCTACCAACTCTACTGTCTCTTCATTTTGAAGCACAGGTTGCGTGGATGTTTCTTCCATTATGGTATGGTATGGTATGGTATGGCAGAGCTGGGTCGTTTGGCTTCTGTGCCTTTTGATATACTTTGACCTAAAAGATCTTTTGTATTTCCGTCATACATTAGAGTCCTTCGATGTTGAGCCTTTTCACAAAGTCAGTAATTATTCGAGGAGTAAGTTATGTCACCTCTGCTGGTTCCATGACAGCGGCTCCCAAGTGGTTTTGTCTTGTGCGCTTTAGAGCAGAATGTACAGTCTGCGTTGTTTGCTCGTCCTATCTTTGTGAGATGATATCTCAGTGGACAATGTCCTGTAAAGAGACCTGTAATCAGTCGAAGGCTGGTTTTTGTAACTGGGGATACTGTCTGGCCTTGGAGGCGGAGAAGGTTATGGTAGGCTCCTGGTAGCTCCTTTAGCTTTATCTTCCCAGTTTTGTACAATTTTCCTGATGTGGCTCTTTGCGATACCGCAACAAGGTTCAGGTCCGTAGAAGGGAGTCTTAGAGCCTTCTCTGGCTAGGATGTCGGCTTGTTCGTTGCCTTCGATCCCGGAATATCCTGGAACCCACAGCAGTGAAACCTTGTTTTCTTTTGCAAGTTTTTCCAGGGAAATCTTACAGTCCCAGACAGTTTTGGATTTGTGGGCTTTTGATTGCAGCGCTGTTAATGTCGGCTGACTATCTGAGCATATGTAGATGTTTGCCGTTTGTAAGTTCCTATGGGAACATTCCTGGGCACATAAGTCAATTGCGTGAACTTCCGCCTGGAAGATGGTTGGAGAATGGCCCATGGCTTTGGATAGGGAGAAATCCGGTCCACTACTGCCGACCCCAACACCCTCTTTGATCCGTCCGTGAACCTCAGTGATGCGAAGTCGCTGATCTGTCTAAGACTCTGAGGTGCATTCAGCCATTATTGCTAGGTTTCTAAATCTTCCCTTCTAACCCCCTTAACTTGTCTCAAATATTGAATTTCCGTTGACTGAAGTTTCCTTTTCTGATTATCATTAGAAATCTGTTTGATACACTCATTTTTGTTTTACTTTAATTTTTTTTTTCGTGGAAGGATTTATAATCGGGTACGCTTATTTCCTGTATTCCGCACTTTTATCTTTTTGGCTACATTTTTGTCCGAGTCCGTCCAATGTTACAAAGGTTTCTAACTAGTGGTTGTGGTTTCTTTTTGAAATTATTATTAAAACCACACCACCAATATTTTAAAATGATTCTTACATGACTGAGGATACATTCCGATTATTTATGGAAAACTAATTTCAGTTAAATGGCTGAGGCTGGCCTGGCAGTAGCCAATCCTCCTCACCCAATTTTGTAACAGATTGTTGATTTGTTTGTGACTCTGTTTCGAATAGCTGGATGAATGTTTACCTTTAGTGCGTTGACTATTTGCGGATCGTTGGTGTAACACCTAAACGGTGTCTCCAAAACAGCTCATAATCTGTTACAAAACTTAGTGCGAAAAAAAAAACAAACGTTTCACGACTGGTGTCACTCTATTAGGATACATTGGTTTCTCTACGACTACAATTCTGTTTATTTACATAGTCTTCAAGATGAAAATGAACGTCATCCGAGAAGATAATTTTGCCACCAAAATCGACCAACTGATTTGTAGCCCATATTAAGATCCGATAACGAAGCGGATGGTCATTTTGCCTAGACAAAGTTTGCCTAAGCAAACAATCCCAGTTCTATATGCAAAGTTCTCCTCACAGCAGTGCGACTGGTATTCAGTTGTGCTCTGTGACAAGTTGAGATCTTCTATAATATAGAAGATCTCAACTTGTGTATAAGCTATGTACCTCTTGTAAAGAAATGTTTGAAGAAGATATTATAAATCAGCTCAGTGGCGGCTCGTGAATTGGTTTGCAGGTTTACGCAACCCCCAAAAAATAACAAGGAAAGAAAGAGTTTAATTGTATGCAAATAATAGTGTAATAGTCAATATGCAACGATCTATAACATATCATTTAATAAAATATCGAGCATTTTCTCGAGAATTCCAAGCGCAAGTAGGTTATACGGCCTAGAGCCACAGCAAGGCCGCAACCGTCTGCTATCGCTACACTGCGTATCGACGCTTGAATTCTAGCCCGCGAGAAAGCAAATTTCGCCGCGGCGATTGGTTTGTTTACTCAGAAATGGTTGCAAGTTGCAAGTATCCAGTACACCAGAACTACTGGACCATGCTCCCAGTGGTGTCTCGAAGCGAAGCGACGTCATGCTTACGCGACTGGCGGCGTGCATTATGGCATTGCAGGTTGTAGCAGTGTTGCCGTTTTGCGGGATATGTCCCGAATTGAGGGATTTTCGGGCTCTTGGCGGGACAAAGGGATTTTATGTCTTTTGGTGGAACTTTTTCTATATTGTTGCATTTATTTCGTAAAATAATCATAAAATAAAGAATAAGAATAAAGAATGGAGATATGAGTGAACTTAGTCATATCGAAGTAATCGAACTGACAACTTATGTACTTTCCAAGTTGGGAAGTACTTCTCTCGGCCGGGAAAAGAACCACTTTCTCGGCTTGATACAGAATATACTTTCTAGGCTTGGTACAGAATATACTATTACATACATGTTCGTGTCCCTCGCCTTGAAGGTCGCCGCCTATATGAACCCAACAATACGCCAACCCAACCCATCGTATGTTAATATTTTTTTAATAACATTTTACATACTTCTACATGTCTCCCGTCCTCAACTTCGCCACCCATATAAACCCAACCCAACCTATCGTATGATGCTTTATAAGTTCCGTAGGACATTTCAGACCAATTTGGGAGTTTTTATGCAGACACGCGCGACAATTAGTAACCGACGCGTGGCAACACTGGGTTGTAGACAGTTGACACTTGACACTCGTACGCTGTGGAGTTTGGTTGCCCGTGAAGCGCTTATTACACGAAATTAAAAACAAACAATGAATTCAGTGCAGAGTTTTTTAGCTTAACCATTTAGCAGTCTAAATTGCATCGATAAGTGCGAAATAAAAAGGCTTGGGAGGCCCACTTCTAATTTTGTGATAAAACAATGTATGACGACTAAATCTCGGTCATTTACAAGGACATTTAATGCTGATGATTACAGCCAAAATGGGTGGATTTGTGGGTGTGACGTCAAAAAATTTTTTTTTGTTTTCCTTGTCTATTGTTTGGAGCCGATGACCGGTGGACAAAAACAGGTATTACAGATTTAAATTTAACCGACCGAATTAAGAAGTTAGAGCCGTTTAAAATATTGATTTGTTAATATTTCAAACGGCTGTAACTTTTTAACGTATTGAAAAAACTTATAAGTTCATATGAAAATTTTACTCAGTATGAACATTTAGTATCTGAAAAAAAAGTTCTGCGGGAAAAAAGTACAGCGTGTATAGTAGTTAAGTGAGTATTGTGTGAGTATTTAAGAATAAGAATGAGTCATTTTTAGTTGACAAATAAAGATATTTTTCTATAAAACAGATGTCATATAAAACTGGTAGGTACCTGAAAGTTGCAACCCCCATTTTTTCTAGATCACGAGCCGCCACTGAATCTACTTGCTATCTATTACCTATTGGCCGAAACCGAAAGTATTGGCGAAAATGGACTGGATTGGACATGATCCTGAGCAGGCAAAGGGAGATATATCACTATTACTAAGATGGATTGCAATATGACCTGGAGAAGAGTAACACAAACACAAGAAGAACTAAAGAAACTGAAAATTGGAAATAAGCTTTGTGCGAACGATACAAAGGAAAACTTTAAAAACAGACGCTTTTTTCAATGTCAATGTGTAGGTACACTAGAAAAGAAAAGTCTGAATCCAGTTTGTCCAATAAATAGTCTCAAATGAATAAATCCAGAAGACGTTTACTCATTAACCAGTACACTGTTGACTAACAAAGATGCCAAATAGTTAAGCCAGATAGTTGATATGAAGCCAAGCATACCTACGTTACTTAGATTCACAACAGCAAGGCGCTACCATAGCCTTCGAAATGCATTAATTGCACGTGTTGTAAATACATACAGATTCATGTGCACCTCTAACAATAAATCACTGCACTAAATCTTATGTCAACAATTTTTCACCGGAAAACAGCTTCTTTTGCTGACGCTATTTCTAATAATAATAATAATGTTTATTAATCGAATAGGTATTACATGATACATATTCTTGTAAAGCAAATACAAAGAAAAAATAACCAATCAAAAAACTGAATATATCTTGAAATAAATACGTGTCTTTAGTTCGTTCATCTTCCCTAAACACTCTGCATTGGAATAGAATTCATTGTCCAACAGAAGCCTCTTCGCTTGTAGTTTCAATTTTCTGCCAGGTAAATGCTTGATATCGGTTGGTAGCGCGTCATAAACCTTTACAGCTGTACAAAGAAATGTATTCTGCGATATTTCTATTCAACGGTATGGAACTAAAATGTCTCGTCCATGACGGGTTTCGTATGAGTGTGCGTCTGCATTTCTTGTTAATGTGTCTCTTCGTGTATGTATGTATTCCACGCAGGTAAGTAGTACACATCCCGGTAGTGTTAAAATATTAAGTTTTTAAAATGCGTTCTGCAACTTTTCTTATGGCCTAGGCCTGCTAATATTCTTATAGCTTTCTTCTGCATTTTGAAAATAGATTCCATATGAGTGGAAACTCCCCAAGCTACCACACCATACGTGGCCATGGTGTAGAAATAAGCACAGTACACAGTTCGTGCTTCATTCATGGGTAAGTTTCCCGCTACCACTTTTTGGCAGTACAACAAAGATGCCAATTTTTTCTCAGCTGTGCCACGTGTTCCGCCCAGGTTAGGGTTTCAGACAGTTATACCAAGAAACTTTGCTTCGTGATTCGTTATCGTTTCGTTTGTTTTTGTATAAAAGGTAAGTATTTTTGTTTGGCTGTATTCAGCTGTAAATTATTGCAGTCAAACCATTCTTTTGCTTCCTTCAATGTCTCAAGAATTATCTGTTTAAGCTCTTCCAAGTTCTTACTGGCGTTGATAAGAGACGTGTCATCTGCATACAGGCAGATTGCTTTTGTTCTTATATTATGTGGTAGGTCATATATGTATAAGAGAAATAGAACTGGTCCAAGGACGGATCCTTGTGGCACCCCAGCGTCCATTTGCTTCCATTCTGATTTTTCTCCTTTCCAATATACCTTCTGATGTCTTTGTTCTCGATATGATGCAATCTGTTGTTGAGCCTTCTCCTGTATGCTGTAGACCATCAATTTAGTATTTTGTGGTTTACTGAGTCGAAAGCTTTACTTAAATCACAGAAAGCAACCTGGGTATAGCATTGCTGATCAAAACCATCTATGACCTCTTGCAATACACTAAGTATGGCTGACGTTGTCGATTTTCCCGGTTGGTAACCATGTTGGAATTGAGAAAGTAGATTCTCTTCTGTTAAGTATTTCAGGATTTTGTTCTTTATTACTACTTCAAAAACCTTTGACAATGCTGGTAATCTAAAGTTATCTCCGCAGTAGCCCTGGAATCAAGGTGGGAAGTGGAAGATGATACCACCTTTCGAGATAACATAGAGAAATTAGGTCGTGTGAGATATCATAGGATAGATATTTTAAGTACAAATAAAATTCCATACAAACTTTTTATATTCACGTCATGAGATTCATTGATTCATTGACTATCAATGGAATGTCACCATACATAGTTTCAACTATGGAGTATCTAGCCAATCTAGAATAAAAATGATACATAACCAATATCAGCACATATAAATATATGTTATGGTTGGTACAAAGTTACTAGGTGGATTTGTGAACTCAATTATAATATAAGAATAAATTCTAATGCGGATAGCTGTAGTCTCCTCTCAAATGGTCACAACCTATTGAATTTAAAGACCGTTTCAGTAACGAGGGCTCAATAGCAAATAGCGGTATATTTGGCACGGAGCGGCGCCGCTAGCAATGTGGAATAGCGCTTTGATGTGGTTATATAAACTGGATTGTCGTCCTATACAAGCGCCGGGCTTATGTCGGTACAACGTTTACAACGCTCAGTAATGAGGTTACATATTTGATACTTCGCCTATGGCAACAGGATCTACGATCTTCTCAAGGGACCCATTAATATTAAATTATGTACCTACGCACATCTTAGTCGTGATGCTTTGAATTGATTTTAGACATATATACATGGTCACATATTTAAAGTTATGATATATATAAATATATATACCGGGTGACCCGCGCCATGGGCACTCCCGTTTATATTTTGCGTTTATAAAGCTGGACGAATGAAATTTGGGGAAGTGTTAATAGACAAAAATGCCATTCTTTGGGATACTCTTGAGGTTAATATGACTTCTGGTTTTTCCGGCAATGACGTCATCATTGAAATTTGAAACGGCACCTTATATTCTTTGTATGATATTTTCTATCAGGATGACATTCTGAACACAGAATCATATTGATCGTCAATTTTTATCACCAAGACAACGCAAAATTAACTTTTTGTGTATTAATGTAGGTGGCTATGAATTGGTGAAAATAGTCGAAAATTGTCAAATAATCACGAACTAAATCGGTTTTGGCCGACATTGCATTACTGGCGCCCTCTAGCGTGATTTAATTGGGTTTTGGCCAGTGAGTCACTTTTTTCACGGGTACCCAATGGCCACACCGTGATTATTCGATAGAAAACATCTTTCCGATTAGATACATACCAAATACTTGATATTTCGTTGAAATTCGTAGCGTACAAATGTTGTTAGAAGCAAGGAAATCGAAAAAAATATTGACCTAATGATCAAAGTCAGTGCAAGTCAAAGTCACTCAATTATCCACTCAATGGACTTCTCGAAGGAAGTACCCTGATTATTCGAGTAAAAACATTTTTCCGACACAATGGATACCAAATTCTTGATATTTTGCTGATAATTGTAGCGTGATATGACGTTTAAGGGTACTTCCTTCGAGTAGTCCATTGAGTGACTTTAACTTGTACGCTGACCTTGATCATTATGTCAATATTTTTTTGGATTTCTTTGCTTTTAACAACATTTGTACGCTACGAATTTCAACAAAATATCAAGTATTTGGTATCGTTATAATCGGAAAGATGTTTTCTATCGAATAATCAGGGTGTGGCCATGGGGTACCCGTGAAAAAAATGACTCACTGTCCAAAAACCAATTAAACCACGCTAGAGGGCGCCAGTAATGCAATGTCGGCGAAAATCGGTTTAGTTAATGTTTATTTGACCATTTTCAACTATTTTCACCAATTCATAGCCACTTAGAGATTAATACACAAAAAAGTTGTTTTTGCGTTGCCTTGGTGATAAAAATTGACGATCGATATATTTTTGTGTTCAGAATGTCATTCTGATTGAAAACACATTCAACAAATCAGACATATCTAAAGCTGAAGGGATATCAGGTGTACGAAGTATGTCATCCGGATAACCAAGCTAGAGGAGGAAGTGCCGTAATAATAAAAAAATAGCATAAATCACTATGAGGAGTGCCATCTTAAGAGCGCAGAAGTACAACTTACGGTCGTTGGTATAAAATCAACCAAACAGAATTTTACTGTGGGTGCGATATATTGCCCCCCAAGGTTTAATCTCAAAAAAGCAGATTATAGTAAATTCTTAGAACATCTCGGAGAAAGGTTTATACTGGGTGGTGATTATAACGCCAAACATACAGACTGGGGCTCCAGACTGATAACCACAAAAGGGAGAGAGCTGAGAAACGCCATCCAAGAAAGAGGATGTCGATTCCATTCCACAGGTAAGCCAACCTATTGGCCTACTGACCAGGACAAAACCCCGGATCTTTTAGACTTCTTTATAACAAGAAAATTTTCGCCGAACTTCATTGATATTGAGGAGAACTTTGATCTGGACTCTGATCACTCTGCAATACTAATGACTCTAAGCGAAAGCATAATCAAAAAGGAATGTACCCCAACCTTGACCAATAAAACTACAGACTGGGTAAGCTTTAAAATAGAGCTTGAAAACTATACAGCTAAATATCCAGCTTAAAACCAGAGATCAGCTCGACGTAGAAGCCGAGAAATTCATCAACACCATCCAGAAAGCCGCTTGGAACAACACTAAAGAAATCACCCACAGAACTATTGGAAATAATTATCCTATGGAAATTAGAGAAATGGTCAAGCAAAAAAGACAAGCTAGAAGAAGATGGCAACAGTCACGAGATCCAGCTGACAAAACCATACTTAATAATAAATCCCAACAACTTAAACGCGAAATTCAAAAACTAAAAGAGGCATCATTGGAATCCTTCTTAACCAAATTGACTGCCGATAAAGAAACAGATTACTCGCTGTGGAAAGCAGTGAGGAAATACAAGAGGCCAGTGGCCCATGTCCCACCTATAAGACGAAGAGACGGTACCTGGGCAAGAGACAATAAACAGAAGGCTGAAATTTTTGCAGAACATCTGACAAATCTTCCAGCCACACAACATCGAATCAGAGCCAATTACGAATGAAGATATAACCTATGATGAAGAAGCCATACAGCTAGTTACTCCAAAGGAAGTTGCCAGAGAAATCAAGACAAACCTGAATCCAAAGAAGGCACCTGAATATGATCTTATCACAGGAGAAGTTCTTAAGCAATTACCTAAGAAAGGTATTGTTATGCTGACGTACCTAATAAATGCATCGTTCAGATTAAAATACGTCCCACATGTCTGGAAAGTAGCAGAAGTTATCATGATACCAAAACTAGGCAAACCACCGACCGAGGCCAAATCATATCGCCCAATATCACTGTTACCAATGATATCGAAACTCTTTGAAAAGTTGCTTCTAAAGAGAATGAAACCTATCATTGAGCGAAAAGAACTAATTCCTAATCACCAATTTGGTTTTAGAGAAAAGCATTCCACTATAGATCAAGTCCATAGAATAACAGATATCATAGAGAAAGCATTAGAAGAAAAGCTTATTTGCTCAACAATCTTTCTTGATGTGACACAAGCTTTCGATAAGGTTTGGCATGAAGGATTGATACACAAACTAAAGAGTATGCTACCTTTACAATACGTCGAGCTGCTAACATCCTATATATCTGATAGACTATTCAGAATAAAACAAATCGATGAATACTCGGAACTAAAAGAAGTCAAAGCTGGGGTACCCCAGGGTAGTGTATTGGGACCAATTCTCTATCTACTATATACAAGTGACCTTCCACAGATGGAAAATGTAACAGTCGCCACATTCGCAGATGACACGGCTCTAATGGCAGTGGGATCAACTATTGGTGAATCTACCAGGAATCTTCAACAAGCTAGTAACAAAATATAGAAATGGGCCAGAAAATTGAAGACCAAGCTCAACGAACTGAAATCTGTCCACATTAACTTCACAAACAAAAGAATCGAGGACATACCTCATGTCAAGATTAACGACGCCATAGTTCCATATGCGAACACTGCAAAGTATTTGGGTATGACACTGGATACAAAACTAAGGTGGAAAGAACATGTTAAGAAGAAAAGAGTAGAGCTTGGCCTCAAATACAGAGAACTGTACTGGCTTCTGGGAAGAAACTCTCAGTTGTCAGTACAGAACAAACTACAAGTCTACAACCAAGTACTAAAACCGATTTGGTTATACGGCATCTAGCTTTGGGGCTGCGCAAAAAGGTCCAATATACAAGGAATCCAGATCTTCCAAAATAAAGTACTAAGGAATATGGTTAACGCTCCTTGGTACATACGGAATAGTGACCTGCACCGTGATCTTGGTATCCCACAAGTCATCCAAGAGATAAAAAGATTCGCCACTAAGCATGAATCTCGCCTAAGCCATCACGTCAACGTAGAGGCCCTGCAGCTACTAGACAACCAGAATCTAGTGAGAAGACTAAAAAGAACTAAACCCTTCGAACTAGTGAATCAGTGAAATGTGTAAAAAGCAGAGCACAGTGAGTGAAGTGTTAGTGCTTCTTGTTTGGGACAAAGTAAATATAGGCACATCAGTGGATAGCCTATTAGAGACAAGTACCTAGTTTTAAGAATTCAGATTTAAATTGATGGTTAATCTTTTAGATTAGTTTCAATATGTTAAGCATCTTATGCTTATTAATAAAAAATAAAAAAAAAAAATCCTGATTGAAAATATCACACAAAGAATATGTGCCATGTGCCATTTAAAATTTCAATGATGACGTCATTTCCGGAAAAGCGGAAGTCATATTAACCTCAAGAGTATCCCAAAGAATGGCATTTTTTGTCTATTAACACTTTCCCAAATTTCATTCCTACAGCTTTATAAACAAAAACAATAAACGGGAGTACTTATGGCGTGGGTCACCCGGTATATGTGGTGTCTCTAAGCTGAGCGAACAATAAAGTTCCATAAAGTGTTTCCCTTTACATACAGTCGACGTGCGACATTGAGATTACTGTCAGTAATCTGTTTCTAAATCAGTACCTACAATAAGAAACTTCTCATCTTATATCTCACTCTCATGACGTTTCAGGTTCATTGTCTAGTAGATCAGGACCAGCATTGATAACCACTTCATTTAGTAGAATAGTTGGCGAAAGAGTAGTTGTCAATAACTCGGCAAGGTAGAAGACCCAGATTCGACACCGAGCTTAGTCCATAATTTGTAATTGATTTTTAAATTTATTTCTCACCTGGCTTCTCTTTTTTCAACTATTCTATTATGCCACTCCCTAGGTAGGGGGGGGGGTTCAACAATTCAACTTAGTTTCCTACTCGTCATTTAGGTTTATTGGTCCACCTTGAATAAGGCATTTTATTCTATCCCCTGAAACAAACTACAAGCTTAACAACAGCAAATCATTATCTCAATAAGTCGTCGAGGATTGTCTTGAGAAATTTGCCATTACCTATTCTTCGACTGTTGCTTCTTCAAAATTCTGCTAAAGCCTTATTGCCAATGGTACTAGATGAGGATTTCCTTCCGGTTCAACATACGGTAGTCAAACTTACTATTATTTCCGTTTATGTGATTTGAATAATACTTATAAGAAGATAAATGCTGATCTTGATTGAAAATATGTAAATATTTTGTTTCTGCCATTAAAAGATACAATTTACAATATATTGGATCTGTATTGGGGCAATAAGTTGATTCTTTGAATATACAAAAAATTGCTTTACTAAGAACGTAAAAAGTCAGGGTCTTATCATCGACTCGGAGCTGAGTTTCCATGTACAGATGGACCATTAATATTCCAATAAAACGTACAGAATTCCAACGCGTACAGAATGCATGATTGCGTTGAAGTTAGTAGACGATCGTTGGTTGACCATCGCTAATCGACGTAGACTGTGATTGGTCATGTGGTTTTATATTCTTTGCCATGATAGCCCGGGATACTTGCTGAATGCTTACTAAGGGAGGAATATAATGTCCGTTTTCTTTTGCAGTGATTCATTCGATATATGTTGTAAAATAGACATTTTGGTTACTTCCAAAAGGTATATTCATCATTTCAAGTTGCCTGCCGCGTTCCGACCTTTCTTGACGCGTTTCCATTAGTATGCCAAATGGGCCAAAGATATTTGCCACAGCGCACGCTAAAGTTAAACGTATAGTGAGTGTGTAATACATGTAATTGGAAAGCAGTTTTTGTGTTCATTTTACGCCCTCATACTGACCCCCTTGACGATTTTCATGTCCCCTTCAAGTTTAAATTATGGTAGCATTATTCTTCTTACAGGAAATCGTCTCTCTGGAACCTTGTGACATGGCAGCCGTACCTTATTCATTAGGGTTTAAAGCGTTCACTTATTAAAAGCCAATTACATAGTTTAATTATTGAAAATGCAAGACAAACACAACAAAGAATATAGTTACAAATGAAAAATAGAATATGGGCAAATGTATTTACATAAAAAAAAATTAATTCTTAACACCAATCAGTCAAACTGATCTATATAATGCTAATACTCATCTACAAGCGTCATAAATCCAAGTAAGAAATTATTACATCGAAATAAACAAACTGATAGCAATCTGATAAGTATCAGAAAAAAACGTCATTCTGTCATCTGTAAATAAAGAAGCCATCCTTTGCATAACATCCTGAAATTTACGGCACCTAAGATTGCCCCAGTAGATAAGTAACCCGTAAAAATAGTATCAAAAAGGTGAAGAGTATTGTGAGGTGGTAATTCGATTGTTGTGGTTCGTGACCTTGACTTTTGGCAATCCGTTTGGAACTACTGGAACTTTGACCACAAGCTGCACGTGTATAGTTCCAAACACGCGAATATTTGCACGAAACAACCAAATACGATGTAATTATGCAATATCTCAAACTGGGAATGTTCACTCTCTTTATAATGCCAATAAAAGCGAAATATAGGTTTCTTTCGATTATAGAATTACTTACAAAGCTATATTGTTAATAATGTGTTATTTCTGAAGGAGGTAGGGGTGTGGCATTTTTCTGCTCAACCTAGAGTTAAGTAAAGTTAACACAAGGATGGTAGAGCACGACATTTTATTAACAAACCAGATGCCCGAATCTGGACCACTGTGAACAATTTACTCCAAAAATCGAAGAGTAAAAATAATAATCAATAAGTCAGTAATAACTAATAAGTAATAATCTTTTGAAAGATGAGCTTTCATTTACGCTAACAATAAGGTTATTATTTTATTTTAAAAAAATCTGATGTGACCAGGCATGTGACTTTATCATAGTGTATATAAAATTAATAGTTTAGCTGCATGAGATTCTATTTGATCGAGATCGGCCATGTCTGCATTAAAATAAAACTAGTAGAACTAGACAGATATGTTAATTATATTGACAGTAGGTATTGTCAAAACATTATAGAATATAGAATATAGAATATAGAATATAGAATATAGAATATAGAATATAGAATATAGAATATAGAATATAGAATATAGAATATAGAATATAGAATATAGAATATAGAATATAGAATATAGAATATAGAATATAGAATATAGAATATAGAATATAGAATATAGAATATAGAATATAGAATATAGAATATAGAATATAGAATATAGAATATAGAATATAGAATATAGAATATAGAATATAGAATATAGAATATAGAATATAGAATATAGAATATAGAATATAGAATATAGAATATAGAATATAGAATATAGAATATAGAATATAGAATATAGAATATAGAATATAGAATATAGAATATAGAATATAGAATATAGAATATAGAATATAGAATATAGAATATAGAATATAGAATATAGAATATAGAATATAGAATATAGAATATAGAATATAGAATATAGAATATAGAATATAGAATATAGAATATAGAATATAGAATATAGAATATAGAATATAGAATATGTTTATTGTTCTACACCACATTGTTTGCTACTGTCATTAGAATCAAACTATCTGACAAATCCTAAAGGATATGTATGTATTGTAAAAGCTTGGAGAGATTTTAATTTAATGTGCACCAAACTCGCATTCCTTACTTTTCCTGGAATACCAACCCAAAAAGTAAAATATTGTTTTCTGTTGTGAACACCATGGTTAACACGTGCGCTTTTTTCAAATGCAATCTACAGTCTGGTTTCCAAGCATTGTTTGGCATTGTCGTGTTTTCTTGCGTAAGCACGTTGAAAATGCAAAACGTTGTGACGATGTTGCGTTCCTCGCCTACAAACACTGGCCCTACGTACGCATTTGAAAAAGAAATTAACATACATTTAATTAAAATGATTTTATTCGTAGATGTGAAACCATTTGACAATAGTCACAAGAAAATTTGCTGTAGCGTTTTTACTTTTTGGGTTGGTATTCCAGGAAAAGTAAGGAATGCGAGTTTTAAGCACATTATCTATAATTACATCATCCTATGAACAAACACAGGTACCCAAACACAAACCAAGAACAAATCAAACTTAATTTATTCATGTTAGGCATTCCAACGAAGGGGGCAATATTTTACTTTTTCGTGATGGTACCGTAGTTAATTTCGAGTGAATTCGAGAGGAAGGGGCAAAGTTTTGCACACACCATTTTAAGTCCTTACATCATGCATTAAACGCACCTAGATAACGTAAAATGTCATGAATGTCATTGTCCGTGTATACGATGAAGTGAGTCACAACATGCTGTGCGAATGGTGTCTATAGTTACGGTGGAGTCTAAAGTGACAAATCCTGGCCTCTAATTTTAATGTAGTACGACCGATCTCGATGAAATAGAATTTGCTCATGCAGCTAAACTATTGATTGTACCAAAAAATGTCATAGTCATAAATTATTCAGAATTTCCTCTACTTTAATTTATTGTTTAACTATTTCGACGAAATTCCAGAAATGGCGGCTTATTTGCAAAATCTTTCAAAAATGCTAAGACTAAACCTCCAGTCCCTTTGGACCCTTTTCAACAGAAAGCTTTTCAGCTCTAAGTTTGGTTATGAAACTTCTAAATATGAACTATCGTCCCGATACCTTTAGTAGTTTCTCCGGAATCGTGGCCACAAAAAAAAAACTAGTACATACACACAGTACACACACACACACAGACATTTTTCGTACCTAGGTCAAAAATGTTCAGGGGACCCAAAAAGACATACTTCCGCTAAAATCTCAATTTTTGGCACGGTTACAATACTTTACATACTACGTATGATAAAGTACAAACAACAAATACCTACTATAAAATTCGGAGATTGACACTGAACATTCTATGAGAACGACGATTTCAAAGTTTCATCAATTCATCGCACTTAAAAACAGGAAACAGAGTAGTAAAATTTACATTAATCTGGTAGTAATAAACAATACATAATTTATTGCTTTTATTCGCGATGTGAAATGCATTTTTATCTGCATTTTATACCAGATAATAAACTAAAGGAAGTAATAGATCAGTAAGTATGTTTAATTACATTAAACAATTTTTTTCTTTTTTATCCGGTGCTAACAAAAATATCTTCCCAAATTCCTAAATAAAATACAAATGTTGGTAACTTTCCATTACAATTGTGAAGTCGCTTATGTATGTAATATTTCGCCACTTCCAATTCATCAAAACAAAACGTAGCAAAATTCGTAATTACATTGCCAATAATCCAGGTAGCACCTAGTATCGATTGAAGAATTGCAACTCTGCAGAACCAGCGTTCAATGTGCAATTTGAAACCAGTGCCGCCCAACATAATTCGTTGTGTTTATTTCAGTCTTACATCAATAAAATTCATTAATGTTTAGCACCGCTGTAATAGTTTTTAGGACACTTTTTGTATATAAACCCAAATAATTTCTTAATAAAATCAGTATTAAACCTGTGTTTGTACTCATTCCTTAAAACAAACCATCTGGCCTGCCCGGAGTTTGTTCATGGTCCGTCGAATGAACAAACTCCGGGCAGGCCAGATGGTTTGTTTTAAGGAATGAGTACAAACACAGGTTTAATACTGATTTTATTAAGAAATTATTTGGGTTTATATACAAAAAGTGTCCTAAAAACTATTACAGCGGTGCTAAACATTAATGAATTTTATTGATGTAAGACTGAAATAAACACAACGAATTATGTTGGGCGGCACTGGTTTCAAATTGCACATTGAACGCTGGTTCTGCAGAGTTGCAATTCTTCAATCGATACTAGGTGCTACCTGGATTATTGGCAATGTAATTACGAATTTTGCTACGTTTTGTTTTGATGAATTGGAAGTGGCGAAATATTACATACATAAGCGACTTCACAATTGTAATGGAAAGTTACCAACATTTGTATTTTATTTAGGAATTTGGGAAGATATTTTTGTTAGCACCGGATAAAAAAGAAAAAAATTGTTTAATGTAATTAAACAAATTGCCCCGCCGGAATAACTATCTCTAAGGTCAAGTAACCACTTAAAACCGATTAATATGGTAATATTAAGCAACACAATTGGGTCTCTTGTATCGGCACTCTCAGTTCAGCACTGCACAGTTTGGACTTCTGTATACAATGGTTGGAGTGACCTGACATCTTCTTCACTGTTATGGTGTTGACGCTGTGGTTGTACCAGATGGTGTACTGAAGATGGCTCCACATCGGTGAGTAAGGATCGTCTTTGGCGTGGTACTGGTTTCATTAGGATGGCCTGGTCCTGGGTGGCCAATGGATTTGGTTTATTAAATCTTCTTTTTAATGAACGCACTACAACCCACAGGGTGACACATAGGGCTAGTATTGTAGTGGTGGTGACAGTACTGGCCATCACGCCATGATGACGCACATTATGCCACAATACGTTCGAGATTTCTTGATGGATGGCGTCTTCATCCATCTTTAGTTCTCTTAAGTCATCGGAGACGGATAATACTGGTTCCTCTTGAATTGGTGGTGATCGATGCTTCTGGGCTGCTAGGAGAGTAAAATTTCCTGGTAATACCACTGCTTTGTTGTAGCTGCCAAGTATCGTAAGACTGTCGTCCTTCTTTGGGGTGAGAATGTTCTGTTTTGTTTTGATGATGCAGTCTTGTGACAGTTGAATGATTCCGGTCTTTCTCAGTTCGACATCTTCTCTCACGCCATTGCAGGTAACTGCGATCCGTTGTGGAGTTACGGAGATAAAAAGCCATGTATTGATCATGTACAGTTGTTTCCAAACCACGGAGTGAAGTTTCACTTCCACAACATCGCAGCTTTGTTTCTCATGCCGATTGAATAATTCATCTATGATACAGTTGTTGTTAGTTTCAATATTCTTTACTGTTGTAGGAGAACAGAGATAATTCGTGTCATCCAATGCTATTGATTTTCGATACTCTTCATCCGTCATTTGAAAGTATAGTTGGTTATTGTAGTCGATGGCAATGATATCGTTTGGAATATCAAATACCCAGTAAGAGCCGTCTTCTATCTGTAGTGGTATGGCGTTGACCTTGATCACGTCAAATTGGTTTATCTCTGCCATTGGGAAGAAGGCCTGGACACTGATAACATCATCTTCATGTACCACTTTTGTGTTGATGATGGATGATATGATATAAAGATTTGAGGGAAGCTTCTTATTTGCGTCTTTGATCATGTGGTGAATGTGAGCTGGTGAGATCAGATCGTACACGTTGTCATTGCCCAAATTTACATTCAATAAATGAGTGTAGTAGTCACAGAGTTCTGTTAACACGTTAGTAGCCAGTTGATACGCATTAAGGACATTGATGTTGAGCTTGTTGACGTCGATCGCTCGGAACCATCCTTGACTATTGTTTATTGCTTGAAGTCCTTGATTCAGTTTTCGTCGGAATCTCTCTAGGCGATCGTTGATTCGTGTTTCGGTTTTATTGAAGGTAGACAACGCAGACAACATGAACTTAGTTTGATGATTTGAAGCCGTGATGAGTTCCCTTTGATTTCTCTCCAAAGCTTCAATGTTGGTGTACACTTCGTCGTTTACACCAAAAATTGAAGTCAGTAATTTTCCTAGAAGACCTCTTCGTTGTCGCTTCTTGATCACTGCGTCAATGCCATCTATTATCCAATGCGCTTCTTTCTCTTGTTCCTTGAGATGGTGTAGAAAGCTGATGCATTGGGTAGATGATGATAATTTCTTCGTTTCATTACAGAGTTTTTCGAATTGGTTGACTGCTGTAGATGTGGTGTTCATTTCTTCGAATATCTTCTGTCTGCTAAAGTCAATGTCCAGCTTGAAAATACCTCGCTGAATTTTTGCTTGGCCAATGTGTTCCACATACAGGCCTGGTGTTGGATATTTCACTGTGTAATTTGCTATAGTTAGTTTCGGCAATATTACTAGCAACGCCATGAAGAACCATATCACTGAGAAGCTTCTTCGTTTGAATTGTTTTGTAGGTCGTGCAGCCGGGACTTCCTTGTGTTGTTTCTCTACTGTGGCCAGATTAGACTTTATGTGCATTGACTTTTCATCTGGCTTCTCTGTTGAGGGAAGTAATGGAATGAGGTTGTGAATTGCTCTTTTGGTAATGGTCCCTCCGGGTTTTTCTAATGATACCACTCGCACAGTACCATCGCCTGCTGGATGGGTTTCCAATACCCTTGCCAAGGGCCATTTGGTTGGAGTAATGTTGTTTTCTTTTATCAGGACAATGTTGCCTGGTTGCAAATTTTGTTGGGGTGTTTTCCACTTGTAGCGCTGCTGGAGGTTACTTAGATATTCCGATGACCATTTTTGCCAGAAGTCTTTTTTCATTTTTTGCAGAAGCCTCCATCGGGATGATAGATTTGTGTTGATGTTTGTTGTTATGGGATCTGAAGACGATAGAAGAGGCCTCCCAATCAGGAAATGACCGGGTGTTAAGATGAGGGGGTCTTTGCCATCAGTACCCAATGTACATAAGGGTCTTGAATTGAGACATGCTTCTATCTGGTGTAGTAATGTTGTTACTTCTTCATAGGTTAAAGTGGCGTCTCCAACCACTCGTTTAAAGTGGTACTTCATCGATTTCACTCCTGCCTCCCATATTCCTCCGAAGTGGGGAGCTGCCGGCGGGATGAAATACCACTGGGTGCCTTGGGTCGCCACATTATCTTGGACTGCTGGAGATTTTGTTAACTGTGATACTTCTTTTTCCAGAATCTTGCTTGCTCCAACGAACGTTGTACCATTGTCGCTAAACATGTACGAACATTGTCCTCTCCTTGCGGTGAATCTTCTAAACGCTGCAAGGAATGCGTCCGTGGTCATATCCGTGACGGCTTCTAGATGTATAGCTTTTGTCGCGAGGCACACGAAAACTGCTATGTACCCTTTGTATGACTTGTGCCCTCTGCCTTTTGTCGTTCTTAGTTGGATTGGGCCAGCATAGTCTACACCTGTATGTGAGAAGGGCGGTGATGCTGTTACCCTTTCTGCCGGAAGATCTCCCATCAATTGTTGCTTAGTAACTGCTTTGAATCGAATACACGTAGTGCATTTTCGTAACCAACATTGTACATTTCTTTTTCCATATACAATCCAATAGTTCATTCTGGTATGGGCCAGGGTTGATTGAATTCCTCCGTGCAGAGTCTTGTGGTGAGAGTCTTGAATAACTAAATTTGTCAGATGATGGTCAGGTGGCAAAATGATTGGATGTTTTGTGTTGTAAGGCAGAGCTGAATTCTTCAGCCTTCCCCCGACGCGCAGTAGTCCTTTTTCATCAATAAATGGATTCAGACTTGCTAGTTTATTATTACCATTGAGATGATTGTGCTTTTTTAATTCCAGAAGTTCTGTTTTAAACTCTTCGCTTTGAACTGCTTGAATCAATTGTACCAACGTTAAGTTCATCTCACTGACAGTAAGAAACCCCATCTCTCGTTCGACTTTTCTTGCTGCAGCTAGGAATCTTTTGCAGTATGTCGTTACTCTCACCAGTCTTGTTAAGGATGAAAATTCTTCAATGTGGTAATTTCGACGCGTGGTAACTGTGGCCTGGTGACACGCTTTTTGTTCTTCTTTTGTTTCAGGTAACTTTTCTTGCTTCGGCCATATAGCAGCATGTACGAGCCAGGATGGACCTTTCCACCACATGGAGTGAGTGCCAATTTTTTCAGGATCAATACCCCGTGATATTATATCGGCTGGGTTATCCTTGGTATCCACGTGGTACCAGAATTTACTGGGAAGCATACTGTTTATTTCTGCAACTCGATTTGCGACGAATGTTTTCCACCGCGACACTTCGCCTTTGATCCATGATAATGCTATCATTGAATCTGTCCATGCGTATACCGGCACGTGTTCCCACTCCAATGCTTTGACTGAACGTTTAATCAATTTTGCCAGCAGCACAGCAGCACACAGCTCTAATCTTGGTAATGTGGCCTTGGTTCTGGCAGGTGCTACCTTTGATTTTGCGATCAGAATGGTTGATTGGAATTTACTTTGACTATCCGTCGTTCTGACGTAGATCACAGCGCCATAAGCCGTTTCAGAGGCATCGCAAAAGCCGTGCAGTTCTATGTTTGATGTAGTCGTGGTATGAACCCATCTTGGCATGGAAATGTTTTCTAAGTTTTTTAGTTTGGATTGGAACTCATTCCATTTCTTCTGAATGACATCGGGGGGTGGTTGATCCCATTCCAAATTGTGTAGCCATAACTCTTGAATTAACGTTTTGGCATTGATGACAACTGGCGCTAACCATCCTAATGGATCAAATAGTTTGGCTACTTCTGATAAGATCGTTCTCTTCGTTATTGGTCTATCGACTGATATATCTACCTTGAAACGAAAATGATCTGTATGCGGCGCCCAGTATACTCCAAGCGATTTCTTTAACCCATCCTCTGATATTTCCAGTGCTGTTTGATCTTTCAATTCTTCAGGGAGGTTTTCTATTACTGTTTCGGAATTGCTGGACCATTTTCTCAATGAGAACCCACCAGCTTGAAGCATGTTTATTAGTTCGTGCTGAAGACTGGTAGCTTCTTCTTCTGTGTCGGTTCCAGATAAGATGTCATCCACATAAAAGTCTTTAAGAGCAACTTTGGACGCCGTTGGAAAATTGTCTTCTTCGTCTTTGGCAAGTTTTTGCAACGTTTTTATTGCTAGGTATGGCGCGCATGCTGTACCGTATGTTACTGTTTTTAGTCGAAATTCTTCTATTGGCTTGGTTGGATCAAATCTCCATAGAATTCGTTGATAATCTTGATCTTGTGGGTTGGTGCGAATCTGCCGATACATCTTCTCTATATCAGCAGTGAATACTATGCGATGTTTCCTCCATCGTAGCAGGATGTCAGCCAGATCTTGTTGTAATCGTGGACCCGTATGCATTAGTTCGTTCAAGCTCTTTCCATTTGAGGTTTTACATGATGCATCAAACACCACGCGTAGTTTTGTTGTTGAGCTTGATGGTCGGATGACTGCTTGGTGAGGGATGTAATATTTGCCATTGCCCTGGCCGGATGTTACTTTCTCCATGTGACCCAGGTTAATGTATTCCGCCATAAAGTTGCTGTACTGTTGTGCAAGTTCGCCATCTTTGGAGAGACGCTTCTCTAATTGTAGTAATCTTGCGGCGGCCCGATTTTTTGAGTTGCCTAGGTCAGTATCAGCTTTGAACGGAATGTTTACTATGTATCTGCCGTCCCTGTCTCGTTTTACCGTGCGTTCGTATTCTTCTTCACATCCGATGTCTTCTTGACTTAATGGTTTATTTGCCGTAACTTCTTCCATTTCCCAGAACTTAGTTAATTGTTTATCTTCATCTACTCTGCTGACCAGACTTGTCACTTGAATGTCGGCTTGAGATGGTTGCTTAAAAAGTCAATGAATCTTATTCCCAACCTACCATACTAACCACGTCTAGAGCAGTATATTAATATTCGCATAAAATTAATCCGTTGGTGTTCAATGGGTGGCAGACTGTGCATTCCTTGATTTATTTTCTCGACAGCCAGAATGAATCATACTATATGCGCCGTTAATTAGTTAATTCTTTAATGACTGTGCCGTATTTATGTATTATTTCCCGTTGATTGGTTCAAGATGCGTTTTTGGTAGAAAAAGTAACTCAATAATGCAATAGTATTCTATTCAACATTGTACCATAAAACAACAATAGTACACTACCTATATTATTTCAACGCATAATTTATGTTATAATTCCCGCGCATGGAGTCATCATAATCATAAAAATCAATAAACATAATACAGTAATTATTTGTTTCTATGGATGATAACTAATGCAGGAAAAATGTGAACATTAGAAGAGATAGCAGCTGTTGTTGGCGGACACTATATCATACATTATGATCTCATAGTAAAAACTATTTTTAAAATGTATATCTGAGTAAAACTTCATATAAACCTTAGTTTTTCAAATCGTTAAAAAGTGAAGCCGTTTAAAATATTAACAAAATAAATAAAATAAAATACATATAAAACAATGCGAAAACAAAGAAAGAGCACAATAAATACCCGACAACAAAAAAAAAACAAATAAATTTACTAAAAAATCAAAATAATAAAAATAAATTGAATATGTATAACATTTACTATTTGGAAAAAGTTTTGCGGGAAAAAAGTGGGAGACCCTGTATGTCGACAACAAAAAAAAACAAATAAATTTACGAAAAAATCAAAATAATAAAAATAAATTGAATATGTATAACATTTAGTATTTCGAAAAAAGTTTTGCGGGACAAAAGTGGGAGACCCTGGATGTATGTATGTATTATTATTATTAGCGAGGAATAATAAACTATGTACTAAAAACTCATAAGTTTAGCAACATATTGATGAAGATTCGTTTGGTGGTAAAATTCTCATTTGTGGCTAGTTGTTTCTTATCACAATCTGTGCGAGTGCCAAAAATATTGTACATATAACTTCGTCCTGTAATAAAAACCTAGAAACTGACAAATCTAATAGAGATTTGAGTAAATGTTAAGTGATAAATCGTTACAATTTATCATACACACGTTAGAAAAGTCTGCACAGTTCGGTCTGTACAGTTATGTAAATCGCTACGATGTATCGTTACGTGTACAGCTAGCTTAAAGATTTCTACACCAACCAAACCAAAAAGAAATAATTTTCTGAAAAACCATATACCTACATACAAACAAAACAAATCTACTCCCAAACAGGGAGGGTTTAGGATTCCCCAACGATTTCAAAACGATTGCCATAAAAAATCATAAAATTCAAAAGTGTTGGGCTAACTTAAAATACAGGATGTTTTGAAAAATTTTATATTATAAATAAGGACTTGTTATTTGAGTTAAACGTTGTCAAATATCGAACCTATCACAGACTATAGTTTACTTTTTAACAACTAAGAATTGGTAACATTGCATTTTTGCACGTGAACAATTCACTCGGAGCGGATGACGTCAAATCGACGTCACGTGAACTTGTCACTTGTGTAGTACTATAGGAACGTTACTCACGTGACGTCTCTTTGACGTCATCCGCTCACGGTAAATCGTTCATGTTTTCACTGAATCGAGGTGCTGAAAGTTTGTTCACGTGTTTTTGAAGTACTGACACTTGATCTAAAAAAAAAACTCAACAATTTCGCGCGTTATGCATTTTTCAAGCCCGGTTTCTATTCTCTTTTAGGTATGAATGTTAAAACGCATTTACACCAGGGCAACAGTAGCAATTTTGGGCCGAATTCAATAAAAAATTACGTAGGTAGGTAATTAAGTTGCGCTTCCAAAGATTTTTGCACTTCAATGTTTAGGTTCGTCAAGTGTCAACATCTCCAGTCAATAAAATAACAACGTGCAAAATACTTTTCAACCGCAAGTTGGTCGGTATCAAAAAGAAAACAATGCAGTGTTATGATTATGAAAGATAAGCAAGCACGGCTGCTCGCAGAAAATATTCAACAAAGTAAACAAAGCAAAAGATAAACACGGAATAGAATAGCGTTTCTCAACACTATTGCAGCAGTAATTTTTCTTTCATAATTTATCAAGGTTGAGACGGGAGAAAAATCCATAATAGCTGTGAGACATGCAATTTACTACACAGGACTCCGTTACACCAACCGCAGGTTTATTTTTGTGCTTTGAACACAAAAAGAAAAATAAATAACAGGATGGCGCATTAACAAAAATAACTTTTTCAAACGTTTGGCTGATGTATTTAATGTTTCTTTGAAAAATAAAAAAACTACTCACATTAGAGCTGATACCCAGAATCAAGTCCAAGAAATTCTGTTTATTTTGATGATGACGCCGCTGTAAGTTAAATAGGTCTTTTTATGCACTAAACGTAATTTAATAGGGTCATTGACATTTGTTTACATACTGCATCTCGGTCAATGAATGAAGATATGATGCAAATTATTTGATTATTTAATCCCCACGTTATTTGAAAAATAAATCGATGTTATCTCATAATTTTACGACAGTTCATCAGTTGGTTATTGCATTTAATAACTGTTCATTCGCCGCGCACAAACTGAAACTATAACTATAAACTAGCGATTCTTTCTTGTATTTCCTTGTCCGACAGTCTTTTGTTACAGTGATACGTCAATTCGATTAGTTTATCTTATGTTTTTACGCGGAAAACCCGGAAATTTTGGGAGCTTTAGCAGCAAAGCTCCTTCGTGGGACTTGACAGTTCTCCCCACCACTGTTTGGTACATCTGTTGCGAAGGGATGATACCCTCCCGCGGTCGATATCTGAACTAATAACCTCTTACTCCAGATTTGTCTCCATTTGCCTCTATTGCTCTCTATTATGTCAGCTTTTCTATAAACAAACAATTCTGATAATAGACATTATTAGTTATACCAGTTATACAATTAAGTTTACTAATGTATTAGAATTAATTAATAATCGACTATTCTACCAAGGCGGTCAATTTTCTCACATTCTTATCTGGAAGAACATATTATTTATCAATGGAATGACTAGGGTATGATAGATTACATTAATGTAGGGATAGTGTAAACAAAATAGTAAACAAATGCAATAACAACTATCAAATATGGATATGGTGACATCTATTGGGAGTATAGTTAACCGAAGTCTTGCTCGGTCGATATAGATGTGTTCGGTCAAAAAATGAGGCGTTAGTTAGTTATTTATTTGCTAATTTCAGCTGCAAAATTTATTTTGGTTTTAATCACAGATTTGGTATTCTAAAATCTTAAGCATAAATAAACTATACTTTTAAATAATATCTCAAAAGTTCCCGTCCTACCCCCGCAAAATATTACGCCACAATTGCGCCTAACTTCATTTTATTTTGGCAACATTTTCGAAAAATGCTTTTAGTAGGTGATACTAAAGTTCAAAATGAGTGAAATACTAACAGAAAATACAGAACTATGTGCATTATGTTTAAAAGAAAGTACCCACAGTTACTTAGATCTAGACACAGCGAAATATAGGACACAAATGTCCGCTATAGTACCAGAATTTGTATGTTATTGTTTATTTTCCGATTAACTTTTCAATAATTAATGTTTCCTTAGGACATAAGTATCATCAAATCACCTGTGGTTTGCTCCGCTTGCTCTGATTCATTGAATAATGCTTATATGTTTAAATGCAATTGTTTGGATGTCCAGAAGCATATAAAATCGCTTTTGAAAGATGGGAAACAAACTAACCTCGGAGATCTTTTTAAAAAGCTAGTGAAATATGAGACGGAAGATATAAAGAACGAAATAGTGGATAAAGATGAGAGAAGTTGTGATGACGATAATGGTAACGTATCAGACGAAACGCAGAAAGATAGTGTACAATATCTTGAAGACCTCAGTCAAGATCATGATGATCTTAAGGAGGAGGAATTAGTAGTAAATATTGAGAAACCTGCTGAAGTTTGTGACCGGAAAACCAAAAGATCTACCGAGAGCAACAAGGATATTATAATAATTAAAGATATTGATAAAAAGGTTAAGAAAAAACCTAGAGCATTTATTCAAGTGAAGGGGGCACCAAAACGTTATTGTGAAATATGTAAGGAAGAGTTTTTGTATGATAGCACATACAAGCAACATATATCGGAGTTCCATAAGCAATCAGTTTCTCTATCGGAAAAGAAGAATTATTTATGCAGCATATGCGGCATAACGACCACAACAAAGACATCACTGTTATATCATCATCGAACGCATACTGGTGAACGCCCACATAAATGTCCGTACTGCGATAAATCTTTCGCTCAGATGGGTTCATGCACAATGCATATAAAATGCATTCATTCAAAAGAAAGGCCATATGTCTGTGATATTTGCGGCAAAACTTTTGCGTGGAAGAGAAGTTACGATGGTCATATGCTGGTAGTCCACGATAAAGAGGAAAAGAAGCACGTCTGCACATCTTGCGGCGCTGCGTTTCATTTTTCTCATAAGTTGAAGGAACACATGAGGTTTCATACTGGTGCCCGTGATTATAAGTGCAAGGTCTGCGAGAGAGCATTTTCTCAATCTGTCTATTTAAAGCGACATATGTCTGTTCACACGGGAGAGAAAAGATATGCGTGCCCCTTGTGCTCAAAACGATTTTCACTATCATATAATCGAACAATACATGTCAGATCTTGCTCTCGGAAATTTAAACCTGAAGTTAAGACAGATGCTCCTGTATCGATATAAATACAGTTTTAAATTATAATATAGAATATAAGACATTGCTTAAGTGTTAATGTGGAACTATAAAGAGTTTTTACGACTCTAAAGATGGATGTTAAATTACAGTTAATGCATTTCCCTTCAAGTGATTTATTTAATGATAATCCTACTGTTTTTCCTCACTCTTTCTTGCAATCTTTCTATCATATTTGGTTCTATCTATTAATGCTCATTAATACATAATTTAAGTTTGCTTCTAAATGATTAATTTCTAGTTTATAAATAGAAATAGAAAAATATTTAAATACCATTTATTCAATATTATCAAAATCGTACAGATATAGAAAAATTAAATTACATGCGTTAATTGTTGGATATCAGATGCGACGCACCTGTGTCATAACCAAAAATAAAGACAAATTAGATTGCACTAATTACCTATAATCGGCGCGTTTTTTTTATCAAGGTTACATTCCTCTAGATTTACTGAAGTGAACAAATTTTCAGGAGAATCCACATAAACTACAGTTTAAGGCTTACTTCGGGATACAATTGAAGTATCTAGGTCTTCGGGTTTGTTTACTTTGTCGATGTAAAATTTATTATCACGAATATACCCAGTTGCGGTATAATTGCGCTAAGGTGTTAGCGATTTTATTGTAAGACAGGGACGACTCTGTTTTTCTTTATTAATTTTCTCAAGAATGCGTAGATTTTTCTTCGCCGATGTCTTTTTAGGTTATATGACAATTTATGTAATTTGACACTGACAGTTCTAGAGGGCGGTATGTTTTAATTGGAAGGTTTCATTTCACATATTCACAGTTCTATTATTTTATTATTGTTTTCAATTAAATGTTAAATGTTTTTAACACTTGTTTATTATTTATAGTTTATTATTTTCTTGTTGATCTTTCCCCTGTTATATCAAAAGCCAGGGGGTGCCCCTCTCTGCGGGCGCCCATGCATATACCTTCTATTTATTATTATTTATTATTACTATTATATATTATATTTACCTAACAACATACTTAAGTCCTAAAAGATCCTGTGTCTGCGTCATTGTTTTATGGGGTGAAATAGTGGCGTACTACCCTACCTTGTCTGAATTCGCTCATAACTCCTTCAAAATGGCATTTAGGGGCTTTGAATGAATCCGAATAAGGCATTTAAATTGCAAAATTTAAAATGTCGGGCCCGAAAACTATAATTAGGGGAATCTTTGGCCAAATCAAGTTCTGATACAGCGTCATTAAAAACCCCTAAATGTCATATTTAAAGGTATTAAGAGTGATTTCAGACAAGGGAGGGTAGTTTTGGGTAAAATACCCCACAGAGACCGGATTTTTAGTACTTGTACGTTGTTCAGGGCATTAAATAGAAAGTATTTAGCAATTTGCAGTTTTTTTTTCAGGGTTGAAACATATTATGCCGAAAAGTGTATATAATTTTGTTTGACCTTATTATTCAACATGTTTAAAGTCCTGGAAATTCACGGTCAGCTAACTACCGCATCTTGAAATTAGCCACGTTGATGGTTTTGTGCATTTAACATGCTATGTATGAACTTTATGGCAAAAGTTCAATTCTCATCAGAAAAAGCTATTTTATTTTTTTTAAGGCTCCGTTGTAAAAACATCGCAAATGTTTAGTTCGATTCGATGTTTTTCTGTCGGGGTCCGTATCTATGCCGTGGTTTACGTATCTATTAAAGCTTATGGTGTCTGCGATGAGCTGGCCATACGTAACAGCCGAAATATGGCCATTGTTTACATATCTGGCAATTATCGCATTTTTCGGTTAGCGGAAAAGTTATAATGTTTAGGCAGAAATTGTATCTAGATAAAAAATCTATTATTGTAATGAGACTTTGGCTAGGGGTATTATATTTGAAAAAAGAGAAAGATGTAGAAGTAAAATTCATTTTTTTCTTACCAAAAAATTATTTTTGGTCTAGCCAAACTCCTTATTTATCTAAGAATTGACACTGAGATTTTCATCAATTTTGAACCGTAAATAACGCCGTTAATCGAAAACCCGTTTTAGCACATGTAGAACTGGGTCTTACGCTGGGGCCACGGACCGAGCGACAGCGGAGCGGTGGCGACGGCGACCGTTGTTTATATACCTATATACACAACGATCGCTGACGCTTCCGCTCCGCTGTCGCTCGGTCCGTGGCCCCAGCCTAAGGGTCCGGTGAAACGATGCTTTAGTTAGAACGTACCCTAAATTTCATGATTAAATGAGTGACAAAAGTCAAAAATTGCCAGTTTGCTTTCCTATTATTACCTACCATAGTCATCCACAGATCATTTTTCGGTTTAATCGCATGTGACATTAATAAAACTAGATAATTGTATCACTTCCACCAACAGAAGAAGCGCTAAGCAGCTGGCCTTTCGAGTTCTTACTAGTTCAAGAATTACAGGGCAATCAGCTATTCTATTAAAAAAAAACGTTTCCCCTTATTTGATGAAAATTTCCCTTTCTGAGGTATGTGGTGATCCTCTACGAGCAGAGTTAACGAGTCATCTTCAAAACACACTTGTATTATGCATTATTAATATACATAAGCTGCTGTGTATATCCCACAATAAAATATTTAACGTAAGACAGCAAACCTCTATAATTAATACTGTAACTGGTATACAATTCCGATAAAATTTTAACACGGTATCGATGTTCTTTAATCTAGCCACGTCGTCGTTTGTCCCAGTCAGTTTAGTTCTTGAAATCGCTCGGTGACAGCGAAAACATTGCGTGCTAAAAATCGGCTTCCACGGTTAAAACATGGATATACTGTACGAATTTTTCAAATTTGACTATTTAAAGGATAGATTTGTAAGTTGGTTTTTCGTATCAATCGGCTTCTTTCTATTTTTTACGTTGCTAAGAAAATTCGTAAACGGAAGGGAGCAGGTAAAAAGAAACTGCGATCTTATAGGCAAACAATTAGAACACTTGCAAAGGGTAATCGAAGAGAACGAACGAAAAGAACGAGAAGAACGTGATAGAGCAATCGAAGACGTCAAACATAACGTTGAAGACATTCCAGAAACCAACGAAAATGAAAAGAAGATAGAAACAGACAAAGATAAATAAATCGTCAACCAAAATGCTTACTACCACGTATATGATAGACAAAACAGGAAGTATTGATCTTTTTTTATATTTAATTTCTACACGATACAAACAATACTTCCGATCAAATTTCATAGACAGTTTTAGTCAAGTCAAGTCGTAAACGGTACAGTAACATAAATGAGACCACAGAAAGTTACCGTAGACGTTTGGAAGATGATTTTCTCGTCGTGTTCTTACTTAGGTTTGGCATTTTTGGCGTGGATATTTGTAAAATTGCTCTACGCCTGCTTCTGGCTACCTGGCCACCTCAAACGAGAAAATGAGCTTCAAGCTTCTGATGAAGACGCATTTGAGACAAGTTCTAAAAAAGAAATAGTAGAAGGGACGGATGAAGACAAAAAGTCTGTTTGAATAATCACTTGATGCATTAGGTAATCCATAATCATATTTATGTAATTTACTCACCCCGATTTTTGTATGTGATGCGAAAAAAATACATAAATTTTTACACGAAAACAATTTCTACACGTTTGTAATAATTTATATTGTATAATACTGTGGAGATATGTTTATATGATCTTATATATTATTTATTAAATGTTGATTATTTTATAGTTGTCTTTTTCTTGGCCTTGGATCAATATACAGCTACGTATATCAACCACGGAACAGTTCATTGATATCAATTATACGAGGAATATGTATATTTCTAATATTCCTATACGTAATTTAATTCTGTTTAGTAGTATTAGAGATTTTATAAGCATGTATAGAGTGGCGCATATGGGCAAAATGGGTGGGTAATTTCCCAGGGAAATAAGCAACATGGGGGGCAAAGAATATGCGTATTTTTAATATTTTTCGAACTCATATTTCCCTTGTAAGAATATCAATTTTTGATATTGAACCCTCCTATTGGTGGTGCTCCGAACTAACATTTGCGCATGGTGTAGGTTGAGGGCAAAACAATAAGTGAATGGTAAGTTACGTTTTTGGAATAAACACAAACATGTTTGTGGCCTATATTTAGTAGGAAATTAAGCTGCCAAAGCTTGCCCAAAAGCAAACCTTTTATTATTTATTCAAAATGTAATTGAATTTTTTTCTTCTTTTTAAAGAGGGGATACTTTTAAGAAAACAACTACCGAAAAATGTACATACCCCTTTATTATATACAATGCTCATATCCTTGATCAGAAAAATCAAAAATAAGAAAATACCCTCATCTCAAACTTTTAATAAGAAACTTTTGTTTAAAACCTACAAGAATGGCGTTATAAGCTATGGTGTGGGCAGTGGCGGACTGGCCATAATGCCAGGTTGCCCGATGGCAAGTGGGCCCCCCCCTTAAGTGGGCCCCCCTTAAGACAATATGTTGATAATATTAATAATACATTTATTTATACTGAAATTATCACTGGACCGCCGCACGAAAAGATATCAGGCAATAAGAGGGCCCCACCTATTTGCAATAAATTCGGTAAGAATTTATATTTATGTTTGGCAATAAATATGAAACCCATAAGAAAACTGCATGGTGAGTTTTAAGAAACCCACTTTGGGAAACAATGAAAATTCTCCAAAAGGCCCTTGTTAAGAGAACTTAAAATCTATTACTAATCGAACTTGATATTTTTTAATAGACGTTTAAATTTCATAAAAACACAAGTTTTTTTAAAAATTTTATTGACCAGTTTCTGGCAAAAATATTATTCATCCGAAATTGAAATACCAATACGTCACAGAGTACAGAATTATTATGGCATGATGTGGTAGTTTTTACCAAGAAACATTAGAAATATAAAACTTAATCGGATAATTGATATAGGAAAACATTATGGAATATTGGCTGAACATATGAAAGGGACCAAAATAAATCAAATAAATAAAATTTTACTTGGGTATAAAAATGAATCACTTGTACAGAATGTTCTTTTATACATGCAATAAAAATAAAATAAAATTTATTTATAAAATACAATATGTAATTTAAAACAAAATAAATTAAAAAAAAAACATGAATATAGAAAAAAATATTAGAAACAAAGTTGCGCATTTTTGTGTTGATCAATGATATAAAAAGTAATATATCTTTTTCAGTTTCGAAGATATCATAAAATTGATGTACAGGGTGTTATAAAAGTTATAGATAATCATTCGCCATGCAGCCAGAAAATATTGGCATGCTTACAGGGTGTCCCACAATAACGTACCAACAAACTTATGTTTGTTTAAATAAACACTAGGTATATTATTGCAATTTTTGATGAACATTTTTAGCCTAATTGTTATGACATCAATTTGTATTAGGCTATTATCAACTGTTTCTGAGATATTGAGAAATGTTTGTCAAAAATGAGCATTTTCAAAAAATTATTCTAAGGTAACTAACAAGAATAAAGAAATAAAAGAACTCATTTTGCATAGTAAAAGTATCGCACTTTTTTACAGTTATTATTCATTTGCGATTCAAATATGACTTATCCTGAATAACTGGAGATTTGCTAAATGTCAAATAACTTAAGAATTTTAAATGGAACAGCCCTGTATATCTTGACATCGAAAGATCGATAAATCAACTTTCCTAAAATGTCTAACTCGGTAAGTCTATCGTCAACAGCTAAAAGTTATTAAGCATCTATATAACATTTATACGCATGCAAAATATTTCATAAATTAATATAAAATATCTAGTTGTCACGACGAAATTCAGCAATCGCACAAATGTAAAGATTCTTCTGCAGCAACATTTAGTCATTGAAAACTGCTACTATGAGTTACACAAACGAACAATTTATGATCATCCAAGAATTAGTTTTATTAGTACCAGTCGAAACTTATTTAAAATTTTTATTATTTATTTACGTAATATTCTAAATTATTTAAAGAATTTTAATGGATCCTTGGGTTGGTTGTAGTGGTCTAATGCCTTAGCCAGCTAAATCGCCTGTTCAATTTATTTATTTCGGGACATGTTAAGGAATAAGTTTATAGGGATGTTCTAGTTACTACTGATAACAAAAACAAGGAGTGGTTTGGTAGCAATGTGGTGTTCTTCAGACATCCAAACATTTCTGTACTCTCATAAGAATAAATAACTAAATAAATGGATAATTGTAAACTGAATAAATAATTATTATTTCAGTACGATTGTCAATAGTGCACATATCAACCCTCTCAGGTCAATGCGTTTCAAATTCTTGCTTCAAATTCTCGGTGGAAATCCTTGGTGGAAATATTACATTTTCCATGGTTTCCACAAAAACATTTTGACGCCTCCTTATTTCTATTCTTCATGTTTGCTATCGTAGGTAGTTGTAATATTCCCATAAATGTTTTCCTCAATATGTCTTCAGAGTCACAAATCAAACCCGATTAAATCAGGCGTCTAGTTTTCCAATGCGTTGGACCACCATGAACAATTTAATGTCTTTGATAAGTATTATTTAAACAATTTTAGATTGATACATAAATTACTAATTCTTAATCTTTGAAGAAAATAAATATCAAAAATTATATGTTTGTATAAATCAAACTTGCAAAATGCTATTACTAAAAGCTGCTGCATGAAAAGAAGAATTATTATAATTGAGAGATTGTTGGATTTCATCGAACAATCGGATATTTAATAGTAATTTGGGAATATTGTGCATAAGTTACAAATGTAACATTAGATGCTTAATATATTTTTAGCTGTTGACGATAGACCACCGAGTTAGACATTTTAGGAAAGCTGAAAGATATATAAGATCGATAAATATACATTTATGATATATTTTTAATATTTTTATGTTTGTTTATTTGTAAGAATACTATTTATTTTCTTTGAATATTATTTTTTTTTATATTATTAAAACTATTGTACACCGAACACAGTTTTACTTTACCTCCATAATATTTAGTCCAACATTTTATTTCATAATATTTTTGTAAGTTTTTTTTGTAACTCTTTTATTTTTCACTTTTTTCTCCTGTATAGTAAATGAGATACTGTGTAAAACGTTTCATATCGACTTATTATTTTTTCAATTTATAACAAAGTTACAACCGTTTGAGTTATTAACAAAACCGTATTTTAACCGGCTCTAACTTCTTAAGCAAAACCAATAAGAAAACCAATAAGTCCATATGATACTTTTTACTCAAAATGACATTTGTTTTCTAGAAAAAAAATAATAGAAAGCTTCATATGAATTTTTTGGTTCATTTTTATTCAATTTATGTCGATTTTCTTTTAAATATTTTTATTTAAATTTATTTACTTTCTATCGTTGTAAGGTGTAGTGGGTGTGTTCAAACGGCTGAAACTTTTCAAGGAATTGAGAAAACAAATAAGTCCTTATAAAAAATTTATTCAGAATGACATTTGCTTTCTAAAAATAATTTTGCGGGGAAAAAAGTGGGACATCTGTATATGTATATACCGGCAGCATGAACAAAAAAAAATGTGGGCCCCCTCCTGGCTTCCTGGCAACCAATATTTTTGGACCCAGTCCGCCACTGGTTGTGGGCAGTGTGGACTCCATTTTTTTTTCAAAATGGGAGCGCCAACGGCGCACAGTGGTTCGGATATCGAATCTGGCAAGACAAAACTATTTTCTTTCTATTTGTGGTAAACATGTCAAACAAGTGATATTGTTATATTCTTCTGGTATAGTCTTTCATGTTTAAGTAAATAAAAAAGTTATAATTAAATTATAAATAATACAGGTGTCTCACGTAGCATGATATACATGGGGACTTCGGAATCTTTAGGAGCTACGTTGTCGTTTGAATGGGACAAAAGTTGCGTAAATGTGGCCTCATTTCAGAACAGTTTTTACTTTTAAAATATTTTGCATCGATTACTAGATATTACGCAAAAAGTAAACTCTATTTTTTTCTAGAATAACTTAGCTATTACGATAAATAGAAAATCGAAATTTTGCATTCTACATTTTTTCCAGAATTTTTTCTGAAGCACTTTTGGTATCAAAAAATATTTTTGTCATTAGCTTTGGCTGGGCGATGTTAAACTTTTTTATTTCTTTTGGATACCATATTGATTTTTTGCAGATTTAAATAGAATATTGAAAATGCTTTACAGCCATGTGTAACATTTATGAATTTATCAGAATACTGCCATTAAGTGGCCCGCCATATCACCCGACTTAAACTCCATGGAAGAGAAAATACTAAAACTCCTTCCCGTTTAATTTATCATTAGTCCTCTTGCGGGAAACCTAATTTTGTTTTCAATTGGGTCATTTTTTGTCGTTTTGTGTGGGTCTATAGAGAAAACATTTCGTTTTGAAATTTTGATTTTCATAGTATTCATGTGTAAAAAGTAAGTTTGTGTGTCTGTGTAACAATAAAACCTAAAAACTATTAACTTTTCTGTTTAACTTTTATTTTTGTTTACGCGTTGCATTGTTTATGTAAGTATGTATGTATTTTTCTTTGTTGAGTTAGTATTTGTCGGCTACAACTTTTTAAGGAACTGAAAAACTGTACGATCCATATGCACAGTCTATACTGATTGAAAACTTCTTCTTTTTGAAAAAAAAAACCAGGATTACGTTTGCTATACATAAACAGTAGTAGGTTGGTCCTTATTTATATTGATAATAAATGTAACTTCTGATTTTTTTTCTGCGGGTCCATATCAATTTTTTCTTTCATATCCATCCTTCATTCGTTTGAAATTTGGGATCGATCAAAACATATTAACCCTTTAGGCCACAGTGGCTCAAAATCGAGTTCAATTTAAAAATATAAAAGTGACTATCCTGACCAACAAAGAACAAAATCGGACAAGTGAAAACTGTGGTATGTTTTTTTTTTCGGACAATCTGAATATTCAATATGAAATTCTAAATTGTATCTAGTTTTTGAGGAAAATGCATTTTTGGTTTTGTTGCAGTTTCTTAGCACTGCTCTGCTGAAAATCTAGGGTAAAATAAAACTTCTGCCTTCAGATTTAGATTTGTAACAACGATATCTCTAATCTGTTTAATTTTTTAAATTTGTTTTACAGTATAAAAGTTAAAGTTAACTAATAATAAAATCATAAATTGGGCAAAATTTGTTTCTAACGTTATTTCGTTTTTTTTACTATGATCAATAGCAGTGCTGTTCTGAGTTTCGTAACATCAATTAGATAGAATCTTAGAATATGGAAGTTTGTAGCTATGGCAACGACAAAGAGACTTTCGCAAAATTCATAAAAGTACCATCTCGAAAGCTAACGACTTTTTGCAGATCAGGACCACCAATCAAGAAACTTCTAGTTTCAATAATAACCGAGATATTCAATTTTAATCTTAACTGCGGAAAACACCTAAAAATTAGTAAAATCAAAAAACTCAAAAATGGTGATATTTAGGTATAGGGAAACCTTACTAAAAATGATGTATTTTGATACGTAGAAACCAAAAATAAAATTAAAATTATATCATTCCATTTAAAATAACAAAGTTGATACCGACTGCCGGTGACCGGACGAGACAGAATATTTTAGCTGCAGAGCTCCGATCGAGTAAATTCTAATTCCAAAATTTCATGTTTCCAGAAATAGTAGACCATGAGAAACTTCTAATGAACCAGTTCCGTGAGACACCCTCTATACATATGTATTGCATATTACATAATATTTATTAATAATATTTAATTATTTATAGAATACGTACATAATGCGTTGCAGTTTGTAAGGAGAAAATAGATAAATTAGCGTAACGTTCGTATTAACGTAAGTGTAGCAACAGATAAATTATTGATACGTTGTCGGTCAACGTATTACAAATTTAAATATTCTGATAGAATAGGTGTTATCAAACACGTAACACAATAGATATTGATAAGAATACGGAATTAACAAAGAAATGTTTCTCAGCATTTTTTCAAACTTAGCGCGATAAAGAGATAGAGGGCGTCCCGCTCTTGATTACATTCGATTCGCTATGTTGTTTTTGAGGCACCAGTAAGAACGGCAACAGAAATTCGAAGGGATATACTGAATAGAGTTTGAGTAATTTCTGAATAAAACTCACGTGAAACAAATGAGAACCAATAGAAATGGCAGATGAACAGGTACGCAGAAAATACCGAATATCTGACAACACAATTGTATGAGGTCGAAACGCGCTTATAGCGTTTATCCAGTAATTTATTGCCCTTTTCATCATCAATAACAAAACCAGCAATCGTAAAATGTACGATCAGCCGTTGATTTGTTTGAGAAAACCGGTGATTTCGTCTTATTTTTGCTTATGCTCTGCGATGTCATACAAGTAAAATAATGCCTATATTTTCATTGTTTAGGAAATACGACAATTGGAGCTACTGTGCAAACAGTTATATGAGTCGCAGGATACAGCGGTGAGAGCGGATGCCGAAAAGGCATTAGTTGTGTTCCAAGATGGGCCGGACGCTCTAACGAAATGTCAGGTACTGTTAGACAGGGGCGACTCTGGATACGCGCAGCTTCTAGCGGCAACAACGCTGACCAAACTGGTCTCACGGAGTGCTCAGGGCCTCAGCTTACAACAGAGAGTCGACATTAGAAACTACGTATTGAATTATTTAGCCACAAGACCAAAGTTGTCAAATTTTGTGATACAAGCCCTGGTTACATTATTTGCTAGGATTACTAAGTTAGGATGGTTCGATAGTCACAAGGAAGAATTTGTCTTTAGGAACGTTGTCAGTGATATTTCAAAATTTCTTCAGGTACGTGGATTTAATCCTAATATAACTAGTTGTAACGTAACAATTATAATATTAATTTGTCTATAGTATGTAAATAAATTATTAATATGCTCACTCGCTTTAGTTCTTTAAATATATGTAATATTGTATGAATTGCTATAAAATATGTGATTACTTCGTATTTTGTGCTACGAGTAATATACTATTTATTTATATTTGTTTTTGTGATATGATATAAAATGTTTCTTGGCATGTTTTCATTTAAAAAAAATAGAGGTGCAAAAATTACATAACAAAATGGATGATGAGATAGGTTATGGCAATGTGAATGATTAATTAATCCCAGCTTAATAAGGGTGTTGTTTTGTCTGGTTAAAAAATCCAGATTACAAAAAATATGTGATTTTTTAATGATAGGAAAGCTAATAACTATGTCAAAAATATTATAGATAACAAATAATTGTATCATTAAGGTTACTTGAGGTATTAAGGCTCAGCATGGATATGTATATCGGAAAAGTGTTAAATACATTGGTAAAAGCAAAATGAAGTAAGGAATATATTACTGTTGATTGTCAATGGATATAGATAGTCAGCCATGGGTTAGTTGGGGCCTTAGCATCCAGAGGGCAGGGTTTTCTGCAAGATTCATTTACAAATTATAGCGTTTTCGACTTGTACACTTTTATGCACGCACTTGGTGCGAACTGGCTGAGGTCGAGCATAAATATATAATAAATATATAAGTCAAAAAGGCTATAATTTGTTAATGAATCTTGCTCAAAACCATACCCTCTGGATGTTAAGGCCCCCACTAACCCATGGCTGACTATCTATATTCGTTGACAATCAACGATATTACATTATAAAATTCCTACTGATTTCAGGATTTTAAAAGTGCTATATATTTATCAAAAGACTTTATTCTGAGATAAAATTAATTGTAAACAGTGACTTCACGAGGAATGCCTGGAACTTTGTTCCAGAAGTCCGAAATGAAATTACTAGTCTTAATGGTGCTTAAAGCCTGAATATATTCATTTGTCTTTCAAGCCAGCCTGTCTTAAATAATGCCCATTTGCCCCTTTTTTTAATTATTATTTTGGTCCAAAGATATTGTTTTGAATAATCTTTTACTGTTATACAGAAAACTAACAAACTTGCCGATCAATGGTGGTCAATTTAAGGAGTTAGTATCTTTTAAATATCTAATAAAAATAACGAATTTCAATGAAACAACAAAATATTTCTTGTCATTCCACTGAAGTCAGCTTCCAGTCATCTAGTGTGAGTTAAGGCAATCATTAGAATCAGAAGAATAACTACCATAAAAAATATCAAAATACAATATGGCGCCCATACGAAAACCAAGATTAATCCCGATTTATCTTTCTTCTTTAAAGTTATCTTTATTTGAAGTAAGCCATTGAATTTGTTGAAAACTGCGTATACGTACAAGGTTTTGGGTACTGTAATGGCAAGAAAAATAAGTGGGGCAACTTTTGTAACAAATTTTTCTTTAATATAGTAATTATTGCTGCCACCTAAAATCTCTTGCCAAACTTTATTGGAATCAGAAGAAGAAAATACAAATGCTAAAAGTCAGCAAGAAAAACGAAAGTTGACTAGGGTTTCTTTTTCAAACCTATCACAAATTCAAGTACATTATTTGATTCCTTATTAAAACATTGCTAAAGAATGTGTTCACTATACATATATGTTTTCTCCATTGGCTTTTGAGTATGTCATTCCTAGGGTACCTTACAGTGGCTTCTGAGAGAATGACACAAGTACATTCATTAATTTTTTTCCATTTGATCATTGGCATTAAACCTTACTTCAGTGCTCTTATGTCAGTCTACATTATTATTATACTCTATACCAGCCTTTCTCAAAAATTTTGCTCTTGCAGAAACTTTAAAATTGGGTTGAAACCATAGATTAAAGATATAAATGTATAAATAGATAGGCGACTCTGAAACGTGTAGTTTAGTTTGTCAAACTATCGCCGGAGGCGCTGCTCTCCCAATTGAGCATTATTTAAAATGCCATTATTTAAAATTGATATTAAATCAAAATTAAGCACAAGGACCCTTTGTCCGATTTTGCACTAACTTGCACATTTCTGTAGTTTTGCTAGGCGAAACAACTAATTTGAACCTATTAGAGCAAAGTATAGAAATGTGTAAGTTATGGCAAATATCGAACAAAAAGACCTGAATTCAGGTATAAGAATGAAAACCAAACTTTAAATTAAATACGTTTATTACAAGAATAACTATAATAATCGATAATAATATTTTAAACACTAACAATAAAAATCAAAAAATAAGAAATAATACAGAAATAATATGGCAAAATATAGAAGAAAAAAGAACACAAAAGTTATCCCACAACACCACTGAAATAACTATGTAACTAACTATCTACTATAATAACTTTTAGAAATAAAATTTAAAACAAATATAATTTACAAATAGTATATAACAATTTTATTAAGGGAGGAACACGTATGTGTATGAGTACGTGAAAAACACACACTGACGGTATCTGAAATACGTAGGTATATGGCTCATTTGTTCACTTTCAAGAAGCATATTATCATATGATCATATTAATATACTATGTACAGCGAACCTAGGGGCTTGGATAGAAACTAAATAAATTTTAAAACTAATTAAAAATGAATCTTTAATTACTTTTAATGTTATTTTCCATAGTTTCTATCTAAAGCCCTACTTTTGCTGTGCACGGTACATTAATATGATTGGTTTTTAAAAGTAAAGAAATGAATCCTTATACTTATTTCGGACACTGTCGGTTTTTACGAACACATACCCATCCCATATGCAATCCACCCTTAACTTAGCTGTTCATTTAACCTAATTCTATGTTGCTTTTTTATATTTTTGCACTTCCATCATGGCAGCTTTCTTTACCTTATCATTTATATTTCTACTATCTAACCCTTTAAAAATATTAACTACATTTGTACGTCCTCTACTTCGGAGCTTCTGGTGCTTCAGCTGGCTCAACACAGAACTGTATGTAACCTTGTTCAATTTCGCATGTAACTAGTTTGCAGTTGTTGCATATGCCATCGCTCCATGCATTCGGTGTTCGAAGAATGTTCGAACAGCTTGGTCCTCACATGCAAGTCCTTGGCAATATGATGCCCCATCTTGCTAATTCTTCTCCAACCTCCACAACGGCGTTCAACGCTTTTGGACCCCGCAGTTATTTTTTCAACGTTTTCGGACCCGGCAGCTATCTGTTCAACGCTCTCAGACCCCACAGTTATCTGCTAACCACTTTTGGATCCTACAGTTATCTGTTCGGGTGTGTTAGTTACATCGCCAGTATATATTTTTTACCAAGATCGGACCCTGCTGCAGATATTCAAAACATTTTACATCAAACATCGATTTTATTGAACTTACCATTCACATACAAGTCAGGAATCGCAAATTTCTTTAAATTGGACCTGTTCTTATTAAAAGGAAACATCTGTTTGAAAAATGTCGAAAAATGTCTCCAACATACAAGGTAACTCTTCCTGATCTTCACAGTCCTTTTTCAACAAATCTTGTCTGCCTACCACTTCAATCCACTTCTCAAGCAACTGAAAATTTTAAAAATACTATAGACTTCAAACAGTTGTATATTAGTTGTACTATTTAACTTAGGTACAATTTAAGGTTAATATTTAAGAAAAACTTACCTGTCGACCAGCAGGAAATCTGAACATACTATGCGTTTTGCTAGTAGTCGGACAAGTCCGCACACATCAATACACAACCACTGTCTTTAAAATAATTAGAAACCCGCTCGTACAATAAAGAAAATCGGCACACGAAGACGACGCGTGACACTTGTCTATGCGTGACACTGATGACACTGTCACTATCTTTTTAGGGTTATCAGCGCAGGCGCGAACCTGCGTGAACCGCATTAAAATTTTTCTAGCAGCGCCGACGGCGACAGTTTGACAAATCGTGAGTGCGCTCCCCGTGGTTGAAACCCTGTGGAACACCAAAAAAAAAATTATACAATGTCATTTCGAGTATTATGTTTTATACAGAGAAACATGTGTAAAGCAATTTTTCTGTATCAAGTAATCAGCAATATGTCTGTAAATAAATGCAGTTGGTTGAAAATTATTTCTATTATGAAATAACAGTACTTTTCCCGTGAAATTTCAAAAATATCCTGTAAAATTGTGGTGATATGGTATAATTTACTTACAATAATTAACTGGTATAAAATAACCAGCAATGTTAATTCAGTAACCGGCAGTTAATTCTTGTTTTGCAGTATTTTTGTTGTAGTTTATTACATTCAATTTCTGTAACTCTGCAGATATTTTTCTCTATGTATAAACTTATTTGTTCTTTTCAATTCCTTCAAAAGTTACAGCTCTTTCAAGTATTACCAAAGGAAGGAAAAAACACAAATCAAACAATTCGAAAACAAATAATATAAACAATACCTTTTACAATAATTAAATAAATTCACTAATAAGTTAGAAAAATTATTAGTAGTTACAATAAAATTAATTCAAAAAATAAGAAACATTATTCTGTGTAAAAAGTTTCATATCTATTGATAAGAAGCTAATATTCCTTAAAAAGTTAGGGCTGTTTAAACTAAGGTTTTGTTAATATTCTAAACAACTGTATTTTGTTTAAGGCATTTAAAAAATAAATAAGTCCATATGTAACATTTTATTCAAAATGACATGTACATTCTCAGAAAACAGTGTGGGAGTAAACACCTAAGTAGAAATTATTTGTACACCCTACTTTCATCTATAACAGATGATTTCTATATTTATAGTATGTTAAATTAGAAGAATCTTGCTCACAGATTACGTTGAAAACTTCACTAATACAAGCTAATTTATGACGACCGAAAATTAAGTTTAAAAAGACCAAATTTGAAGTGCGAAATGTAAAGTTCTTGCGTTGTAAAACGTTTGATAGTACTTACTGCTATTAAGTTTATATCTTTTTTTATTAATTGCCTTCACAATATTTTTAATTTCTCTTCTATTTCCTGTCAGGTTTTTGGAAACAAAACATTTTTTTATTATAACTTTATTGTGCTTGGTCATATAAACTTTTACCTAGCAGCAGATTCAAATTATAGGTTCATTTTGTCACACATTTGAAATGGAAACATTGAAAACAAATAATGTTATATTATGACCAATAATTCTGCCAGGAGTTGTTGTTTTCTAGAGATTTTTTCTTATGTAACACAATTTTTAGTAATCTTGTCACTTGAAGTCACTGCTATTTGTTACTATATCAACATTACTCTTCGTTTTGTTTGCCTGTGGAAAAAGAGCTATTTTTTAAATTTACTAATTTTATTGTATTGAGCAATAAAATACTAAATAAAACACATGTAGATATTTAGGAGTAAAAGAATATTTGGATATGTAATTTTATTGTTTAATTTGTTGTTTGTTTAATTAAATGATTCTGTTGCAATTACTAAACGAATTACTTGAATGAACTGGGTTTGAACTGATTCATTATGAACATTTCTTCTGGTACTAATTTATGAATTACCAATGTTTTAATAGCGTGAATGACAGCTACTTGAAAATTATAATTTGATATGTGTACCTATTAATGATGAAACATAATAGATAGTTCTGAGTTTTTTTTATAGAAAAATCATTTAAGATTTGTTACGTATTTGCTGAATATTTTTCTCAGTTTTTTAATGGTCGTTGCATCATAGATGCCCGCAATTACGGTCATTTGTTACATACATACGGATATTTGTTAAATTTCATCAGGTTGCTGGCCAACATACTGACCGCTTATCGGAGAGCCTTTTATACACTATAATTGTATGGCTGAGCTATCCGCAAAGAGACAGTTTCACTGTATTAATATTTATAATGAAAATTATTAACATTATTTATTTTAATTTTACTAAATGTTTTTCTAAACAACAAGAAGTAATAATACATATTTTTCATGAAAGTGAAAAATGTGTAGATATTAATACTTAGTAATTTTTATAATAATAAACATTATTTATTGTGTAACAGTCCTTTAATATAATAGGATACCGACTCGAAAGTTCACATGATAATTATTTTCTAGGGCTCCGTAGAGCACTGCATGATTGGTGTCCAATTACTATCTCAGCTAACGTGCGAGATGAATCAAATCTCCGAAGTGGAAGCGATCCGCTCGCTAACGAAACACAGAAAGATAGCGTCCTCGTTTCGGGATACTCAACTCTTCGAAATATTCAGATTGTCGTGCTCCCTGCTCGGAACGGCCCGGGAGAATTGCAAGAACCTCAATTTCAACGACGAGAGTCAGCACGGCCTGATGACCCAACTGTTGCGACTGGCCCAAAATTGCCTCACATTCGACTTCATAGGAACTGCGACGGACGAATCCTCGGATGACCTTTGCACCGTACAGATACCGACCAGCTGGAGACCTGCATTCCTCGACTTTACCACATTGAAGCTCTTCTTCGATCTGTACCATTCCTTGCCGAATACGTTGTCGTCGTTGGCGTTGTCGTGTCTCGTCCAAATTGCCTCAGTCAGACGGTCGCTCTTCAGCAATACGGAGCGTGCTAAATTTCTTACTCATCTCGTGAACGGCGTCAAGCACATCCTGCAGAATCCTCAGGGGTTGAGCGACACAGCGAATTATCATGAATTTTGTAGACTTTTGGCACGGTTGAAGTCAAATTATCAACTGGGGGAACTTGTAATGGTCGATAACTATCCTGAGGCGATTCAGTTAATAGCTAAATTCACAGTACAAAGCCTTCAGGTATGTATAATTCAACATGTCTCAAGAAAGTTTGCGACAAATGGAAAACTTATCTATTATTGATTTCTCAGAAAAAGTTATTCTTTACAAAAGATGATGGGTTATTTGGTAATTAATTGTTTGGAAATGTTGTTTAGATGTAAAAATTACATTCAAATTTAAAATCACGATTTGTTAATTTTTACTTCTAATAATGGGTGATGTACACATGCTATGTACTATGTACATCCGTTTATTTTTTATTTATGAAGCTAGAGGATTAAAAATCGAAGGAAAAAAAGGAAATTTTGAGATATTCTTGGCGTTAGTATGACTTCCGGTTTTCATGAAATTTTAATTGGCACCCTCTATTATTCTTGTAATATATGGAATCAGTATGATATACTAAACACAAAAACATAGCAATCGTCAATTTTTATCATCATAACATTGACAGAAAGAGACTACCATTTGTGTTATTAAAATATCAAAGATGACGGAAAACTTGAAGTCATACTAACCTCAATAATACCTCAAAAAACTGCATTTTTTGTTTATTAACCAACTTTCATTAGTCTATCTTCACAAATAAAAAATCTGATGTGGCCAGGCACATGACTTTATCATACTACATATAAAATTAATAATTTAGCTGCATGAGATTCTATTTGATCGAGATCGCCTATGTCTGCATTAAAATAAAACTAGTAGAACTAGACAGATATTATGTCGATTAAGCTGCGTTCGGATATTGTACACCGTTGACACCCGGTACACCTTCAAATGACACTTACTTGTTATTGGGTGTAAAAAGTGACGGTGTACAATATCCGAACGCAGCTTATATTGACAGTAGGTGTTGTCAAAATCATGTCAAAACATTAGCCTGACATTACCTACTGTCATAGAATCATAATTTCTGACATATCCTGGCTACTAGTTTAAATGCAGTACAACCGATCTCGATGAAATAGAATTTGCTCATGCAACTATACTATTGATTGTACCAACAAATGTCATAGTCATAAATTATTCAGAATTTCCTCATCTTTAATTTATTATTTAACTATTTCGACGAAATTCCAGAAATGACGGCTTATTTGCAAAATCTTTGTAAAATGCTAAGACTAAACCTCCAGTGCCTTTGGACCCTTTTCAACAGAAAGTTTTTCAGCTCTAAGTTTGGTTATGGAACTTCTAAATATGAAGTTTCGTCCCGATACCTTTAGTAGTTTCTCCGGAATCGTCGTCACAAAAAACGGGTACACACACACACACACACACACACACACAGACATTTTTTTGTACCTTGGTCAAAAATGTTCAGGGGACCCCAAAAGACATATTTCCGCTAAAATCTCAAAATTTTTTTTGACATGATTACAATACTTTACATACTGTGTATGATAAAGTAAAAAAATAAATGACTTAATCTAAATATTCTGAGTGAAAATCATCAAAAGCAGAAAAATTGTTTTTTAAAATAGGTGGCTGCAATTTCAAATTTATTTCCAATTTCAAAATTAAATTCTGATTTCTTAACAACTTATCCAAATGAAATTTTTTGGTAATTTTTTTTAAAAAAATCTGATGTGGCCAGGCAGATGACTTTATCATACTAAATATAAAATTAATAGTTTAGCTGCATGAGATTCTATTTGATCGAGATCGGCTATGTCTGCATTAAAATAAAACTAGTAGAACTAGACAGATATCTCGATTAAAGCTGCGTTCGGATATTGTACTCCGTTGACGCCGGGTACACCGTCCAAATGACACTTACGTGTTATTGGGTGTAAAAAGTGTAACGGTGTTCAATATCCGAACGCAGCCTATATTGACGTAATATTTTCAAAACATTAGCGTTTGACACTAGCTACTGTCATTAGAATCAAAAAATCTGACATACCCTGGCTACTAGCTTTAATGCAGTACGACCGATCTCGATGAAATAGAATTTGCTCATGCAGCTAAACTATAAATTCAACCAAAAAATGTCATATACATAAATTATAGACAATTTCCTATCCTTTAATTTATTATTTAACTATTTTGACGACATTACACAAATAGCGGCTCATTTGCAAAATCTTCGAAAAATGCTAACAGTAAACCACCAGTTCCTTTGGACCCCTTTCAACAGAAAGCTTTTCAGCTCTAAGTTTGGTTATGAAACTTCTAAATATGAAGTTTCGTCCCGATACCTTTAGTAGTTTCTCCGGAATCGTCGCCACAAAAAACGGGTACACACACACACACACACACATACACACACACACACAGACATTTTTTGTACCTTGGTCAAAAATGTTCAGGGGACCCAAAAAGACATATTTCCGCTAAAATCTCAAAATTTTTTTTTGGCATGATTACAATACTTTACATACTGCGTATGATAAAGTAAAAAGATACTTAACTCTTAACTCAAATTCATATTTTTTTGTTGCATTTATTGCAATTTTTTTGAGACTATATATTTAGAAAATGTTGAAATGTTGGAAAGTCATCAGATATCTATGTAATAAAAGCAAATAAAACAAGATACCAAATTTTCAAGTGAGTTGTGAAAATCGTTGAATTTTCACTTATCAACTCTTGCTAGTTTTTTTATTTGCTATTTTCAGAAGTTTTTTACAGGTTTTGCGATTGTTTTTGTAGAAACCCAAAGTAACTCTTGAATATACACACTAGGGTGATCCAAATTTATACCCTGCAAAAAATTTTTTTTTGCTGGGGGGCAACGATCCGCGCCAATCGGGTCCTTTTCCCAAAAAAAAAATTAATTTGTTTAAATAATATTCAATGTTAGTACGTATTTCTTGACAAAAATTATTAATAAGTATTAATAAGTGTTAATAAAAATAAGTGTTAATAAGTAATGTTGTTGCAACACTAATTATTATAGGTTATAATTGAAAATTATTTAACAAATTTGGCTAGAAAAAAAAGATAAGAAATACAATAATAATTTTTGTCAAAAAGATACGTCAGTACCATTGTATGTTGTTTGTTTAAACAAATGGTATTTATTTAAACAATTGCAAACTAGTTAATTAATGACAAACAATGCCAACAATCTAATTATAATTTCTGATAAAAAAAGAAAAAATATGTCCGTAACATTGTATATTTTTGTAAACAAATGGTATTTGTTTATACAATTGCAAATTAGTTAGCAAATGATCAAAAAATGCCAATAACCTAATAATAATTTCCTTTAAAAAATAGAAAATATGTCCGCAACATTGTATATGTATATATATTTCTTTAAACAAATGGTATTTGTTTAAACAATTGCTAATTAGTTAATAAATTACACAAAAGCCAGTAATTTAATAACCTGCAATAAAATGGAAAAATATATTTGTAACATCGTATATTTTTGTTTAAACAAATGCTAATTGTTTAAGCAATTTCAAATTAGTTAATAAATGACAAAAAAATATTTCAATAATCGAATAATAATCACTTCTGCCAAAAACAATAATAAAACACGTAACATTGTAAAATTGTTAATTTGGGGAAACTTTTGTCTCATATTTAGGGTCCTATGGGGAGGGTGGGGGTGGTGAACAAAAAAATAGTGGTTGTGGATTTGTTCCTTGGAGAGTTCTGAACAATTTCTGATAATCTCCCGCAACTTTTTTTTAAATCCGAAACGTGAAAAAGGAAAAGGAAAAAAAGATGCATTTTTGCAATGTATTTTAGATGGGAATTTTGAGGTGCTCGGTGGCACGTGTTAACGTTAACCGATTGGTCTCAAATTTGGGGGGAATTCTTTCTTCTGAAAAAGGAACAGATTGGGGGGGATAGTTGCCCTCTAGCGAAAAGTCCGTTTTGTGGACCACCCTAATACACAATGGTTCAAAATTGCATGGCAATATTTTACGGACAGTGGGAAATCCAGTTATGTGAGGTATCTTAGGATAGTCTGTTTAAAGCCAAGTAATAGGTGTAGTATAGGTCTGCATTTTTTTAAAGTGACTATGAAGACAAGACTTTTGGTAACATTGGTACCTATTTCACCAGATTTTGGTTCTGTTTAGTAAAGTCTTCTTTACTGGCAAAACGTGTAGTGCCAAAGTTGGCACCATTTAATTAAAATCTCAAGAGAATGTAAGTGAGCGTAGCACTGGTATACTCTTTTTAAAAAATACTTGTTTACCAGGCATTTTGGCCAAATGGGGTTAGACTGACAACACAATTATTAGAGAATTCTATTCTATTCCTCGATAATAAAAAATCATTCAGATCTACTGTGAGGGAGCCAATAATGTTAATTATTAATTAACTTAATTAAACACCTTTTGGCCGGATTTGTTAGGCACACCAGCTATTTCTTACTTTCTACATTATTTCACATCAAAAGTTTGTGGGGATGTTTTGTAAGGGTAGAATTTTGTCTTTTACAACCTCTTTTGACCCAGTTGTCAATTTTACAAAATATGCATCTACCCTTTGAATTTAATTCAAAATTTTGTTCACAAAATTAGTCTTTTCTTTTAGAGTTTTGTTCGTTAAATTAGTAGCAATATTCAAGTATTTTTTTCAAAGTATATGTTTCTTTCCTTTAGCTTTCTTTATGGATGCCCATTAGATTTTTAGCTCATCTTCACAAGATGCTAGCAGTTTTTCAAAAATAAATGCTCTGATGTGTTGAGTTGGCAAAATGCCAACAAAAATGCAAAATATTGTTTGCTACTTTTTCAAAAATAACTTTACAACTGGTTTTTGTTTTTGTAGAGAGCACAATTTTTCTGTTGACCTTCTTATAACTAAATTTGTGATTGAATTTTATTTATTTTTTCAGATGTGGCAATTTGCTCCAAATAGTGTACATTATTTATTAAGTTTGTGGCAAAGGATGGTTGCCTCAGTGCCATATGTGAAAGCTACTGAGCCTCATTTACTAGAGACCTACACCCCCGAAGTTACAAATGCATACATCACGTCTAGGCTGGAATCGGTCGCTGTTGTCGTCCGTGAGGGACTCGAGGACCCCATTGAAGATTTGGGGATGGTACAACAGCAACTGGAGCAGCTCTCGGTGATTGGTAGGTGCGAATATCAGAAGACCTGTACGCTGCTGGTTCAATTGTTCGACCAGGCCGCTCGCGCCTACCAGGAGCTTTTGACAAGTCCGTCCCAGCAAATGGAAATCACAATTCAAGAAGGTATGATGTTACAATTAATACTGGTGCCATGAGGAATGGCTGGGCTTAGTAGAAGCAATTAGAAGGGATGGCAAAAAATTGTTTCTAAAAATGCTGGTACCTATATTTAAATATAGGTTTTCGGAACATTGGCTGTATATGTACAGTTTACCGTTCGGTTTGGGATTTGGGTTTGGAATTAGTCCTTTACTTGAAATAATACAATATGCATATGTACAAAAGAATGATTTTTCTATTTTCTATGTTTTCAAAGTAATTTGTACATTTTTTGTCCAAAAGTTGCAAGGAGTTAGCGAACTGTTATTATTTTGCTTTGCAATGTTGATTCCAGTTTTAAGGCACCATTGGTATAAAACCCAAGAAATTACGTCTAATCATTGGAATCAGAAAAGATTTCGCAATATCAAAATTTACAAATAAAGGAAATGAGGGGCTTTGCGTCACTTTTTTGATAATTCTGTTCAAGACGTATTTAATGTTCTTTTACATTCAATTTACGTACCACTTAAATCTTTTGCAACGAAATGGTTTTACAACGTTTGGGCTATAAACGTCCTGGGTTTTGGGTAAAAATTTATAAATTCAGTTTCTTTGGTGTCATTGAAACTAAAAACTATAATGAAACGAATATAATATAATAGCAATCGGTGATGGTTGAAAAGCAGACATCTGTATATTAGTAATTTTTTTTATGCAAGACTATTACTTTGTTCCTCACCTTGTTCTGTCAAATTTGAGATTGATCAATACATATTAACCCATGCTATAAGGGGTTCAAAATCTAGAATAAATTTAATTTGATCACATTAAATAAAATATGTAAAAAAATAGTATATTATTATACAAGTTTTATAAGACGTCAAATTGGCGCACGAGTTGTTTTGGGCACGACGAGCGTAGCGAGGAGTGCCCAAATGGAACGAGTGCGCCATTACGTCTTATAAAACGAGTGTAATATACTATTTTTTCTACTTTGCGTCATTAATTTTATATAAATTTAGAAATTGTGGTTACTATATTGCTCTAAATTAGAATCTAGGGTATTTCGCGGGTACCACGTGGCAGCACTGTAGTAACTGTCAACTTCGTTAAGGATGAGATCTATGAGATAAAATCTTGACAAAATCTAATTGTGAATAAAATTACTCTACTTTAGCCTACAAGTTTGAATAAATATTCAGCGAGGTCTCAACGATGATCATAATGGAGCTTGGGGCAACACTTTTAACCCTACTGTGATAAATACATGAAACTTAACCTAAAAAGTCAACAACTTTAATAGTGCTTTCATAAGTATAATAATCAGAATAGAAGTGTTTGGCGGTGACTGATTAGTTACTTCGAAGAACAAGAACTTACTAAAGAATTGTTTTAACACCTAACGTTTAATAGCAGTGTCTACCTAATTCCGCTACGTAGCCGTTGCGGCTTATATATTTACAAGCACTTATAGTTGAAACCCAATTTTAATTTCGGCAAAGTACTTTATTAGAATAAATTATACTTAGTAAAATTACATGTGATGGAGGTAATACAAATATGTTGCACACAACCAGAACTAAGACGTAGTCGAAAGCGACGGACAAAAACAAATACAAATTGAACCGAGCATCCAAACGTCCAAAATATTACCGAAAACTTATACGTTATATAAACTAAGAAATCCTCTACACTTTAAATGTACTACAGCTTCGTACGTGTATGCTGATAAACCATTTATTGCGCATATACAATCTCGCAGCAGTAATTAAAATCGTTCATATCTACGATGTAGGTTTGATCTTCGCATAATACCTTATTAAAGTAAATGTGGTCCTTGAATTATATCTGAAAAGGGGATTTGATGTTTAGTTGAAAAGAATGATAACGATCACTTACCAGAGTCGTAAAACATCACCGAAAACGTCATGCTGGCGTAATTTGATGAACACAGCAAAACTAAGAAAGCCCCAGTCCGTTGGCCATACTATAGCAGGCTACACCCATGTTTAAATATGTATAGAATATTGATATTGCGCAGTTTATGTGATTGCAAGCGATTAAGAAGATGCAGTGTGTGGTTATGTTGGGTTATGTATTGTACGTTTGACATATGGCATTTGATATCACTGTGTACCAATCAGACAAAAATGTTACTGTTTTCGGTATTACAATGTGTTAATTGTAACACCGAAAACAGTGTTACAATGTGTGCATTGTGAATGCAAAGTAGAAAAATTATTTTATTTTACTACAATAAATTTAGATATCACAGTTGAATCGGCTAGTTCGAAAACAATACAAGTCCAAAATTGGCCATTATGAACTGACATAGCCAAAATGTTCACTATGATTTATTCTATCGAATAGACCTAAAGAGGATGCTTGGGAGAAATAAACAATTCCAGAACAGTGCTTTTTTGCTCCCTCATGTAACGCGTTTCTCCTCAGTTTCTAGTGATATATCACTGATATAATATATCTACTGATATATGTCGTAAACATTCGCCAACATCGTAATTTGTATTAAAATCATTGTTAAGGTATGCCGAAGTAATCAATATGAATATCAATATATCTAAAAGATAGATAATATTAAAAAAAAATCCCTAGTATGTAACAGGTAAAAATTTTGAATTTTACTACCATTACCACGTGACATCCGACTACCTCCATAGAAGAGTAAATTTAATACAATCATGTATATAATCATCAAACTCTATATCATATGGCCATATACAGGGTTAGTCAAAATTACCGGCATACTTAAATAATTCTCCAACCATAAACAATTTCCAAAAAATTTACAATTAAAGTTGTTTTGCTTTAAACAATATATCGCTTAAATATAGTAATAATAATAATAAACGGTCTCTATTTATTGGGCGAAGTCTAGCAATACAGCTATTCTACTTTAAATTTAAAACTAAATATATTTTTAATATACAGGATGTTCATTTTATTCTGGATATTTGGTAACCTTTCCTTTTTCAAATAGAACATCCTGTATAATTTAACACTTTTTAATTAATTCTAAGAATCTTTTGCATAATTTTTTTTTATAAAATGCGTTATTTTTGAGTTATGAGCAATTAATCAAAAATAGATTAAATTAGCGAAATAGCTAAATAATTCTCCAACTAAAAAAAATGTCTGGGTTTAAACAAACTATTGCTTATTGTGGAAATGTAGTAACTGAAATGCACAGCCTGTATATTTTTGTAGAAATGATTTTTTTAATACAATACTATCATTTTTTTAGTTATAAGCAAAATCAAAACTCCTGGACTTCAAATTAAGAATATTTTCACATATACATACACATATCTTTAAATTTGGCAGCTTGAATTTTTAATTTAATTCTATTTCATAGTTTAGTTATTTTTTCTTGATTTTTTTATTTTAATCCGTTAATGATCGATTAATTGCTCATAACTCAAATGTAATGCATTTTATGAAAAGTGACATATAGGACCTCTGCCCAAGAGAAGTTAGTGTCGCTGGTTGATGCATAATAAAATAAATATTCAAAACTGGTGACATTGCGTCAAATCCGAACCAAATTCCTTGTTTTTAAAGAAGAAGAAATGTGAACATAACCTGATTGTTCATTTTTTGAAGTATTAGTCAAACATGTAAGGTTATGTTTACATTTCTTCTTTAAAAACAGGGAATTTGGTGCAGATTTTACGCATCCTCACCACCTTTGTTAGGAACAATTATTTTATTATGCACCAACCAGCGTACCTAACTTCTCTTGGGCAGAAGTCCTATACTTTGATTATATATATTACATTATGTATATATATTATTAAATATATTATTATTATATATTATATTATGTAATATATATAATCAAAGGTCCTATATAATATATACCACTATGCAAGGTCAAAACTCCGCTATTAAAAAATTTTACTATACAGGTGGTCTATTAGAAAAAAAAAAGTTTACCAAGTTTCCAAAGAATAAAATGAACATTCTGTATATTGAAAATTATTTAGATGTGTAAAACAAAAAAACTTGTTTGAATTTTTCTTTGAAGAATTATTAAGGTGTCCCGGTAATTTTGACTAACCATGTACATATAATGGGCCATTTTGAATTTAATTTGAAAATCTGTCATGCCATTTTTAATTATCAATCTTCAAATATTACGGGAAATTAGTTTCATGCAAATCCAAGATTTTTTATATTTTTGGTAGCCATATTGATTCCGCCATTTTGAAAATTGGACATTGGGTTTGGAGTCTAGGATTTTCAAATATGACAGCAAACAAGTTACATAACCACCCGACATCTTTCTAAATTTTCTCGTCGCCATATTGAATCTGCCATTTTGAATTTAAAAAATATGACAACGGGTTTGGAATCAGAATGCCAAAAACACTATACATCATAATATAAATATTATTTAAATGCTTTAAATAAACAAATATTGTTAAAAATGTACGCTGTTTTTCCGTCGAGTTCAAAAACAGTACATGTCCATGATGATTGTTTTAATCATAGCTCTGCTTTTAATGCAAATATAAACAAAATATGTAATACATTTTCTCTGTGAACTACTTTATATTTTGTCTGTGCGAACAAAATAGCTAACTGCTATACTTTTCAATATATTGCACTGACAAAATTATTTTGTTAATTTTCTCAGAACTCAGTTTTTGGACTTGTACTGTTTTCGAACCGACCGATTCAGTTATTAACTTAATCAAAAAAGTCATTTAACTTTTCAGACTACTTATCAGAGCATGTCATATATTTCTGAAATATGTTCCTATATTTCTTTGAAAATAATTTGTCAAAAATATGATAAGCTAAGCTAAGTGACTATAATGGCTAACAACGAATATAATCAAACAAGTAAAAACTGTTTTTGGTATGATTTTCGTAGAATCTGAATCTGATAGCCGAAATTTTGACTATATAGTTCTTGATAAAAAAATATGCCTTTTAGCTTTTTTGCAGTTTTTAATTTTCTCAAAAAACTAGACTCAATACCGATTCTCTGTTCTCAGATTCGAATACTGCAGTAAAAAAATTACTAATAATTTTATTTAACTTTGGTAACTATCAATTATTTCACACTTTTTATGGTCATTCAACTTACATGACGGGAATTGCAGTTAATATAATAATGTATGTATAATATTTATCGGTTCCTTCCGAAAAAAATCGTCTTATTAAAAACAAAACTATTTGTTCTTTAAATAATTAATCCTCAAGTCAAGTTATTATTATTGTTTAGTTTTTTTACTGTACCTATTTGAAATGACCATTCAAAATAATAACAAGAGTCAGTCACAGTATTTCATGCAAACGAACAGCACCATGATAAAGAAATGTCTATAACTTTCAGGTCGTCTCACATGGTTAGTCTACATAATCGGATCCGCCATTGGCGGCCGGGTCTCATTTAACAATAACGACGAACACGACGCTATGGACGGTGAGTTGGTCTGTCGAGTGCTGCAGTTGATGAACCTGACGGACTCGAGGTTGGCGCAAGGCGGCTGTGAGAAACTCGAGCTGGCTATGCTGAGCTTCTTCGAACAGTTCCGGAAAATTTACGTCGGCGATCAAGTGCAGAAGAACTCCAAGGTGTACCGGCGCCTCTCCGAAGTTCTCGGCTTGAACGACGAGGCCACCGTGCTTAGCGTTTTTATAAGAAAAATGTAAGTACTCCACAAAGATTAGAATTTCTTTCGTCGGAAAAATCTATTTAGTAGATTTTTCTGAAAACTGTCTTCTAAATAGTGTTGCCAGGTCTAAAAATTTAATTTGCAGGATAGGGTTTAAGGGGTCATGTACCTTTCACCTGACTAAATATTGTCAATTTTCACGATACTTTTTTAAAAAAAAAGAAAGAAACTATAGAGGTGGGGGTTTTTGTGCAATAATGTAAAGGCTTTGTACTAATCAAAACCATTTTAATTATCGAGAATTTGTTTGCAAAATCCCCACGTCACCCCTTCTGAAATTGGTCCTGCTGGTGAAGTATGGTATTGCGGTACCAATGATTTCTGCTATCTCGTTCATCTAAACCAAAAAATACCAATGCTATTTTAAAATATGTTAAATTATCTAGTCCTTGTCATATCCTATTTTAGAATCTCCATTTTTTTTAAAAATAGTGGGCTTTCAAACTTAAAATTCCCATTTTTTGCAACAAATTTCATTTGTTTGCGCAAGAAAAAAATATAAGGAATGGAAATTTTAAAAATCGGATACGACAAGGACTAGCGAATTTTACAAGCTTTTAACTAAAGAAAAAAAATTGCAAGTTGGTTGATCCGTCTAGAAGGAATCATTGGTACCGATTTTGAAAACATGGTTTTGAGAAAACACGGTTTAAACTTTTGAAACAAGTTTACAGTATTATAAAATTAAAATTTTTCAACTTTCTTATATAATTTAATCCAGGTAGGCCTTGGCAAAAAATAGCGATTGATTGATCTGATCGATGTGATCGATCTTTTCGATCAGATCGATCTATTAATGATACGTACCTCGCAGTCGCCGGACACGTATCGTACGTAAATGGAAGATCTAATAGATCGATCATCAAAAGATCAATCTTATCGATCTGATTGATCTGATGGATCATCAAAAGATCGATTTGATCGTTCATCAAAAGATCGATCTGATCTATCATCAAAAGATCCATCTGATCGATCACCAAAAGATCGATTTGATAGAATCACGCTTGTCTTCAAGTTATTAGGACTGGGCCATACTGCTTTAGCAAAAAAATTTGGTTTGGTGTTCTTATCGTCAGACTCCAGTGGTTTGACGGACTATGCTAGAGCTGGGCAAAAAAAACGATTGATCCATCTCTCGACCGAAAGATCGATCAGATTGAAAAAATCGTAAAGATTGATTTGATCGATCTTTTGATGACACGTACGTTGCCGGAAACGTATCATACTTGAATGTGGGATAGCTAGCAGATCGATCATCAAAAGATATAAATCATATCATATCATAAATCATAATTTATTCGTGTAGAGCATAGAAATACATACACTTGTCAACATCTAAATATAAAAATCAAGGGCGATATTTCAAATTTCAAAGTAGTATACACATAATTAAAGCTCACTTAAACTATACAATAATACATTTTACAAATAAATACGCAGAACACAATACCACAGATGAAAGAAATATACAAATAAAAACAAAACCACGTACAGTAGACTCTCCAATAACGCGAGTTCGTACAACGCGAATTCCTACAACGCGCTAAAGATTTTGCGACAACAAATTCATATAACGCCACTCTCGTACAACGCGCTATGTGCACGTATGGTTGTCCGGCCGATGTGTGCTAACTGCGCATGAGCCATAAGCATGCGACTGTTATTTCAAACTGTCACCGCCGCGCTTAGAAAATACCCTCGAAAATACATAACCAAATTGTTTCGTAACGGCGCGGCACGATGGATGATGGAGACAAATAAAAGGTACAAAGAGAGTGTATTCTTATTAAATTAACAAATCCAACTACCATACTGCATAAGAAAAAACGAAAACAATACCATATAAGCTGTCTGTAGAAGCGGTAAATGTACACACGATTTTGCGATAATAATGAATTAGTTTCTTCGAGTTTGTTTTACGTGTATTCACTAATTCATACAGACTATTCTAGATGCTGCTCATCAACATAACAGGTAGGACATTTAATTCCATTTATAATGTGTTTTGCGGGTTATGACGTCTATCTACTTACTTAAATTTTGCATTGTTTTTGGCGTTAAAACGCTACAGCCGGGGGGCGCATGCGTCAAAATTCGCGATCGTCAAGTTCCTATAACGTGTTTTCATAGAACACGTAACATTAAACCGCGTTGTAGGAGAGTCTACTGTATCTACACATGGAACCATTCGGGCTCAACTCTGTCCTCCAGGAACTCAGCGTACGAGTAGTATGCTTTACTCAATAGAAAGTTTAAGAGTTTTTGTTTAAAAAATCGGGCCGGCATAATTGTCACACCACTCGGCAATTTATTGTAGAATTTCAGAGCTATAAAATTAACACTTCTCTGACTTCCGGTCAGTCTACAGAATTTGGGCTGCAGCTGCAGCCCGGTCCTGGTATGGTAGTGGTGTGAACTGTTGTTAGCACTATACTTATCGTGGTTTGCATGCACGTACAATATGCATTTTAATATGTACAGGGATGGGAAAGTTAACAACTGCAGATCTATAAATAAATTTCGGCAGTCATCCCTGTACCCAATGCCGCCAACAATCCTCACCGCCCGGCGCTGCAACCGAAATACCCTTTCCCAGGATGAAGCAGACCCCCAAACTAACACTGCATACTGCATCACCGACTGGCACAGAGAAAAATAAGCGGTCCTTAAAACCTCCACCGTGACACTACGGCTAAGTTGCCTCATAACAAAAATATTCCCGCTCAGTTTCACACATACCGCAGAAACATGATTGTCCCACTTCAGGGTCGGGTCCAGATGTACTCCCAAGAATTTAACAACATTACTGTGCGCCCGATTTTCATCAATTCGGTATTTGCGTAAAGAAAACACGATGATTGAGGTCTTATCCGGGTTAAGCTTCAGCTTATTACAGCCGAACCATCGCTCAGCCTCCCCCCGGGCCGCATCACTGAACTCAATGGCATTCTCAAAATTTGTGCTCCTACACCTTAACGTTGTGTCGTCAGCATAGCAAATTACAGATCCTTTAGTTATGGTGGCCGGTAGATCATTAATGTATATTAAGAACAATAGCGGCCCAAGGACAGACCCCTGAAGAACCCCCACCGAAACCACCATGCTTGCAGAGAGGCTGCCATTACATTTGACCACCTGTGTTCGGTTATCAAGATAAGACCGAATCAAGCTCAGACTGCTTTCATCGAAATTGTACCTTTCTAATTTTGCCAGAAGTATCTCATGCTGCACGCAGTCAAAAGCCTTGCTAAGGTCGCAAAAGGTCCCGACCATATATTCCCCCCTCTCAAATGAGTCAACAGTATCCTCGACAAAGTTATTGATAGCATCCGTAGTGCCTTTGTTCTGTCTAAACCCGTATTGAGACTGCGTAAATAAGCCATTGCTTTCAAAATAACTGGAAATTCTGCTTTTTATTGCCTTTTCAAATATTTTAGATAACACAGGTAAGAGCGATATTGGCCTATAATTTTGAATTTCTTGTCTGTTGCCTTTTTTGTATATCGGAATGACAAGAGCAACCTTAAGTGAATCTGGAAAGATTCTTTCGTTAATTAATAGATTGAATAACTTTGTTAGCGGTACCACAATGAGATCCACAATATACTTCAAGATGCATGTGTTGAAGCCATATATATCCCGGGTTGTTTTCGATTTTATGGAACCTATTATATCCCGCATCTCTATAAAAGTGATAGGTTTAAAAGAGAAGGCTGATGTTTCGACGTTAATTCCGTCTAATGAATTGTCTGCCTGATGTGAAGGTTGCAATTGATTAACTATGTTACTTGGTACATTAAGGTAATAACTATTCACATAATCAGGAGAAAATGTTGGTGTTTGATTTCCTTTTTTATTTGTTCTTTGATTATTAATCACTTTCCACACCGCTTTACTAGAATAGTTTGACTCAACTAGAAGCTTGCAATTAGACTTTTTTTTAGATTCGCTTATTTTATTTCTATATTGTTTATTTAGCAGTCTGAGTTCTTCCTTGATATGATCTGATCTCGTGATGTCATAAATGTCGTTCAGCATATTTATTTTTTGTCTGATGTCTCTCAGCTCAGGACTAAACCATGTATCTGGTGAGCGGAGTTGCCGTTCCTTAAAGGTTTTCACTGGAAATGCCTCATTAAAACCATATGAGAGTAACTGCATAAAAACTCCAAACTTATCACTGGCATTCAATGTATCGTCAGAAACAAAACTCCAATCAATTTCCGAAACGTAATTATAAAACATTAACTTCCCCCTATTAGTTATTGGCCTCAATGAAACTTTTCCCGCATCGGTAACTTGTTTCAATGTCAAACTGCAGCGAACAGAGATGCTGAGATGGTCAGAAAATTTGTCACATATCTCCACAGTGTGGTCGATATTGTCGAAATTCAAAAACACATTGTCCAAGCAATTGTCCCCACGCGTGGCAACATTCAACAAAGGTTCAAACCCGAATGTCTTCAGACTATCAACCAGTAAACGAGTATCTTTGTCTCCTGTTCCAAACCTTACATTGAAATCTCCGGTCAACATAACTTGTTCGGATGGATTGATACTAGACAAGCACTCTTCTAGGAGATCAAGGAAAATATCAAAATCTCCAGATGGAGATCTATATACAGTGATCAAGACAACATTGAATTTTATTATTTTTATCCCAGCTATTTCAAAGTGAATTTCTCGTGATAAACAATCAATAGTTGGTAGGTTTTCAAATTCCATATTATTATTGTCATCATTTGCCATGATTAGGACACCCCCATGCCCGTGCAGTTTTCTGCTGAAAAATGAGCACGGCTCGTAGTTAAGTAATTTTATATTTTGGGACTCCTCCTGTGTTAACCAAGTTTCAGTAAAACACAACATATCAAAGTTTTTATCTATCAGGAATGCTTCAAGGACACCAGTCTTATTTCTGATGCACTGAATATTTGTGTAGAACACTCTGAATGGCTCTACAACATCGCGCTCTACAGACGCTCTATAGATCGGTCATCAAAAGATCGATGATCGATCATCAAAAGATCGGTGAGCGATCTTATCGATCATCAAAAGATTGGTGTGATCAATCACCAAAAGATTGGTCTGATCAATCACCAAAAGAACGACTTGATCGATCATCGAAAAGGTCGATTTGATCGATTATCAAAAGGTCGATTTGATCGATCATCAAAAGATCGATTTGATCGATCATCAATATATCGATTTGATCGATCATCAAAAGATCGATTTGATCGATCATCAAAAGATCAATTTGATCGATCATGATCGAGCTGATCGATCTCCTATTGTGATCAATACAATTGTGAACAAAGATCGATCACAAACTTCTAAGATCGCCCACCTAGTCCATAGATGCCATAGAGGCTGAGCAGCTCCTGACAAAAAGGATTGTAGCTTCTGTGTTTTGATTTTTTTAAATAGTTTTAAGACCAACATTCTTAAACCTTTGAACTATCAAACAATACAAATAATATTAATTATCTGATCGATCTTTTGATGATACGCACGTCGCCGGATACGTATCGTACATATATGGAAGAACTAAAAGATCGATCATCAAAAGATCGATCTGATTGATCATCAAAGGATTGATTTGATCGATCATCAAAAGCTCGATTTGATTGATCATCAAAAGATCGATTTGATCGATCATCAAAAGATCGATTTGATTGATCAAAAGATCGATTTGATTGATCATCAAAAGATAGATCTTTTCCGATCGATTTTTATCAAAAGATCTATCATGATCAATCGATCGATCATGATCAGTTGATCGATCAGATCGATCTCCAATTGTGTTCGAAGATCAATCTCCAATTGTGATCGAAGATCGATCACAACTTTCCAAGATTGCCCACCCCTAGTCCATGGCATGCCGAATAGCTGCGCAGGTCCTGACAAAAAGTATTGTAGCTTCTTTAGTGATTTGATTTTTTTTAAATAGTTTTAAGGAAAACATTCTTAAACATTTATACTATAAAAAAATACAAAAAAAAAAAATCATAAAAAAAAATATTTCAAAGGTATATAACCCCTTAAAGAAAAAAAAAAAAGATAAAATAAATCTATACTTATTTTCCTTATCTTTGTGAAAAAAAAATAGGTTTACTGACAGTAGTAGTCTGTGATTTGTTTTATGTGACAGTGACATTTAGTGTTTTATAGCCATAAAACACAGAACTGTCCTCATTAGACAACAAACTGTTATCATAAGCCAAGTTGTCATCATAAATTCTCGTGTTTATTATGTATGATTTTTTTTTGTTTTTGTCAATTTTTATGTACAAATCCCCCACACACCATTTCAAAAGTAAGGTTATTTGCTAATGTAATCCAAATCTACTGTTATCCATGTCCTCATTATGTGAATTTTTTTTTAAATCTAATCTTTCTGACCTATGTGCCACTGGAAGGATTTAGCCTATCAATTAAATTAATATAATATTTTATTTTCTTTTTTTTTGTAGAATAACGAATTTGAAATACTGGTCTCGAAGTGAACAAATTATTAGCAAAACGTTGCAGCTGCTGAACGACCTCTCCGTTGGGTATAGCTGCGTTCGAAAACTTGTCAAACTGGAGGAAGTTCAGTTCATGTTAAATAATCACACAAGCGAGCATTTCCCGTTTTTGGGGAATTCCGTTGCTATTTCGGAAATGAGGTGTCGATCGATGTTTTACACATCGCTCGGTAGGCTGCTTATGGTGGATTTAGGAGAAGACGAAGATAGATTCATGACTTTTATGTTACCTCTTACTGGTAAGTGAGTTTTCTAAGAAGAAATGTAAGCTAATTGCACGGCTAGGCACAGAAATATTTCTTTACATGCCTAGGCATGCCAGTAGTTTCACAATATAATCACCAGGTGGCCGTCAAACCAGCTGTCCAAAAAAGTTTTAACTAAACTGTTGGTTCACAATATTTGCTCTGCTATTTAAGTAAGTTGCATGTGTCTTTAAATTCTTTTATTTCATTTTTAGCTTCTTTTGAAAACATTGGAACTTTGCTCAGTACAGCAGATAATTCAATGTTTTCGACAGACGAAACGAAAAAGGCTCTCATTGGTTTAGCACGTGATTTACGAGGATTAGCCTTTGCATTCAATACCAAAACTTCCTACATGATGCTGTTCGATTGGATGTATCCTTTCTAGTGATATTTGATGATTTGTTATTGTATTATGCAGGAATTAACCTTAATGAAAGTTAAGATATCCCAGCTATACACCAATTTTACTTAGAGCAATAGAATTGTGGTGTCACGACCCACAAGTTACGACGCCAATATTGAAGCTGTTTGCGGAACTTGTGCAAAATCGTTCGCAGCGGTTGCAATTTGACGTTTCATCTCCAAATGGCATATTACTTTTTAGGGAGGCTAGCAAAATAATTTGTAGTTATGGTAAGTGTATTTTGTTAAGATTTTATATCCCAATTATGAAAATATGTGCAATTTTGAGTTAATACCTTTTAAACCCAAAACCTCAACCTTACTATAAGGATTTCATATTTAAAACTAGTGCCAAATTATGCGTGATATTCAGTTTATTTAAAAAAACAAAATATGACAATATATCTTTCTAAATAGCATCTACATTAGTGTACAGTCATGGAAATAAGTAAGTTCGTATCGCTATCGCAGGATTTGAAAATAGTATGTCGGTTATATATTCGTGCACTGTTCTACCTCGACCCGGCCGGTTCGCAAAAAGTTGTCCGTCTCGAGGTGGTTTTTCGATGGATGTAATGTAACGGGATTTAGTTTATTTTTAGCGTGTCCGACCTTTTCCTTAATGTGATATCTTCAATGCAATGTAATAAATGAAATATGATCACTACAGTTAAGTTTACGAGTAGGTAATGCATTTAGTTAAATATAGAATTACTTTTATAATAATATTAATAAACATGAAATTTGATAATATGATACGACAAGCTCATTTTAAGATATTGCGTAATATCATGACACATTATATTAATTTATGTTAACTGATACACATATTAATTACGCAAGTAAATGCCTTTGCCCAGCAGTAGGATGACGGGCTTAAGTAAGTAAGGTAAATGCGCAAATCAACTTGATGCCAAGGATTATCACTAAATATATTATGACTATTTCAGAATTGTAATATTAAAATATATTCACTAAATGTAAATAAATTCTCTAAATTTAATTTAAATTTACATTTAGGGCGAGCATGTATTTTGTATGAAGGACAATGGAAATTTTATATCTGTATTTACTTTACAGCAGTTAATGTTCAATTATCTTTCATGACATCTAATACATGCTTGACAACCAAAATAATTTAAATTATAGCAATATATACAGGCTGTCCCACGTTTCTTCCGCAAAACAATTTTTTTCAGAATGTAAATTACTTTTTCAATTCATTAAAAAGTTACAGCTGTTTGAATTATTAACAACATCTTATTTTAAACGGCTCCAACTTCAGAAGGAACAGAGAAAACCAATAAGACCATATGAAACATATTACTTACTACTTTCTAGAAAAAAAAACAAAACATTTTGGTATTTTCTTTTGTTCATTTGTTAAGACAAATTATTAAAATTTTACTTATAATTAATAATTTTTTATTGTTGTAATATGTATTTATTGTTTCATTTTTGGTTTTGCATTGTTTTTTTAACTAATTAATTTGTTATTTTTCTTTTTTTGTTAATATTTCAAAGAGCACTACAGAAGTTTTATTGTAATATAGTTCCAGTTCAATAAGCCCACATTTTTCATTTACCTACTATATATTAGCTGGAACATTATTGGAAATTTTATTTCTAAATTTGTTTTCTAAATAAATTAAGAGGCATGCATTAACAACGATAATAAGTTAAAAATAACATTTTGACTTATGAATTGTGTACTGTAAGGTTAGCTAAAATGCATATACATTAAAAATGAAGTTCTTTTTAATTTCTAAACAATATAAACTATAACTGAAAATGTTTAACGACATACTTTGTCAAAGTAATATTATAAGTTAATAATATGGTAACATACAGGCGGGATGTAAATTTTAAATATATCAAAAATTACAGCCACAACCTGGATTTGAACCAAGGCCCTTTGCGTCGCTAGCACAATGTCAATAGCTCAGATGGGAGAGCATTGTGCTAGAGACGCAAAGGTCCCTGGTTCAAATCGTCAAGTTGTTGGTTTCTCTTACGTTTAGCTTTTATTGCATATGATTGTGAGTAATTAATATGCAATAAAAGCTATACGTAAGAGAAACCACCAACTTTTCCAGCTTGCTTCCAAAAATTTTTGTAAATTAGTGATATACATAATTGTCATTATTTTCAATTGTCAGATATTTGAAACATATTGCTGTAAAGTAAATACAAAATAATAATATAAAAAATAGTAATGATATTCCTGCTATACAAAATACATACTCCTTTCTGTTTATTAAGTTAAACACTGCAAAATATCGTTGGAGCTAAATATCTCGAAAACACCAGTAAATCACAATTAACAAATTACCGTAAATACAAATTTAAAGCAATTTAATTTTAATTTATTTCTATTTTGTGAATAAATGTTAATACATACGTTAGTTCTGTAATAATCTGAAAAGTAAAAATATTGACAACAACAAATTGCATTTTGTATTTATTAATACAAAAAAGCTATTAGATGCAATCAGGTTGTAAAATTTGTTGTGTTTTATGCAATATCTTGAAATGAGATTTTCATTTCATGTAATCGAAAACTTGTTTATTAATATAAAAGTAACGTTATATTTAATAAAAACACAATTACATGGCAATGTAGGAATTACATTAATTAATTACACATTAAGCTAATAAATAGAAACATATAGATCATTATAAACCAATTCAAAGCATTCGAACGAGGTTTCGCAAATAATAAATTTCCGATATACGAGTTGCAGCGTAAACGGACACTTTTTGCATATCTGGCCGACCAGAATAACAAAAAACTTGTACATGGATGGATCATCGACACACTGCTGAAATACTGATACGAACTTACTAAATTCCAAGACTGTACATAACAGTATTCATAAAAAAATAACCCTAAAGTAGTTGATCTTGCATGAAATAACAGCAATTTCTAAATTTATATAAAATTAATGACAAAGTATCATTAAAACTCAAATTCTTATTTCCTCTTTCTAGGTAGTAGAATATTAACTCTTGAGGTATCCAAGGACCAAACGTATCCGCTCAAACTGAAAGGAATTTCTATTTGCTTCTCAATGCTAAAAGCCGCTCTTTGCGGTAGCTACGTAAACTTTGGGGTTTTCAGGCTGTACGGCGACGAAGCTCTTGACAATGCTCTGAATATTTTCGTAAAACTATTATTGTCTATACCTCAGTCGGATTTGCTGGTAATAACAATTTTTAATTTACGAACTTTGAAGAAATTATCTGGTATATTAAATTTTGTAAAATTGCAGGACTATCCGAAGTTGTCACAGACCTATTACGTCCTCCTGGAGTGCTTGGCCCAGGACCACATGAGTTTCCTGTCGACCCTGGAACCTCACGTCTTTTTGTACATTCTATCTTCGATATCGGAAGGTCTCACAGCCTTAGGTGCGCAACTCAATAACTACACAGGTCTGTACGGCTCAGGGACAAGGCAGCATACATGAAACTTCATCATATTTTTTTTTCATTTTGCTATTTAATTGAATGCTGAATTTACGGAGGTGGGCAAAATGTGGAACATATCATGTTTTTTTTTGATTTATCATCTTATCTAAGCTATGTGCTTCATGTACTGCAGCTATATAAAAAGTACTATCAAAAAGTAGTAAATAAGAAAACTAGTTCAGCTATTATTGGGTGGAAGGTTGTTTAGGTAGTTTGGCTTCCAGTTACAATTAAGTATTATAAAGTATTGCCATCTGTGTGTAAACTGTCGATGTAAATTAGTGAGAATGACGTTTCTGAGGATTGTGATTAGTGATGGGCGCATTCGGATTACAAAATCGATTATAATCGATTCTTGAAATAATCGAGATATCTCGATTATTATTTTTAAAAATCGATTCTTAATAATCGATTTTAATAATCGATTTTGAATAATCGATTTTGATTAATCGATTTTGAATAATCGTTTTTTAATAATCGTATGTTAATAATCGATTTTTAATAGTCGGTTTTACATACATTTACATTTACAGTTTTATACCCACCCCCCGTCACCAACTTCGTCGCTCAACCCAAAATATGCTTTAATCAAAATATCATTGACTCTCTCTATCCATAACATACGATTATTAAAAATCGATTATTAAAAATCGATTATTAAAAATCGATTATTCAAAATCGATTATTCAAAATCGATTATTAACATACGATTATTAAAAATCGATTATTCACAATCGATTATTCAAAATCGATTATTCAAAATCGATTATTCAAAATCGATTATTCAAAATCGATTATTCAAAATCGATTATTAATAATCGATTAATAATCGATTATTAATCGAGAACAACTCGAGAACCAAATAATACGATTATGCGTTGCTGTTATTTGCGTTATCTTTCTACTGCAACACACTGGTAATTTGATACCAGGTATATAGTTGTATTTTTTTTACAATACATCTCTGTAATATTGAGATATTCCTGTAAAATTACAGAAAGAATTACACAGAGAAAATATTTATAACTAAAAAAAAATTGCATTGTAAAAAGTTTCTTTTACTTTTAAATTACCATACTTTATATAAAATTACAGCAATATTGCATATAATGTACTGTAATATTGCAGTATTTATTTTATGTATGATTATGATTTAGATAGTAAATATAATTCAAATAAATGAATAATTCTAAGGTTGTTCGGTTTGAGAACTTTTAGTATTCACTGATCTCAGCAGAAGCTTACCACATGTTTGAAAAGAGATCACAACTAGTGATGGGCAGAATGGTATTATTTCAAGAATCGATTTTCAGTATTCGAGTGATTCCCGTAATCGTATTATTTGGTTCTCGAGTTGTTCTCGATTAATAATCGATTATTCAAAATCGATTATTAATAATCGATTAATAATTATTATTTTCTGGAATTTATTATATATAATTTACTTTAATTTTTACAGTATTACAGCTACTTTCACAGCATTTTTGCTTATTACGTACATTCATTTTCTGTAGTTTTATTTATAGAGATTTTTTAAATTTTGCTTCCTTTCCGAGTTATCTGAACTGAAAGCTAAATCATCTGGAAATTATTACGCATAAGTAATTTCGGAATTACAATAAAATAGAAACAATAAACAAAAGCATAAAATAAGACGCAAATACATGAGCATACACATGTCTGAAATAATATAGTAATATAATAATCATAAATGTTAATAAATAAATGTTCAATATTTTTGCTCATTTAATAAGTTAGCTTTTATTTTGGTATGATTGTTTTACACACCACAAATAATTTAGATGTAACATCGAAGTTGTAACATTTTAATCGTTTATTTTTAACATTTTCTGTTGCCGTTAAAATCTCTATACCATTAGAATAACAAACCCCGTATGATGAAGTTTCAAATGTCCAGACCCAGGTGTTTATTGTCATCAACCTGGTCGACAATGTGTAGTTTGTAGCAAAACACAAAAAAAAATTAGTTTTTTCTTTTGATTTGTATTTGTTTTGTTTTTTCTGATTTTGATTACTGCTAGGGTCTGCGCTGACAATGTCTCTGACTGTACGAGTTGTTTACCATTAATTCCCGCTACTAACATTGACACAACATAGGAGCCGCATGCGCATGCCAACGCACGAGACTGTTCCATCTCAGATGTGCACTGCGATGTCACCGCTTTTCATGTATTGTGCCATATGGTAGATAGTGTTGTGAATTGTCTCACCTCTCTCTTTCAGGATTGATTGTTGCTTCAAACTGTGTTTGTTTATTAACCATTTGTCGAATAACTTTAAATGTACCTGCTTTTGTTTTACTTTTTTAGACATCCAAAACGCAGGTCCCTATTTCTGCTGTGTGCTGAGAGTAATGTGAAGTAACTTATATTTTACTCACAAACATCTATTCACATATAATTTAGCTTGAACATTTTTTTATGGCTAGAAAGTTAGAGTTTTGGTTCTAAATTTTTCCATGTACTATTTTTGGATATTCCCTTTAAAGATAACAGCATGTTAAGATGGATTTACTCCCAAATGGTCATTATGAGGTTCTGTGTTCAAGTGCTCATTGTGAATACCTTCAAGCTTATGCAAGGTGTTTTATAATAATCGTGTGAACTTAACATTGCTTGTATTTAACAGACATATAGCAACAGCAATATTGCTTTTTAACTGTTAGTGTAAGCAAATAAGATCCGAAGAGTTCCCACCTCTCCGGTGGGAGCTTCATCCCCTTTTGCTCAAAAAACTACCCCCAACAACAACATTTTCCAGTGTTCTCAATCTAACTTAGAAATACTTATCAAATTGTTTCCATAAAATATCTGACACTTATAACTTGAACATATTAAACATTATATGTATGAAATATTTTCAGCACAAAAAATTCTTTACACTGGTTAACATTAATACCTTTTTTCGTAGATTATGAATCTTGATAAAAGCTCCAGCACATCACAAAATGGGGTTTTTGTTGGCGAAAAAAGAAAGACCTAAGCTTTTCTAAGAGTTTACTAGTTTTATGTTTACTGCTTTGGGTTCAAGGTATGATTTCAGTCTACTTAGAGAATTCTTGAAATAACCTTAAATTTTTACACAGCCTGAACCTTGAATATGAAATCTTTAAAGCAATAATGACCCATGTGACAACTCTTTTAAGAAGAATCTTTGGAGTGCAGGATCAAAACTGCCACAGTCCTTGGTAAACAAAACTATGCCGCACCACTTCATATAGTATTCAAGGTCAGGATTTCATTTGAGCCTACTTAAAAAAATTTGCACAGCATTCTGTGACACCCGCAAAAAAAATTGAACGTACCTGATGGAGTTCTCTAAGTAGACAGAAATTAAAGCTTTTACTTTAAACAAGCAAGAGGGGGTGCAAGGCAGTGCACTGGGGTGAAAACAAGAAAATAAGTTATTTGTCAATGGTGGAGACTATGAATTTTCTGTGAGAATAGATTTTATGTTAACTTTCTTAAATTCGAACTGAAATGAGAAGTGAAATATGTTTATTTTAAATTTCTTGCTGCAGAAATAATGAATCTGAGATATTCATTAAATGAATCCAATAGTGGAAATATAACCTTAAAAACGGCGAAATCAACAAAAAAATAAATACAAATGAAACAATAAAATAAAACATTCATAATTATTGTTGTAAATAAGTGATGAACAGATTTTATTGATATTATTACATTAACTAACCTTTAATTTTGTGTTTTGCATCCCCCTGGAAAAATTCAGCGTGCGGACCATGTTTCCTCTTCTTACTTTTAATATTCAAGGTTCAAGCTATCATTTGATTCAACTTAAAAAATTCTACCTCATCACAACTTTGAAAAACATTGCGCAGAAATTGCACCATTTGACAATCAAAAATAATAAACAAAAAGTGACCAGGCAGAATTTTCTATATAAGCTGATATAAAAACTTTAACATGACACATCTATGTATTGCGCAGTTTTTTTTAACCAGCCGTGTATCAGATTTGGTCCCACGTTTGATAGGAAGGAAATGCGATTTAATAGAGTTCTGACATATTATCATTTGTTGAATAGCCTTAAAGTTGAGGATTCAAGATTCCAAATCTTGACATTTTGAAACCTTTTGCCAGATTTGTAATCTGCAGGGAAAAAGTTATCAAAATCAGTTTTTAAAAATGAACCCTTAAGTATCAGGAGTGAGAACTGATAAATATCCACCTTGGATACTAAATTAAAGTATGTTTCTCACAACACCATGTTATTTTCAAAACAAGAAAGAATTTTTAATGTTAGGGAATCCTTATCTATTGAAGTATTACTTAGCAAACACAGTTTGATTCAACTGAGTTTTGGTTTTCTCTTCAGAACATAATCTAAATTATTTTGATATTAAATGTTTTAGACACAATGGTATGCACAGGCTGTTGTGCAACGCTCGATCATATAGTGACCTACTTATTTAAGCAATTAACACAAAAAGGTAAGCAAAAAAATTTGGCGTCTGTATCAAAATAATAACATCTTGATTTCAGTTTATCCTGGCAAGAAACCACATGCTGGCATGGCGCCATCTAGCGATATGTTCCTAAAGGTTTTGGAGGTGCATCCGGAAATTCTGCAGCAAATCCTGAGCACCGTCCTGAATGTGATTATGTTTGAAGACTGTAGAAACCAGTGGTCGATGTCACGGCCACTTCTGGGATTAATTTTACTAAACGAAGAATATTTCAATCAGATGCGAGAAAATATAATACGAAGTCAGCCTCCGGATAAACAAGCAGCGATGGCGCAATGGTTTGAAAATCTTATGGACGGTATTGAAAGAAATTTACTTACAAAAAATAGGGATCGGTAATTTACTCAAATGTTTATGTGCATTATATAAAGGTTAATGTTGATTTACTTTCTAGGTTTACACAAAATTTGTCCATGTTTAGAAGGGACATAAATGACTCTCTAAAGGGTCCCAATGTAAATACATCTGCAGTGAGTGATATGATGACGTCATAGTTCTTAATTTTAAGCCTTAGAAATTTTAACATCTGATTATTGATCAGCAGATTGCTGTTGTATGTAATTGTGAAATAAAACACTTGTAATTAGGTAACACTCGCATTTATTTTCGAAATCATCCTCTGGTTCTCTTTTGTCATCATCGCCATTTACATACATTGTATTTTCTTTTTATCTATTGCCACCGCTCATCATGACTTAATAATCATGTAATTATATATATTTATACTTGTATATGTCTTTTGGTTTTATAAGTAATTGTAAAGAAAAGTCTAATAAAATGATTAGAACATAATTTTGCTTTTTTTTTTATGTGGTATTGATGGTAAAGCATTAATAACTAACTAATAAGACCAGCAAATGAAATATGGTAGGTATTATAGCCATCCATGTATGTTTAAGAGGTTGCCATATTATGTTAACTATAAATTAGTATATCGAATTTCGTTGTTCCACGTTTTTAATTTCTATTTTGTCTGAATTAAGTAAGTATTAACCAAATGATTTAAGGTGAGAATTTGCGGACCACAGTTTGATAACATACAAAAGAACTTTACAAAAAACTGATCACTGCAACTATTGGCGCCATTGCTACTGTAAGTAATGTTATGATATAAATTATAATATTATAATAAAATTAATTTACAAATACCCATTGTGTTGTGTGTATGCTCCTCCATCATATATGGCCTAGATTTTTTTAACAACTTTAAAATCATATTCTATGGAATCGCCGTTCCAATGAGTTTTCGGTTAAAGTAGTCTTAACAAATTTTGTGGGGGATAAATTTTCCTACAACTTTTGTATTTAAATTCTTCCCTCTTTCAATTCCTCTATCTGTTTTGCATGCAAGAAACTTGTTGTCTTACCAACACTGCCTTTATCTACAGCATATCAGCTTTAGTTGCGACACCATTACTTTTCGAAGCTTGATACCACGATTCTTTGTGTCACCGGCGCGTCCTAGTTTTTCCTACTTCTTTTAGGAGTTTTTATTCTACAAAATTGGAGCTTCTCACTATATTGCACTGGAAATGAGATTCGTACTTACGAATGCATTTTAGTTAACACTTTATATCTCGGTACCTATTAGACAAAGACGAAAAACCAACTCGTGCAGTTTACTTTTTGCAAACTTATATGTACGTATTTTTGTTAACACTTTATATCATGGTGCTTATTAGATATAGAAGGAACTGGACCTGTTGGACCTTTCAGGATAAGTAACAGTAAAAGAATGTGTGATGTATTGGGCGTGCGCGGGTTCTAAGGTGTGCCGGTTGGAGGGTTTGCTTGCGGAGGGTTCAGTTCTTCGTGCGCGACCGTTTGACATACACGCAAGTCAACATTGTACCAGTTTATATTACTTTACATTTCTGTAGTTGTATATGTATCATTACGTTCAATAAATACATAACAGAATGTTTCAAAGTTATTTCAGTACGCCTGTACATAAATGGTGGAGGAGCATACACTGAATGAAATTGTAAATCATATTTTGCATACCTTCAGTTGGGAGTTGTCAAAGTCTATAAATATATTGAGTGACAAAACAACAAAATACAACTATGTAAATTGTGCAGTATTTTTTTTACTTTTGCTTAACCGCCTACGTTGAAACAAAAATACAATACCGACTACTTTCAAATACAGCTCAGCCACTTTGAAACAGAGCTCTATTTTTCTTTAGCTTTGTTTGGACCTACGCTTGCCAGTCAACCTGTTTTTAGCAGACGAAGGGCTCAAAAGGCCGGTTTTTGACAAATTGGATTATTTGTGGTGATGTGTGCAGATGTCTTCCTTTTGGCTCACATGTTTCTTTTTCTCTACTTATTCTCTTTAGTTCTGTTTTTTCTTAAACTA